>CM075277.1:10000-1210000 GCA_037678475.1 x Bolboschoenoplectus mariqueter
AGACCCTCTCAGCAGAAGAGAAAGAGAAAAAAAAGAAAGAAAGAGAAAAGAAAAAGAAAAGGGGCCTGAACAAGCTAAAAAAAAACTGAGAATTCTCTCCAGCCTCTGATACTAACTCTTCATCTCTTTCTGAAATTATACACTCCAAAAGCTCAGGTTTGTCTCAAGAAAAAAAAACCGAATAACCCATTGCTGCTAGTGTAAACACCCTCAACCATTCTAGGTATAGAGGTTAAAAGGTAGGTTCAGTACTGAAGATGTGAAGCTCAATGAGAGGCATTGGCTTGACTCTGGGATGGGTCACTGATCCTGACACAATTAGTACCAGGATTCAAGACAGCACAATCCGTGCTAATTGAACCATCTTTAGAGCAATTTCAATTCTCACATGGAGTTGTATCTGGGATTTTCTAGGCCATGTGAAGATATGTTGGCTTTGCAGTTGTTTCTTTTGATTTGCTATAAAAAGTGAAATTAATACAACTCGTTTTGGTTTATGTTTTTTTTTATAAGAAAAAAAACAGTACTGTGATGCTGGTTCAAGAGTTCCTGCTGTTTTTTTTTTCTTTGCTAATCTTCCTTTCTTCTTTCTGTTATTGGTATGAAGGGACTAAGCCCATGAATACTAAGGTAACAAAATTGTGTTAGGCCATGGCAAGCTCAGAAGAGTATTGGCTTGGTGCTAGAATTGGTTCACCAACTCTGGATGATCATTTGCAGAGCTTGGAGGAGTACAATCCGTGCTCCTGGACCTCTTCTAGGATCATTCCAATCTCTATACCAAATTGTAACTTGATAATCGATAACATGAAGACGAATCTCAATTCAAAAACTCTAATATTTTTCTATTTCTTGTTTATGGAATGTATAAACAAAGGACTGGTACAATCCGTACCAGTTTACAAAACTGATCCCTATCCCTTGTACAATCCGTATTTAAGGGATAAAAAAAAACAAACATTGAGACGACCTTTGCACAATCCGTGCGAGGCTTCGAAATGTCGAAACACCTGCATCTGCACAATCCGTGTAATGCATGAAAACAGTAACGGGTACAATCCGTGCCAGTTCACAAAACTGATCCCTATCCCTTGTATAATCCGTATTTAAGGGATAAAAAGAAACAAACATTGAGACGACCTTTGCACAATCCATGCGAGGCTTCGAAATGTCGAAACACCTGCATCTGCACAATCCGTGTAATGCATGAAAACAGTAACGGGTACAATCCGTGCCAGTTTAACACTCAGGGCATAATTTACTCAGAAAATCAGTGAAAATTCTCCGCTGTTTCAAACTCCACCAAACCTTGCCGGCATATAAATATAGTCAAAATACACCTATGAACCAAATCTCACGATTTTTTGAAGTTTCTATGATTTTGTATGAATTTTTGAAGTTCAGTTTGAAACCGAAAACTGGATCAGCACACATAACAGAAAGAACAAAAAAAAGGGGAGAAACTGTACATTTCTGTAAATTGAACCATGTCATGTTATTTTATATTCTAAAACTCCATAACAAATAGTGCATATCCTCAAAATTTCATAGAGAAATGAGTAGTTTAGGGTCCCTGAATTGATTGAATCAGAAGAATATTAAAATGATCTCAGATAAAAAGGTTACCAGCACTGGGTACCCTCTTTCCTCCCTCATTTTCATTTTCGTATAAAAGGGTGATTGAAATTGACAATCTTTAAGATTATATACCCATTGAGGTCTATGCAAATTCCTAGCTCATTTCAAAGTATGTAAATACGTTTAAAATTCAAATCAAAATTGACATTTAACCAGTTTTCTGCACATCTTCAAATTTACCAGTATCAAGTAGCACTTTTCATCCCTTATTTTCTTTTTCCTTTTGAATATGAGTGGATGACGAAAATTGATATCCTTTGGGAATACATGCCAATGTAGAACTATACGGGTTTTGAGCATATTTTGAAATGTGTACATGTGTTAAAAATGCAAATCAAAATGGATAGTTGGTTTAATAGATATATTCAAATTGCTGTACATTTGGAGTACTTGAGCTTAAATCAATTCAAATCCAATTCAAACCAAATCCAAATGAAAGCAAACTCAAGTCAAATCCAAATTCGAAAGACGAGTTAGAAATCAAATCCAAATTAAAATCAAATCAAGACTCATATTAAGTCCAATCAAATCCAATCCAAATCAAATCAAATTCAAATCAAATCCAAATTTCAAGATCGAATTCAAACTCAAATCAACTTCAAATCTAAATCAAATTTCGATCAAATTTAACTCAAGTCAAACCAAATCAACCTAAATCGTAAACTGGCATAGCGCTTCATGTTTATAATTTGGAAGATCAATAAGACAAACAAAGGGGCAAAATCCCTTGTCTTTTGATATTCACCTAAATTATGGACTGGCATAGCGCATCATGTTCATAATCTAGAAAACCGGTAAGACAAACAAAAGGGGTCAAATCCCTTGTCTTCCAATCAACTCCAATCGTGACAGTGAAGTCAATCAATCTCACTCGTGACGCAACAGTCAACTGAGATCAATCGTGACGTAGCAGTCAACTAATATAAATCGTGACGTAGTAGTCAATCAATTTAAATCCTGACCTTGAGGTCAAATATTTATTTGTCTCGCCTGTTATTGAATTCATTTGCTTGATCTTAATCAAAGGTTCTCCAGGTTCATAGCCTGAGGTAATTAACAGCGAGAGCTTGCGTTCACTGGAACTTAAGTCCCCACAATCACTAAAAAGCCTTTAGGTATGTACTCCAAAATGTACCTGAGGGTAACCTTGTCCTTTTTTTTTCTCATCCGCAAAATACACATAAACACATAAATAAATAAAAACAAATATTTTTTTTTTGCGGGAGAGCGGGAAAAAGGGTCGCACACTTACATCTAGAAAGTGATGAATCCGAGTTAATAATTCACTATGTATATTAGGCTAAGATTGTTGAGTTTTTGAGTAACTGCAACTGTGCTTTCAAAGCATTGTTTTTAGCCTCCAGTAAAGCCAACTTACCAGAATCCCCCGGAGAAACCCCTTTTGATGGAATAGAGGAAAAAGAGGCCTGACCAACTCCCATAGACTTGTTGATCCACACCTTATTCCCCTTGTGGAATTTTTAGAGACACCTGCTGGTTGTTTGATTGGAATTCTTTTCAGATTCACTTTTTGTTTAATTGGACCTTGAGCAGGTTTAGTCTGTGGAGGTTTGGACTAAACAGGTTTGGGAATAGGATTAAGTGGAGGGAGATTTTGTGGAAGCACAGAGGGCTGCTGAGAGACTGGAGGAGAGGGGTGTTGAGAAGGTGGTAGTGGAGCGGCCAAAAGGAGGGGGTTGTTGTTGAGTGGAAGTAGGAGGTAGATGATGGATGGAGGAGGATTGCTGGTAAGAGAAAGTAGGAGGCATAGTCGAGAAAGGATGGGCTGAGGAGATCTGAGTTGGGCGAAGAGTTGAGGTTGAGATTAATTCTCAACTTGAGGTAGAGCCCTTGATGCTAAGATCTCATTCATATGCCTAATTGCCTGAGCAATATCACAACCTTTACGGTTAATTGGCAGAAGCATTCTCTCATCCTCAAACACATAACATACCTTAACATTTGATTTTACCCCTGTAACCCTATTAACCTCAAACCATAAAAATGGTGGTACCACTGCCCGATCCGCCACCTCAACTAGAACCCTAGCCCATCGTAGATCGGTTCGAAACCGAGTGTTATAATCCACATCAACCAAAGTACCAAAAGTTTGATCACCACTTCTAAACCTTGTCGACCCCTCATATCATAGTCAATATTGGTGATCCTCAGCCAAACCTGCACATGATCAGTATGAGAAGAGAGAATTGAGAGATCGGAGAAAACTGAGAACCAATAAGTGCCAAAAATTACACAACCTTTAGCCAGAACTTCTTGTCGCCATTTTTCAAGTGCCTCGATTTGGAACCTATTTTCCCCAATGTAGCGAACCATCCGAGGGCATTTGGAACCTTCTGTTGCTCCAATTATTCTGAAATTTTATAATCATTTAGAATGATTTTTGCTGCATTTAATCACAAAAATTTTACTATATTTAGAATTTTATGTGATTTTATACGAACTTTTGAAGTTAGGTATGTCAAAAGAAGAAACTGGTTCAATTTTGATTTCATACCAGAAAACTGAAAAAAAAGAAATAAAAATTGTATAAAATGACAAACATGCACAAATTGCCACCCAGTACCGAATTCATTTGAACTCATTCGGTACTGATCGGTGAAACTCACACATTCGGTGATTTAAATCAAATTTAGACTTCACAAACTTGTTTATTAGGTCCTAAAGATACAATAACTCAAAGGAATTGAACCAATTTGACAAAACGAGCTCGAAATCAACCCAAAACTGATTCCCTACGCATTTTGAGCCCCAGCCGAACTGGTGGCCCTATTCCCAGCGATCACCGGAGATCTAACCTATAACGCAGGTGCAGGTGCGTTCTCCTCTCCAAGGCGACTCTGGTGATGCCCTCCGATCAATGTTCCGACGCCGGGAAGGCTCCGATCAAGATCGAAAAGCAAGAGTGCGAATATTGATGCAGTGAAAGTAAGAATATTGATGAAATTCGAATTCAAACATATAAGAGGGAAAGAGCACGGATCTTGATGTCATCCCACAGCCCAGAAAAGTCTAAAAGTTTGGATCTTGGTGATTTAACTTTAAATCAACGGCTCACATTAATCTGTTTTGAAAATAAACTTAAAACATTAAATAAAAATATTTTCTCGAGCCCAAAAATCATGAAAAATATATCAAAAATCATGGTTTATTTATAGATATTTCTAAGATAATAAAATATCGATTTCAATTTTATTTTATTTAAATAAAATTCAAAATCATATTTCATATATGTTATTTTGTGTAAATAAATAAATAAATCACAAAATAAATTCAAATTGAAAATGTGCATTTTGTCAAATGTCATCATGTCAAATATACAAATATGACTAAAATATTGATCAAACATGTCAAATATGTAAATATGTTCAAAACATGACCAAACATATCAACTATTCAAATATGTCTAAAATATTGATCAAATATGTCAAAATATTCAAATACGTCTAAACCTTGACCAAACATGTCATTATGTCCAAATATGAAAAACATACTTAAACCTTGACCAAATATGTCATTATGTCAAAATATGCAAATATGTCCAAAATATTGACAAAACATGTCAAATATCCAAATATCGACCAAAATTATCAAAATACTCCTGAATGCCTCAAGATGGTCAAATTATTATCTAAAATGACCAAAATCTCAGAATGCCCTTGGAAAGTCAAATGGTAACCAAAATTATGTCTAAACTTCGATAAAATATACCAGCATACCAAATCATGTCAAAATAGGTTCAGAGAGCATTAAATTGATAGTGCGCTTCAAATTTAATGTTCCTTATTTTGAAAATCGATAAAAAAATTATACGTTCCTAATTCTCGAAATTCCCAGATTTCGAATTGACATAACGCTTCAGATTCAGGATTTGAAAGGTCAATAGACTATTTAGGATAATACGTCCTCATCTTTGATGTGAACCTTTTTAGAGATTAAACATCTTTGATTCTTTGAGTATCGAATAGGCAGTGCACTTCATATTTGAACTCCATGAGATTAATAGGATTATACATCCTCGATCTCTAACTTGTGAAAGATTATAAGTCTCCTTGACTTTAGATTATACATCTTTAGTCAAATAAATGACCAATAAAGAATCATACATTCTAATCGTCCAGATCTTCTAAATATGATAGAATGATCAAACGAATACTAAAAATATCATAATAATATAAAAAAATAAAAAACTAATAATAAACACAAATAATAAATATAAAATAAATAAATATATAATAACGAACAAGAAAATAACAAAATAATATCTTTCTTTCTATTAAATAAAATTTTTATACATGCATCCATGTCATTTTATACATGAAGGGAGAATAATAAATCAGCCTGCATATTTACTTTCTCTTAGCGACAGGGGCTTGCACCCGTCGGAAAATAAAAGTTCTTACAATCACTTCAAATAATAAGCCCTTGAACGTACAAATAACACGTAGGAGTATACCTGCACCTTCCTCCCTCATGAGCGAGGACGTCGATGTCTCGCGCGTGAACCGTGAAAAAGAGCCGCACAGGTTCTGACACGCTCGGTGGTACAATTTTCTCCTGTCATATTTAGGGATAAAGAAAATAAATATACAGGCTAAATAAAAAATATGATGTTTGGCTACTTGATTTGTGGAGTTTTGTACTTTCTAGGCTCAATGGCATTCAACACAAACTCTCCCTTTGCTATTCTTGCCCCTGTCTCTATTGACGAGATCGGGCGGGCCTTCCTCTACTTTGGGGACTTTCCCCAAGAGGTTTTCTTCCTTTCCTCACCTCCACCATCGCCAGTGATGGTCAAGAATGATGATGAGGAAGAAGTCTCCTTTAGGATTACCCAGAAGGGGATTGACAACTAAATCCTGACACTTTCTCCAAAACCTCAGCGTCCTAGGAGACGCTGTTCAGTTAAAAAAATCTCCTCGACTCTCTCCATAACCGTGACTCCAAAGATTACCAAGAAATGAGCTCTCCAAGCATACCGGGATGAACTGGTGGCTGATCCCAACCTTCTTGTCTCCAATCATTTTACTTCCTTAAGGATTGTGAAGAGGAACTCTCCGCATGCGTTCACAGTGTTTGGGAAATTCCACAGCCAAAACCTTGATCAAACCAAAACTTCTCGACTAGATCAGGCAGACCCTCTGATCTCGAAGGTCAATTTCAATAAATCTCTATACGAGGTTCACCAAGTCCTGAAGGCGCAAGCAACAACGCCCAAACAAGTCTTAAGCCTCCACTCCTCAAATTCAGCGAAAACAAACCCATATCCCCTGAAAATCGGGGTACCACCCATATGAACGGACAAAAGGAACTAACCAAATGTGGGTCCCAAAATCTCACATGACCCAAACAAGTTAGGCACAATCCACCAACATACAAGTGGCTAAGCCTAAAACACGGGTTGTAACCAAAACCTCTCTCCTAGAAGAAATTGAGAATAAGAGCGTATTTAATAGGCTGGGGTTAAAGATAAGTCCCCAAGCCTCAAACACAATTGTGTTTGACAAGTTACGGTCAAAAATAATTCCTAAACTGCCAAGGTCAAACAAAAGGCTAATTATCACTGTCCCTCACCAGGCCCAAAAGAAAAGACGGGTCCCTCGTCAAGCGTCATACGCTGACGACGAAGAAGAACACTTCATAGTATACATTGTGGGAGTGTATGATGAGAGCTCTTCTGATGAGCTAGAAGAACCTCATGTCGCGTACATGGCTGATGATGAGGAGGTGGGTCCATCCAACAATCCAGTTGAGACGCCGAGAATGCTCATGCGGCCAGAACCAGGGCAAAAGCTTGGAAAGGCCAGAAAGGAGGTCCTCTAACCGATGATTAATCGGCCCACAACAAAACAGAGGTAGAAGATAACAGCGGCTCTACAAATAATTTTGTCGCTCAATTGAAACGATAATTATCGATACAAGAATGAGAAATGAAAGAGTATCGTTAGAAAAATGAGTGAGAAATGGATGAGCTCAGAAAATAAAACTAGGAAGCTCTAAGTTTGTTTAAGTCACTAAATGACTTCTTGACCGAAAAATAATTTACAAATGAAAAGGCAGAAAAGGAAGGACCCTTAAGATTTGCAGGGCCTCAACAGCCACAGTGATAATAAAAAACACTTTGAATTTGGAGTCAAAGTGATACTCAAATATAATCAAATTTGAATTTGGTTATATTTGAGTATCAGAATATAACCAAATATAATTAATGTGACCAAAACTTAAATGAATTTGATTAAACAAAATCATAAACATGCCTAAAACATGTTTATGAATTTGTTTAATCAAATTCATTTAAATGAATTTTACATCCTGAAGGGATTATACATCCTGGTCCCGATTTTAAACTATAAAGATTATACGTCTTTAGTTTATAAAACGACTATTAGAAATTATACGTTATGCTCACTGAATTTCCTTAGAATATACTAAGTCAAATAAAGCATATTTATTAAATATGATAATAAACATCCCCCTCAGGTTCAATAAAAAACCTGCATACATGTGTGTCATAATTTACTGCCTTAGATTACTTCATGCACAAGAGGGTTCTCCGTCTGGGAGACCCACTGTCACCAATGTTGTTTGATATAGCTGTTGATGTGTTGCAGAAAATGTTACAGGCTGCAAACATTATGCACCCTCTTGAGATTTCAAATAAAATCTCTTATGCGGCAATTGCTCTTCACTACGCCGATGACACGGATTTAATTTCTTGTGCAAATGAACTCTCTTTGGTAACTACAAGCCTTGTTTTGGGGATCTTTTCTAGGGTTTTGAGACTTACTATAAACTACTCCAAAAGCTGCTTCATCCCCTTTAACTTAGTAGAGGAGCAATCAAACAAGGCAGCTCTCATTCTAAGGTGTGAACCAAAAACTTTGCCAGTAACTTACTTGGGCATGCCGCTGACTATTTCATCCCCAGCAAAAGTGTTGTTCTTGCCATTAATTGAAAAGGTGGAAAGGAAATTAGAAGGGTGGAAGGGGAAATTAATATCAAGAGGAGGTCGCCTGCAACTCATAAATGTAGTGCTCTCTTCAATACCGGTGTATTTCATGACGTGTTTCAAGCTCCTGCGTTGGGTTGTAAAGCGAATTAACAAAATAAAATGAGATTTCTTATGGGAAAGAAACGAGGGGCCTGCCCGAGGCGGTGGGGGGTTCATTTGCTCAACTGGTCCACAGAGTGTATTCCAAAGAAATGGGGAGGCTTAGGTGTCAAAGACCTAACATAATACAACGCTATTTCTAAGATGATGGTGGCGTGCTCATGCTGAGCCGGATTCACTTTTAACAATGGCTCTACGTGCTTTGTATAGAAAAGGAAATATGATGCATGGCCCCAATTTCTGGAAAAAGGCGGGATCCTTCTTCTGGAGGCTGTTACAAGAAATATATCCTTTGTTTCAATGGAGCACATTTTTTCAGATATAGAGTGGAGAAGCAATCTCCTTCTAGTATGATAAATGGTTTGGTTGGCCTCTCCTGATGTAGTTTGTATCACACCCTTTGCCCTCTAACCCCCGTGTGTTCCTGCGGGATGCAGTATTGATTTTAGGTACTATCATGCCAAGCCCAAGACCCAGATACAATCATTGGCCATTGAATATCTCAACAGGATTGTTCTTGATAAGGAAACAGATGTAAGGAAATAGAGATGGATTGCCTCAGGTGTTTACACTGCTAAGTATTTTTATGATTTACTTGCAGGTGCAGGGAAGGTACGAGGAAGTTTCAATATATTCTGGCAAATGAAGGATCCGCCTACTATCAAGATTTGAAGGACAAGCTTCTCACATGCGATGTCATGATTCAAAGAAGAATGCACTACATCACTCAATGTGTCATGTGTCGGCAGTGTCCTATAGAATCGTCTCTTCACCTATTATTTTTGTGCCCATATGCAATCAATGTGTGGTATCGGTTGCAGGACGTTTATGGCATCAAGCTGATGTTTCCAAGAATATCAGTAATGCAACTCCTCTTAGAATCTTATGCCAGACTTAAACAAGTGGCTCCCTCCAAGATTTCTATGTGGTGCTCAACTACTCTGGCGACATATTGGCACATCTGGAAGCAACAAAATGCTCAAAATTTGGAGGGTGCAACAAAGATTTCGGCACAGGTTTTGGCAAACAAGGTATCGCAAGATGTTAAGCTGTGACAAAAAGTTTGGAAGTACTAATAGAGATAGGTAGTTATAGATAGTGGGGGGATATCAGAAATAGGAGACATGATTTATATTTATGTTTCTGATACGTATGGCAATTTTTCTGTTTTATTCTATTTTCATTTAACTGGTTCTGTTAGGAGAGGGGGTCTTTACTGATGGGAAGCCTCTGCCAGTTTCTCAAAAAGAGAGAGAGAGAGCAAAACAATAACTCAACCCATATGTTCGGATTACTTTGATGCTTTAATTAGAGGTTCTAGTGGTTAAATCCTTGAGGTAATTAACGATACGGGCTCTGCGCTCACCAGAAGATTCAAGTGTCCATAATAAAAAAAAATAAATCCTTGGCTCTCATACACGCATATGGGTATATATACTTGTGTCCTTTATCCCATGAGGAGATCATACGTGGTCTTTGTGACGCGAAAAAGAATTTCACAATAATATATATAGTATATGTTTGATTTAGCTCGGATAAATTTATAATTGTATAAAAGACATAATTTAAATATATATGTGTTTTTTGGTAAACTTATAATTACAAACGTGATATAAATTGATTAAAAATATGAACATAATTATTAAAATATTTTTGAAATATATTCTAGTAGAATTTTATGCATAATATATATTATATTTATATCATTTACTTCAAATAAATTTATAAAAATATGTAAAAAATAAATATAATTTTTAACATATCTGTATAAATTAAAATAAGAGAATTAATCCAATCTAATTACCGAAATTTTTTAATATAAGAAAAATTAATAAATCGAATTAAAAATGTAAGAAAATGTGAGGGAAATTGCGGAATATAGGCAAAATAGACTTGGGAGATCCGTTCTCAGAAAACTAGTTACATGCTTGCCAAGCTCGTTCCTAGCCTGAGACCAGACTTGGCAAGTGCGGTCCCAGAGATACATTTTGACCACATTTGAATATTTCTTGATTAGTTCTGGAACCGTTCTACCCAAGCCTGCTCCCAACCCAAGGAGCGAACTTGTCACCCCCGTTCCCAGACCCATCCCCCGAATCCTTCCCATCTCTACAGTCGCCAGCAAAAAAGAAAGTGTAAGTATGCCCCCCACCGCCCCCATTGTCGCCTCCTCTCTACCCGACAACCTCGCACCCCACCTCGCGACAGAGTGGAGAGGGACCACGCTGTGGCGCACAGGTGCCAAGTCCAGTATGAGAGCCACCAAAAGGTAATTTTTTTCCGAAATGGTTGATTGTTAGGAAAAAATTGCTAACATTAGATTAGAAGTGAAGACAATATATTAGAAATTTTGTTAGTAATTGATTTGAATTTATTTGTGATATATTTAGTTAAAAGTTGTTAATAACTTAATAATATTTCTTAAAATTAGTTAGAATGTTATAAATATATTCATTTGATTTATGTGAAAATAAATTAGTTGATGCATATTAGGATTTTTTTTATTTAGTAGTGATATTTTAGAAATTTTAATTTGATTTATGTGATCGAATCAACAATCAAGGCATGACTTTTTTTCCAAAATGAATGAGAATTATTTCATCTAATACGGTATTTTATTTATGTTTTAAATAGTTTGAAAATGACAAATTTAGACCCAAGTGACACTGACAACATACCCGAGAATCCAAAGAAGCGGATAATAATGACCTAATCGATCAGAGCTCATTTCCACCTTCCTCGGTATATTGAAATGCATGTTTCGAGTACATGAGTTGTTGCAAAAAGTAAGTACAAGCATAATACATGTTTATTTAATTTGTTTGATAAATTAGAATACATGTATTTCTTTCTCAATGGTACTACTTACAAAATATTTTTATATATTACAACCCGAGGATGTATTGGATTGTCGGGCATACAGATTCGTTACTTCATTCAATTCCAGCTTCGACTAAGCATTGAAAAAATTGGGTCTAAAACAGCTTTCACAGGTACAACATACAAAAACCATCACAGATTAATTACTGCACTTATAGAGCATTGGCGTCCAAAGACTCACACATTTCACTTCCCGGGCGGGGAGATTACAATGACCTTATAGGATGTGAGTTGTTTGTGGGGTCTACCTATCAGTAGACTTCCCATTGTTGGGCCCAACAATTGGGATACTGCCAAACTTCTCCAGGAGAGTCTTAGAATTGATCCCAACCGTCATGTGGTACAGTCGGGGTTTAAGATTAGGTTGAAGTGGCTATGGGAAAAATTTTCAGGCTTGAATGTAGGTGCATCAAATGAGGAGGTTGTTTGGTACACACAAGCATGTTTGTTAGATTTTTTCAGATCTGTGATTTTTTCGGATACATCCGGAGATAGCATTCTGGTCATGTACTTGAGATTCTTACAGAACCTCAAGAATCCATCATATACAATTGCGACGCGACGATGCTTGCATATCTTTATCGAAATCTGTCAAGTGCATGTTTGGCGCGTAAGAAAATAATTGGTGGATCATTGTTATTGCTACAACATTGGGCTTGAACCAAATTTTCGATAGTTCGACTGAGATCTATGTGTCCAATTTTGGTACTAGGGGGAGCTGATTTGGAGTCTCGACCTCCATTTGCAGTCAAGTGGAAATACTACCAGACTTACGAAGTCAGTCACGCACATTTCAATGACATTCTATATAAATGAGTTCGAGAATTTGCTGGATGAATATGTCAACTAGCAGCCGTACAAGGCATACTTGGATTTACTTCCCGGACGAGTTCGTACCGATCAGAGATATTGGCTTGCGAGAGTGCCACTACTTCATTTTTGGATGGTGTCAAGGCACTATCAAGATAGAATTATAAGACAATTCGACCTTTTCCAGCTGATATCTCCACTGGATCCTCATAGTTGGATAAAGCTATGCAGACTCGACAAGATAGGTCACACAAATCGGTGGATTGGGCCGTGAAACACCATGTATATGTAGACATGTGGGAGAGACCCAAGATCATTCAGGAGATCCAACCATACGATATGAGTCGGTATTTGCATTATCGTTAGTGGTTTCAGACTTTTGAGATGTATACGGTGTATATCTATGGCCAGATAGAGACCGGTTTGGACAGACCATTGTCACGCCCATGTGATTTTGTGAAGGAGCTAGGATACATCCCCGGTGGTCCTCGTATTCGGCGATTAGTATAAATTTCTCATTTTTTAACTTTTTAATTATAAAATATTGAGTTATTGGTTATGTTTAAATTCAAAAAAAATATTATTGTAGGGTATGTGTAGTTTGCATCGTGATGCCTATGTTATCAAGCAATTGTATAAGTGTGGAACGAAGCAACTTTGCAAGGTTTTACTGAGGAGTCCGACTCTTGATGCGATGGATGCCAATCAGGTGCATGAGTCTGAGAGGGTGCTGACTGATGTTGGGTTGCCTGCAGATATAGAGTCGATACCTGATGATGATGATGCCTCGCCCGACTCCCACAGAGATACAAACTGCTTGATTTCTATCTTTAGATTTTTCTGGAATTTATAATTTAAATTTATTATCAATTTTAATATTAAGTAGGTACAATGGCTGATGATAATAAGTCCCGTCTGACTTGTGCATAGATCCTTGTCAACCCTCCCAGTCAGATATCGGTGTCGGATATTTCCAGCCACCGCAGGACTTCTATTATTCACAATCATCATATGATGACTTAGAAGCGGTAGCCCTGACAGTCAGATATCGAAACTGAATTTTTTCACCCATCGCAGACTAAATACGACACTTTGTTCTCCCAGATGTTATTCGACACAACTCCCATGAAAGTACGTAGCTCTAATTTTTTTAATATTACGCAGGTACCAAATTTTGCATTCATATTATAAAATTTAGATTTATTTTCAATTTTAATATTATGCATGTACCAAATTTCTATTTTACCACCAACACGTCTCAAGGGTTTAACACTGCACTTACCTCTATAGGCTTTATGCCAGTGCCAGATGATGCCACGCCTTCAATTACTCCTACTCCCGTCGATGATCCTGCACCATCTTACTTCACACCTGCATATGTAAATTACACAGCACCGTCTCAGCCGACTACATCATTGGTGCCTTACAGGTCGTCTAGTTCAGATGGGACATCAGGAGATCAAGAAGAAGCAGATGAAAATGAAGCGACTCCCGCAAGCCGAGGACACCGTCGTAAAATAAAAAATATGTTTTTTTTACTTCGAGTGATTATCGTTAGTATAACTTTATTTGTGTTGTATTATTGTTACAATACTTTTATTGTTTTGTACGAATTTATCATCTTTTACGAATTTTTTATTATTTCGTATAGATTTACTTTGGTTTTTTTTATGGGATGAATTGGGATCGGATGGGAATAATCAAGGGTTCGGATTTCTTATATGCGTTGAAACATGTATGAGATTGGTACCACATGATATGAGCTCAAATTGTCTCGGATTAACTGAATATTCACCTAATTAAAAATTCAAATAACAGCACAACATATAAGTAAAGCAATATCTTAAAATAAAATCACAATATATTTTAAACAACACAATATATAATTAAAACAATGTCTTAAAATAGCTAAAGAAAATTACATTAAGTAAAATCAGATGGCATTCATCCTTGTTGACTTGAATCTCTACTAGAACGACTTCGGGAAGATATCGATTGAGTTGTCCCTGCAAAACAAAAAAAGAGGAACATAACATTAATATATATTTTTTTGAACATAAATAACTAAATTAATTAAATATACTGGCTTGCACATTAGAGCTAGTACATTGTTCGGTTATGTGATTAATCGTGTCACATTGAAGACAATGTTGCGGACCCATTCTTTCTTCCATGATATCCATCGTCATTAGCAAACGCTTCGACTTTCTCCTACCCTTTTTCACGAGTATTCTATCGGGTATGATTTTGTCTCCATCATATTCAGGCCAATCTTCTTCTTTGCCAAAAATCTCGAACTGACCCTCTCATGTGCGTCTACAATGTAGTATTGATATGTATATACATTGGGATTGAAGTTCTGAACAGCACATACTATTAGAACATGCTTACAAGCAATATCTGTATTTTGAGATTTACGGCACTTACATTTAGGTCTTTTGGCCTGCTGCTAAAACTATTTGGTAACTACGATCTTGTCTCCTTTTTTGTGACACATTCACTTTTGGCCACCACATCATATATACTGTCATCCAAATCAGTTATTTTGACATCATGTCTAGGTTCTTGGTCTGCCCTTTTTTCTAATATTTTGGAAACCCTTTCAAAAAATAACTGTCCATTTTGTGCCAATTCTCGCGCATGCAGTTTTCTATTGTTGAACTACTCTAAAAGATTGTAGTATGTTGCCTCCACAATCATGCATACTGGTAAACCATGAGTTTCTTTAAAAATATTGTTAAGGGACTCGGCGTCATTACTTGTAATTATGCCCAATCTATGCCCCTGATCATGACTAACGACCACTTGTGAGGAGCCTCATCCTCGTTCATATTTGTTTCATCTTTTTTACCAATACCTTTTAAGTATTCTGCTGCATCTATACTCCACCCACGAATTTGTTCTAAACCTGCTTTGAATTTCCATTGATTATGTTTCTTACATGCCTTTTTGAACTCCTCAACTGTAAATTTATTATGGCAGTTTTTAATAGATTTTCGGAAATATGTTGTACGCATAAGCGGTGCACCGCTTCATTTGCATCCTTGTACCAATCATATCCAGGATTATGGAAAATATGCTTTATTGCTACGCGCCGATCAGATATGACGCATATTCTCTTGTTATCTCTAATCACCTCTCACTGTAATCATTTCATAAACCATCTCCAATTAGAGATGTCTTCTTTCTCAACGAGTCTAAATGCAAGTGGTAAAAACTGATTCTCAACATCATATCCAACAACAAGGAACCTTCCTTGATATCTACCCTTGAGAAATGATGCATCTATACTTATAATAGGGCGGAGATAACATAATGCCTCAATGCAATGACCAAAGGCTCATGTTGCACATTTGAACTGACAAATACCTGAGCATGGCAAATGGTCAGATAAAATTCGAGCTTTACTTTCAGGATTTGACATAACAATGACATTTAATAGTCGAGGCAACTGTGCATATGAACCTGACCAACTCCCAAACATGTAAGTAACAACAATCTCCCGGGCACGCCATAACTTGTTGTACTTCGGGTTAACGCCTGAAAATATTTTTCTAACTAATCCATGAACTTGATTAATCGAGAGAGAGAAATTTTTTTCCATATCTTCGTGGATGATATCTACCATCATCTTGATAGTTAGTTGAGCATGATCAATTATGATAGCTGTTGCCCTGTAAATATGTTTGTAAGGACATTTATTAATAGCCTGTGTGTTACCAGCTCTCGTAGGAGTGGCATACAAACTTCATTCACAATTGTGGTCTTTGCATTTCAACCTCAATTTTCTTCTACTGTTGTTTTTGACTTCAAACTCTCGGTTCTTCTCAATGTGCCATTTAGATATGACAATCTGAAAGTGTTTTTTTGATTGAAAGGTCCAATTCTCAACTAAAGGACCATCAGCCGATATTTTGGTTCAATGAAACTTAAAATCTGCAGGAATCTAACTCGAAGAATCATGAAAACTACTAGCTGGGTGGACTGTGCCTCGACTTCTAAATGAAATGTGTTGCTCTACCTGACTCATATTGATCACTACCGGACTAATATCCTTGTTGTTCTCGTCACCTACAACATTCTCCTCATCTTCATCATCCTCATTCTCATCTAAGAAACCATTACTTTCATCCGACTCCACATTGTAATTATCATCATCCTCATCGGTAGGGATTGGATCAAAATTTGTTATACTCGCTGGCCTACAGGTTTCTAGTAAAGAATTTGTAACACTTGATTGTTGATATATCACTCGTGAGGCACTACTATTATCTGGTTGGCTACCGATAAACAACGTATCATTCCAATCACTTTGTATAGGGTTCAACTTAATGTTTAATTCAACCAATTCCATTTTCGAATATGTCATCTCATAAGCTATCCTCCACGAACTCTCGTCATATACTGACATCACAGTAAAAAAAAAACCCATCTGTCTAATATTAACTCGATATTGAATTTTCATCGAGTATTGAGACTCAACAACTTGTAGTCCTCGATATATCATATTCTTCATTTCTTCCAAGGTTACATTCTCGCTCGCTGATAGTATAAGTCGCGGACCCATTGCATATTATATAGCCATACGTACATTATGAGTTGTCTCACCGCCGAAATAAACACTTATTGGAATCATTATCACCAAACTACAAAATAAAAATTAAAATAATCGGGATTTTTTCTCTATTATTTTTTTTAATTTAGTACACCACTAAATAAATTGTTAGCATATATTTTTATCATAACATAATAATTTTTTTAATATGTTTGTTTAATGATTATATTTTTTGTATAAAATATTATTTTTCTAAAATAAATTTCTCTGCAATTTAATAATAATATTTTCATAAAATTATTAAAAAATTACATCAAATTTAAGTAAATATGGCCTGAAAAATTTAGATCTATTGGCCAAAAATAATTCTAGATCTGATATTGACAATTTTTGAAAGAGATGAAAAATGGGGGTATAGAAAGAACAAGAAAGAGGGATTTAACTGAGTCTAGAAACAGGGGGTGGCAGTCCGTTTCCAGGGTCTAGGAGCGAACTTGGGAGGGATGATTTCAGAACTGGCCAAAACAGATTTAAATGCGATCAAAATGTATTTCTAGGACCGCACTTGTCAAGTCCGATTTTAGACTAAGAACGAATTTGTCAAATACGATCCTAATTTTCTGAAAACGGACATCCCAAATTCGTTTTACCTATATTTCATAATTTCTTTCATAATTTCCTACATTTATTAATTTTCTTATATTAAAAAATTTCGGATCCAATTATCGGTGTCCTACAAAAATGTGAAGTAAATACTGTGTCGTCGTCGTCGTCGTCGTCGAATCCACAGCTGACCGAAGTCTTCCTTTCATAATTCCTAGCGGCTACCACTTCGAATCTCTGTCTCGTCGTCGTCCTCCCTCTCCTTTGTTCCTTCCTCTGGGCTAGGCCTCTAGGCTCTACTGCTCCAAATCCCAATCCCAATCCCAATGGACGCCGCAATTTGAAGGTGATCTCAGCTTCACCCCCCTTCCCGTCAAATTACCATGCGATAAAAGTAAAATAAAATAGAATAAACCCAACCGACTAGATCACTCTCTTCTTCTAGAAAATGGAGAGGCTCCGGCCGTCCAGATCTCTCGCGATCTCTCTCTCCTTCCTCTTTCTCCTCAGCTTCTGTGCTGTTGCTAGCCATGGAGATGGAGGCGCCACTCTTCGACAGCCCAAGAACGTTCAGGTCGCTTTAAGAGCCAAATGGGCTGGCACTCCATTACTGCTGGAAGCAAGGTAATGAGAACTAACTAATTAATTACAGCCAAATATCATGAATGAAAATTAATCACTGATCTCTTGTCAAACAGTGAGTTGCTTTCCAAGGAACGGAAGAACCTGTTCTGGGAATTAATTGACCTCTGGATTGAACCCAATAAAGCTTCTGACTGCACAACTGCCAAATGTTGTGTCGAAAGAATAGTCTCCGACTCCAAGTCGCTTCTCAGTGCATCTCTTGGTTCAATATTCGAGCTCTCTCTCACTCTTCGATCAGCATCTCCTAGATTAGTGCTCTACAGACAGCTAGCAGAGGATTCTCTAGCTTCGCTCACTTCCGAAGGGGTTTCACTGGAGCAATCCAGCGAGGAGCCAACTGGACAGGGAGAGTTCTTTCACAAACCTGCTAGCATTCCAAGAGGAACATGCTGTTGGGTTGATACAGGAAGCAAGCTTCTCTTTAACACAGCTGACTTGCTTCTTTGGCTTGAAAAGAAATCTAACAGGTCATTTGTTTTATCTTTATTAACTCTTGCTTTATTTCACTTTAGAGCTAATAGTTTTAATAATATGGGCGCATATAATTTTCAAGTACCAAGAAAACCTCCTTTATGGGGAATTGTAAAGGAACTATCTAGAAGTCTCAGTAACCAACCAACTGGCCCTCAAATCGCAGAAAGAGGAAAGAACATGGAAAATCTCATTGATTTTGCTGCATTAAACCTCTTCTTTTTCTCTCTTTTACTGAAACAGGGGCGAGAACTCTTTGGGCCAGCCTGAAATTTTTTATTTTGATCATGTATACCCTCATTCGAGGGCAGGCAGACCTGCTGCTTTTCTTTATGGGGCTGTTGGAACAGAGTGCTTTAAAGAGTTCCATACTATTTTGGCAGAGGCATCTGACACGGTAAAGACATGATAGACCATCATGAACTTTTTATGGTATGTAGTTAAGGGGCTCATCTTCTGTAATAACACAAGCCACCTGACATAAATTTTATTCGAGAGAGATGAATTAAATTGCGTTAAGTTGATGGTTAAGTGAATACTGTTACAATTTATCGGAGCAGCAACTTAAATTAATAATTAATTTCAGTAGTAGTTTCAGCATGTCCTATTTGCAGTGTTATTCCTTGCCGTTCGCCTCCCTTGGTCATGACATTCCATAACTTTTACTACTTGTGGTTCCTTAGGGAAAAATTAAATATGGTCTGAGGCCCGTGCTGCCATCTGGATGCCAATCCAAATCTAGCTATTGTAGCACTGTTGGCTCAATAGATTCAGTAACTCTCAGTGGATATGGGGTCGAACTTGCTTTGAAAAACATGGAATATAAAGCAATGGATGATACTGCCATAAAGAAAGGTAGGTTTTGAAACTTTTGGATAAATATCTACTCTATGAAGGGTTATTCATTGTTATGTCTTTAGCTTAGGAGGTAGTTCAGCTGTGCCAAGGACTGACAAACTTTCAATCCCATCTTTTTGTTCGATTTGGTCAACATCAATTGTTGGGTGATAACCATTAAATTACCCTTTATATCATCATGATACTGTATCGATGATATGCTTGTCAGGTTCAAGGAATGTACCAGATGGATTTTAGCATACCAACTGAAGTTGCTGGTGCTATGTTTCCGAGCAATTTGATGGGATTTCAATAAATGCTGAACATCTTTACCAATTAGATTTGGTGATGTTATTTGTGACTTTTTAAAGTTGTAACAATATTTCAGGTTCTAATTTGGAGGATACTAAGGTTGAAGACCTCACTCAAGATGTCAGGGGTTTCATATTTTCCAAGATCTTGGTTTGTACCTATTTCTATATTAATTTAATGAGGCGGGCTAGGGTCCCAGTAGCCCTACTTGTGTTAGGGGCATTAGAAGCCAGATCAATGAGAAAGCCAAACGAAAAGTTCACTAAAGATACTGAAACTTGCTTGTACTGGTAAAAAAACAGGTATAGTTATGATTAGCTGACCTCTTGTCATGTCTGGTGATGCAATGACAGTGGTACCGTGATCCTTCTGTAAAAGCTTATACTTGCTGCACTTAGGAAACCTCTTTTTGTTATCTAATGCTTGAATATTTAGGAGCGCAAGCCAGAGTTGAGTTCTGAGATAATGGCCTTTAGGGATCATCTCTTGTCTTCAACTGCATCTCTTACAGATACCTTGGAAGTTTGGGAACTGAAAGGTCTTCTCCATTCTCTCTTCATATATATGTCAGGTTTATTTTCTGCCTCTACTTGAAAATTAAACTTGGATATTGCTTGCAGACTTGGGGCACCAGACGACTCAGAGGATTGTTCAGGCTTCTGACCCATTACAATCCATGCAAGACATTAACCAAAACTTCCCTAATATAGTTTCATCACTGTCTCGCATGAAGGTGGACAGTTATGCTTCAGTTTTGTCTTATCAGAAAATATTTTGTCGGAATCTTTCACAAATAATTTATTCATCTATGGTTTTTTGTGCAGCTTGATGGTTCTATACAGGATGAGATTTTGGCAAACCAGCGAATGGTGCCACCTGGCAAGTCTCTCATGGCCTTGAACGGTGCATTGATCAATATTGAGGATATCGACCTTTATCTGTAATTCTCTTTAAAAGCATAATTGTCCAAGCCACATTTTTGTCCTTGACCATGTTCTGATATATGTAGATGAATCTGAAGAACCCCATTTTTGTGGTAGAAAAAGGAGTTATTAAGCACTGGAGGTCTTTGTATGAAGGGACTCTTAATAGTTCCTTATTAGAATGAACCCCCGACTTATTCCAGTTTTAGCTAGGTTCAAAGAGTGCATTCTTCACTGAGATTGCAAAATCACTATGCTTTTTTTATTTTTTTTGGGTGTAGACTTGCTTACTCTTGTTGTGTAAGATATTTTATCTCTTTGTAGATTGATGTACTTGTATCAAATTTTTCCTTGTAGGAAATTCATTGTTTACATACAAATTATGAAACCAATAATGGGTTTCTGCTGTAAAAAGTGCTTACCTTTTAACTGAAGATATCTTCATTTTTTTTTGTAGGCTGATGGATTTGGTTCATGAAGAGTTGTCATTGACTGATCAATTCTTGAAGCTTAAGGTTTATATTCGTTACTTGGGCTTTATTCTTAATAGAGGATTAGTTAAAGTAGCCAATAGGAATAATTTCCTGATTTCAATAGCTTTGCTTTCTGGGATGTTTTTGGTCATGCGATTCTAATGTCAATATTGTAGATAAAGTGAGAATTATACTAGCCAGATAACCAGAGATGACTATTTTGGTTGTTGATTTGTTACCACTTACGAAAGATGACTATCTTGGTTGTTGATTTGTTTTCGGTCCTGAGATTGTTATTTCAATATTACAAATAAAGTAAGAATTAAACTAAACAAATAACCTGAGATGACTATTTTGGTTGTTGATTTGTTACCACTTACCAAACTGTTTGACATTGTACAAATTTGGTCTTCAGTTTTGTTCACTTTCAGTGTTTTCCCTTAATTTCTATCTGCTATGTAAGATCAGGGCTTGAGTTTGCACTGCTACAGTTCAAATCTAGTACATGTGTTCCAAAATTTCATTTTAGGAAACAATGAACAAAAAGTACACGTAGTGCAGTCCTCAAAATTAAATTTGTTTCATCATTTTCAGCTTCCACATGGCACGGTCAGAAAGGTTCTATCAGCTGCACCTCCAAGTGAGAATAATGCAATTCGTGTTGATTTCCGTTCCAATCATGTTCACTTCCTTAATAACCTTGAAGAAGATGCTATGTACCGACGGTGGCGAAGCAACATTCAAGAGGTCTTCTTCTTCTTTCTTCTTCCTTCTTCCTTTCTGTGCGTGTGCATGCACGTGTGTAAATAGACATTAAAAACACAAAGACATATCTATTAGAATTATAACCTGGTCTTGGAGCATTTTCCTTTTTTTCTTTTGGCTCCAAAAATGCTGAAGTTGTAAAAAGGGGCAAAGACAGGCAATGCTGATGTGGTGGGTGCTATTTTCAGTGAGAGATGTCAGCTTGATTTTACTTTCATCCATGTTTTATTGCAAAAATGATTGCAGGTCCAAGGTGGTAAAAAATTAGGAAGCAAAACTTGAAATAAGTGATACATTAGGGATCCTTCTAATTTACTTTTCGCTTATTATTATTTCTTTCTGTTTTTCTTGGTTTGCATGGTTTCGGCCATGATGGTGCTGTTGAGGACTGCATAAGGAAAGTGAGAATGTCTCTCTTTTTCTAATGTGTTGTGTCCTTTTTGTTTGATGGTTCTCAAGTGGTTCAGCTGATATCTAATGGAGGATAATTTCCATCTAATTGCCAATTTGATGGGATCTGGTCATTGCATTTTTTGTATGAAATATTAAACGCTATGAAATTTATTACTCTTGTATTCATAAAATCTTGTTGGCATTGTAGATATTAATGCCAGTGTTTCCTGGTCAACTTCGATACATTCGTAAAAACATGTTTCATGCTGTTTATTTGTTGGATCCAGCCACAGAGTGCGGTGCTGAGGCATGTCATTTCCTGTCTTTGTTTATTCTTTTTAGTTGCATTTTGAGAAATTTATATTCTGTAACCCATGTTGATGGCATTTCCTTTAATTCTTTTTTAGGCTATTGATGCAATTTTATCAATGTACGAAAACAGTTTGCCAGTGAGGTTTGGAGTTTTACTATACTCATCTAAACTTGTTGAGGCTATTGAAAAAAATGATGGCCTGCTTCCTTCATATTCAGCAAATGATGAGTTTGATGTCTCGACTTTGGTAACTGGTTTATCTTATTACTGTCATTTATGCTTTCATTATGAGGACATAGACTTGATTTAAACAATATGTATGAAACTTAACACCATGCCTCAGTCATGAATAGAGGAAATAACTGATAAAACTTCATTATGGAGAGTAGAAACACAAAAATATGAAATGCAAGCACTGATGATTTTCAAGCTCCTTAGGAATCATCGTTTTTACTTCTTTTAGTTGTTTATGGGTCTTACCTGTGATGCACCGAGCAGAGATCTTACGTGAGATATGCTTTGCAGATAATTCGTCTTTTCCTTTATATCAAGCAAACATATACAGCGCAACTGGCTTTTGAGTTTCTAAGCAATGTAAGATACTTTCAAATTTAGTTTATTATTAATTCTTTGAGTGTTAATGGAAGACATGTTATTTCCTTGTCTAATTCGTTTCTCTCATTTTCTTTTTCAATGCTATATTTGCCTTCTTTATTGTAGGTAAACAGGGCAAAAGGTAGTGGGGACGATTTTAGTGAAGAGCCGGTCGAAGTACATCTTGTTGAAGAGGCATTTGTTGATACTGTAATGTAAGTAGCTCTGAATGATTTTTTTGACTCGTCAGGCATTACATTATAATTACAGGTAGTAATACTATGCTGGTCACGTCCATAACCAGAAACTACATGCTAATTGGTTGGATCTGGGTCAGATATTCTTGACCTGACCTGACAGATCTATGCTTTAGTTTTTTATTTTTCTTTTTAAGTTACAAACAGAAAAATTGCAATTTAGCATGTCAGCATCATAGACCACAAGCTATTTTTAGCCAAAACCAATGAGAATTTGTGATTTCCGCGTTGTACCGATCAATGGGTCGACCCTTCTCGATCTACAGGCCAGTTGATCCTGATCTGACCTGTTTGTTTTTGCAGACTTTCTAAATAAACTAATAAGATGATACACATAACCTGGTAAATACTATTCTCTTCTAGAGGGGGACAATGACCCAACCCTGGTTGCCCATCTATCAGAAATTGTACCAGAACCATACTGGGTTTTTTGTCCCTGGATTTGTTTGGTGGTTTAACTGTTTAATGTTAAGCAGGAGAAAGTATAAACACAAGTTTCTAATGATGTAGATCAAAGGCCAAATCACCTCCTCAAGATGTATTACTAAGCATACAACAAGAAAACAAGTTCAAGGAAGAGGCTGAAGAGAGCTCCCATTTCTCTTTCAAGATCGGTTTGTATAAACTCGGTTGTTCTTTGTTGATGAATGGGCTTGTACATGAAGCAAGTGAGGTAAAATTTGTAGTCTATACTTGTGGGTTCGTAGTATTTCTGAGTTTGCATTATACATGTCCTTCTGCAATTTGCATTCTCATATTTACATGGTCTGAGATTATGTAGACAAGCCCTGTCTTACCAAACTTCATGTATGTTTGACTTTTATGGTTAATAGGATAAGTTAATGTCAGATATGGTATCATTGAACAAGAACTGTGAATGTTGAACTTCAATTTAGGAAATATTGCCCAGTTTTATGTTAAAACTATGTTCTTTAAGCAAGTTACAGGTTTGTCTTTGTTGGTTGCATGGCCAGATGGCCAAAAAAATTAATCCAACCTCTAGACAGGACATACCTTATAATGTGCAACTTTATTACTAACATTATGTCCTTTTTCTATATTTTTATTTTCTTTCTTCTCTCACTTATTATTTTTATATGTACATGCATGTGTGGAGAGGGTGTGGTAGGGTAAAACTTAATTCTTCTACTCCATCTAGAGCTAAGCAACTTATTGGATCTTTACTTTGTTCTGATGCATCAACTTTTACATTATCTTTTGAAAGAATTTGATGTTTGAGTTATTTAGTCTACGGTGAAAATAGTTTTTTATGAATTTACAACAGTTCACTGCCACACCCAAAATTTGGACTAACCATGCTCTTCTGTCCTATAATCAGGAATCTTTGATGAATGCCATGAATGAGGAAATGCATAGATTACAAGAACAAGTGTATTATGGCCAAATCGGGTCCCACACAGATATACTTGATAAGTTCCTCTCTGAGAGCGGTTACAAACGCTATAATCCTGCTGTAAGCAACAACTCTTATGAGCACTTTCTCTACTTGGTGAACATTTCTATTTATCCTTCCAAAACCTTCAAATATTAAATTTTCCTGTTTAAAACAGGAAAATGTAAATAGTATCTTCCAAAATTTGTTTCTTATTTACCTTCTTTGGGTTAAAATGTAGCAAATTATTCCTCCTTTTGGCACCAGAAAATATGCAGAGAAATTTGGTTAAGTGTATTTCTGAGTGAATTTGGTTATCCAAGCAATATATATCAGAGTTCCTTTTAGCTGTAACTTTTGATCAGGGCTTTCTAGATAAACTAGCAAATCTGCATTTCATCCTTGGTAATTGAGATCATTTAATTATCTTTTTGTTAGATTATTGGTGATGGCAAGGGGGCAAAAAAGTATGTATCACTTTTTGCTTCATACCTAAACAGAGAATCCATAGTTCATGAGATCAGCTACTTACACTCTCCTGGAAGTAAGTCGGTTCGAGCAACTCGATTATTGAGCAGTTTTTTATTTTTTTTTATCATTACTTTTTCTTTACCTTCTCTGTAGTAGTCACAGCAATGTAATATTTTGGTCCTTAACGGCTCCAAGTTTGTACGAGGCAATTAAGGGACATGATCTAATTAATCATTTTGTACTCTTTTTTTAATTTTTTGCATCCTCTTCGGGTCAGCAGCTGTACTAGTATATAGACCTGTACTTCCTCTTTTTATTTATTTTAGGAACTTATGGAATCTGTGTGCATTTTCAGCTGGAGATGATTTAAAGCCGATAACCCATCTTCTTGCGGTTAATATATGTTCAAGGACTGGCTTCAAATTGCTGCATGGGGGATTACATTACTTGGTAAAGGATGCTCATTTTTGGCGTTAAATTTATTAGCTATTTTTCCAATTCTTGACATGGCATGATCACTTTCTCTTGGTATGATGTAGAAGGATGGATCTCAAATAGCCCGGTTAGGCTTGCTACTTTATTCCAGCACTGAGTCTCCATCGCTAGCTTTACTTTTAGAAGTATTTGAAAAGACTATAGCATCTTTCAGGTTTGTGTTCAATTTATGTATGTTAATGGCACCGTCCCATACCAGCACAGGACTGCTCTTTATGTTAACATTCTTTTGTACAAATCCAATATCAACAACGTAAGTCTGGTATTTGTTCCCATCAGTATAACCTCTATCATGAAATCAAAGTTAATCTTGTAAAGGTAAGTGGCAACAGTCTCCTATTTTATTAAAATAGGTTGTTCATGCTGGAATTAATTTAATTTTATAAAAGTTAAAATGCAAGCATTTAAGATTACACTTCTTAATGCAATAAGGAGACTACATAGAGTTTCAGGCACATTGAATTGATTTTGTACCTTTCTTGATCTGACTGGTAATTAATATTTGTATCATTGAAGCAACAAGGAGAAAATGCTGCAATTCTTGCGAGAGCTATGTTTATTCTATGAGAGCCAAAATATATCATCAGATTCTGCTCTGATGGAAAAAGTCTATCTAGTAGCTGGCGAAAATGACTTGCCAATAGATTTCTACAAAGAAACTTTTTCAAGCTTTTCTCTTGAGAAGGTTCAGAAAAGAACTAACAAGGTGCATCTCCTGTAACATTTTTTTTCTTCTGTTTCTTCCTTGGTTTCTTTTTTGTTAAATTGGGTTTTTATGTAGAGATCAGGATACAGTGTATAGCATGAAAATTTAGCAGGTGCTAAACCCTAATGATGCCCATTCTAGTGCCAAATCGATGCCAATGAAATTGGATCTCAAATAATTATTTTTTTAGACTTTAGATAACAAAACTAACTAATTGGATACATTATACATATCATACACTATGTGCACACAAAAAGTTGCATCATTTCGGCTTCATTTTGCTATGCATCAAGAACTATCGAAATTAATGGTCTAAATTTTGGCAAATAACCCCATTTCATGACTATTAAAATGAAGTCAAACTCAATTTTTTATATACATGCAATTGAGATGATATAAAACACATCTAATGGTTCACATTTATAAATTTAAGCAAGAACAAAAAAAATTGGCACCATTTGGCACCGATGACTAGGCATTGGATCCCTCTCCAAAGGAAAAGATCTGAAACCTATACGATACGGCATTAGTGAGGTCTCAGTTGTTTGCACGCAATTCAAAATTTTAGAATATCAGGCGCGGTTGAGATCCTTATTCTGAGAGATATTTCGGAACTCTTGCTTGTTTCTATTGGATTCTATTTAACCATTTTTCTTTTTATTGTTGTAGGTGTCAGACCTTCTATTCGGTGATTTGGGCCTTGGATATGGTGCTAATGCTGTCATTACAAATGGACGAGTAGGCACTATGTTGAATTTAACGTATTTCTTTTTGGTTTTTGTAATGTTATTCCACTTCTCACATTTGTCTTCCTCACATTTTGTTTTGTAGATATTCACTTTGAGCGAAGGAAGCTCCTTCTTAGGAGATGATTTACGTCTCCTTGAGTCTGTGGAGTTCGATACAAAGGTGAAGCACATATTTGAGATAATTGAAGGGGTAGAGAAATGGGATTGCATTGACCCTGATGAATTAACAAGGTAAACTAGCTTTTTGTTAGTCAATTGTCCTGTTGTAAACTCATATTGGCATTAGATAAGGTGCTCTGCAGGTTTGAGCTAGAACTAGGCCTCATTTGAGCCTTTATCTTTCAATAACCTGAAAGAACTGAATAATGAGCCATATTTGGGATCTGGCTGTTTATTGTAACAGTTGATTTGCTCAGTACAATTGTCTTTATGGAGCTAACTAAACTCTCTGTTAAAATATTGATGATCTGAAGTAATGACATGGAAAGTACCCTTTCTGTTCCTTTTCTATGTATGACCGTGCAGTCAGTTCTACAGTGATCTTGTTATGCTGGTTTCCTCTTCTATGTCTATTCGTGAAAGGAGTTCGGAAAGAGCCCATTTTGAAATCTTAAATGCTGAACACAGGTATGGGACATTGGAAAAACATAGATTAAGTTATCATCACATGTATTATCCTTTTAAATATGCCTTAACTTCCACTTTTTTTTCTTTTGTCAGTGCTGTGATATTGCGAAATGAGAATTCAACAATCCATATAGATGCAGTGATCGATCCATTGAGCCCTTCTGGGCAGAAACTTACCCCGCTTCTCCGTGTTTTACAGAAACAGATTCAACCTAGCATGAGAATTGTTCTTAATCCAGTTGTAAGTTCCTACCTCCTTTATTTTGGTAGTGATGGCGAGGGGTTTGGGTTTTGTAGGGAGATTCTGGATGCCAAGGGCATGTAGTACCAGTCAAATTCGCAGTGTGTTTCACTGCATAAATGGTACACAAAGCCAGAAATGTGGAGTTGTCTTTATTGAGTAAAAAAATTTGTACTGCACTGAAATACAATTTTTAACCACTTAAGGGCTCCTATATTTCTATTTTGCAGAGTTCTCTTGGAGATATTCCTCTGAAGAATTACTACAGATTTGTTCTCCCCTCGATTGTAACACACTTCACTACTACTTTGGTATATATAATTGAAACTAGTGTCTTCCTATCTAACTAGAATTTAAATATTATAGGATGATTTTAGTACTGTTGATTATTCAGTACATGGATCAAAGGCATTCTTCTCAAACATGCCTCTTTCCAAGACATTGACAATGAATATTGATGTGCCTGAGCCATGGCTTGTTGAGCCTGTTGTTGCTGAGTAAGTATTTTTGTTGTTTCATCATTCTAGCTATATGGTTTTACCATACACAACATATTGGCATCTCTGGAGACTTTTTTCTTTTTCAAAAGCAGCAACATATAGTTAAATCAAAATGTTTTTCTGTACATTATTTCTCTTATCAGACATGACTTGGATAATATATTATTGGAGAATTTGGGGGATGTGCGTACTCTGCAAGCAGTATTTGAGCTGGAAGCACTTCTTTTAACGGGTTTGTTATGACATAGCTCATCAGCTTCTTCTCTCTCTCTGTTTTTTTTTGGTTGTCCCAGTTTTCAAGTTGCAGAAGTGATAAAATTACCATTTCACTACAGCTTGGCCCTAGCTAATCAAATAATGTACCAACATTTCATTTTGATGACTTGAGCTCATTGATACTGTCATTCTTTACTAAACCAAAAGCAATAAGTACTTACCGTTTGGGTCATGAGTTTGGTTCCTCTATGCTAGTGGTCCCATGTCGATTTGTTGGAGGTTGTATCTTTGGCTGCACTGTATTGCAATTGAAGGAAAATTGAGTGTAAATTAATCAAAATTGAGGAAAACCAAAGCTTGCACTACTGGTTGTCAAGTAGGGCCAAGTCAGTTAGCTTGCTTGCTGGTTAGTACTTGATGGCATTTTTCTTTTCTTTGTTTTTTTATTCTTAAAAGAAGTGGCCAATGAGTAGCCCTTTTGTAGTCATTTCAAATAGAAACCTAAAAAGTATCTCACAAGTATTGTTGAAGACCTTGGAATGGAAACCTACTAGAGACCAAAAGCTGTGACTGGATGATTGCAAGTCTTAGATAAATTGAAAGAAATAGGAAGAAAAATGAATAATTGATCTTTCCATCTTGAACTATCCCGACATTCTTAGGTTCATATCACAGCCCTTACATTTACTCGCACATTCAGATTCAAGTTTGGCAATAGAATTATTCAAAGGAAGCATGCAGATAAGAATCTGGCTGTTGATCTTTTTATAAAATGATTAGTTGTTGCTCTGGGATTGCAAAGCTGTGCTTCAATCTGCAAGGGGATAAATGTCCTCCATTATCTCCCCCAGTTTATCTCGTTTCTACTAGTTGACTATTGAGTTATGAGCTAGAGATATTAATAAAGCAGCTAACGTTCTAAGTGATTGAGGGCCTCTATGCGTCAAATTAGAGTGTCAAATTGAGGGAATCACTCTTGTTCAATTTTTAATTTTATACTTGATATCACAGGGATATATGGTTTCTTTTGTCTTGACTATATGACATGTTTGTATCAGGTCATTGTTCAGAGAAAGGAAGGGAACCACCACGTGGGCTTCAGTTAATTCTTGGCACGAAAGAAAGGCCCCACTTGGTAGATACACTTGTCATGGCCAATTTGGGTTACTGGCAAATGAAGGTTTCTCCTGGTGTTTGGTACATGCAGCTGGCACCAGGCAGGAGCTCAGAGCTGTACCAGTTTAAGGAAACTGAAGCTGGGAACCATACATATCCGTTCTCGAAATTGGTAGCCATAGATGGTTTAAGAGGTAAGCTCCTTCAGATAGAGGTGGAGAAGAAGAGAGGAAAGGAACGAGAGGATTTATTGAATTATTCTGATGACAATCAAATCCAGGAGAAAAAGGTAACTATTTTTTTTTGGGGGCGTGGGGGGGGGGGGGGGGGGTAATTATATGAATGCCCTGCATGGAAATGTCTTGCATACCTGGACAAACATTGGAACATTCACTGTTACCTTTATCCAGAACTGGACAATTCCCTACCAATTTTCAAGTGTTGACACTCGCTGTTTCTTTCCAAATGTTGTCAAAGTACCCATATGCATTGTAAATCTTGCTTTATGATGTTTCAAGATTTTGTAAACTTTCTGTTGTTATATTTTTATTATTCTGCATTTTATAGTTTTGGTGATAAAATGTTGTGTGTGTTGTTTTCTAGGAAAACCGGAATGGTTGGAATACAAATTTATTGAAATGGGCAAGTGGATTAATTGGTGGTAATGGGTCTTCGAAAAAGCAGGCTCAGAAAAATGTGGTAAGTTCCTCATATTTGCTGTTGAGATTCACTTATCAGCAATTGTATAAAGTTGGATTAAATAACTTGGTATGCTATTTTTGAACTTTGTGATCCCAGGAGAAGAGTGTAAGGCATGGAGAGACCATTAATATTTTTTCTGTTGCTTCTGGCCACTTGTAAGCTCTCTCTCTCTCTCTCTCGCTCTCTCTTGAAAACTTGGCGGCGGCTGCCAAGGTTACAAGATCTCTCTCTCTCTCTCTCTCACACACAAACAAATGCACACACACACTTAAAAGAGAAGAAAATTAATTATCTATTATATGAAATACAACTTTATTTCTTTCTGTAAATTTCCTTGTAGGTACGAACGCTTCCTCAAAATAATGATACTCAGTGTCCTTAAAAACACCCAAAGGCCAGTGAAGTTCTGGTTCATCAAAAATTACCTTTCCCCGCAGTTCAAGGTGCATAAAGAATTTAATTTATTTGAATTTTAGTAAATGAAATTGTTTGTTCCTTATCAAAATTCATATTCCATTTTTTATATCTTCTTAGGATGTTATACCATACATGGCAGAAGAGTACGGGTTTGAGTACGAGCTTGTCACTTATAAGTGGCCCACATGGCTACACAAACAAAAAGAGAAGCAACGTATTATATGGGCATACAAAATCTTATTTCTTGATGTCATATTTCCTATTTCACTTAGAAAGGTAAAAACACGGCTTTTTCCTAATGAACTAAAAAAAAAAGTGGTTTCCTTTTAACAAAATCCCATGGCTTTGTCTTTATGTAGGTGATTTTTGTTGACGCTGATCAAGTGGTGAGGGCTGATATGGGAGAATTATATGATATGGATTTAAAAGGAAGGCCTCTTGCATATACTCCATTCTGTGACAATAATAAAGATATGGATGGCTATCGGTTTTGGAAACAAGTTAGTGCCCCAACTCTTGTATTTAAGTGAAAAGTTACAACACATACCTGATTTATTTTTGTTATCTTGTTACAGGGTTTCTGGAAGGACCACTTACGAGGAAAAGCTTACCACATTAGGTATGCCTTTTTGCCTTAACATCTTTATTCAACTTCTATTAGTCTGTATGTGTCGATTTCATTTTGGTTTCATGTGTGTGATTATACCCTTGCAAGTGCCAGTCTATATTTAATACACCTGCAAAATGGGAATATCCTACATAAACTTGCAGAATATAGAAGTATTTAATTGTGCAAAATATCCTGTGTGCCCCTCTTTTGAAGAGATGCCCAAAATTCCTTTATCGTTCTTTACCTCTATACAATTGAAGAAGGGGTTATTTGGGTGTCTTCATAAAAACCAGGACAGGAGCCAGTTCTGCAAATAAAACGCCTGCTTTGTGGGAGCTATACATGATATTTGTTGTGTTGTAGGGTTGGTATATGAGAAGTTTTGTTTATTTATTCATTTGTTGTCTTTGTGATCAGTGCTTTGTACGTTGTTGATCTGGCAAAATTTCGGCAAACGGCAGCTGGAGATGCCTTGAGAGTATTTTATGAAAATCTAAGCAAAGATCCGAACAGTCTTTCGAATCTTGATCAGGTGAAGCATTTACCTACCTTGTGAATCCCACAAGATTCAAAGTTTAGCATTATGTTGATATGTGTACTTTTGGCATGATATATACAATCAGGATCTACCAAATTATGCACAACACACTGTACCAATTTTCTCTCTTCCACAAGAATGGCTTTGGTGTGAGTCTTGGTGTGGAAATGCCACAAAGGCGAAAGCTAAAACCATTGATTTGTGCAACAACCCCATGACAAAGGAACCTAAACTACAGGTACGTTTGATTCTATTATGCTAATCATGCATTATTACCTTAGTTGAGATTCTGCATCAGTCACCCATTCTGCAGTTCCATAGCAGGTTTTTTAATTTCCTTGTTTCCCATTTTCTTTTGCATGTGGGTGAGGCAGGTTATGCTCGTGTTGTTTAGTAGTTAAAGCATTAGGTGAGGGCCTAATTGATGATAAAATAACAGAAAATGTCTTTGTAATAGCAATATAATGTACCAGTCAAAACTGAAATTAGTGGCTATAGTTTATTGTCAGGTATTCTCATATTGTATTAAACTAACAGTATCTGTTGCTCATAATTGCATGTACTTTGTTGTTGGGCATCCTCGTATAGTATATAAACTATCCTTTTCTGTTGCGCATAATTGCGGATCATTTGCACTGTTTTGTATGTGTGTCCACACTGGCACGTGCTTCTCTGTGTGCATTTTAATTTTCCTTTTTACAGGGTGCGAGAAGAATTGTGTCAGAGTGGGTGGATCTGGACACAGAGGCGAGACAATTCACAGGAAGAATCTTAGGAGAGCAGCTGGAGCCCAGAGATTTGTCTGTTTCATCACCAGCATCTGATAGTAGAGCTAAGCATGATGAATTATGAGTTTTCTTTTTTTTTTGTACTTGGATGTATAATTTATTTTTGGTTATGCTGCTCCATTTGTAAGCAATAACCATAAGCCCTATGATTTTTGCACTCTGGGAGCATGTCTAAGGCAGGATGCGCAAGTGTTCTTAATTTTGTAGCTCTAAGGAGAATTTTGCTGACAGATTTTTTGGATGTTACAAGTTATAGGTATAAACAACTTATTAAAATTTTTTGTCTTTGTATTTGTGTGTGTTTGTGTTATATAAGCATTTTGTTTCCTGAATCGCGCTCCCACAATAACAAACAATATTAATTATGTGATTAAGTTTTAAATTATATCATAATTCATTAGAATTCACCAAAAAGGGAAATATAAATTTTAGGATATTTTCACGGGAGCTAAGATCGCTCGGGCTGCCAGATTGTCACCAGGCTTCATAGAGCAAATGTATCATCATCATCATCATCATTATAGATATATTTTTTATAGATTTTGATTTAACCATAATAATCTGTTCAGAAACTAATTTTTGTTATGCTAGTTAATATTTATAGGACTTTATATAACATTGTCTCTTTTCATTGGGAATTAATTCATTCTAAAATTTCGTAAAGCATGCATTAATTTGTAAATTTTATAAAACAAATTGATCTAATTCTTAAATTATTCATATAACTAATGAGAGGTGACCAAATAATTTTGTGCGCAAATAAACTAACAGTTCCAATTGTTAGTGATATATCCTAGAGGTCAATCATAGAGATGATTGTATTATATTCATGTAACTGAATGAATGTCATGTTATGTTTTTTCTGAGTACAATATTATTTATTATTTTTAATCAATTACGTAAATTGATCATTATATTTTATAATTTATTACGATGTTATTTTAAATGGTCTCTAATCTTTTATCATTAATTGGAATGCTAATGATTTTAATAGATAATAACAATGACATTCCAAATCATTAAAAGCATGTTTTTTACTTTATTCTCCGCCGAACTCATTTTTTGTTCTGTTTATGGTCACTTTCTTCACTCCTATCTATCTAGTGACGGAACAAAAATTTTAAAAATTCACAAATGCATTAAATGGTCATTCATGTAGTTAGAATCAAATCAAATTCATAATACAAACATATTTGTACCTTTGTTTTGCAAAACTCGAGCCCCACGCTGATGTGGTTGTCATAAAACATCGTCAGACTCCAACATAGAAGCCCTCCGTCAGTGTTCACTAGAAAGGTCACTAGACGCTGGCGATCTCCTTGCTAGGGGAGGTTGAGTCGACAACATTTAACCTCTCAAAGTATTTCAGATGGTGGTAAGATAGCGCTTCTATTATGAACTATGTGATGTCCGGAGCCATGAGTCTGCACCCCCTTTTAAAAGGTGCTTGGAAGATAGGGATGAAAATGGTACGGATAATATCCGATATGTATTCGATCCATATCCGAAAATTTGATGCGGATATCCAATATCCGAATATCCGCACGGATATGGATATGGATATGGTTTTAAATTTGAATTATCCGTATCCGAATAGTAGATATAGACTATATAATTTAATATATATTATGAAAAAAAATTATGTTGTTCATCACTATAATTAGATGTATATTATGAATTTTAGTGTTTTCAATGATATGTATATATTTTTAATAACTAATAGTGTTGAAAGAATTATTTTATGATAAATTTCAATGAGTTTTATAAAACTTAAATAAGTTTTAATTCATATCCGAATATATTTTTGTAGATATATTCGTATTCGTATTTATTTAATATCCGATCCGTATTCGTATTTGAGTATATCCATATCCGTATTCGTATCTGAAAAATTAAAACTGATACGGATACGATTTTGCTACTATCTGATCCGTTTTCACCCCTATTGGGAGAGCAACACCCCACTACCTATGTTCTGAACATGGTGGGTCGGTTCCCCATGTCGTGGGCACACATACCTTCTAGAAACCACTTAGCACTACTCTTCAATTCGAGTAAATAAATTTAGCATCTTCCCAGAATAACCAACATGTTGTGGCCCGCAACACTATGTTGGGCACCGCAACAACTACTTCACGTCACTCGTGGCACGAAAATACTGTGTGTATATAAAATATTAAGTGGGAGCACAATAGTATTTTTTATATTATATGTGGATGACATATTGCTAATCGGAAATGATATTTTAACTTTGAAATTTGTTAAGTCATCATTAATAAAGATGTTCTCAATGAAAAATTTGGGCAAAACTGCCTATGTATTAAGCACTAATATTTATGGGGATAAATCAAGGAGACTTATTGAATTAAGCCAAAGTATTTATATTGACAAGGTGCTAAAGAGGTTTAGCATGTATGATTCCAAGAAAGTCTTTTGTCCATTTCACATGACAAATATCTAAGCAAGAAGAAGTGTCTTTTGACAATTGTTGAGGTTGACAGTATTAGTAAGATTTCATATGCATCGGCAATTGAATCTATTATGTATGCCATAATATGCACACATCCTAATATGTCATACGCGTTGAGTGTGATAAATAGACATCAAGCAAGTGTAGGTATGAAATATTAGATAGCGGTAAAGAATATTCTTAAATATCTGAGAAGAACCAAGGAAATATTTTTTGTATATAGTGGTGATTTTGAGCTCATTATAATGGATTACACCAATGCTAATTTTTAGACCAATCATGATAATTTGAAATCACAATCGGGATTTGTGTTCATGCTAAATGGTGGTGTTATGAGTTGGAAAAGTTCCAAATAGAAAATCATAGTGGATTCAACCACCGAGGCTAAATACATAGCCGATATAGAAGCGATTAAAGAAGTTTGTTGGATCAAAAAGTTCATGGACGAGCTTGGTGTGGTTTCTAGTTCTTCAGACACGGTGAAGCTCTAAATTGTGACAACAATGGAGCTATTGTGAAGCTAAAGAACCAAGATCACACCAGAGATTATCGAGAGAGGTGATGTAAAGATCTACAAAGTCGGTATGAACAACAACGTAGTTGACCTGCTAACAATGCCTTTGTCTTAGGCCAAACATGAGATGCATATCTTGTCTATAGGAATTAGATTAATGGATCATTGGTCATGAGTTTGTGTATGAAGATATATATAAGCTACTCTTAGTTAGAGTTTTATGCATAGAGATGTATAGGGATTGGTTCTAGCTCAAGTGGGAGATTTTTAGTGTAGTAATCTAAAAGTCAGCATATTTAGTTCATTTAATTTGAGTGATTTATTTATGTGATATATATATTCATTTTATTTATTGAGTTATTTTTATTTATTGATATTTTGGATTGAGGATTTAGAATGTGAAAATTTAATAATATAACATAAAAATTATTCTAAAATATTCATAACTTGTCAATTAGAGAGGAATACTAATTGAACATTATAAATTAGTGTGTAGATTAATATAAGGATGGACCTAAGCATGGGCAAGACTAGGCCCATGTCCAAGCCTAATTATCATAAGCAGTCATTAAGGCTTCATTTTTCCCGCTAAATATGTATTGTGAAACGCATTATAATGTGTTTTTGTGCCTAGGGTTTACTAACACAATTTCTAGGCTTAAAGATTGCATGCGTCTGAGTGGAAGCTACAACTGTATCATCCACTTTAGATTCATCAACTAGCAAATAATAATATAAAAGAACAATTTATGATCACTTATTTCTGCTCCAACCTTTGAAAAATGGAAAATTTTCAATATTTGAATAATTGAAATTGTATGTATTAGACCTTAAGTTTTCAATTTCTCCTTATTGTTTTTTTTCCTTCAAAAAAAATTTTTGCTTATTTTTTTGCTCTTGGTCGCAAAAAAAGAAAAGAAAAATTAAACTGAACTAAAGATCAATAAAACTGATTTTTGTTCAGTGGGAAGGTCTTCCTTTGTGCCCAGGCTTCTCTACGTGTATTCGGCATTGAATTAATGTGATGATTGTCATCAGCTTAATCAAACAAATCATTTAGATACATGAACTAAATATGTTGATTTCTAGATGCTAAATTTAGCGCTGATTGAATTGGAGAGTAGTGATTAGTCGGTTCCCAAATGGTATGTGTGCCCACGACATAGGAAACTAACCCACCATGTTCATAACATGGGTAGTGGGGTGGTGGTCTCCCCAGCACCTTTTGGTCCAGTTTGGACAAATTGGGTCCTTAGTTTGTTGCATGGTTCTCAGACTTGCATTAATTTTGATGGTTCTCCTTCTCCTTATTTCTTTTGTAAAAGGGGTTTACGACAGGGAGATCCCTTATCTCCCTTCTTGTTTGACTTAGTTACTGATGCTTTGTCTCAGAGTTTGAATAGAGACAAACATTTAGGCTTAGTTCATGGCTTGGGCCCTAGTTTAGCAGATGGCCACAATATTATTAATTTTCACTATGCTGATGACACTATTTTTTTCTTACAAGCAGATTTTGAAAATGTGGAGACAGCGTTGTGGGCTATGGTTGCTTTTGAAGCTTTATCTGGCATTACAATTAATTTTCAGAAGATTGAATTGATCCCCGTGAACATCTCTTCTGAGAATTAGCTTCACTAGCGGGATGCAAAGAATCTGAGTTTCCCTTAAGATACTTGGGTCTCCCCCTATCTGATAAGAGATTAAAATTAGAAAATTGGAGGGGTATGATTGATAAAGTGGCTGCAAAAACTCAAAACTGGAAAGGGTCTCTCCTATTTTTAGGAGGGAGACTCACCTTACTTAATTATGTTCTGACTGCAGTTCCTTTATACAGGATATCTCTATATAAGGTGCCAGTTAAAGTTAGGAAATCAGTGGATAGTGCTGGATGTAAATTTCTTTGGCAAGGCACTTCCAGCAAGAAAAAATATGCCCTTATTAGTTGGAAATGGGTTTGCATGCCTAAAACCTTAGGTGATATGGGAGTGCTAGATCTACATTGCATGAATAGTGCTTTATTGCTTAAATGGTGGTGGAAATTAAAGGACCCACAGTATCATAGTATTTGGAAACAAATAGTCTGTGCTAAATACCAGTCTTCTACTCCTAGATCTAAATTGTCTCCCCTCTGGAGAGATATTATGGATCTTCAGCCAATTAGCTTAGTTGGTTGTGCTGCTGTTGTTGGTAATGGTAAAGACACATCTTTCTGGCATGATAGATTCCTAGGGGAGTGTTCCCTAGCCTCTTCCTACCATCATTCATTTCAAATTTGTTCTACTACTACTATCTCTGTACATGATGTTGTTGTTTCAACTGGGCATGCTTTACAGTTTATCAGACTACTGACTGGAGTTTAATCTGGTGAACTTTAAATAGTCATGTAAATATAACATGAAATGAAAAAGGATCAGATTGATATGTTCACACTCTCCTTCAAGTGCTTAAGGTCTCTCTGTAATTAAAACAAAAGGATTAGTTTGATAAAATACTACATAAGGAAAATAAAACACTACTAAAGAAAAATAAAATTGCTTATTATGAGAAAGGGTCAATAATTTTATTTTAATCAGCCTAAAACACATTCTGTGGAGAATAAAAGTTGCTTACTTTCAGTTCCATTTGTGATAGGTGAGGGCTGCCATAAGGCTACTTATTGCACTGTTTGTAAATGGTAGCATTCTCTCTGCAAAGATTTATACAGCAAATGGAGAAATAATACAATTTCATTTATTGTCAATTTAGAAAAACTAAACATTGTGACTGCTGGAAATAAGCATATCAGATCAAAGAAAATAAGCTGAACAGCAGTTGAAAACAAATTGAAGAGAAGTTCCGATATTTTGTAACTCTAATACCTTGAATTATTACCTTGTGAGAGGGACTGGGGCTTAACTGAAGGCAAATAAAGGTTAAAAGGCCGATTTTCTCTCCTTCCCAAAGCAATTAACTGATTACGTATTGTTAGAGAGAGATGGGATATAAGAACGATCCGTTGACAGTCTTTGACCGCTTCGCCTGAGCATCGTGAAACTTCTTCTATGGCGATCGATCAAGCGCGCAGATTGGCATCCTCTGCTTCATACACAGTCGGAGCCACGCTATTGCCCGACTGCGACAAGAAAGGGAGAGTTCATGTTGAAAGAGAAATCGAAATCTATGCTTTGCTCATAAATTTAAACGAATTGGGAAGAAAAGGAGAGCGGTGCAAGAATTATCTTTGAGGATGAGGGAGGGGAAGGGATAAGAAAGGGAAAATAAAGAAGGAGAAGGAAGCGGGAAAAAATAGAGATTAAATTTTTGACTCTAAAATTAAGGATTTATAAATTTTTAATAAATGTATAAAAAATTTTGACAATTTTAATTGCGACTGTTTAGAAAATCAACTAAAATTAAAAGATAAATTTAAAGGATTATGGGACTTATGGATAGCTTAATAATAAAATTTAATATAAATATTATTTGATAATTCATTAAGAATAGTTTATTTCAAACTCTTGAAATTTGATGTCACTTGAAATATGTTTCAAATCCCATCACTTTTTATAGATATGATACTTGAATAATATAAACCATTCATAATGTATCGGATTTCAAATTCACATTTTACTTTTGAAGATTGTCAACATTGTTAAAATAAATAATGTAATGATCCCCTCTCTTTATGTAATTTATGAGAGTTTGATATATATAATACCATCATGGATATCGTCATTATTATTTAACTCAAATAAGTTATTTTTTAGATTAATGACTTTATTATTTAACTAATTTTCTATAGTATATTATTTTTCAACTTAAATAATTTATTATCTAAGTTAGTGATATTTAAGATGAATAATAAAATACTGTACAAATTAAGATAAATAATGAAGTCATCAATGCGATCATATCTAATTTTGTGATATCTGATGAGTTTCCAAACTGTTTGGTTTTTATAATGTGGTCATATCTAATTTAAATAAATGACTTATATTTATTTGACCTCATCAAAACAATTTTGTACAATAAGACATAGGACTATAAAGTGATATTTGTCGCTGATATTAAATTTGAATCAGAATCAATCTATATCGTAGATATTAAAAAAAATGTACCAATTAAACCTATGTATACATATATTATCTCAATATTTAGATAGGCGACAATATCAAATTTAAAGCAATTTGAAAACATTTTGTCATCCATATGGAGATTAAAAATTTTAATTATTTTGATTTATCATTTTTTTTATCAATGACAAAACTATTTTAGAAGTATACTAAAGTTTATGAACGACTCGCGTAAATAGATTTATTATCCATATTTCATTTTCATTATTTAGAGTAAATTTATATTAAAATGTCACAATTATTGATAAGACCATTCCTTGTATATAACATGCTGGAAGAGAAGCTTGATAATCTTGACTACCATAAAGAAATATAGTTCAAATTGAAATCCAACATTATTGACATAATTTATACGGTGCATATATCATATCTATAAAAAATGTGGAGATTATTGATGCATGGTTTACCTTCCATCAAGCAATTTCAATTTTCTGTGATGCATTACAAAATACTAGCATTGAATGAAATTTAAGAGCAATTTGGCAAATACGATTTATTATTGCAATGCATCTTTCACCATTAATGTATATAGACTTTGTTTAAATTTGTTACAATTTGTAAAATGTTATGCCATCTTATCAGGTTGTTTGAAAGTATAATGATTCAAACTGCGCCAAATTTGTACGAAAAATATCCGAGTAATTAACAACATTATAAAATTTCAGTTTATTTATTTGGAGTAATTAACAACATTATAAAGTGATATTTTGGACCATCTAATTAGCTTTTACCCACACACCAACAGACAAAGGATTTTAAAGTGATAATTTGGTAATTTGGTCATGGCAATCCGTATTGATATAGCATACATTCCAAGAATTAAGTCCGATCAACAAATTAATAATAATAAAAAAGCATTAGGACATTGAAAACAATATTTGAGAGTACATTACAATGTATGTAACCCCGTACCATATTCACAAATTTGCCCTTGGCTTTGAACCACTTTCTTTTAATTAACTTTTTGTTTTTATCTAGTTGATACTCTAATCAGTAATAAGTTGCTCAGCATTGGTACGTTATGTATCATTCTCATCTGGTGCCGTGTACCAGTATCAGCATAGAGCATGGAAGAGAGAGCAGAGCCTGACAAAAAAAAAGGTCATACTAATAGTTCAGTCAACTACTTAAACCAAATTGGTGAATTTGACTTAATCATATTTAATCCAAATGGTCTCAATTTATATCACTGGTAAATAGTAGTAAGGATCTGACACAACAGTAGAAGTATTTTGGACAATGCTATGTATTTGCTTTTGAAGGGACCTGTCAAAAAAGTAAAGTCATTTAGTTAAATTATTTTTAATATGTAAACAAACATATATGTGTATAACTCTAGAGTCTAAAACACCAACAATTTTTTCAACATTAGATTATTTATATATTTTTTGTCCAGTCACACTACAAAATCTGATTTTGCCACATCCAAATGGAGAGCAGCAGCAAATGGATGTTGTTCCAGAGTGCTCTAGCATGAGGCAACACATATAAGTATAATAAAATGGTACTGACTTATTGAACTATGACCAAAGTACCCCTTAATTAAAAAGTGACTTAAATGCTCCTGCAAAAGTTATCTAAACAAAACCAAAAGCTAGATTATTCCAGAAAGTTCTTAAATAGGTCAGCTATCATAATCTATATCCAACAAGTTTACATGTTTCCAATTGTAAAATAATCGCATATAGTTTTAACACTACCTTGAAAAAGTCTGTTGTGCATATCCTCTTTTGCCTTTGGTCGTACCATCCCTATAACATTCATAGAAACATTATGGTTTTCAAATTGCAGCAAATGATAAAAACATTCCATCTTTTTTGTTTCTTTTTTGAGAAGTTACAACAAAACATAACATCTTTTGAGATTTGAACAAATACAATGGTATGCCTAAACAGAGATGCATCTGACAAACTTTGCAAATTAAGCAAAACACTCAGCTTTATAAAATAATCGAAGTTAATAAATTGCAGAAGAAATTATCTATGACAGCATGACCTCATAAAAGATACCTTGAATTAAACTTGATTTCCTTTTATCTTTTTATGTCTATGCATAGATTGGAGTTGCGTTGATGCCTTCAATATGCATATAACTGAAAAGAAAAGTACATCACATCAAAATTCTCAAGAGTACTGTAGTAACTACTATAATAAACTGGCACAAGGGTAAAATTGGAATCAATTTACTTAAATGCAGCTTTTCTTTTTTAACATAAATGACTAGAAGTCGCCAATTTCTATTTTATAAAAGAAATTACAAAAATTCTAACAAAATATAACAAACGATAACAAAATGAACTTCTCCATCCACAATTATACTAAGGTAATTCAGACCAATAACTAAGAAATCAGTATCACCAAACATTCAAACACTGGCAAAGCAATTAAGATTCAAGAATAACATAATAGTTCTATGGGGATACACGATTTAATAACCCCAAGCAAATTAATCTATGATATATGGCAATAGCTTTTGGGTATAATTGAGCTCAAATGCAACTTACAAATCCAATAATATTGCTTACTCACATACTCCAAAAGACTAAACTTTTTTGTTAAGAAATAAAGGATACACTCACTGACAGCACCCAGGAAAGCTGATTCCACAACAGTCCCATCGTGATTGTACTGGCAACTGATATGGCATCCACTTGAAGATAATCTAGCACACAGCTAATAGCTAAAATTAGGGGATTATTTGCCAAGATTTTTTTTCAGTATAGAAAAGGTATTAACTTCCCCAAACTAAGATAACAAAATATCATAGTATCTGACTGCACCTAAGTTGCTGAAACGACAGCGCGATTTTCTAGTAGGAACAAGGTTTCGACGCGTCAAACGGGTAAGTCTAGAGTATCGAACTTTGAAATCCGTTACAGTAGAAGCTATCTATGTGGATTTAGGGTAAGTCTATGCACTTGTAGACTTGTTTTGTTGCATTTAGGGTTTATAAATTTAAAAATCCTGCAAAACACACATCACTGTGTTGTATTAATTTAATTTTACTTGGATATTTATGTGATTGTGGAGATTTAATTTGTTCTTGTTTGTTTATTATACTTGAATCTTGTATACGGTACATGATAAATCAATTTAGATACCAATTTTGTCTAGGTTTGTTTAGGATGGAATAAAATTATGGATTTGAATAGAAAATCGTAGGATTGAGACAAAGTATCAAAATGTGACATGATTTCTTGATCCGAGAACAAACTGAGAGAATAAGATTCCGATGCATCGAAGGGATCTTTTTTATCCTTCGATGACTCCGGATTGGAACCATGCCCATTAGAGAAAATGGATTGGAGAAGGTTTGATTAATCAGTAATCACATATTTTAAAGCATTTTTAAAGCATTTAGAGTAGTATGTCTTAATAAAATCATATCTTAAATAGGAAACTATATCATGAAAGTGGGCAAGATTTAAATTAGATAAGAAACCCTCAAATACTTGAGAACTTAATCAAGTAAAGTAGATTAAGAGAACCAAAAATTCCATGTTGAAGCTCGATAGCCCTGGAATCTTAGTTATTAGATTTTATTCAATTAAATTTACTAAGATTTAGTCAATCTCCCTCGTACTTGATTTGTCAAGATAACTGAACTTCAGTAAATTTGGAAGTAAAACTGTCCCCATGATGACCCCTGATTTACTAAAATTCTGAAATTTTCATTAATTATTTCTTGTCTTTTTAAGAGATGTTAGCATATCCATTAATAATTTGTAAGAGATTCGATTATTATGAATTTATGTACATAGATATATTAATAAGTTGATATAAACATTTGCTTTAGGAAAATATTTTGGAGATATCATTATTAATACTGTTATCGATACCTACTTTATTATTTAGATAGAATGAATTATTATTTATCTTAATGATTTTATTATACAACTTTGTACAATAATTTATTATTCAACTATGAATAATAACTTACTTAAATTGAATAATAAAAATATTGTACAAATAAGTTGTATAATAAAATCATTAAGATAAATAATAACTCATTTTATCTGAATAACAAAGTCGATATCAACAACGATCTTAATGACAGTATTTACATATCAACTCTATCAACTCCCTTTACTTTAATAATATAAATATATAGTTAAAAAGAAGTAAATAATTATGTCAATATCCTCTTTTAGATTTCAAATTTTCAATGTTTTCTTCCATCAGCTTCGCTTTATACAGAAAGTATAAAACCCCCTCCACCCAGCCCCCTGCTCTGTAACTCTCTCCCTCTCTCTCTAAAAGCTGCTCTATATGTTCATATTCAGCGATTTAATTCTATAAGGGTTGTTATTGAAATAGTAGAGGTAGAATAATAGAATTATGATATTTGAAAGAGCGAAAAGAAGAATGTTATTCTCGAATAATTTGAAAGAGTAAAATTGTCATTTGACAATAAATTGCATAAAACCGCATGTGTCTCTCTCCTCTTTTCCGGTATTTCAACTCTACCACCGAATAGTGGAAGAGTTCTCTTCTAATTCTATTCTAATTGGATTCTTTCCTATTTGCCACCACATTTACATAGAATAGCAGTGCTATTTCCTTGTTTGACAAATCAAGAAATAGCGCTAAAATAGTACAACTAGAATAGTAAAAGTAAAATAATAAGGGTATGTTTGGATTGTGCAAAGATTAATGCAAGAACAGTACAATTGGGATTAGTAGACGAGAATAGAGGTAAAATAATACTTTTTGGATTAGTGTGAGAATAGAAAGAAAATAGTGTTATTCGGATTAGTAGAAATGTTGTTTGGATTGTATATTTAGAATAATGAGAAATTTTCAATGTTTTCTCTCTCTTCAAATATAAGAATAGTTGTTATTCCAACATTTACAAGGAACAACAGAATAATGTTGTTCTCAATTGTTCCAAATAGCGAGATGATTGTTTGAATCAATACTAAACGAGAACAACAATTTTATTCCGGAATAGTTTTATTCTTGTACAATCCAAACATACCCTAAAAAAGTGCAATTTGAATAGTATTAAATAAAAATATTATAGTTTCACTATTCGGAAGAGTGAAAATGTCATTTGATAAAATATTAATTGAAATAGTGATCTATTGAAATATATTAAATATTGAGGAGTTTTTAAAAGACAAAAATAGCTTTGGAGGAGTTATTTAATAGAATTATTAATATAATACCAATGTTGATGTTCAAAATACTCATTTGTTCTATAACGACAGATTTCTATATCCATAAAAAGAAGCAACAAAAATTTATATATTAAACAATGTGCATATTTATACAAGTGGGTGCATGTCAAAAGATGCAGCGGCATGAAAAAAAATTTATTTCGAGGGCAAAGAGCTATTGTTTAGTTCTAATCGGAGAATCTAAAGCAAAACAAACGGAGAGTACTTGTGCTTATAGTTTTCTCTTGAGAACGAAGAGACAGATTGGATTATAGTTTTCTCTTGAGAACGAAGAGACAGATTGGATCATAGTTTTCTCTTGAGAACGAAGAGACAGAATGGAGCAGGGGGATCAAATTGCCAGTATGGTGAATAGTATGGACATCGATCTCACGCCAAAACTCCCCACTGAATCGTACGCATACGACGGAGCAGGGGGATCATATGCCACGTGGAGCCCCGATGACCTTCCAATGCTGCGCGTGGTGACCATCGGCGCCGCTAAGCTCCTCTTGAATGCTCAGGGTTTGGCTCTGCCCACTTACTCCGATTCTCTTTCTGGGCGACACCTCCAAGGGTCACTGACCTGGTGGATGCACTAATTTCCACCTGACTGGCCCCTCCCGTATTTTCACTGGCTTCAGCCCAGAACTTGTTTCTCGTGCATGCATGGGACCTCTCTGAAAATGAACTTGCAAAGTTGGTACACAGCCAACCAAGTGCTGGCATGGCATCGTCAAGAGCACACATGGTCAGAAACTACCTGTGCCGTCGGAGGAAGATAGAAATGGATTGGTAGTGAACTGTTATGGCGCCTCTCGATGTGGATATTAAGGGAGGCGGTTGTGTGGTGTTGGTCGGTTTGGGAGCAGATTTAAATGGTGGGGCCATGTGCTCCCCTGGGTTTTCATGCGACTCAGCATATCAAAAAGCGGGTGCTGGAGACAAAGGTGTCAGGAGGCCAGTTGTTTATAGTGCCGAGGTTTTTTGTTGTCTCCAAAATTGCTGATCCCGAGGGCATGGAGTGGTTCTCTCCATCATCACCACTTCAAAGTAATTAATTTATATATCCTTGCTCTCTCATTTAGTTTCGCCAACTTCTTTGTATTTGACATGTTTTACCTTATAGTTGAAACTTGAAAACTATATGAGATGTGAACAGTGTAGTAAATCAAAGATGAAAGATTTTCTATCTCCAAACTTTCAGGATAGAAAATGGTCAAATCAACCACCTTGTTTTCCTGTCATTTAATTGCTTTATTGCTTGTTTAATTAATCAGAGTAAGATTGTCTTCATCAGATATCAGATAGATAGATAGATATTGATGTGATGATTATTTTCCTTTGTGAAATGTAGTCTTGTGTGTTTAGTCACCTGGCTGGGAGGACATCTGTGTGGAAGGCCAAATCTCCTCAGCTGCTGGAGACTTCTTTTGACACCACGCCTGAGTTGGAGCAGCTGTTTTGCTCCAAGCGCACCTCTGACGCCATCTTCCTCCCCCCCCCCCCCCCCCCCCCCCCCACCACCCACAAAGTAAGGTGCTAAAAAAAAGTGAAGGATTTCATGATGCGAATCGGATAAAAATAAAAAAAATTTAATCCGATAACATCTAAGATCGTTTTATTATTGCTAATTTATCTATGTCGTAATCATATACATATTCTTACAAGAGAGATTTTATATCATATCTATGATCTTAGGTATCTTGATTCCTCTGAGGTTCACTTTGAATCCGAAATAAGAACGGTGTCGAATTCGTACTAGCGAACTCTCTTCCGCGTCTAGCTTTTTCACCTGTCAATTAATCGATTGTATAATCAATCGATATATATTTTAGCAAAATGTTTTGGAGGAAAAACTTTAGACTTACTCTAGACTTACTTGAGAGAGAGAAAAGCCTGATGTATATATCTTTTCTATTATTTTTCAGCCATTTAAAAAAATTAGACTCTTTAAATTCGTATTAAATCATAAATAAAATTCGAAACAGCACATCAACTTTTGACCTTTTGTTACTAAAACTATCATAATTTTCTGTAGGAAATTCCAAACGACTTGAAACTTTCACCATTTGATTCTAGATTCGAAGAGCTACATAATTTATATATCATATGCTCAGATTGGTTGATGTTTGCCCCTTAAAATTCTCATTGAAAGTTACCTTAAAATCTGTCCATTTTGTAATCCGAATTTAATGGTCATAATCAATATTTGTTTGGGCTTATTCTCTTCTCAATTTGCTAAAATATGTTTTGGGCTTGGGCTTGGGCTTGAAATAAATTTATATTTCATAATATTCACATATTACGATATGTGCAACAAATATTATTCTCATAATATGCACATTACAATATATATTTATTTTTTTGCTAGTCAGCCATATCATGTGACATAGTATTTATTTCTTGTTTCCCGTTCAGTTGGTGTGACCTATATTGAGAATCTATATTATATTGGCAATGAAATTAAATATTTAATTTCATAAACTGTAAGCGGTATTCTAGCTATACATTACAGCTACCCAAATAACATAGACGTTTAGTAATCCTTTTACGAAACGTGATCCTTACATTTGTCATTACTTGTGTCAATTTCTTGCCTTATGATATTCTGATTAACATACAAAGTAGGACTGTGTCATCTTTGTATTATAATCATTTCTTGATCTCTATTAAGCAAATTACAAAATTATAACTGCACTTCAGTTATATTGGATCCATTTATAATTCTACTTTACCAAGGGGCCCAAAATATCATTTCTCATTATTAATGAATGGCAATGATGCTATTGACATATATTATTTTCCCGCACAAGTTATATATAAAGAACTATTATTTTTATCACAACTTCTTGCAAGTAGCTTTTAATAATAATTACGTTGTATATTCCTCATGTGAAAATAATATATGTCTCAATCTTGAAATCAGAGACACGATGAAAATATTAATGACACTAACACAATCCATATAATGTTTCATCTATTAGATCTGTTCAATATATGAAGCATTTCATATATTCGTATTATTAAATGATAATATTTTATCAATGTTTACAGAACTACAACGTACTTTTAATCAACACGACATTCTTATATGTCATATTAGTGTTCCTGCTAATATGCAAGACCTATGAATATTTTAGTGTTGTATATTTATTTATTTAGAGTCCTGCAGTTCAAGACCAAGTGCATATTCTTGAATATTTCTAAATATAAATATAAAACTCATGGAAAAAAATGTAAATCACATTCAATTCATAAATATAACATATATAAAAAATAATCAATAAATAATAACTTTTAGAACACAAATCTAACAAAAAGATCATCTGCACATGGCATCTGATGTATCTTTACCTCCTCTCTTGGTGTAATATAGGGTTTAAGCATTCTCTTGCTGCTGCTGTGTTGGGAAGTCTCTGTTTATCTTTCTCAAAGAAATAATTGAGTCTCTTCGTTTGCTGGCACTTAGGTTGGAAATACTGATATTAATTAAGATAGTGAGTTCTTGATCTTTAATTTTAATTTTAATTTTGTGTTAATTGTAATTCCCTGCAGAAGAGTGCTTGGTATATGCGTTCCAAAAAGTCACCTACTGTTTGCCCTTGAAACCCTTTCAGATGAAGTTAAGTTATGTGTGCTCCATCAAAAGAATTATACAGTCAATTAAGCTAAAATTTCTAAAATTAATTGATCAAGAGGCTGGAATTAATATCAGAACTATTTTTTATTTCATGACATTAGTTTCTAAAATTCAATTTTGAGGAATTATATATTAAGCTAAAATTTCATAAAACAAGAAGGACATGAATATTCTATTCTTTCTAGACTAGGGCTTGATTAAATTTCAATTTAGAGAGAATCTAAATCAAAGCCCAAACAGCAATGTGAATAATCAAGATAGGACTTTTCCTTCCCTCTCATATAATGAGAGTATGATATCTCCGGGTGCCTCTCGAGAAGTATAGACAGATAAAGTGGATGACTATGCCATATGGTTGAGAATCAACCATCTGACAGTTAGTTTCCTCGTGTAATAATTTGTCATTGTTGAACAAATGGTTATCTACTTCTCCTTCCTCTCGGTATCTTATATCCAATTTCCAACAATTAGATACTCTCCATCCTCTAGTTCATAAAACATATTTTTAAGATTTTTGTCTTTGATGTCAATCAAATAAATATATATATTTTAAAAAAAATAATTATTATCTCTTATTTTCTGTACATCATTACTACACCAATGATTTAAGTATCAGATTCCCATTATTTAGTCACCATATTCGTTTATGATCCCTCCATTTTCTCCCTATGATTGATCCTCCCTCCTCTCTAGTCGATCTCTCCTCCCTCTCCTCTTCAATCTCGCCTCCCTCTGCTCTTTTAATCTCTCATCTCTCCCCTCCTCCGATCTCGCAATATTCCTTCGATCTCTCCTTCCTCTTATCCTCCAATCTTTGTATACATTTTTATCTTATGTATACATGCGTGAGATGGGGGACCGTGTGGCTCTAAAAAACACAGAATGTGAAATTGAGGTTCATAATTAATATGTAATTATTACATCTTTTATTTTAAATAGAATATGTAATTTTCACTATCTTAAAATGACGTCTTCACTCCTCTAAAATACTAAATACTCTTTTAAAGTCCTAACTTCAAAAACTAATATATATCTTTGATATTAGACTGAAATAATAAGAAAAAGATATTTCGAAAGCTATATATTTTTAACTTATTAATAAATTACTTGCTCGTCCTGACAATGGAATTTTGAAAACTACAATATTTTCATGCTATAGATATGTATCAATTACATGTGGTTACTCGAGTACAAATATTATATGATATTAGATCTTGAATGAACTCTTAGGTTGCACACTTAGGACGAGTTTATGTTTGTTGCTATTAGAGTGATGATAGAGAATTTTATGGTATAAAATTTTGACCTTTCAATTCGAACTTAGTGCATAGAATTTAATGTTTTTTTAAAGTTTTTTTAGTTCATTGAAAATTTTTAATCGACCGTTTAGATTGTATATCATAATTGTATGACATAAGAACTATAGCAGCAGATGTAAAAAATTCAACTATATCTTCTATTTTTACTTTTAGATAAATATATTTTGTCTCAAGTTTCATATTCCTCTCAAAGACAAATTTATCCTCTTGTAAGTCATATTTACATGGGTCCCATATGCATTGAAAGTGAGAAAATAAGACAAATCTTGAAACATTGTGATACCGTGTCCTTAGCTTGAATTTGTATCATTTGGTGCGCTACATCGTACAGCGTGGTGTGATGTTCATCCGATTGTATTGAGATTCATATAATATAAATCTCAGAAAATAAATCCCGATGAAGTGTTTTCCGATCGCATTGAGATTCGTCCAATCGCGTGGAGATCCATGTGATCGCGATACAACGTATGCTACGCAGCAGAAAATAAGAATCCCTTATCTTTTTGCAGTCCACTCCCGTGAAGCGAAGCAAAGAGTCTTTTAATTTTCATCCATTTAATTAATTGACTCACTATAGATCAGGCTGCAGAGTTAAAAGAAACACAAAAGAATTCAAAAAATGCTAATGTTCTTCGCACATCAAAAAAAAAAAAATAGTATCATTCGACCAATCGCTATTATTTAAAATATTTTTGGGAGGCCCCTTCGCTTTAATTGCAGTATTGCTAATTTGCTATAGAAGACAATATTAAAAAAGTTCCCGTATTTCATATTCTGGACTCCTTATCAGAATTTTTTTTTTTTTGAAAAAAATGGTGAAAACCCACCGGTTTTATTGCATAAAACTAGAGTTTCAATACTAGACCCCAAAATACTGGAACCACCAAGGAATAAGAGAAAGTTTGAATCAAAAGTCATCCTTATTTGCTTCATATCAAAAAGTATTCAGATATATAATTTTGGACTCTAATGATCTCAAGGATTTACAATAACCACCTCTAAAACATAAATGGTTTCTTTCTAACCATATTAACCAAATAACTATCCATCTAATTAACTCTTAAAGTAATGGATCTTTTAAAGGAATAAAAATATCTAATGGTCATATATCTTCTAAAGTTGAACCTTGAAAAGTAAAACCATTAAAAGAAATGATCCATTGCCAAATATGCATAGCAAAGGAGCAAGCAAAAAAAAAAAGATAATTAGCTAATTTTGATAGACCACAAAAAGAACAAGCAATATCATATGTCCAACCTCTTTAAATTAAGTTGTCCTTAGTTAAAATTCTATTTCTCGTCACTAACCACACAAAAATCTTAATTTTTAAAGGCAATTTAGTTTTCCAAATTGAATCAAAATCTTTATTTGGAACACCATCAAAGTCTAACCATTGGTACAAAGAGTGCACAGTAAATTTTTCAGAGGCATTCCATCTCCAAAAGATAGAATCTTGTTGATTTTCTTCTAGAATAAAATGTGAGAAGTATTTTAGAAGTTTTCTCCATTTTAGAAAGTAAACTCCCACTAATTGTCTAGTGAATTGTATTTGAAGTGTGTCTTGAGAGAAGACATCTGAAACAGTCAAAGATGATTGTGAGGCATTTTGTAATAAATTTGGAAAAATACAAAGTAAAACACTTTCTTTACGCCATCTGTCCAACCAGAACAAAGTGGAGTGACTATTTCCTACATTTTTATTAATATCAATGTCAACTATATTCTTAATGATTGTGATGCCTTTTCAGAAAGGGAAAAGCCTATAAGATATACCAATTCTATCATATTTAGCTAATATGATAAATTTTCAAGTTGAATTGTCAGAAGAATCATTAAAATAATATCACCAATTTGCTAGTAAAGTATTATTCATATTTTCTAAATCTAAAAGTCCTAAATCTCCTTGTGACTTGCTTCTGCAAACCATTGTCCAAGAGACCAAAGTATATCTTTTCCTTTCCTTATATTATCTCCTCCATAAAAAGAATCTCTTACGTAATTTGTCTGTCTTATCTCCAACTTTTGTTGGCGTATGATAAATAGAGAGCCGATAAAGAAGGATTGCAAAAATAACATAATTTAATGGAGTCACTCTACCTCCTGGTGATAACAACATGTGTTTCCAACCTTGTAGTTTTTTTAATTTTTTTTCTATGAGAATATTATAGTCCTCTATATGCAGTTGTTTCCAATGAACAAAGACACCAAGATAAGTAATAGGGAGAGAAGAGGTTTTACAACCCATAATAGAAGCTAACCTAGTATTATTTGTATCAATAATATTAAGTGGGATTATTTCACTTTTTGCAAAATTTATTTTGAGTCCAAAAAGGTCCTCAAATCCTAAAAGAAACCATCTAAGTGTTTCAATCATACTATTTTCAGCTTGAATAGAAAGCAGAGTATCATCTACAAAGTGTAGATTTAGAATAAGACCTATATTAAGAGAATCATCTATGCCTCTAATATATCCTGCTGATTGTGTATTTTTCAGAATCTTATTGAGGACATCGATCAGCAACAAGGTCAAAAAGCAAGAGAGAGAGGGGGTCTCCTTGCCTTAAGCCTTTTTTACAAATAAAATAAGTACATAAATTACCATTGAAATTGATGCATGTTCTGCCATCTTTAAGAATATTATGAATCCAGGTGATTCATCTGTCATCAAAACCTCTATCATGCAAGACTTTCAAAAGGAAATCACAATTAACTCGATCGAAAGCCTTTTCGAAATCAAGTTTAAATAGTACTCCTTTAATTTTATTAACCCTCACATAGTGTAAAACCTCATGGGCACTAACAGTGTTGTTAGTAATTAACCTACCTTTTATAAATGTTGCTTGAGAATTATCAATCAATGTATCAATTACAGTAGCTAATTTATTTGTTAAAAGTTTTGTAATGATTTAAAACTGCAGTTAATAAGACTAATAGGTCTAAAATTGGTAATAGTTGTTGCATTTTCTTTTTCAGGTATTAAGCAAATAGAAGCCATGTTTAACTTAGCAATGTCTAATTGATGAAAGTATAAAGCATTAAAGAGCTTTAGATGTCAGATTGAATAGCATCTCAGAAGGACTAGCAAAAAAGAAATGAGAAGTCATCAGGACCTGTGACCTTAGAGGCATTTGCATGAAAAGACTTTTTTTTTTTTTAATTTCTTTGAGTGAAAAAGGTTTTTCTAAAAATTGAACTTGTTCAAGAGTTAACTTTTCATGAAAGGACCAAAAATTAATATTAAGAGAAGTGCATCTAATTATAATGGTACCTAATAGATCCTTATAGAAATCTATGACATGGTTTTATAAAAGAACTAGATCATATGTTAAAACACCCTTAATTTCTAGTGCTAAAATACATTTTTTTTTTCTTTTTCTAGTTGTTGCTGAAATGTGAAAAAAATTAGTATTTGAATCACTCTCTAGAAATCATTTGAGCCTAGCTCTTTGTTGTCAATATAATTTTTCATCATGACATATTTTGTGTAGAGATGATTGACAATCTATCCAACTATCTAAGTCAGAAGTATTAGGTGGAGAAAGTTCATTTGTTTTTCAAAATCATTTAATTTCTGAAGCAAATTCTTTTTAAGTCTTTTTTGTTCTCCATGTCATGAATGAATTTTAAAAAGGTGCAAACAAAAATGATCGTGATCGTGACAATTTCATAGACATCAAGAGAAGAATTCTACCAAAATACAACACAAACATGAGCCAAATGCATGAAGAAAATGTCTGTTTTTAATTAGCCCTATAATTAATGTGGAAAAGTTGAATGGGAGACGTTTCTCTCTGTCAATGTTAATCTGATCCATTATGACAGTTCTCTATGCAACGAAATGATATATAGAATTATATATGTTATTGAGAGAAGGATTAAAATTGTTGCATGCATGTCTAAAACTTTAATAACTGAAAATCTAAAACATGAAAAATGAGAATGCATTAGCCACCTTGATAAATTACAAAAATGTGCAAATGAAGTATGATGCATAGTATAGATATAGAAGATGCATAGTAGTTTGCATAAGTAATCCAAATACGTTGGAGAGGCCAGCCGTAAAACGTTTCTATATATTAAGATGTTTGTTCATTAGGGACGTAATTCAGTGCTACAGCCTTCATTCATGCAGCTGCTTATGATTCATAGAGCTGGTTCACGAGGCACGTGAGCGAGCTGGCGTTCGGCGACGTGTCGAGGAGTGGAATGTGTGTGTGGGGTGCGAGGTGTACGCATTGCGCAACACTGAATCTGACCACTTATACATGTATGTATAAGAAAACAACTCACTCACAGTCACTGGCATTGGCACCCCCTGCTCCTCAACCTTGACCTTCCTCGGGGAGTGATTGTCCGATTGATGAGCTGAGCTCGTCCGTCTCCTTCCCTTCCCCAAAATAAAACAATAAGATGCCAAATTCCATCCCCCCCCTGCTCCTCCTCCTCCTCCTCCTCGCTCCCACCTCGCATGCTCGCCCGATCTCAGTGGTCAACTCCTCCAACAGCTCCGATTCAATTGTCTACCTCTGGCCTCTGCCCAAGCACTTCACTCACGGTCACCACACCCTTTCCGTCTCCCCCCATCTCACTCTCCGTTTACAGGGCCCGGGCCACAACTCCACCATCCTGCGAGAGGCGTTCCACAGGTATCGCCATCTCATCTTCAAGCCCTGGGCCCACGCCGGGACCACTTCCGACTACCAACTCAACACCTTGACTGTGCTCCTTTCTTCCGACGATGAGACGGTATCACCTATCCCCATGCTTCTTCGACTATATGATTTTATTCTTCTCTCAACTATTTTATTTCCTTTCAGCTACAATTCGGAGTGGATGAGAGTTATGTGCTTTATTTGGGTACACAGCAGACTGGATCTATCGTTGCTGGAGCTACAATTGAGGTATTCTTCTCTCTCTATCGCAGTTTTCCTTTCTTACCAATTCATCGTTCAAAATATTACTACCTGCCTTCTCAGATCTCACTCACAATTCCCTGCATAAAAGCCTCTTATTGTCTCTCTCTTGTAAATACTAAATACGCTCTTCTTAATTGAATTTCTCTCCATTTCAGGCCAATACTGTTTATGGAGCACTTCGTGGACTAGAGGTATTTTCCACACCAAAACCCTTTATGTTCCTTAATTTGTTTCCATTTTATTTTATGATCTAATTTTATGATTGCAATTCTACCAGACATTCAGTCAATTGTGTGTTTTTAATTATGACACTAAAGCTGTCGAAGTATATAATGCTCCATGGTACATACAAGATGAACCACGCTTTCCTTTTCGTGGCCTACTTCTTGGTATGTTATGTTTCAATTTTTCTTCTCCATAATTTCCTCTATGCCCTTACATAGAAAAATAATATGCATTCCTCACAAATGTAAAGAATCTCATTGCCTTTTAAAGACGTTGGATAATACAACTCGTACCTCTCCTCTTCAATACTTCTAAAAGACGTTAACCAGCCCTGTATATTCTGATTTACTTTGTCGCAAATTATCTTCACCCTCTATGCTTAACCTTCAAGTTTCTGTTGCTATAATATAAGCTGGTGTCACTTCCAAAAAAAAAAAACAAAAACATCACATTTGTGCTTCTTGGCATGCATGATGTTTCTCCGTATTCAAGTTATACACGATGAGTCCAAATCATCCAGTAGTACAAGTAAAGTTAACTACTACTTTTTATAAGAAACTCTTATGAGACCATGATATAGCAGCTCATAATATGCTGGCTTCATTTTCAGATACCTCAAGGCATTATCTTCCTGTAAATGTGATTAAGCAAGTGATCGAAGCCATGTCATACACCAAACTGGTAAGAATGATTATACCAAGTATTACAATTTTATATGTAGGTGCAATAATGACCAGGTATTGAACCAATAGACCTTCCAAATTGGTTGTAATTTGGACAGCTTTGGATTTGAACCTGACATGGTGACATGTGTCCAGTAGAATGTTCTTCACTGGCATATAATAGACGAGCAGGCATTTCCATTGGAGGTGCCATCATATCCCAAATTGTGGGAAGGCTCATACACGAAGAAGGAGAGATATGCAGTTGAAGATGCATATGACATTGTTGAGTAAGTGCATTTTTGTTATGCTTTATTTTGTTTATTCCTTTTATGAAAGCTTTCTTTTTTTATGCATTAACATCATCTTTGTTTTTTCTAACTGGTGTCCTATTCGCATTGAATGCTTATGGTGACAAGCTTTGCCAAGAAAAGAGGTACAATTGTTAACTATGGTTATATTTCTTGTTATCGTTATGTTCTTGTCTAAACACCAAAACTTTTTGTAAATCACCTCATGCACCTATTCATTTTTCTTTTTCCACTTAGATAGATAAAGGAGGCTCACAAGTCTCATATTCATAAGTTCCGTAACCATTATTTATGCCCATTTGTCAGGTGCATATATAATCATGTTGCTTTCTGATTTGTTGTATATTCAGGTATTCATGTTATGGCAGAAACTGACGTGCCTGGTCATGCAGAGTCATGGTAGGATTTACCAACCAATTACACCTTATATTCTATTTGAGTTGCAATAAGAAGGAATATCTCTCTTGCAACTAGCAGCTTAAATTCTTGGTTTCTTTTCGCTAGAAACCCAGCGGTTAAAATTCAATGAAAGTATGAAACTAAAAAGCTTATGACCAATCAATTATTTGCTTGATTGTGTTAAATCGGGGCTTACCGCAACATAACTAGAAGATCTCATTTAGAATTAAAGGAGAAAACTGTAAATATTTAGTTTTACCATACATCTGTTCCATTATATCACTAGCGGCTGAGGATGTTAGTAAAAAATATGACAAATCTGTACTGCTTTTGCAAAAAAAAAAAAAAAATTAAAAAAGGAGAGAGGAAAGAAAATAAAATAAAAAGAAAGAAAGAAGAAAACTAAGATAATTTTTACAAAAACCTTACAATTACTGACATGATTGCAATAAAGTATTTTTTATTCCTTTCACAGGGGAGTTGGATACCCTGATCTGTGGCCTTCTAAGAACTGCTCAGAGCCGCTAGATGTTACCAAAGACTTCACTTTTGAAGTTATTTCTTCTATTCTTTCTGGTCTCTTTCTCTCTCTCTTGCTCTCTCTCTCTTGCTCTCTCTCTCTCTCTCACACACACACACACACTCACATACACCTGCTCAAACATGGGTCCAATGCATATTTTCTTAGACTGTTAAATATAACACGAATATCCTTGTGAAATTTCAGATATGAGAAAAATATTCCCCTTCGGGATGTTTCATTTGGGTGGTGATGAAGTCAACACAGGTCAGCTTATATCTTGTTTTCCTCTGCTTATGTATTGTACTTGTGGTCATCATAGGATATCGTGTGTTTGGTCTTGAATATTTGCTTTATCACAGATGGCCATATCTTGATGTTTATGCGTTAAGTGGTCTAAATAACTTAAATTTGAGCCTCAAAAAAGCCTTTGATAAGCAGTTTTAATCAAAGAAAGTGCAAAAAGGGAATTTGAACAACTTAAACAATATGTAATGAATAAATAATGATGAGAAAAGGCATAGCAGTTTAGTGGAATTAACTCTATCAACATTACTGACAGTTGCAGACTTCACATTGAAAACCATAACTGAAGAAGTGACATTGTCTGTCTACATTCATATGATCATCAATTTTGTGAATCATGCTGCATCCTTCTTCAAGTTGAACTCTTTTCTTGAAAATTGTTTACTAGCCATACTTCTTGATATTTATAGTCTTCTTTTTTATTTTGGGTTTACTTTTAGATTGCTGGAACAATACACCACATGTGAAGGAGTGGTATGCTTTCCTTTTTTTCTGTTTGTTATTATTATGAAACTATTGTAAACTCAAATTCACATAGAATGAATATCTAATATCAGACATAAGCTAATGATTATTTTTTTTCCTTCTTTTTCTTTTTTGAAACAGGCTTACTGAACATAACCTGACTACAAAAGGTGCTTATCAGTACTTTGTGCTGAAGGTTCAACAGATTGCTATTGATCTTAACTGGATCCCCGTCAATTGGTAAAAAACAATTATCTTTACCAACAGCTGAACAAAAAAATGATTAAATGTGTTTTAGAGCCTTAACTTTTATTCATCTTCTGATATTCCAGGGAAGAAACCTTTGACAACTTTAAAGAGAACCTCAATCCTCTCACAGTTGTACATAACTGGTATGTTTTCTATTTAAATGAGCATCTGATAGTACATGGATGATTTATGTCAAATTGAGTCTTTTACTGATTTTTGGTCAACCATTGATTTGCTTTTTCTTACCTTTTGGTAACAAAAAGAGACCCTTAAATTTTGAATGAACTGGTCAGAGGAAAATCGTGCAAGACATACTGACCATAGAATTAAATATAAAATCTACCAAAAAGTATCTATGGAAGAGAGTGAAGAAAAATAAAAAGAAACTGAAGTAGTTCAGAAGAGAGTTCCAAATGAACACAAAATAGCTTACAGAATGAAACAAAATATTTTACTGGTGTACTAAATTAAATGGCATAATGCATTTTTCTATGCCCACTACTTAGTTGTAACCTGAGAAATGTGTTACTGGATCTTCCTGCTATGCTGTTCAGGTCCTGCACTTGCATATTTAGCTAGTTCTGAATCTGTATCAATCTGGTACCAACCTGAATATCTGTTTGTTAATCTCTTATGGTCTCATTTTTAATATACCCTGGTTGGTTTTATACTTTTTATTTTTCCTGGGGATCTTATCTATTAACCTTTTTGTATGGTCTTGTCATGAGCTGATGAGCTAGTCCCACCAGAACTCCAGACTTATAAACTATCTGTGTCAAGTATCATAATAGCTTATTGAAATTCTTGTTTTATAAAAGTATGTATATAGTTTAGCAAATAAATAACCAAACAAATTATATGGTTGTCATACTGGTGAATCGCAGGTTGGGTCCTGGAGTGTGTCCAAAAGCAGTAGAGAAAGGATTTAAGTGCATTGTGAGTAACCAAGGGGTGTGGTACCTCGACCATCTTGATGTACCATGGGAAAAATTCTATACAAGTGAGCCATTAGAAGGAATAAACAACACAGCTCATCAGAAACTGGTCCTTGGGGGAGAGGTTTGCATGTGGGGTGAAACGGCTGATACCTCTGATGTTCAACAGACTATTTGGCCTCGTGCTGCTGCCGCTGCTGGTATGATCACACTTTAATTTGTTATTTTATGGCCAAAAAATTCATGTATACTGTTATAAAACCTAAAAAAAAGACGCTAGTTCCATTATTTCTAGTCTTTTTTTTTTCTAAACCGACTCTCTGTCTTTGTAAGGGCATTAATGGAATTTTCTTTTGAATGAAAGTTTCATTATATCTTGTCTGTTTTTAGACCAACTCTGTCTTTGGAGTATCTGTTGCTAAGGTTCACAGATGTTAGTACCTAACTGGGGCTATTCTCTCCAGTTTGTATCAGTCCATCTCATACATGGCGTATATTTTGTATGAATTTACCACAGTGCTAGTTCCTCGTTAATCAGTGTCCAATCCATTCACAGATCCCAAATAAACACACACAGAGACACAGCTACAACAAATGGAAATACCACTCTGTATTTACTAGGGGACCTCCTCCGAAGAATAAGAAATCTGGTACCTTATGTATTACTTTTTTTTTTGTAGAGAAATTATGGAGCCCATTAGAGGCCACTTCAGTATATGACCTGAACCAAAGCATATTGCCAAGGTTTCAATATTTCAGATGTCTCCTCAACAATCGTGGCATTGCTGCAGCACCTGTCACAAACTTCTATGCAAGGAGGCCACCAACGGGGCCTGGCTCATGTTTTGATCAGTAATGCTGAGTGTTTTGTTTGAAATTTGATTTTCATCAGGTGTCAGTCGAAGGTTTTCTCAGTGTGTTTCATTTCATGCCCTTTGCCATGTTTATTCAGAATAATTCCAATTCCCATTAGTGAGTTCCATGTAATTAACTGAAACAATAAACGTTCTTATCATTTATAATTTATATAGGTGCTTGTATTTTGATATATGTGTCTTCTTTGAGTGATGCCTTGCTTGAATTAACTGTTCAGGTTGTGAAGGTAGGCGGCATCAGAATGGTTATCATTGCCTTGGTCTACTACCAGTAACCAGGCTACGAGGTTAGCACCAGTTTGCATTAGCTGGTGCTGATATTTACCATACCGGTTGCTCATATGACTCAATTTAACTCATTATATTTCAGAAGTTTTAGTTCTCTTTTCAATCGTAGTAATAAGGTTCTTGAAAGGGGTCTGTATTATAATCGAATTATCCCTTTTTTGAGCATTTCTCTGAATTATTGTCGAATTTGTCAAATTGGTAGGAACAACACAGAAATCTCATATTATTTGTAGAACTGACCTGTTCTTATTCATTTTGTAAAAATAGCGATATTTATGAAATTATTGTACCAGAAGACAACAGATTATTTTTGAAACTAAGAATTTGATATTCTATTAAATATTCCCGTCCGGGCAGAGATAAGAGAAGATTAGATGAGGCAGAGATAAGAGAAGATTAGATGAGGCAGCAACAGCAATCGCATCCACTTGCGCAGATGCTTGGAAACAAAACTTGAGCTGTGCCTGTTGGATATAGGATATTAATGGGAGAGGACTGAGGAGGCAGATTGTTGGATCTGACATGAGGATCTTTTTGTAAAAAGTGAAAGCCATGTTCATGTTTCATGGCATTCTTTCTTTCTTAGTTGCTTGCCTCTGCTGGCTGCTGCTCTGCTCTTTCTTTGTTCCCGAGTCCTGAGCCTCACCTGTACTGAATGCTGATTATTCCATTCTCTTGCTTGGACTTTCTCCAGAAACGCCATCTAAAAGCTCAGGTTTCTTTTGTTTTTATATATAATATTATATTACAGATTTTTTTGTTGGAGAAGAGCTTCACGGGGTGCAAGGTGGCATGCATATGATATGTCTCTTTTACATGTGTTAGTGTTGCTTACTTCAGATTGGGGGCACAGTTGGAAGTTGTGGACGGGAGAAATGAATGAAGCAGAATGAGCAAGGGAGCAATTTTCTAAATTCATAACTTTGACTGGGTAAATGTGATGATGAAATAATAGTGTTATTCTGAGGGAGCAGTTATACCTACTGCATGCTACGGCTGATGTAAGAAATTCTATATATCATCATATTATCATATATGCAAATGCTGAAATGCAATTGCAATTGCAAGGTCTGGTCTGGTAGAGTGCTAGAGTGGTAGGTACCACCGTTCCAAAACAAATAACATCTCATATTAGTTAATTAATTAATTGATTATCCCTTCTTCTTCTTCTTCTTCTTCTTCCTCCTCCTCTTGTAAGTGTTCAGAAAAAGAAGTCTCTGTCACTGTCTCCATCGGTCTAACATTGCAACTTCATTAATTTGTTAGAATCCCATCTAATCAATTTACTTGACTTTTCTAACGCAACCGGTCCAAGCAAAAGATACGAACGTGAGAAAATTTTAAAAATGCGAGCCAGTTTTCTCGCTGGAGATGGAGAAAGGTTGGACGTTGGCACTTTTCATTGACTCGTAAGTTTCTTTAGATGACAAACAATCAAACATTGAATAGAGATTTATATATAGTGACTGTGAGAATATTCAACTATATATTCATGGATGACATTACGACTGTTGAATTCTCTTCACGGATCTCCTATATTTTAGATATATCATAGCGGATCCATGAACAGAGTTAAATACTTGCAATGTTATTCATGAATTAACTCAACAGTATTGACAACTGCTAAAAGTTACTTTGTAAACTTGTCATATTCTTACTGAACATTATCGATGAAATATAATTATATCATGCACGTGAATGATAAAATTTGAAGCAAATAACGAGTTTATTTGACAGTTTTATCTTGCAACGGATCAGTATATTTAATAAGTTCTTTTCTTTTAAATATCAAAATAACATTCTAATTATATGAAAATTTTAATATACAACTCATTCATAAAGAGCCAACAATTTTAATAAACAGTCAAGTTAAAATTTGTATGAAATTTAAACCCTTTTTTTGTTTAGTTGAAGAAGTGACTTGAACCGAGAGCGCCTCTTTTGTCTCCTTAAAACAGTAAAACTGAAGACGCAAGCAAGCAGAGTAGTGAGTGGGTGACGGTGCAGGGGGTTGGGTAGTACACCCGGTGCATTCAGTGGCTCCGCTTCACTATGCTACCTAGGCCCTAGCGGCGGTCAACATCAGGCGCCGGTCAAAGAAGGGACCCGCTTGGCAGTGAAAGCAGTTGCCCGATCTTCGGCCCTTCTCCAGCTGTTCTCAGCCATCCAATGTTTTACCCAGGATCGACCGTCGGATCCCATGACGCCTCTTCCTTTTTCAACCCACTGGGCACTGGGGAGCGAGGGATTCGAAACGAACGGCCCCGATCTAACCTCAGGCAGCGGAAGTTACAGTGTGCGAGAATCCCACCGAATCACATTCACACACAGACGCAGTTAAAGAAATAAATAAAGAAGATAAAACGAAATGAAATCTCCGCTCTTCATCGATCTTCTTCTGCTTCTTCTTCAATAAAATCTCTCTCTCTCTCTCTCTCTCTCCCCCCCCCCCCCCCCCCCGTCTCTGATCTGTGCAAGTCTGTCTAACCTTACTCCATTTTTTAGCTTCTGTTATGCCAACGAGAGGGAATTAAATTCGACGTGCTCAGGGTAAAAGGTCAGAACTCGATTCTTTTCCCCTTTGCGGCCTTTTCTTTTCTCGGTTTTATAGCCTTTTTCCTTAATCAGAGAAGGTGTCTATTATCTATCTGCTTTAGAATAAAAGATTGCTTCTTTTAGCCCTGGTTACTCTTCTGCTGTATTTTATTTATTTCGACTTGTGTTGCTTCGATGCAGGCTTAGGCGGTCCGATCTAGGGTTTGATCCAGTGAGCACTCGAGGTATCATTATTTGTTTTAACTCTGCTTATTCGACTTTATACTTGGCCTCTAATTTTCGTCTTCTTCTTCTTCTTACTATTTTGGTATGTTTGTTGATTTGCTTAGGTTCCGCTCATACCTCGTTCCCGGAGCAGATAGTCTGTTGTGATCTATTTCTGACTGATTGTCTCCAGTCAGCTTAGCACGGTATTCTTCTCTTCTCTGATTCGCAAGCTTATTCAGAAATCTGAGCATTTTGTTGTCTGTAAGTACCTAAGTTCATCTCTTTGTGCTGCTTTGCTATATAGAGTACAACAAGTGGAGATGAACTGAGCGATCCCTAGATTTCCCTCAATAAACCTAAAAGTTCAAACTAATGGTGGGTGAAGAGAACGGCTCTTCAGCTGTTCCCCCTGTCAGTTCCCGTAAAACCTACTGGAGATCAGCATCATGGTCTTCTTCCCGCACCTCTGACCCACATAACCAGTCAGAGGACAACAAGTGTCTCCCAGTCGGACCCAGCAACTCGCGTCGCTGTCCGGGCCCTCCTCTGACTCCCCGTTCACTCAGTGCCAAAGTAAGGCCCCTGCCCCCTTTACAACCTCTTTCAATAGCTCCCCGCAACCTTGATGAGTGGCCGAGAGCTGGCTCTGATGACCTTGGTGAGTGGCCCAACAACCCCCCAACACCTGGTGCCACCAACAGCGGCGCGCCACGTGGAGGTGACGGCCTGAAGCTTGACCTCTCCTCTATCCGCCGCCCCTCTCATGGGGGCAAAAAGGAGCAAATTGCATTCTTCGACAAAGAGTGTTCCAAAGTGGCTGACCACATATACTTGGGTGGTGACTGGGTTGCCAAAAATCGACAAGTTCTCAAGCAAAATGGCATCACTCACATCTTAAATTGTGTAGGTTTTGTGTGTCCTGAGTATTTCAAATCTGATTTCGTTTACAGAACCCTGTGGTTGCAAGACAGCCCAAGTGAAGATATAACGAGTATTCTCTATGATGTTTTTGATTATTTTGAGGATGTAAGGGAACAAGGAGGTAGAGTTTTTGTGCATTGTTGCCAAGGGGTATCCAGGTCCACTTCATTGGTCATTGCATATCTAATGTGGAGAAAAGGGCAGAGCTTTGATGATGCATTTGAGTATGTCAAGGCTGCAAGAGGTATTGCAAACCCTAATATGGGTTTTGCTTGCCAACTCCTCCAGTGTCAGAAGCGGGTTCATGCAATTCCTCTTAGCCCCAATTCAGTGCTGAGGATGTACCGCATGGCACCACACTCCCCATACAACCCACTACATCTTGTGCCGAAAATGCTGAATGAACCACTAGCAGGAGCACTGGATTCAAGGGGTGCTTTTATTGTGCACTTTCTCTCTTCTATCTATGTCTGGATTGGCAGGAACTGTAATCTGACTATGGCGAATGATGCCAAGACCGCAGCAATTCAAGTTGTACGGTATGAAAAGGTAGAGGGACCTTTTGTTGTGATGTTAGAAGGGGAGGAGCCGGGGGAGTTTTGGGAGGCCTTTTCCAGCCCAAAACCCATTAACCCAGATGCTGTCGGTACAAGGAAGGTGGATGCATACAACTCTGATTTTGAAGTTTTTTACAAGGCGGTCTCTGGTGGTGTGGTCCCGCCATTCTGTTCATCAGATTCCACAGGTCAGAATGAGACCCGGTTACCCACCAGAGAGAGTGACTGGAGTGCTTTACGGCACAAGTTCATACCCGACTCATTGCTTTGGGCCTATTCTGATTCTGCCCTCGTGACAGAACCATGCAAAAACAGACACCCAGTAGCAATTTCTCCTCCATTTTTATCTCCTAGTTCTCTCTCTTCCGACTCCAGCTTGAGTTCAAAGTACAGTTCTGACTCGCCAACTGACTCGCCTTCTACCAGTTCACCTCCATCATTAATACCATCACCTGTTTCAGGTCCGGTACTGGACCCATTAATAGTGGTACCTTCCTCTAGATCTCCTTTGCAAAAATCTAGTTGCAAAGAGGGCAGCTATTCTCCTGTGAAGAGCTTATCTTCTAGTTCTATTGCCGAGAGGAGGGGTGGCTTTTCACCTCTGAAATTAGCAACACTGGGTAAAGAATCTTCCAAGGGAATTTCAGTCAGTTGTAATCAATCAGAAATAAATGCTAATGCTTCAGTGAATAATAAAGTAGAAACTGTAATCTACCGGTGGCCTGGTATGGAGGAAGTGGTGGAACATTCAAGAGATGATCTTGACCTGAAATCAGTTTATATAATTTTAGTTCATAATAGTAGTAAAGAAGAGGTGGTTGAGAGAAAAGTATATTTGTGTATAGGAAGAGAGTTTGAATGTACTAGAAAGGAGACTGACTCAGCAGGTGTTTTTGACTGGTACAAGATTGTTCATGATTTTCTTGATTCCAGAGATCTCTCTTCTGACCTTCCAATCAAGGTACATAATATAGCACTCCTGCATATCTTTTTCTTTGGGGCATTTGAATTTATATACTAATACTTTTCTGTATGTTGCCCTGTCAATTCCTGTAACAGGTTGTGAAGGATGCGGAGATGCAGAATATTCTTGAAATATTGGATGCTAAAGTTCTATAGTGGGAGTATTGTCGTGTCTTTCTAATTTTTTGTTTTGAGGCAAGGATATAATATCAGCTAGTGGTCTAACTCAGTTGGAATCAGTGAGGTATGACCATCAAACCCAATGTATCTTTTGATTGTATTTTTTATGTTTTAATAAGGTAATGCATACCTGGGGAAATATCATAAATACCTTTGCAATGAAAGGAGAGATGCCACAGTCAACCTAATTCCCATTTGCTTCAAAAAGCTGCTCAAACTACCCTCTTATCGATCAATATTCCAGCCAAACTTGGGTGTAATTTTTTAAATTTATTTATACAGGGAAAAAATAATATTTCCTTCTTGAGTAGGTTTTGAAATACCTCCGTTTTGTGTGCTTCCATTATGCCTTTATTTTTCAAACAACTTAAGAATAAAATTATAAAACTGAAAAGTAACAGACAAAATGTTAGATCTGACCTAAGGTCATTTTCTCTGCATGCTATTAAAAGACAACAGTATTTTGCCTGTCTTGATGGGCATCAAGAGGTTTGTAAAAATCAACTGTTGTGGTTGGTCTCTGTGTATTGTTTTCTCATGCTATTGTTGCCCATCAAAATGGAACTGATATGCAACCTTTTGGATGCAAATAGAGAAAGTGATATAGACCAATTCTGGGGGCTAATTTTGTTACTTCTGAGTTAATATTTTTAAATTATTGAACTTTTTTGGAAGTTGAGACATGATGGAGGCACAAAAATTGGAGATATTTGAACTATCCTCTTGGTTTCCTCTGTTTTGTAGCAGTTCATCAAAATTTTGAGGGCAATATAAAGATTTCTATTTGTTGAGATTTTCATTTGCAGCTTATTTCACTACATTCATTTAGTTGAAGCATTAGTGGCATGTGCATATCCCACAATATCAGGTCTCCTCTGCAAATTGAGAAACATAATGCATGTTCCTAATGATTGTAGGAAAAAATGCCTTTGGAGCCCCTTTATCTTACTGAGAAAATACTTTAAATTTTCATTCCCTATTCCCATTAGTAAGATAAAAGAGTGAGATGGATATTGTTTTATTAGAAATTTGCAACAAGCCCCTGCCTTTTGCTTAGTTATAGAGAGGCTTCATTAAAGAAAGAAGCCAATAAGTGTTCCTGAAAATTACAAGGTAGTCCCTACATTCTTAAACAGAGTTTGATTATGTTACTGAATAAGACATAAAGAGTAGAATTGTAGTAAGAATTCAGTTTAGCATTTTTCTCTGTCAAATGCGCTACCACCTCCCTAGTGTAGAAGTTAAAACTATGCATAGACATGAACCAGAACCCGACTACCAGCTCAAGTTGTAAGCTACTAGGATGACTTGAAGAGGTCTCAAGTTTAAGCCCCAGGAGGTTGTGTTGGAATTGTGCTTACTTAGTGACGCTGATGTTTATGGTGGTGGCCCCAGTAAGTCGAAGAGGGGACTGGAGAGGATCTTCTCTAGTTGGGCCCCGATGGGGGATGGGGTTGGTAAGAAGGCAAAAATTAAAAAAAGAAAGAAAAAGATGGGGAAGATAGAAGAACATATAGTGGATAAGTTAAAAGAGGTGGGTGGGAATTTGAGGGTGATGGAAGTGATATTGATAAGAACAGAGCCTATCCTTTTCGAGAATAAGTAGATTAATATATGTTGAAGGATCAATAAGAGCAGAGTTTATCCTTTTGAATCTCCTGAAAAAAAAATAGGATATATTTACAATTTTCAGGGAAGTAGTGCATGCTTTTGGCATAGCTAGAGATTCCTTTGCATGTTTATTTTTTTAGATACACAGGGTTTGTAAGGGGATACTAGGTTTTACATAAGTTTGAAATGGTGCAAGATATTTCTCATTTTGCAAGGGTTTATGTAAATATATTCTAGTGTTTGCATTCATGAAATTATTCCTATAGTTACTAACTTTTGGATTATTTTTCAGGAGATCGCCGGAAAAGTTTGATTATTGATGAATGGATAGTTTTAGGAACGGCTGGATAGGATATAAGACATCTTATCTGCTCCCCTGTTTAAGGCTTCTTATTGGACAAGTAGAACATTTAATGTTTTTTGGTGCTTTGTTTTTCATGAAATCCTTTGTAAATGATCAGAAACTGATTTAGAAGATCTTTAGTTCTGCTAGATAAGCGGGGGTTTGTTGGATGTTTTTCTTATAGTTCTGGTATTGGGCTTATTACTATTATCAAATGCTTCTTTCTACGTCTTTGTGTGGTTCCTGTGCTTTACTGATTCTTGCAATTGGAAAGGGTATATACTGGTAGGTTTTCATGTTGAAATATTAATGTAGTTTCTATGACGTACGAGTTGATGCTTTTGTTTTCTCCGTGAACATGAACCAAACTATGCTTTACTGATTCTTGCAATTTAGTTCTTGGTACCCTTTTTGTATAGGTGAAATTTCCGAGATATAGAAAACAGGCGACAAAAACGGAACGTCCAAATAAATGTTGTATGTAAGAAACTAAAATATTCTATAATATGTATTATTTAGGCGGAAAAATATCGTTATGTAAATTAACAGCTAGCACACTTCGTAGTAAAGATAAGATTTGAAATGAATAAATTATTAGTAAATTGAAGGAAAGCAAATAAGCAATACTGGATAACATAAGGGGACAGGCGATTCAATGCTTTTGGATTTTCAAAGCAATTTCTCAACAAACTAGCATGTTGTTGACAATTGTATTCTTTGGCAAATAAATTTACATCAAGCCATTCCATTCTCGTAAAAAGTAGTAGCAAAAGAAGCTTCTTTGCATATGAACAAACCACCTAGAATGGTCGTTGTCCTTGATAGGTCTACAACCACAAAAGTAGTTCATTCTCCAAAGGGTTCTGGTGGCAGATCAAACCGATGAAACGAAGGACATCGCAGCGACATTTCATCGTCGCCGCGTAACCAGCTCAAGTTTCTCGCATCTTCTTTCATTAGGAAATCATAGCGAGTGCTCTCGAAGATATCTGAAAGAGGCCTCACAGATCCTTCCTCTGAAATGGCTCGGTCTGACAATGTTGTGTCATCAGTAGGAACTATTTTTACACTTGACCGAGATGTGACTTCTGTTCGGTTCCTTGTTACTGCCAAGCGGCTGCTGTTACTTCTTGGATATATTGTTGCTCTTCGGTGGTCCCCACCACCGTGTTGAGTATCCTGTAATAGCAAGATATCTTTTTTGTGAGAACATTCCACAGGATTTGTGATTTGTTGAATATTTCCTTTGAGAAAAGATAAGAAAGAAAACTTACTGTTTGTTTTGTATTGACTTCAAGTGATTTCTTCGATCTCGTTCGACTGATTGTTTTTGGGTCAGTGGCAGGTGCCTGTTTAACTGATGTCTTGAGTGTTTTGGTATCAGTCAGTAATCCTGTTTTCTTGCCCTGAGACATACTGCCTAGCCGACTCTTTCCCAAATTCTCACCAAATTGACTCCTGACCATATTTCTTCTTGGAGTTGTCACTGGTGAAGTAGCTGGCCTCTGATTCATGCTCGCACTAGGTCTTGCACCTACTAGCCGTTGCCCGACGGTTGAAACCGACCTTTGAGGTGGTTTAGCAGCGCTTATATTTTTTGTCTCCTGTGGTGGAAGCCAGCTAAGAGAGCTGGAACGATGTACAGTAATAGATGGCTGTGCTGCTGATAACATGGCACGACGTGGAGGGGTCAGTGGTCTGGGGCTAATTGTGGTCCTTGGTGCATGAGCACTACCAATTGATGATGAATTGGGTCTTTCTTGAAATGGGATTCGGTTGGTCCTTGGGTTTCTGATTTTTGCTGGGCTGGGGACGCAGGGACCGTCCGATCGGGTGAGAGAGGACGGAAGTTTGGAGTTGGATGCAGCTGAGCTGGAAGTAAGAGATGACTTTGTGGCGTTTGGAGAAGAACAATTGGTTGAGAGTGTCCCCGAGCTGGATGAGCGAGTCATGGTGTTGGGTAGAGAAGAGCGCCTTACATTGTTCGATGCCAAAGTAGTTGACACTGCAGAGCGAGTAACCGAGCTGCTTCTTGCCATTTTGGAGATCGTAGTTGAGCTGCTGGTTTCTTGAGATAGCTGTGAGAAATTTAGTTAGGAAGACCAGAGCTTATATGGTAGTTTGTGGAAAGGAACAGGCTAACCGCTAATTAAGGGCTGAGGTTTAGAGTGAACTTAAAATACATTGAGGTCTGGTCATAAGAAAAGCAAATTTATCGGGTAGTTATGAGCCTGGTGGACCGGTTTCGCAAAATACAGGGCTATGCTGATACCAGTACTCCTGGCAGTTGTAGTCATATGTTATTTATTGTTAGAGTTGAAGTTCCAATCAAGATAATTAATGTGTGTGGTGATATGTTCCAATCAGTATGCAACTATGCAAAGTATAATAATACCCAGCTGCATAAATAATTGAAGTATCATTTATTAACATACTCTTGATGGCCTAGAAGCTGAGACAGATCGAGCTTTGACTTTCCGAGTGCTTTCTTTCTCCTTGGGAACTGTTGGAGAAGATTGCTGGTAATTTGGACGGCGAGGAGATACTGGAGGCGTCAATAGCCTGCTCCAATGGTACAAATTTAACCACATGTGGGACTAATTAATTAATTTGCAAAAATATCGCATGACTAGCTATTTATAACGAGGAGAATTGAAAAGAGAATTATTATAGGTATCAGTTACCAATTGAACTCATTCTTTCCAACCTCTGGAGAAAGCAGATCATCTGTTTCAAACTTTCCATTCATTATACGCTTCATCGTCTTACTCTGTACTCCACCTAACACCCAATTAATTTGTAAGCACTTATTCAAAATTCTATCTGATTTCTGTGCTAGCTGTTTCTGGTCATGATTAGTACCGTACCGGACCGAGTTCAACATGCAAGTGCAGCTTTCTTGTGAAAGTTGACCATTGTTAAATTTCATAAAATATATTGCCACAAAACCCCAATATAATGTATACAAATTTGATATCTGCCCAGATTGACCTTTTACATTGTCATTTGAGGGTGGTAGAGGGTTGGGGGGTTTTCGGAGCCAAGAGAAGAGATCCAAGCTCTCATCCTTAACTCCTTTTCCTTGTAGAATGCGAGCTGCAAATGACGGCTTCCTTTCGCGCATCGGTGATTGCCTCGAACCCCGAGTCCAACTCATTTCATCTGAATTTATGAAGAGAAATCATCCTTTTGTTATAATTGAAAATGTCTTGTACTGGCGTTGGAGGAGGAAGAAGAATTCCGGGGTCTTCCTTTGGGATGAGAGGGATGGAGAGAGAGAAGAGAGAAGTGGTATTAAATGAAATGAAATGGTGGTATGCGTTGAAAAGTAAGGAAGACTTGAACCGTTACTGGCTCTCTGCTTTGGCAGTTAAATTTATGATTGCCTTTTGAAGCTGGCATTAGCATAGCATCTCCTTTCTAGTTTTTAGTTTTTAGTTTTTAGTTCAAGTTTCAATCCGCTGCAACTTGAATGCGGAAGAGAAGCGTGTCCTCACCCAATCCCCACCGTCCGTTCTTTTTAATTTGCATTGAAGGAATAAGCACGTACCAATCCAATATTAATTAATTAATTAATTAAATAAATAAATGTTCCGGGCAGGAGACTGAATCTCATTTTTCTTTTCTATCAAAAAGAAGTATTCCGATCGAGTCCTTTGCTTGTTAACTTCGGATATTCCATTTATAAATTGAATTAATAAATTCCATAAGAAAACATCCTGGTCCAGGCCCTCAATACAAGGACAAGTGCAACCAATTCTGCGACGTGGCAGCCATGAACCTTTTTTCCCAAGACAGGTTATGGTCATCACTTATTTCACGATGCAATAAATTAAAGAAAGAATATCTCATCTCCGTGACTTTGTCGCCATGTAAAAAAGAGAATAATCATGACCCAATTTGCTTACAACTAAGAGGCCGTTCGTTAAAGGAGACTCGCTCAACAAATATCAATTCATTGTTTGTTTCCCTTCTCTTTTTGGAGTTGGGAATTTGGAATGAAAGCCCAACAAGGGCCAGGTTGAATCTAGGCCTTCTTCTTCTCTGTTTTCTCTCCTCGTCTTTGACACTTTTCTACGGTTTTCTTTATAATGTTATATTTTACAATTTTAATTCAAGTCCATTTAGACTAAGTGTAACGGTTCATATATAATATATGAATAACTTTTTATCTCTTAAATGTGAATATTCACATATGAGTTTTCACCCGATTTGACACGAATAACATTTTCTTTGTTACTTAAATGAAGACAAATTCCATTAATATTAGCAATTGAATTAAAACATTCATAAGTTGGTGTAAAATAGTAGGGAGAAGAAATCTTGATTCAAAGAGCAGCTACGTCTACGCGGCTGCGTCTCAAAGAATCTCGATTCCTCGGAGTCGGACCAAATCCCAAGTCTTCTCGCTGGTCGCTGGCCCCCTGCTCGCTTAAGTTTAAGCGGTTTCGCAAAACCAGGTTCCTGGTAACAATTTCGAGGAAAGGAAAACCAGGTTCTGACTTCTGACGGAGGCAGGCCTGGCCTCCGCCTAACGACTGGCGCCAAAATACCGCGTTCCCCTTCCGTAAGCTGTGAGCTAGATCTCTCTCTGTCTCTCTGTCTCTGTCTCTCTCTCTCTCTCTCCCACTCGCCGTCCGTAACGATCTCATTTCTCCGCTGACGCTTTTAATTAATTCAGGGACCTTTCGGCATTTATTCTTCTTTATTGGCTAATTAAAACCAGCGCAGGCTAGCAGGCTAGCAGGCTAGCAGGCTAGGGTTTATTCCTGCCGATCTCTATCCCTCCGCGCAACGATTCCCGAATATCCCCACATTTTCCCCTTTCCCAGGGGCCACGCAGCTGCTTTTCTTCCCTTCCCTTCCCTTCCCTTCCCTTCCGCCTGTTCAGCATTTTAGGGTATTTTTCTGTAACTCCCTTCCATTTATTTCAATTTGGGTTTGAGGATGCTGAATTATGGCTTCGACTTCAGCGATATTTATTAGACTTGCTTTTAACTTCCGCCTTCAATTTGCATCAATTTTGTCTAAGATTCAGTACGAATTCTGTCGTCAAGTTATTTGTTCTTCAGATTCATGGATGAGTCGCTTATTTTTAGTACCTACTCTTTCTTTCAGCTCTTTATCCAGAAGAAGCACAGTTGCGGAGCCCTTATTATGTGCCTGGATGTACATCCTCATCTCTGACACTCAGCAGCCAATTCCAGAGTCTTAGACCCTAATCATAAAAGCCTCAAAATTTGGTCAATTTGCTAAGATAATGTTGATATTTTGCAAAAGCTGCCTTATCTACAAAAACTTGTGACAATTCATAGAGATAAATGGCTCCTAGAATCGGATCGACTCTTCTCTGTACATATCTACTTCTATTACTAAGCGGCGCTGTTCTTTCAGAGCCAGATATAAAAAAACCACAAATTATCCAGACTGCCCCTCACAGAGACCTAGAAAACAGAATCAGGGATGGCACTGTCACCACCGAGCTCAAAGATTATGCAGAAAGTATCAATGGAGTAGGTGGGCCTACCAGCAGGGTGTCTGTAACTACGGTTGCATGGCTTACCCTTGCAATGGCAGCTGCAACCGGACTTGGTGCAGTTCCTTTCTTTTTTGTAGAATTGGAGGCACAGTGGGCTGGGGTTTGTAATGGCCTTGCAGCAGGTGTTATGTTGGCTGCGAGTTTTGATCTGGTGCAAGAGGGGCAGGAGCATGGCAGTGGCAGCTGGGTTGTGATCGGGATTTTGAGTGGCGGGATTTTCATCTGGCTTTGTAAAAAGGTACCTATTGCTGACACCTTGCATCGTTTTAGTGTTTCTTCTTCTTCTTTCTTTTTTTTTTCTGGAATTGCATTCAACGTGCCTCTAGTACTTGCATGTAATACATGAATGTTAACGTAAATTGCATGCAAAAGGCCAATACTTGTCATTAATTGCAAATAATATTGGACTCTTAAGAAAAAGGTTAGGTTCAGCCTATGACTCATCCCTGAATTGGAGATCGTTGGATATGAGTCTATGAGTCTCATCATCACATGACATCCAAAGTTGGAAATTGCAGGCTAATCCAACTTGTGTTAACATCAGAACAATTTTTAGCTTAGAAAAAAGAGAGCTTATTACGGTCATTGAATATTGTAGACATTTATCAGCCCTGCTTATTTTACAATTTAATATAGTTGGATTGTTGTTAAATTAGTAAAATTACCTATTTTCAAAGGCAAATGGAGTATATAAGTTTCAATTGCAAATTATTCGATGTAATTGGCAAAAGAAATAGAGAGAGCTTTTCAAAGGGATGATGCGATATGCATAGAATGATTGAACAGTTCTTTCTTGTGTAAGTATTTGTTATTGAAATAATTATCGTTTGCAGATTTTAATTAATAGTTTCACCTTGTAGTTTCTCGAGCAATATGGGGAAGTGAGCATGCTGGACATAAAAGGTGCCGAAGCCAGTAAAGCAATACTTGTTGTGGGAATAATGACGCTTCATTCCTTTGGAGAGGGGTCAGGGGTGGGGGTGTCCTTTGCTGGTACAAAGGGGCTTTCGCAAGGTATTTTAATCACCCTTGCAATAGCCGTTCACAACATACCAGAAGGTCTGGCTGTTAGCATGGTTCTGGCGTCTAGGGGGGTTTCACCGCAAAATGCAATGCTTTGGAGTTTTATCACATCTCTGCCCCAGGTATCCACACTTTATCTCTTTGTTAGTACCCGCAGGGTTCTTATTACCACATATTTTAGTTTACAAGGAGTATTTTTCTTAGATAATTTTACAAGGAATAGTTGTCAGGAAAAGCTGCATTTACCCCTGCAACGTCGCAAAAGGCAGTAAAACATCATGGGTACCCATAGAGATAGGGAAAGTATCTCTTATACAGTTATACCTGATTAAAGAACATAATTAGTGTCCTTGAAATGAATACCTTCCTGTTTTATTTCAAAAGGATCCCGAACACTGCCCCTCCATTTTTCCTGTAATAGCTCAAATAATGAGCAAACACAGCTAGAGAGGGATTAGATTTGAAGTTTAGGAGAGGAAGTATGTTTGAGTTTTCTATCTTTGAAGGTGCAATGGAATATTTCTCATTGGGTAGGCATAATACTTCAAACTTCGAGCACATGCATGAAATTTTAGTTATTTAAATTTATGACGGTGATTCATTTCTTGTGAAATGCAGCCAATTGTTGCTGTGCCAGCTTTTCTTTGTGCAGATTCATTCAATAAGGTACTGCCCTTCTGTACCGGCTTTGCTGCTGGATGTATGATATGGATGGTTATTGCTGAGGTTCTTCCTGATGCCTTCAAGGTAATGTATTTTAATATTTTGATACCTTCATTCTATTTGATATTTCAAGAATTCAATAAATTTTTGTGCGTTTTTTACTTTATAGGAAGCAAACCCATCTCAAGTTGCTTCTTCTGGCACGATTGCAGTAGCATTCATGGAAGCTTTGAGTACTGTACTTCTGGGATTTAGCAACGGCTTTAAGTAAGCTCCACATTCTTTTTTGAACTTTTTATCTATTCTCATTAAAGAAGTTAATTTTTAAAAGAAAGAAGTGAAGCAACTTTGAAAATATTCATTGCATTTACAGCTCAGAGGATGCATCAGGGTTTGTGGTCTCTCTCTTATTCGGCCTGGGCCCACTTCTCGGTGGTTCCATCTTAGTTCTCTTTTCCAATACCTTCTCCTTACCGCAGCCTCTTCTAACAGGCATAGCCTTCGGCATTGCTTTAAAACTCGCAGCATGGCGACCTTCCCAACTACTCATTTCCTCCAAGATAGGTATCTTCCCCCTCATAGTCATCCTTCTTCTCGGCTCAGCCACCTACCACATAATCATTACCAGCTTCCTAAACCTGGTCCAGCGCAAAAAGAGCTCTGCTCATAGCCACCTCAGCTCACCATCTAGTCTCTCTATAAGTGCATTGACCTTCCAATCGTTCTTGGCTTGTGGAGGAGTATTTTTGCACGCCTTTGCTGAAGGTCTTGCATTAGGGGTTGCAGCCCCAAAAGCATATGGCCTTGGCCGTCACATGGTCCTTCCGGTGTCACTCCATGGGCTGCCACGTGGTGCGGCTGTAGCCAGTTGTGTCCTGGGTGCAACTGACAGCTGGCGGTGGGCCCTTGCAGCTGCCACTCTTACTGGTTTTGCAGGTCCTTCAGCGGCAATTGGGGCCATTCTAACAGGAATTGGGTACGACGGGTTGGATTATTGGATGGTTTTTGCATGTGGGTTGCTGTTACCTGGTTTTGTTCGGGTGTTTAGGCGGGCACTAAGATTGGATATGAAGAAGGGTATTTATGGTTTGATGATGGGTTTCGGGTTTGCTTCAGTATGCTTGATGTCAACCCGGCTGGTCTGCTTGCATACTCCTTACTGCAATTCAGCTCCTGAGGCAGTGACATAGGGAAAAATGGAAAAGAAATATTGAATCTGATTTCCTGGTGGAGGTGTTGGTTGGTTTATTTGTTGTCGTATCATTAACACGTGCAAGTTTGCCAAGGAATACGGGGTATGATGGAATAAGAAAGTATGTTATAACGATATAAAGCGTGTATGTAGGTTTGTTGTTTTCAAGACAGATTTATCAGTTATCAGGGTTAATTAATTAGATCATATGACGAGTCACCTCAATTTTTCTTTTCAGTTTAATGTTTGATGAGATTCAATTGCATTTATAGTGAAGGTGATAACTTTGGATCAGCTAAATCCATAATTCGTGCTTTACGGGCGTGCAAGGCAGTATTTGACATCCAACAACCGAGAAAATGATTGATTAAGTGGTAATGGTAACAGCTCAAGAGAGAAATAATAACCTCTGTTACATTACATGGCCCATCTTTTTCTTTTTCTTAATTATGGAATAATAAAGACACAAAATGCGCGTTTTCCGGTTATAGTTGTGGGACCCTGTATGCACTTGGAATTGTGCGTGTCAATGTTATTCAGAGCTATTATGATGCCTTAATTAATAATATAGTTGAAGAGGTCACCACGAGAACAAGATTTCTTATGATGCCTTTAATGCTATCCCTTTTCTAGTAACATTTGTGAGACGCCTCAGAGTGCTGTTCTAAATTTTCTCTAACAAATTCATATTTGAAGTTCGTTTGAAATGAAAAAAGGAAAACCTTTCTTTTACTCTCTCGCAATTTTCCAGCGTGTCTAAGGCAGGAGTATATGTATATCCAACTTATCCAACACCAACATAACAAAAGGTTCATATCTTGAAAAAAAAAACCCTCCTAATTGTATGTAATATTCTTAAAATTTGAAGGATGTAATGGGAAAAAGGCCATGATCCATTGCCATTGGGAATTAGACAGACAGGAATGTCGTTCTCACTTGCCTTGTAAGTCAGCGCTGGGAATAGTGTGCATTTAATAACTTAATTTTTCTTAATATTAAAATATATACGCTGTTCACATTGGTTGTAACTTATAATTAATACAAATTAAGTTATAGTCACCGTATTATATGTGTTTTGAGAATAAAATTATTATAGGGATTTTTCTTGATGCCTTTGAGACAAGAAATCAATAATAAAATGAAAACGCAAACAATTCATATAGTAGTCCGATTTGACAGACACCAATACCATTATACTCGTGCTTACTATAGTTGAGGTTAGTTTTCTGTTATACGCTTAGTGTAGCTTAGGCTAAGTTTTCCCTTGGTAGCAAATTAATTAGTTGAATGTAACACCTAAGAAGTCTTTCTTTGCGGAACCTACAAAGAAATCTTCAATTGTGAGGTGCCCATCAAGCAGAAGCAATCTTCAATTTCATTTTAATTTTGCTGTATCCAAATAGGCAATACCCATCTTTATCTCAAGAAAAGAGAAAAAGATATCCTTTGTCATTAACGAGTGCATCATTATTATTATTAAAACCCCGTAACGGTACAGTATTATAGACTATAGTGTAGATCAGGTCTACAATGCATATATATTATATACTCTAAATCTATTATATATTATATACTCTAAATCTATTATTTTATTCTTCCAAATGAGTCCATGCGCCATTACATGAGCGACCTTTCCTTCTCTATTCTCTTGACTCTTTCTCTAACCTCCCCCGTTCCTTTTAATTAACCTCCATTAAGCCAACATTAACCACCGAAATCGAAATCAAAATTAATTCCAGAAAGAAGGCGAAAATTATCCAGTTCCAGTTCCCCCCCATTCCCTCTCCCATTTCTCAAATCTACCAGGCTCACGCTCCATCATCCTCTCGCCCGCAATTAGGGTTTCCTTCCCTCTCTCCTCTTCCCCATCGCCCGGCGCCGTCGCGCGTCGGAGAAAGAAGCCTTCTTCTGATGGAATCTTTCGATCGCGCCGCCACCGGGGCTACCACCAGGCGCTACGGCCTTCCCTTCTCAGCCTCCAACATCATTCAAGCGCCTCTCGTCGCCTTGCTGGAGTACTCCGGGATCTTACGAGTTCGTCCCGTCCAGCGCCAGGAATCCGACCCCCAATCCACCAGCCCCGCTCGGATCGTGCCTGATTCCTCTAGCCCGGAGGTTTCCATCCGAATTGTCGGAAGCGGCGATCAGGACGCCCTTTTGAGAGATCATGTCAGTGTAGATTCAATAGAGCTCACTGACACCACTGCCAGGCATGGAGGGGAAGTCAGCGAAGCGGCTGGGGAGGCCTTAACAGGTTTGAATTCCCCAGCGGGTTCATCGGGCTCTTCCTCTGCCGGGTCGGATGTGGAGGGGAGTGTGACGGCCAATGCTACCGGTGACAGGACGTACCAGCGCTACGACATACACCATGTCGCCAGGTGGATCGAACAGATATTGCCTTTCTCATTGCTGCTTTTGGTAGTTTTTATCCGCCAACACTTGCAAGGTATAGTGCTGGTTTTTATCTGTGATTATTGCGCTTATTTCAGTGACAATGCAGATCACCTAGTATCATGAATCACGGTTTACTATAACTCTTAGGTTGTTAAGCATGCTTTAATTATAATTACAATTTCGTGGCAATTTGGTGTGTCTTGGACCTAAATTAAGCAGAACTATTATCATTATTGTGCTTTTTGAGAGTATATTAATTCTAGAAAAAAGAATAGATCCATCATTCCACTTGGCTTAATGGGATGTGGCTTTGTCTTAATGTATTTTCTGTTATTATTATCATTATCGTTACTATTGTCATTGTTATTATTTCAATTATCATTTTTAGCATTATCATTAAAGAATTTCAACATGCAATGGAACTTTGATGTAGGTTTTTTCGTCACTATATGGGTTGCAGCTATTATGTTCAAGTCCAATGATATTTTAAAGAAGCAAACTGCTCTGAAGGTGCCATATTTATTTTTCCATTTTTTCTGGAAGTAATACATGCAATTTTCATAGAGTGCTTTTTGTTTGTAGTCAAGTAAAAAGCAAATGAAGAGATTTATTAGATACTATTTTCACTTTTTGCTTTTCTGTTTCTGCAGGGAGAAAGAAAAGCCGCAGTGCTAATGGGCATCACAATTCTGTTCACACTACATGTTTTTGGGATTTATTGGTGGTACAGAAAGGAAGACCTCAGCAAACCATTGATAATGATACCTCCCGAACAAATACCCCCTTTCTGGCATGCAATTTTCATCATTATGGTCAATGGTAATAGCCTTTTCTCTTGAAACATTCATTGTAAAACTTCTTTTGAGATAAAACACCCAAAAATTTCAACTATTTTCCTTTGATGAGATTTCTAATATTATTAGTAATGCATGGCAGATATAATGGTACGGCAGGCAGCTATGGCTGTTAAGTGCCTCCTGCTAATATACTACAGAAATAGCCGTGGACGTAACTATCGTAGGCAGGTATATTGTTTTTTTTTTTCCTTTCTTTATGGTCTGATTATTCAAGGGATTGTAAATCGTTACAACAACAAATAAATTGCTTTTTTTGGAAAGGAACAAATAAATTGTTAATTCATTCCAATTCTTTTTATGTCTTCATAGGGTCAAATGTTAACCCTAATAGAGTATATTTTACTTCTGTACCGAGCTCTGTTGCCAACGCCAGTTTGGTATCGCTTCTTTCTCAACAAAGAATATGGCAGCCTCTTCTCTTCTCTTACTACTGGGCTGTACCTTACTTTCAAGTTAACATCAGTTGTAGAAAAGGTACATTCATTTAAAAAAAAAAGGACACACTACAAGCTAGAATTTTACATACCGTTATACTGCAAAATGAACCGTTCCACCTGGAACTAATTGACAGTTGTATGTACAATTTGAATTTGGAATTTTAGTAATATTTCTACAAATATTTAGTTTGCTCAGATCAGTGAAAATTGCCTTTGTTCTGAGTATTGGATGAAATGCTGAAATAACATACCTAATCTTGGATGAAATTTGTGGTGACATTCAGGTCCAGTCATTTTTAGCAGCGTTAAAGGCATTGTCACGTAAAGAAGTGCATTATGGCTCTTATGCAACAGTAGAACAGGTATATAACTCATTGGGAGTGTGCAATTTTACTAGTCATGTATACAGCTCATTTTGTCCAATTTACTTTGAGTTTTCTAAATATTATTTCTTCAAAGCCTTCAAGTTTTCTTTGCTGAAGCAATTCTTCTTGAAACTTGTGGATTTTTCAGGTACTAGCAGTTGGAGATATGTGCGCAATATGTCAGGAGAAGATGCATGCACCCGTTCTTCTTCGGTGTAAACACATATTCTGTGAAGATTGTGTCTCTGAATGGTAAAACATTCACCAGCCTCCTCCCCTCTCATGTTTCCCTTTTTTGAAGTTGTGGCATGTGATGTGGGTTATTCAGATCAATGAGCTAAGACAATAAGACCTACATTGTTGAATGTTTCTTATTACAAACTGGAGACATCAGTAGGTCAAGATAGGTTTTAACCCTGGGACCCAACCTAAACCAAGCACCTTTAGTTCAGGTTGTTCCTAGGCCAGGTTCAGTTGAGAGTCTGTGTGGAATCTATGGAATATGGATGCTCCATATTATTGACTTCAGTAGATTTTGTTGACCTGGAATTCCTATTTGTTTAGACTAAGGTAAGAATGTGATCTATATTTTTACCTGGAATTCCTATATTGACTTCAGTATATTTTTGCATACCATACCCATGAAAAATGTTGGAAGTTGATGCAAAGTTTATCCTGTTGATCAAATGGCTTGAAATTTACGATTGTACATATTTAATGGCTTTTGATGGAATATCGAATGACACTCAACATGTCTACAACTTTTTTCTACTTTTCAAAAAAAATTTTTTGCTTGATTTGAGAATGGTGCCAACATTGTCAAAGTTAATCTTTGTCAATCCCAAGTGCCAACCCTTCTATTAATTCTGAAAAAGTAAGAATAGACTTTTAATATATATGTAGATCTTTGTCCATGACCATGAGTATTATAATTTTCAAATAACAAATATATCTGTAGTAAAACTAATATATAGGATTGCGAGGTCCCAACCTGGCATGTGAGGAATGGGTCAGGTTTTTGGTGCCTTGCAATTATTCAGGAACCAGACATTAGATTTGATCTGGTGATAATTGCATCTAAAACCTAGTCCTTTCCGGGGTTTTTACTTTGCATTTATTGTAGTTATCAACTTATATGTTTGCATTACAGGTTTGAAAGAGAGCGGACATGCCCATTGTGCCGGGCTCTTGTGAAACCAGCAGATATTCGATCATTTGGTGATGGGTCAACTAGTGTATTCTTCCAGCTCTTCTAGAATATGCAAGAGAGAAGCTTGTCAGATTTAACCAAGGTTAAATTGGTGGTTAGGATATTGCCTTTGATCAATTAGGAATATGCCTTGTGGATCGTTTTTCTCTTCTATTCTATCTTCTCTGGAGCTCCCAGGAGCTTTTCGTCAGAAAATGGATTGGTGCTACTTGCGGGCATGCAGGATCCATCAGTTGAAAAGAGATTTACAGAAGTTTGTAATTGTCTATACAGAATGTGTTACTTGCACTATTTGAGGACCATAAATTAATGGGCCCATCAATATATAGTTAGTTTTTAAAAGAGGATTGTCCGGATTTGTACAGAGGTGAAAGTACAGTCATGAGCTTGTCTGTTGTAGAAAGCTTTTGCAATTCAGGAAAGAAGATACTGTAAAAATGAAAATGGCTTGAGCTTGGGTTTGTTTTTTCTTTTCCTTTTTTTGCTCTCATTTCAGTCAAAAACTAAGCAAGTTCACTAACTAGTCTCTAACATAACTTCAATTCAAACCTGAACAGTGCAGATTTGAGCTCGGAGATTACATAAATCAACGTGTGATGTTATTTCGAAAGATCCTACTGCTTATGTATTTTCACTATAGCTGAATTTGCAAAAAGATCCTACTACTTATTCCTATTGCTACATACATTAGCCGCTCTGCTTATATATTTGATGTGAATTCTTTGATATTTCGCATAGCTATATTAGCCGCTCGCTCATACGCAGAAATATTTTAAAAGAGCCACGGAACTTGCAAGATATTTTCCTCGCACAAATGGCAAATGCAATCTCTCTGCAACACTTCCCCACCACCCCCCACCCACCCAAAGAACCTGACCGCAAACATACTACCATTGTATGCTTTATACCACTACACATGATTCATTTTAAATATTAATGTACTAGCACTGTTTATCTAACATATAGAAATTACGAGTCTAAGAGAAAAATATTTCAAAATATTTTAGTTTCGTCTTATGCAAAGTTTGAGCTGTGAAAGTTGTCTACTACTAGGACATGGGGGGCGGCAGAAGAACAATAAACAAACAAAATATATCTATAGTCCCCGGATAGTGATGATGATTAAACCAACCAGTAGCATACAACAATAAGCACAGCACAGCCATGACATGCATTCTTACAAATTACAAGATATACTTTAGCACGAGAGATGCACAAGCACATTATACACGACATTCATACTTCCCATGCACAAACTACAATGCATCTTTAGGTGAGGTAGGTACAACAGGGCATGAATCTGGTACAATCAAAGGTGTGGATTGGCCCTTTTGACCCTTTTTAGATGCAGTTGAGGCAACAGGAGGTAACACTTGAGTAGGGTACACCTCAGTGACCTCTTCTATACCTTCATCAACATAGATAACATCTTGCATCGTGAGTTGGTGGTATTCCACTATTTCTCTAAGGAATCGGTTCTCTCGTGCATATACTGAGTTCTCATGTGCAAGTCTCGACTTCTCGGCTAGTAAGGTCTCCAGTTGAAGCCGTATCTGCAATGAGGATAAAAAGGAAGAGAAGTTGAGGCCTTTGGACTGCAAATAACCTTTTAGTGAATCTGAAATAAAAATAAATTATTAAAAAGGGAAAAATTCTGACATTGCACCCCCACAATATCTCAATGAGACGTATATCCTATAAAAGACAGTCACTATGATGCTATCACAATTATCATCTAGCCTTTATCTTATAGCCTTCATCATAATTCTCCATCAGTATAGGTGTTATACCAAGCAAATATGGAAAGGTGCATAGCTGGATTTCTGAAGTTTGATAAGGTATGATGAGATATTTATCAGCTTCAGGGTATGCATGAGGTTTTAAGGGGCCCGCAATGGAATATTTCTTACCAGATCATCATCTTCAGGACCACCTCCCTTATCATGTGATTCCCGCAATACTTTATTTTCATCTTCAAGTTGAGCACACCTTTCCTTTGCAAATGCCAAGTCAGCCTTCACTGTCTTGAGCTCTCTTAACAGAAGCTTTGCTTTGGCAGCCATTGCATTAGCAACCTGCAGTATTGTCACAAGTACACGTGATTATACAACAGAATTAGAAAAAAAATGAGCTGTAGTTGCTTCAACACATCAACCTGAAGAACTGCACTATAATTGCCAGAATTAATTAAAGGCCCTTGCAGAAGAGTCACATATTTTCCCTTAGAACATCTCCATCCTTGAAATTGCAAAAAATGACCTTTTTTGCCACATCAGCAATTTTAGCATCTCATCCCAATCAATTTCCAGTATCTCCATTTGTGCAATTAATTCTATTTCAATTGTGTTAGTAATATTACTGCAATTGTTAATTGCAAACTAATTGCAAGCTGATGTGGTAATTATAGCAGTATTGCTAAATAAGCAATCTCTGCTGCAATTGAAATTGCTATTCCCACGTCAGCATTTACAATTGCTTTTGTAAGTGGAATGGAGATGCTCTTAATTACATACAAATTGAAAATTGTTCGGTTGGTTGGGCAACTCAAAAGAAGGGAAGCACATGCTAAGAGGGCACCTTACGTCGCGAGATGCCTTGAGTTGAGTCTCATAATCGGTTTGAGTGCGGGGAAGGTATGGTTGGCTCCATTTTCCAACAGCCTCATTTTGCTGATTTGAATTTGGCCCGTTTCCTTTTCTCCTAATATTCAACTTGCGTGTTTCTTGGATAATATCTGCTGTTGTGCTCCCAACAATCGTTTTTCCCTCCTGTGCAAATAAATCATTATAATCTGCATCATGCTTACTATATGAATATGAAAAAGAATTTCTCCATATCCTAAGTCTGGAGTCTGGATTCCAGTTCTATGGAAATATTCACTTATATGGTACCGTGTACAATATGTTTTTAGGTTTCCATTGGTTTTGGAAAGAATTTTGGGGTTACATGTTACAAATTTGTTCCGCAAAAATGTTAGGATCAGTAAAATCAAAGAAATGCATACCTCAAAAGCATTCTTCAATGTGCCACCAATGTAGCTGAGGGATGAAGCAATTGCTTCTGTGCTCTTCTTCTGAGGTGGTGGTGCCTCACCTTTTGTTCGTTGATATGTATGCTCAAACTGCACTTTCAGAAACAAGAATATCAAGAAACAACACCACCGGCAAATTGATCTAACTTTGCTACATTGTGAATCAATAACACTAGTACTCTGAAAAATGTAAACATCTCATATGCATCCCTTCTAAAAAGAATATCATGTAAACATACAAAACATATGGAACACCGAGTACACTTCCACAAAACATTCATTACATGCCCTATAGAACCTTGTTTCTAACTGTTTTTAGAAAAGGTTTTCCAAAATACCCCCCCCCCCCCTCCTCCTCACTACTTCATCTGAGTAATTGGAGGATTTTTAACAGAGAAACGATCAGTAATTGGAGGATTTTTAAGAAAACAATAATGAAGGAGATTTAAAGTTCAAATTCCCCTGTTTTACATGGGCAAACATGAAACATTTGGTTTACTGGGTCAGATGATATCTTGTGTGATTGTGGGTTTGTACATGATTTATATGAAAATCTGTTCATTTGCTAACTCAAAATAATGTCACCTTGTTATTGCCAGTTGATGTGCTTTCAGTGTGCGGATCTATTGGTTCGAACTGCTTCGGTAAATTATCTTCATCAAGAAATGCCTTTGCTTTTCTAGCCAGATTCCCAAAGAACCCGTATTTCGACTCATTAAGGCTCTTCATTGACGTATACTCATGAGCATTTAACTCCTACAATTGAAAAAATTAAAAGGATAAGAAGTTTGCGTTTATAAGTTTTAAGATAAATTAAGAATTATTATTGACACAGTTTTGAGACCGTCTTCCCTCTCCCTTCATATTACCTTAATCGGTCGTCTCTTTGAGGTTTAAGTACCTTAATCTGTATATATTGCACTTCGAAATGACAAATTACACTTCAGTTTGCTATGAAATGCCTGAAGTGACCTCCAATCCATAAATTGAATTTAGGTCAACTAAGTAAGGATAAGCACAGCCAACAAGTGAAGATCTATTTGTCGAAACAATTATTAAAGTAAATCGAACAAAAAGAAATCAGAAGAAAGAAACAGTTGGAGTCTGAGATGTCTGCCTTGAGCAGAGCGGGATCAAAAGAGTGAAAGTGACCTGAGATCGACGAGAGGAAGAGACAGTGGCGCGACCCGAATCACGGTGAAAAACGAGGGGGTCGCCATATGCGGAGGAGAGAGAGGAGTCACGGTGCGCGGCGGAGGCTCGGATGGCCTGAGCTGCGAGGGACGGTGGTTCGGGTTCCTCCGGCGGCGGCGGCGGCGGCGGCGGCTGCACGAGCGGAGGAGGTGAGGCGAAGGAGAAAGGAGACTCGAAGGTAGAAGGGGCGGTGGTGGAGAGCTGCTTCCTCCGGTAGGCCATGGTGGTGTGATCTGGTGAGAATAATTGCTTTGCTTTTCTTGTGAAATGTGAATGTGAATGTGAATGTGCTATCGTCGTGCTGTGTATCAGCGACAGCGGAGTTGGTCGACGCGACAGAGTGGAGAGAGAGAGAGAGGCGAGAGGAAACGATTTGGGATTTGGGATTTGGGATTTGGGATTTGGGATCCCAATTGGGAATTTGGAAAGGAGAGGAGCGGCGCTGTCTTATTGGTCAAACTCAGAACTCATGACTGGAGAGCTCCATTCCTCCAATCCAATCCAGTCCGGTCTTTTGTGGCGCCAAACCATCCATCCATCCAACTGCTCTGCGGTTACTTTGCCGCGACATGGGAAACGGGGAGTCCATGGCCGTTATTTGACTGCTCCAACTTAATGCCGCAAGAGCTACCACACAACACAGCGCCACAGAAAATGCAATGTTATATATATTATATATAAGCCATCAGCCGATGTGAGGCGAGGCGTTTCGTGATCATTTCAGGAAAAGTCAGCACGTGCGCGCTCTCTGCGACTTCCCTGCACCTTATTTTACTACTTGCCCCCATTTAAAAATTATTTTAATATTTTAAAATATTTTAAATAAAATAAAATAAAATAAAATATTTATAAAAATAGAATAAAAATTAAATAATCAAATTTTATAATTTTTAATATTTTTTACTCTCGCAGTTTTATTTATTTATTTATTTTATTGTTATCAAATATTAATACTTTAAAGTGATTTAATATTTAATTCGCTTTAATTTTACTTCACTTGTTAAATGGAGTATTCGTCAATTGTAACCTATATCCAATTGTTACGTATATATTTTTTTGGAATTATTATTTTTAAATTAAAAAAATAAAATCGTATGAGACTAATTATTTAAACACATAAACTAGTAAACTATCGGCGTCTGTAGCTCCAAGCATTAAGTTTTTGAAAGAAGGACGAATGGAATGGAATGGAAGAGTGGAAAATTAAGGAAATAAACTGTTGTTGGGAAACAAGGAAGGTTTCTATGGTGACGGAAGAAAGAAAGAAAGAAGGGGTCCGATGAAACAAAAGAGAAAAGAGAAAAATAGAAGGGCATTATCATTAGGATTCAAAAACATGTTACGGTCAAATATCTTTTAAAAACTCTTATTATTTTGATGGATATATAACTAAAAAGATTTGATGGGTATATATTCAATTTTCTTTTGTGTTTCTTTCATGAAAACGGAGCAAGACTAAAATCACACTTTTTTATATTATTGCGTCGCACAAAACAATAGGTAGTTAGTCTGTAAAGAGTAAAGAGTAAAGAGCTGCTGCGTTTTACTTGCTTCTCGTTTTACTTGCTTAACTCCATGTTTTTAAGCCTTGTAAATATATATATATTATTTTAAAGAAAAGACTCCATGTTTATAGGACAAAAATATTATCATATTTGAATAATTGAAAGAACCTAAACAGAAAAAAAGCAAAAACCAATTAGTATGCTAAAACGAAATAAGACACATATATATACAAGAAAGGACTTATTCAATCATCGAACTGTCGCTATATAATAATAATAGTATCTTTTAGCACATTTTATTCCGCCCCTACGAGAACTCGTTCTTACGACAGCACAGAGTCATCAGAAATAAAATGAAACCTAAAGTTTCGATTTTGGGGATGCATCCATGACGAGCATGACCTTTCCTAGCACCTTCCTCTCTTTCAACGCAGCAAAAGCAAGATTAGCCTACAGGAAAAGGAACCAAAAACAAAGGCAACACTAACATTAGCATTTGATTAACCCTCATACTCATAGGAATGTAAAAGATTTAGTAGCTATTGGCCAAGATAGAACATCAATAGTTTAAAATCAGAGATATTACTTGTTAGCTTGTCATTAACCAGTTGACAGCACAAAGGATAGTCACTGAAAGTATGAAATAATAAAAAATAAAAAATAGAACCACTGAAAAAGTATATATTATATAGTATTCACCGAAACATATTTCTCAATTTTGGAACAGGTGATGGAGCAATTGTTATGAAACATTCTGTGCTGACTCAATGAAGCTACCAATATCTGGGACAGTCATTTATCACTCTACAGTACCTCATTTTGCTACGAGGATACTACAACAGCAATAACACATTTCATCTTGGTCACATTCCAACTAGGTTAATGTAATAATAATGTACACAATCTGTAGTTCCTTCAGTTAAGGTAGAAAAATAAACATAATTGCAAAGAAAAAAAAAAGGATCAGACCCCTTGTGCAAATCCAACTTTTATACGTAAAATTGCAAGGCATCCTAAGGTCTATATTTCTTTATGATACAAATATAAAGAGAAGGATTGTATGTCTTTTGAACATTGACAACTCACATTGTCAATTTTAAGCTCAACTTATTAAACAAACATTACATGCACATAAATTTTAACTAAATCCAAACAAAATAATAGTTTTGGCTCTTTTTTAAGTGGTAACAATAGGTCAAAAGAAACAAGAGATGGACCCATTTCATATAGCCGATTTTACAATTCTTTCAATTTTTGATATATTCAGGGCATGATGGCAGCAGTCAATAATGAACTCCATAATAAAGCGACAAGAAAATGGAGTATATTTGTGTCAATAGAATATTCAACGTTTTGAAAAATGATATAATCATGTTACAACATCATTGCATATCTTGCTAAATTGCTGCCTATCCCTAGCTCAGTTTGTTAGCTCAGACTTTTGACTAAAATTGCAGATAATGAAAAGAATTTGAGGTCTTACCTTGGATAAAGGATAGGAGTGAGAAACATTCACAGATATGACTCCCTTTGACAGCCATTGAAGAAGCTCATTGAGTGAGTCATTAAGCACATGAGGACGGTAAATCTTGTGACTACCCCAATAAAGTCCATGGATTGTCCAGTTCTACAAATTTACAGAAAACAGCATACACATGATGAATGCTAAATTAATCTCGAGGTAACATCACACAACCTCATAACATCGTCTTTTCCAACCTGCATCTGCCCCTCACAAATTTAGTTTTGACATTCAGCTCCTATTAAAATGTGGTAATGAGCCCTCTAATTGATAAACCACTCATACCACTTCAAGACTGTCTCCATTTTGTAAGCAATGATACTCCAACTAGCTATACGAAATTACGAACTCCGTATATGATTAGAAACATTAATTGTTTTTTTTATAAAAATTCTAATAAACAGAGCTACTTCAGTCAGTACTGGTATTGATTATAAAAACATCATGGATGCTAAACTGCTTATTGGAACTACTAGAGCATTGAGTTTACTTTCTTTTTTAAAACAAGGTGTTTTTACTCTATGAACTATTTCAAGTTTTTCGACAGTACCTTGACAAGAGCAATATTTGCTGGTATAACAGGCACTTCACCACTAGCAAATCCAATGATTAGTATCTGAGCTCCCCAACTTAAAACCTTCATGCTTTCCTTGGTCAACTTGCCTCCAACAGGATCATACAGTACATCAACTCCTCTAAGTTTTCTTGTTTTAAGAAAGCTCTTTACACTATCAATAACACTTTCCTTGCTCGAGTCAACAATATGGTCAACCCCCATTGACTTGAGAAATTGTAGCTTTTCTGTTCCCCTAGATGGTAAAATACAACAGCGAGATCATGGCTGTAATAAATTTCACAGCTGTAGTCCATTTTTCCAAAAGTAAAGTGGAAGTAATTTCAGAAATTTTCAAAAGCTTGATACCAGCAAAAACCGTTACATAAATAATTGCATAGCAATTGCACTTTCTATTGTTTACCTTTAGATATTCCTGTCTTTTAAAATAATACTGTACAGTCTGATCTGGTACAGAAACTGCACCAATGAACAGACAAATTTCAAACTTTAGAGCAATACCTAGCAACAGCAATAACCACAGCACCACATACTTTCCCAATCTGTATGGCTGAGACACCAACACCACCAGCTGCACCCAGAACTAGTAAAACCTGCATAAATGGTTTCTTTTAATTTAAAAAAATTGAGGCAACCGGGGTTTAATTACCACCATGCCATGTTTCGATTGAGTATTGATTTAGTGAAACCATGATATTGTAAAATTAAGATGCTTAAAATTAATTAAAAAGCAACGGTGGAGATTGGAGAGATAATGAACGCACTTGACCAGCCTTGAGCTGGGCTCTATGGACCAGAGCCACATGGGAAGTGCCAAATGCCACTGGCAAGGCTCCAGCCGCAAGTAGATCACAGCCGTCAGGCACCAAAAACCTTGAGCATTATTGTTTTAATTAGGGCTTATAGAAAGATGTTTCCATGCAAGTATTTGTTTTTCTTTGATTTGAAGTTTGAACTAAAAAAAAATGAGAGGAGAGGGTAAATGCTGACAGGTTTTTGTGATCAGTGACGATAAATTGAGCAAAGGAACCGAGATCCGCAATGGAGCAGACTTTGTCTCCGACCTTGAAAGACTTGACGGAGTCCCCAACGGCATCAACTATACCGGAGTAATCGGAGCCTGGAACGAAGGGAAGAGGCGGCTTCTCTTGGTATTTGCCAAGAATTTGCAAGTAATTGGCATAATTGAGGCTGGCGGCAACCACACGAACCCTAACTGAGGTGGCGGAGGAGAGAGGAGGGACAGGATGGGAAGAAGAAACAACGATTGGCGCGTCTTGAGCAGTCAATGGGAGAGTGGGATCGCCTAGCTTGGTGCACACAAGCGCCTCCATCTCCATGGATATCAAGGAAACGCTAGTCTAAATAAAGAAGAAAATTAAATCTCTATTACTGATAACAATGGAGGGGAGATGGCTTTTGCTTTTCTTCTGTTACTTGAGTCAGATTCAGTCGGTTCTTGCAGTTGCAAACAGCGATTCCTCTTCGAAGAAGTTACATGACTGTCAGTTAAAAAGTTATAAAAACCAACGGCATGGATCCCTCTCTAATTAAACACATGCCGTAGTTACGAATGTAACATGTTTAATAGATACATAATATCATATTATTATCATTATCATAGGAGCAAAAAGCTGATGCTATATTTATATAGGCCCATAAATGCTTCACATCCCTCTACTTGGGCCCACCTCATGTCCAGAAAGGCCCATTTTATTCTTTTATATTATTGTATATGCACAGCCCCAGCCCATCAAATTTTCTACTTTAGATACTTGTCCATCAAATTGTGCAAATTAGATATGTACCCTTTTCTTAGTGACTCTCTTAAAATAAATTAATAAAATTCAGATTTAATTATATGGTGGACAGTTTTGCCCTTCTCTCCAAAACAGGAGAGTCCCTTCCTCTTCCTCCATAATCAATGCTATTTGTCTCTTTTTCTCAATCTCATCTCATGTGTCTCCTGTATCTTCACTCTTTTCTCTCTTCCCCTTCCTCTTCCTCCATAATCAGTTGATGTTTGTACCAAATACCAATTGGTATTCTTGATCATGCTTCTATTGGCATTGGTAGCCAATGATGGCTCCTGGCGTACCATTCTGTACTTATATCAGCTAGTTCGGTTGACTATTTCATTAATTGTTTTTAGATATTTAATGAATGGGTAAATATCTAATGGCGAAATTAGCTATATCCCCATCAATTTTATTGTTTTTAGATATTTCTCCATTAAGTTATAAAAATTAGATATTTACCCATTACTTAGTGATTCTCTTAGATATTTATCCATAATTTTGAATTGCACGAAGATTTTTTCAATTAAATTCAGAATTTTCTTGATAAAGACAAATTTACCCTTCTCTTCAGAACTAAAAAAGTTTTAATTCCTCAGTGTAATGCACTGCACTAAGGTAAAAAAAAAAATATATATCTTCAAAAAATTAACCATTCGAGCTCCCCGTACCAGTCAAGCCAGATCCACACATCAATTATTACAACAAAAACGTTCTTTCTTTCAAACTCCAACTTCAGGTTCCAAGTCTTTATGCTGATATCCATCTCCAGAAGCTTCACCTCTAACTGATACCAATTGCCTCTCCATATCAGTCGACAAAAAAGGTGGTGGCATCACTAAAATAGTAGAATTATAAATAACGCTTTGTGATTATAGAGCAATTCATTCCTTATGAGTGCAGCTTGAAATTCTTTTATTGTGTATTACTCGCCAGAAACTATTTTGGTGTTAGCATCTTTGTGTGACCAGCTACAGTGAAAGCATTGCAAAGGATTACTCTGTAGCAACAGCATTTACTAAACAAAGAAAAAGTATTTGTTGTAATCTCTTTGTTAATGCCAACAGCCACAATATATAATTTAGCATCATTCTAATATGGTACTGATATGATATTACTAAATGAAACTATAAGCAATACTGTACCGCCATTTGGAATTTCAGAATAATCTAAATCTTTATTATTTAGAGTTTGATATTAGAGGGAGATAATTTTAATGAATTCAGAAGGGCTGTGAAGATGAAACGTTCTTTTAAGTTTTGGAAGGAAGGGTAAATTTGTCTTTTTTTATGAATTCCGAATTTAATTGAAAAATCTTGATGTAAATCATAGTTATGGATAAATATCTAAGAAATCACTAAGTAATGGATAAATATTTAATTTTCGCAGCTTAAAATTGATGGGTATATAGCTAATTTCGCCATGTCTAATTTATATAATTTAGATGGGTATAGAAATTTAATGGGTGTCTACCAATTTCTCTTAAATTTAATTAATAGTTTAGCCGAATCCTGATTTTGTGTAGCCGTTAACGCTGCATCTTCATGATGTACAGACTAGAGATCCCTAGAGAAGTCAAATATCTGCCACAGAGAATCAGATGGCAGTTCGTGATTGACGTGTTGGTGGGCCCTCGCTGCAGAAAACAAAGCATAAATAAAGCATGACATGAATTAATTAATATATATATTTTTTTCTTTTACGCGGTTTGCTGGCCCCTTACGTTACGCGTACAATACAAACGTGTGTGTTCGTTCACCAACTTAATCAATTAATTGATTAATCCATTATTTTAGTAATTAATTGCCTCATTGGAGAGATCAGATGAGGCGAGAAGTGAAATAAATACATAAAGTAAAGTAATGAGAGTAAAATATATTTAGTTATAAAATTGAATGATTTAATTTTACTTCATCTCCATAAATATTTCAAATTATTTTACTTCAAATCATTTTAATTTAATATATTAAAACGTCTTAAATTAATTATTTATTTTACCCATACTTTACTTGTGAAATACACCCTCTAGTTTTTAAATAAAGACTAGCTATGAGCCACCCTCAAGTCTCTGTCATTATCCATGCTAAAATCAAATATAAATTAATTAACCTCTGCAATTTTGCAAAATTACAAACTATCAATGTTTAAAATTGTCAGGCCTAGAATGAGAAAGGATGAGGACAAGTTTAACGTTTTCAAATATAAAGATCGATGTGAAATTTTCAGGTTCTATTATTGATCCGTTTGTTATTAATTAATTCCCTCCGTGTCGAATCCGCGGCAGCATAAAGAAAAGCGAAAAGTCGCTCTCTGTCGCTTAATTAATTTCACAGTCGCTGGTCCTGAGGCCTACCAGATGTTCCGAAAGCGAGAGTAAATAAAAGCCTCATATTCTTTGATGGAGCGTGCTTTCAACTTTCAACTTTCAACCCATCTATGTGATTCCATCAGATAGAGATCCGAGATCAGAGATCAGAGATCAGAGAGAGATGCCATCAAACTTTCCTTTCCCGGCCTAATCCGCTACCTCTTTTCAATTTATGCGAGTGCCAGACGAATGAATATTGTTATGTTATGTTATGGTAACAGATTCATCCCTACTTCAAGTCTAAGCGCAATTGCAACCAAATATACCAGTCATTCTCTAATACCTTCGAACGTTACTTAGTATTATTTAAGATATTTTTTTACATTTAAGATTCATTATATCTCAGTTGAAATTAATTTAATTTGCTTGCATAACTAAATTTTAAATTTATTTATTCAATTAAATAATTAGAGCAATCCATCTAGACGAATTGAATCAACAAGTTCGGGTCAACAAAATGAAACCTCATTGTTTACTTTGTGCAGGAAGTTGTCAGCACGTCTAGAATTAGAATGACATTTTGTCAATGCCTAACGCCTCCCCCTCCATCGCTGCTATAAATAGAATCCTCTCAACTCCCCATTTATCAAACGCAATAATTTCCTATTCCCATTCCTATTCCAACGGTTAGTTCTTGTTCTCCAATAAAACATCAATTAAACATGGTGTCTGACGCGATGAAACTAAGCACCAAGCCATCCTCCTCCTTCCGCCTCCGAAACGACAGCCTCAACGCACTGCGTCTCAGGCGCGTCTTCGACCTTTTTGACCGCAACGGCGATGGCGAGCTCACTGCGGAAGAGATCGCCTCAGCGCTCGACCGCCTCGGCCTCGGCGGCGACCAGTCCGAGATCGTCTCAGCTGTTTCCTCCTTTGTTCCAGAGGGCCGCACCGGCCTCCTCTTCGAGGATTTCGAGAAACTCCACCGGTCCCTTGGCGATTCGTTTTTCGGAGGCATTGATGAGGAGCAGGCGAGCGAAGAAACGGATGAGCAGGACATGTTGGAGGCGTTCAAGGTGTTTGACGAGGACAGGGACGGGTTTATCTCGGCGGCGGAATTGCAGTCGGTGCTGAGCAAATTAGGGATTGCGGAGGCGAAGAGCATGGCCAGGGTAGAGGAGATGATATCGTCGGTGGACCGGAATTCGGACGGGCAGGTCGATTTTGGCGAGTTCAAGGTCATGATGAAGGGCATCGTTGTTCAGATGTAAATTAAATTAATTAAGGATCAATATGGGTAAGTAAGTAAGTAAGTAAGTAATTGGACGTGTACAAATCATGTGTGCTTGGTTCACATATGTATAGGCTATATGTATATGCGTTTGATTTCTTAGCTTAGCTTAGGGATTAGGGAAGGGAATTCATTCTTCTCTTTCTTTTCCTGTTTTTCCTGTTCCTCGTTGCCATTTGGGTTCTGCTTAATTCAATTTTTCTATATTTCAGGCTCACTTTTTGTTGTTTTTGCTCAATTGCTTGTATTAGCGCTTACTCTATTCAACAAAAAACCAATTAATTAATTAACTAATGTATTAAATCTCCGTTTTAGCATGGAGCCCCGTATCTGTTACCAGGATGTAATTACTTACTTAATTAATTTCTATAAAGAACTTTGTTAGACCATGCCATCATTGAATTTAGAGCCTGGTGGTCACAGTAATTCAAGGCATTTAATGGTGGATAGTTTTATATGCCAATCAATGTCCAAGCAATTAAGCCCAATTACATTTAATTCCTCTTAATTAGTCCAATGCAATGGGCTCAAGGCCTCCATGCTCCAGCAAAGATGTACCATTCAAGAGGAGGGTTTCAATATCATAAATTTTCCATATCACAATGTGTCAAATTCAATTTTTAATTTATATTTTAAAATTTGATAATTAAGTTTTAAATTTGAATTGTTGATATTGTTAATTTTTATGAAAAAAATAAACACATAAATTTTCATTATTTTTAAAATTATTTTAATATAAGATCAAAAGATCACACCTTAAAAAGCCAATTCATAATCACATATCTTTGTACTAATTTATGGTAAGTTGCTTTGATGCTATAGGAGTATTTCTCTATTCATAATCAAAGTATGACTATGCAACACGACTTGCATGAAATTTTATTGCTCATATGGTTATCTATACTAACCATATGATTGGAGATGCAGAACGTTCTAGAGCATATTAATCTCCGCACTCATCCAAGATTATAAAATTAACAAGATCAACGATTCAGATTTAAACAAGTTTTCTCTAGAGATGATAGAGAAAAGCAATAAGGAATTAATAATAATATTTATTTCAATTTTAGAAAACTTTCTATTTTACTAATTATTATATAAAAAATTATATAAAACATTAGCTTGACATAAGATTAGAGACGTTTGCTTTTTAGTTATTTAAATTAATAAGAATATGCACGGCAAAAGAAAATTGTAATGTCAAAAAGATAAATATGCAATTGTGTTTATATTTCAATAATAATAAACACGTAAATATCGATAAAAGAAAAATACAATCTGTAGAGATTATATTTACAAAAAAAATGAAAATTGAGTGTTTTAAGAAAATAAGAAAACACTCATAAATGATTTAAATGTAAAAAAATATATGTCTATTGTTCCTAATTTTAATTTTTTTAATGAAAAATTTAATTATTATTATAATATTTTTCAAGTAAGATCAATATATCATTAAGAATAATAAATTAAATTGTATACAAGAACAGTTTTTTTTTATGTGTTTGTATTTTTATTTTTGTTGATAATTAACCTTAATTATTATAAATGTAATAATTATTGTATAATGTATTAATTTGTTTTTTTGTTTGGCGATCCAAAGGTGGAGTTCGCTCTACACAACTATAAAACTACACGAATGCTTATAATTTTGTATAATTAACTATATGAAAAATGTTGTATAAAGTTTGGAATGAGAAACCGAAATAATTCAAATTGTTCTTTGATGATGATGCACGAGTTTTTTTATCGGCAAGTACCAAATTATATGTAAGTTCTTAGAAAAAAAAATTTTAGCAACAAAATATAAATTGATCTTTGATAATTATGGATTAAATCAGTAACATTCATTTAATAATAGTTTTGCTAATTTTATCTAAAATAACTACATTTAGTTTGATCATTGGAGTAAAATATTTGAAATAATTCACAAATCTACATAAAACTAACTCAAAAAGCAGTTGCGCGAAGTGATACTATTAGAGACGCATTTTCTAAAAAAAAAAACTTATAAATAAACATCTATATTAGAAAGGCTAATACACTTTAATAAAAGACTAAAGTACGTTTTAGCCTACTTACCTCAAAAAAAAAAAAAGCTAATACACTTACAAAGCAGGAACACAAAATTAGAAAAAAATGCTAAACAAAATCAGGTCTCCAAAGTCAAAACACACTAAAAAAGAAAAAAGAAAACTCAAAATTTGGTTCTATAGCTACAGTCGGAGTTCTCCACAGTCCTACTCGTCACTCCCACCACCACCTCACAACTGGTGTAGGAAACCATGTGGTGCTTCAATACCCCAAGCACAGTTACCCGTCCCGCTATCTCCGTCTCGGTTGTGAAATCCATCGATCCGGCCATCACATCAGCATACGCTGCAGAGTACTCACTGGCCAATCTACCGGCCATCACAGTCAAATCAACAACACAATTCACCGACCCCTCTGCTTCGACCTCTCCGGGCGGTATCTTGGCCAAGCCAACGAGTTGGCCTCGGTAGTACATCTGAGCACTGCCCTCGCCGTAGCGAAAGCTGGCATGGTTGGGGTTGTATGCGGTGATGTTGAGGGAGAGGGTGAGGTTGAGGGACAGTGAGAGGGAGGGGGAGTTGAGGGAGGCATCGAGGCTGGAGAGGCGAACCGAGTTGACGACAGTAGTGGCATGGCGGGGACGAAGCACGGTGAGAGCGAGGACGATGAGGAGGAGAGCGAGGAGAAGGATGAGGGAGAGGGAGAGGAGGAGGCAGCGGCGGAGGGGGGAGGTGGGGGGCCCGGGGTGGGTGTGGGAGTAGTGTTTGCGTGTGGGGTCCATGTATGTGGTTTAATTTGGATGGAGAGAGGCAGAGAGGCTAGGGGATCGAATGTTGGTGTGAAGCATGCAATATAGCCGAGGAAGAAGAAGAGAAAGTGGTGATTGGTGAAGGGGAGTTGGAGGTTGGTTGAGTTGGATGGGGGGTTAACTTTGTGGTGAGTTTAGTTAATTAGTTGTCCATGTGGAATTAACATGTTAATTAGGTGGGTTTGTTAATTTCTTTAGTGGGATTTTCTACGTACGTTTGCGAGTAATCAAAATATAATTACCTAATTTATTCTTGAAGATGAGATATATATTTGTAATTTCTATTATGCATGCATGCATGCATGCAGAAAGTGAGAAGATATAAAATCAGATTCGAATTATTTTCGAATTTCAGATAGGTACTGAATTCGGATTATTTCGGATAGATTAATTTCAAGTTCGATGTACTTACGAGTTAGAATAATTATATCACTCGAATTGGATGAGTTTGGATTTTATTGGATTTCAGATCAATATAGATGCAGGTTAACTCAGATGTCGAATTTTTCTTGAATCGAATAACTGTGAGTTATGGATAATTAAGATGCAAATTTTGGATACAAATTAAGCAGACGGGTTGTGTTTGGATCGGATTAATTGATTTAGTTAGTCTAATATCACTTTCTAGTTTAGATTACATTGGATCAAATCTCATAACAAATTTGTGTGTTTTTGCATTTAAATTAGTTTGATTCATATCATATGATTTCGAATTTTATCAAGTCAGACAATCAGATTAAGTTAGTCAAAAGTTTAAATGTATCATGCATGATGCATGCATATGTATCATAAACTGGATATGTTTACTAAACAAATATATAATTTTTTTATTAAATTCAAAAAACTTCTTAAATATCTTTTATGAAAAAAGATTTAATATTATCAGAATAGTTAAATACATATAGGGATGTTATATATTGGATATCGGTCCTTTTCAGTTCAAATCGACTCAGATTCGGCAGTTCAAATCGACTCAGATTCGGATTTTTTACCGGATAACAAGTCATTGTGGTTCAGATAATTTATATTTGGATATTTGATATTTATGGATTTATTTAGATTCGGATTTCTTTTCGGTTTTCGATCAATTACAGGTTTGCATCATTTGATTTTTTTTTAATTTTAGCAGATACGAGTCGAATTCGGATATCAAATTTATCGGACGGATTATTTCGGTAGAGTTAACTTTGTCAGGTCTATTTGTGAAGAGTAGAGTAGACGAGTAGTGGGTGTGAATCCGTTGGAAGTTTGTTGAGCTGCATTGCTAGCTATATATATAGTTAATTAATGGCACTTCTTTATTAAGGACAAAAATAAACAAATTACATTTGAAGAAACAAGAAGAAGTAGAACAAATTAAAGCACGAATTCGCTTCAGGCTGCATTGCAAATTAAGTCCAATGGATCTTAATTAGACACTATTTATTTATGTATCCAAAGCCCAAAGCTCAACAATTGCATCAAATATCCAAGTTTCTTAAGCCTTCATTTTCAATGCTAGTTAAGTAAAAAAAAAAAGGGAAAATTCAATGCTAGCTAGCTCTAAAACTTTCTATAAAACAATTGTTACCATTAATTGTTCGTGAAATTGAGTCTGGATTAATTATTCTCAGATTGTTACATTTAATTATAAGAGTTGGGATTTATTGTAAATAAATTGACTTGATGAATTTGATATCATTTCAAAATTTCAATTATATATGTATATATTGACAGACATGCATGCATGTCAAATGCTAAGTTATATATTTAAAAGAGTGCTAACATACATATACGGTTGTCGATACGACCTTTATTATACTCGTTAAATGAATTATTATGCATATTAGTGGTATTTAAGTTGAATAATAAAAAATACTTTACAGAATAAAATCGTTAACATACATACATAATAACTCATTTAACATATATAACAAAATATATATTAATGGCAGTATCAATAATGATATTTTCTTAACACTTTTCTATTTAAAATAATAAAATTATCAATCCATGATCGTTTTAAAATTAATTTAATGCAAGCTAGGCACGTTTACACTAATTGGCCTATGAAAACATTGATCACCCTAAGTTGTGCAATTGGGTATAAAGTATAAATGAGGGTTTGAATGCCTATTTTTCAAGATCGTCAATGACAAAAAATCAGAGAAAGGACCTCCCGTTGCCTAATGTAACATTATTAGAAGGCAATTGAAATAGTATACACGGTGTTCTGGCGGCGCCCGGGCCTCGCCATCGTCTCCAACCGCTGTTTGTCAAGCAACACGGTGTTTCTGTGGAGTTAAGTTTGTAGAGCAGCTGATGGAATCAGGGATCCAAGCCTCCCGTTAACACAGAAAGGCTTGCTTTTGCCTGATTACATTAATTGAATCTATTCCTTTCCTTTGTCAATTAATTGTTTAAGTGATTAAATTGAAACCAGTATTTCCAGGATAACGTACATTAACAAATTCAAATTGAAATGATTCAGGATCAGAACTAACTAAATCTGACATGTACCTCATCACTGATAATTCATCCCTCCTATATTTATAATTTTTCATACAATTTTCTTATTTATTTAGTTTAGAATATTAATTTTCTTAAATAAAAAAAATCGGAATGCTCCATGCCATCTTATCATCCATATCTTCTATTGATACTGTCCATATTCTTTCTCTATATGGTTTGGTACCAGAATTGGCGGCTTCCTTGATGCCAATTTGTGAGGCATTTGGATCAATGCAACCTCCATCTAATCACAAATCATGCACAGCTGAGAAGACTTCTGTCTACTCAGTCTTCTCCTATGCGTTCCTTGTACTCCTCCGTCTATGGAAATTCTACCTGCCACCTCCGGAACACTGTGCCAATGCCCGATAAGACCTCACACTCGAGTACCTCTTATAACTACGAAATCGACAGGTTACTGTATCAACAGGTCTCTATCATCTCAACTCTTTTCCAAAGTTGCAAGCTTGGTATGTTCAGATTCAGACATGCATGTCCTTGACTAGCTACTTATGTCCTTCATCACAAACCAGTTCAGCAAGTGGTGGACATGGTATGGTCTTTTCCAAAATGACAAAAAATGATCGTAATTCTGGTACAAGTGGTGATCAACATGTAGGTGTGCCAGCACTTCCAGCATATATGAGAATATTTTGGAGGCCATTCCCTTTGTTTTAGAGGCCATTCTGGCAGCTTGTGCTCATGGACAGCTTTCCTCACGTGATCTGACTATAGATTTGTAAGGTGTATGTTTTGTCAGAAATTGAACTATTAAAAAATAGATTGCAAATAAAAGAAGAATTCAGCAGCAAATTCTCTTTTATTAACCTCTTATTAACTCTCTTTCTCTCTTTCTTTCAGAATTTTTAATCGACTTTTATACTGTAACTAAATACAATTACAAAAGCTCATTATATAGCCTCACATATTCAAAACTACCTATTTAAATTTAGAACTTTTGACTCCCTAAATTAACCAACAACTCTGCTATTTTTAGCTATTGTTACAAATAAAATGCTAAGTATAATCCCCACTAACATTAAATAACTACCCACTTATATTTCTGCTGTAACAAAACTAATTATAACAGAAACTAATATTACACGTCTAAAACACATCTTAATCTAATTTTGAATTAACCTTCAACAGATTGTGTTTCAACACTCCCCTCAGCGGTAAAACGATTACATCTGGGATACACCTATGTGTTCTCTGTTGAGCTCAAACTTCTCCGTTGTTAGCATCTTCGTAAAGATGTCTGCAAATATGTTCATCAGTTCGACAAAACTTCAGCTGCACTTCTTGTTTCTTGACTGCATCTCTAGTGTAGTGATACTTGATGGCAATATGCTTGGTTCTGTCATGGCTGATTGGATTCTCGCTAATTGCTATGGTAGATTTGCTGTCACTGTAGATAGTGACTGGTTCCTCCATTTTGCTATTGACATCCTCCAGTATTCTTTTGAGCCAAATGACCTGTGCAACGGCTCTTGCTGCTGCCACATATTCTGCCTCAGCTGTTGATAAGGCAACCACTGTTTGTTTCTTAGATGACCAAGAGCAAATTCTTGATCCAAGAGAGAATGCATAGTCTGAAGTACTCTTCATGTCATCTTGACATCCCGCCCAATCGCTATCGGTGTAACCAATTAGCTTTGGGTTGTTGACTGGTTTGTACCATATGTCATATGCAACAATACCTTTAATGTATCTGAGAACTCGTTTTGCCACTGTAAAATGATTTTTGGTTGGACAATCCATATACTTTGATAAAAGGCTTGAACTGAACATGATGTCTAGCCTTGTTGCCGTCAAGTACAGTAAACTTCCAACAAAACTGCGATAATCAGTTCAATCTACTTTAGCAGAGCCATCTTCTCTTCTGAATTTCTCAGTTGGAACCAGTGGTGTTGTGACACTCTTACAATCTTGCATTATATTCTTTTTCAATATGGCTTCAGCATATTTTCTTTGAGATATGAATATCTCATCTTCACATTGAACCACTTCTATGCCTAAAAAATATTTCATCAATCCAAGATCACTCATTTCATAGGTTTTTATCATGTCTTCTTTAAACATTTGCATCATTACTTCACTGTTGTCGGTGTAGATTAAATCATCAACATATAAAGCAACAATTAAAATATCAGTACATCTTTTCTTCACATAGAGAGTTGGTTCTGACTTGCTCTTCTCAAACCTGTTTTGTAAAAAATATTTGTCGATTTTACTGTACCACGCTCTTGAAGACTGTTTCAGTCCATAAAGTGTTTTCCTCAATTTGTAGACTTTGTCATCTCCCTATTGAGCCAAAAATCCTTCAGGTTGCTCAACGAAAATTTCTTCGTCAAGTTCTCCATTTAAAAAAGCTGATTTGACATCAAGTTGAAAGATCTGTCATCTTTGTTGTGCTGCTAGAGCTATGATCGTGCGGATTGTTTCTAAACGGGCAACCGGTATATATGTTTCAAAGTAGTCGATTCCAGGTTTTTGTTTGAACTCCTTTGCAACAAGCCTTGCCTTAAACTTTTGAACGGAACCATCTGGATTCAACTTGGTCTTGTAGATCCATTTAACTCCAATTATATTTCTATAGATTGGTCTGGCCACTAACTCCCATGTATTATTTTTCTCATTCATCTCAATTTCTTGTTTCATGGCTTCTCTCCAGTTTTCTTGCTGTTGGGCTTGCTCGAATGATTGTGGTTCAACCACCGAGAAATTGCATCTTACTGCCCTTTCATACAGTTCTGTCAAAGTTCTAACTCCTCTTGGAGAAGCTTCTACATCAGGATATTGTGGATTGAAGCCAACTGATTGTAAATTAGAGGCTTCTGGTTGCGGATTGTCACCGAGTTGTGCAGCTGAACTGCTGCTCGGGCCTTGGCTAGGGGTTGTTTGTGGTGTAAGATTTGGAGTTGCTATATTTGAGATACCTTGGACATCTTGGTTTTGAAATATGATCATTGGTGTCGGTTGACACACATGTACTTGATTATTTTTCCAATTATGAACTGTTTTCTCATCAAAGATAATATCTCTACTAATAACCAATTTCTTTTTCTTAAGGTTGTATAGTCTATACCCTTTGGTGCCATCCATATATCCCATAAAAACACACCGTTCACTTTTATCATCAAGTTTAAATCTATTTTCCTTTGGTACATTTGCATAGCATACTGAACCAAAAATTTTCAAATGGCTAATATTTGGAGTTGTTCCACTCCATGCTTCAATTGGGGTTTTATTTGGCACAGCTATTGTAGGGCTTCTATTTTGGATATAGATAGCTAAAGAAACAGCTTCGGCCCAGAATTTTATCGGTATACCATTGTCTTTGAGCATGGCTCTTGCCATTTCCACTATGGTACGGTTTTTCCTTTCTGTAACACCGTTTTGTTGAGGGGTATAGGCAGTTGTGAGTTGTCTTTTAATTCCATAATCTTCACAGAATTTAACAAATTGGTTGGATGTATATTCTCCGCCTCTGTCACTTCTTAGCACCTTGATTTTGGAATTACTTTGGTTCTCAACTATAGCTTTAAACTTTTTGAATACTTCAAGTACTTGTCACTTTTCTTTGAGAAAATAAATCCAAGTCATTCTTGTAAAATCATCCACAAAGATAATAAAGTACCAATTTTGCCCTTCTGATGGTGTTTGCATTTTTCCACAGATATCGGTGTGAATTAACTCCAATTGTGTACTTACTCTCCAAGCACCCCTCTTGGGAAATGACTTTCTATGTTGCTTACCTCGAATGCATCCTTCACATGTTTGAAGGCTTGAGTTGATTTCTGGTAGGTCTTGCACCATCTTCTTTGCTTGTAACAGTTTGAGTGCTCTATAGTTGAGATGACCGAACCTTTTGTGCCAAAAAACTAACTCATCGATTGTATTGGTTTGAAGGGCCAATTGTTGAGGAGTATGCTTCAATTTTAACGCAAAGTTTCTGTTGTCTTCCATTCCAATACTTGCCAGCACTTGGCCAAATCGATCAATTATCTTGCAGTCATTTTTCTCAAAGTATACTACATAACCGTTTTGAACAAGCTGCCCCACGCTTAACAAATTCTGCTTCAAGTCCGGTACCAGTAGCACATCCCTTATGAACCTTGAACCTATCTTAGTGTGTATTGCGATGTTGCCCTTGCCTTTGGCTTGAACCAATGCGTCATTTCCCATTCGAACATTTTCAAATGAGGTGTTGAATTCATGGAATATCTGATGGTTGCCGGTCATATGATTTGTACATCCGCTGTCTAGATACCATACATCGCCTCTTTCTTCACTTGTAGAGTGACATGCATAGAAAATGTTTTCTGAATTTTCCTTCTGTTCAATGAAGTTTGCTTGTGTAGAAAGTTGTTATGCTTGACTTGTGGCTTCATTTGTTTGCTGAAAATCATTTGTTCTACAGAGCCGTGCTATATGGCCCTTCTTTTTGCATTTGTTATAATGTTTAGTAGACCAACAATACTTGGTATCAGAGCTTGAAAGGGCGTAATCAGAGAGTAGAAGAAAATCTCCCATTTACGAAGCATCAAACCTATGACTTCAAGCGCAAACATAGCGCAATTTCCTGCTCCTATGCTTACCGGTAACAACTACGGCATATGAAAGATGAAGATGGAGACTCTACTACTCTCATAAGGTTTGTGGGATATCATTGAAGATGGATACACCACGTATGCTGCTGAACATCAACTAACAGACGAAGAAAAACAGAAATTGAAGGAGGACAAAATGAAAGATGCACGGGCTCTATTCCTTATTCAGTAAGGGGTAGCAGAAAATATTTTCTCACGCATCATCAACGCAACCAAATCAAAGGATGCTTGGGATATGCTGCAACAAGAGTTTAAAGGATCAGCTAAGGTGCAAGTAGTCAAATTACAAACCTTGCGGAGACAGTTCCAAAATCTGCAGATGCGAGGCTCGGAGAAGGTAAAAGAGTACTTTTCACAAGTTATGGATTTAGTTAATCAGATGCGTTCGCTTAGTGATAAAGATATTACCGAACAAAAACTTGTAGAAAAAATGTTGATTAGCCTTCTTGAGAGTTTTCAAGGTCTTTAGATTCCTCTATAGCGGTAACTATAGAGTCAAAACTCTCAGGAAGGCTAGTCAATATTTTTTCTACAAGTTTTTGTTCGGTAATATCTTTATCACTAAGCGAACGCATCTGATTAACTAAATCCATAACTTGTGAAAAGTACTCTTTTACCTTCTCCGAGCCTCGCATCTGCAGATTTTGGAACTGTCTCCGCAAGGTTTGTAATTTGACTACTTGCACCTTAGCTGATCCTTTGAACTCTTGTTGCAGCATATCCCAAGCATCCTTTGATTTGGTTGCGTTGATGATGCGTGAGAAAATATTTTCTGCTACCCCTTGCTGAATAAGGAATAGAGCCCGTGCATCTTTCATTTTGTCCTCCTTCAATTTCTGTTTTTCTTCGTCTGTTAGTTGATGTTCAGCAGCATACGTGGTGTATCCATCTTCAACGATATCCCACAAACCTTATGAGAGTAGTAGAGTCTCCATCTTCATCTTTCATATGCCGTAGTTGTTACCGGTAAGCATAGGAGCAGGAAATTGCGTCATGTTTGCGCTTGAAGTCATAGGTTTGATGCTTCGTAAATGGGAGATTTTCTTCTACTCTCTGATTGCGCCCTTTCAAGCTCTGATACCAATTGTCAGAAATTGAACTATTAAAAAACAGATTGCAAACAAAAGAAGAATTCAGCAGCAAGCTCTCTTTTATTAATCTCTTATTAACTCTCTTTCTCTCTCTCTTTCAGAATTTTTAATCAACTTTAATGCTGTAACTAAATACAATTACAAATGCTCATTATATAGCCTCACATATTCAAAACTACCTATTTAAATTTAGAACTTTTGACTCCCTAAATTAACCAGCAGCTCTGCTATTTTTAGCTACTGTTATAAATAAAATGCTAAGTATAATCCCCACTAACATTAAATAACTACCCACTTACATTTCTGTTGCAACAAAACTAATTATAACAGAAACTAATATTACACGTCTAAAATATATCCTAATTTAATTTTGAAATTGTGTTTCAACATGTTTTCATTCTCTCTCAGCTTCGTGTAATGATTCACAACTGAGAATTAACTGCTGTGGAGTCGTGTTAAATCAGCCATAGTGCCCTTCATGTAAGAGAAGGCAAGAGCAGGACAGGTACATCAGGTGGATTGAAGCTTGGTACAAGTCCTGTATGAGGAACTGTTTCCTACTCTACTTCTTTTGGTCGGAGAAGGCAAGGCAAGAGCAGGATAGGTACAATCGCATACCTCTTGATTCTGTGAGGAGCTTGTTATCTGTGGTGTAGGAGAAACCTCTTCATTTTACACGCTGGTACATATGGATTTTCTGGCAAGGCTGATGGAAGGGGAGACCGTACCAGGTTGTGACCCGGCCGGGAACATGGAATGCACATGTATTGAGCTTTTTTCGTCTGCTTGTCAGTCTAGCAGCTGCATGGATACAAGAGGTGAAGGTGGAATAGACGGTGGAATGAGCACGATCTGGTGCTGGCCTTACTCGAACAAGGTGGCCCGGCTGCCATATCAGCAGTGGTAAAATCTCTGTCATGATGTAAGGATTGAAATATGATGTACGATTTACAGTCCAAGGATGTATACATACAGGAAAAAGAATAAGAGTATCTTGCAAGTGGATACCATTAGCTTTTCAAGTTTAAAATTAAATCGAGTCAAAAAAGTGTGTTGGGATTAGCTTTGCGCCAGCAGTTGGGATCCTCTATGCAGTAATTAATTTGATTGGCGTAATGGCGTTGGTGGTGAAGTTGCTTGTGTTTCGTCGATGTTAGATTCTTGAACACATAGTGATGACCCACTAACTGTACCGTGTACCAGCTTTATCTCTGACAAAGGTGGGGAGCTTCTCAAGAAAAATTAATCATGTATAATAATTAAGATCTTCAACTGGACTAATTAAATAATGAAGCCCCGCAGCATCTTATTAAAGTGTTCATTTGATAAATTAAGTTAATTAACAAACGTATCATATGCTTTAATTTCTGTTAAAGTGTCTGATTCATAATTTTCAATGCTGTTCTTTCTTATCTTGAGCCAGGTTTCATATTGATTTGTCGCTTCAGTGTAAAAGCTTTGACTCCTAGCTTGTGACTTTTACTATTCAAATTATTTATGTATACGGTATTAATTTCATTATTAAACTTAAATATTATTAATAATATGAATAATAATCTGTTTAGTTTAATTAAAAAAATATTATATAAAATCCTTTGAATAATAATCCTTTGATCTCCTGCTCACACTCCATCCCCGGCTTAGACCAATAGACAGAGTAGGACCGCGGGAGGTCATTTGTATCAAGTGGTCTCGGTGGTACATGGCTGTAAATAAAGTTGGAGCGCTGGTTAGGATGTGTATAATGTTGGAGGTTATGCAGAGTACCATGAGTTGGGGATGGATTGACATCGCCTTGACTAGGACTTTGTAAGTTCCATTTGATTAAGATCAGGGAGAGATTTTTCTCGTCTCTTAAAGACCCCTTAGTGGAGTTTGCTTCAAGTTCGCCTGGGATAGAACGACCTGTAACATCCTGCAGCTGCTTTGCAGCATCCGGAGATTTTTAACGCTCTGAGCGTGAAAGACATTACTAGTCAGATGCATGTTGACCACTCATGAGCAAAATTACTAAAAATTCATTGTTTTATTATTATTATTAAAATCATTTTAAAAAATTCGAAATAAATAGATAAAAAATCTTAAGAATAGAAATTTCAGTATCCTATAAGATTTTAATATTAGGAATTTATTAAATAACTTCAATTTTTTGTTCGAATTCGATTCCATAAATTTTTAGTTAAAAACATCGAGAAACTCCGTATTCTTAGAAACACACTAATTTTATTCTTTATATATATATATATATATATATATATATATAGTAAAGATAGAATGAATATATACACACACATGGATAGTATCAGATACGATACAAATGGAATAATAATTAAATAAAGAGATGATGATCTCCACATGGAGAGTTTGTTGTCACGTGTCAAAGATTTGGAAGAAATTTCTTGGACGCATAAGTTCACCCACTTTTAGAGAAAGAGAGGTACATACATTAATTAATTTGTCTTTATTTATAATTATTAGAAAATATTTAAGAGATAATTAAATTAATATTAATTTTATTATTTATATTATATGAATTATTATTTATATTAATTATTTTACTATGTAACTTAAAAAATTTAACAGTATTTTTATTATTCAATTGAAACATTACTAATATGAATAATAATCCACTTAAATTGAGTAATAAAAATATTGTACAAATAAATTACATAATGAAATCGTTTATATAAATAATAACTCATTTAATATAAATAATAAGATGGTATCGATTATGATATTTATATATCAACTCCCATAATTGTTATTAGTGTGATTAATTTCAACATCTTAGATTGGTACTGCGCGCAGTTTCTGTATTAATTCTACTTGAAAAAGTTGCGACAATTTACAGAGAAATACATGCATATTTTCGTGGAAATTTGACCCATTTGATGACAAATTAATTAAGTTATATATCTATGCATGATATATATATGAAGCTGTCTTTGATGAATGATTTAATCCCTTTTTAAACAAGTATACGGCTAGCTAGCTAAGGTTGGGAAGATTAGTTGATGTTCTTTGATACTTGGTATTATATATCTCGCACATTTCCTGTCATTGTCTTTAATTTATCTTTTCTTTCTTTGTTCCTTGTAGAAATGAAAAAAAAAAAAGCATCAATTTGCTGGCACACTGACGGTTCCTTCAAATCTATGTGACATATATATTTAAATGAAGATGAGAATTAAGATAGTGTGCGAGAGAGCTTTTGAATTAGTCAGGTAGTGTCTGCTCAAAAAGGACCATATTCCAATTTTACAGATATTTACATTTAATATATATATAGTAGGAAAACATTTAATGGGTACATTTTATGCACTATTGATCTGAAAGTTTTATGGTCAATGTGTGTGTGTGTGTTTTTTAATGAACATGAGAATTTACTTTTCAATTTCCTTTAGAAAATCATTTTCCATAAAAAATAAGTTTCCAAAACTATTCCTTGCAAGTGAACATACCATAAAGAAAAATGATTTTTGAAAAATCAAAACTATATATTCATTGAATTTCGTAACGGTGTTATTTGAAATTTTGTTAGCTTAAAAAAATATTCTAAGAATAGAAATGTATATATCAATTTTGATACGGAGGGGCAAAAAGTTGTAACGACCTTGATAGTTTATGTTACGGACTTATCTCATCAACATTCAATTAATCAAATTTTGTTACTCATGATTGTCAAAGTTTGTAAATAAGTTAGGTGATGTAGGTCATAACTCAAACCTTTGTTATAGTCTAGCTAAGTACCTACAAAAATTTCCTAATATATAGATTCACGAAGTTTTCAACACAAATAACTATATAAAAAATGTCCCTATCTAAATTCCACAAATTATGACAAAATGATTAGGATCCGACTAACAGTATCTTAGCATAAGTCCCCTTGAAATCCCTCTATGACCTTTCTAGTTATGGTAAAAAACGCACTGAACAGATTGTTAAAAACAGAAACTACATGCTCAGGTCGCCACGTAATCGGCCCAAACGCTAAATGGCCACATAGTAATTGTTTCTAGCGCTTCAACAACAATATTTTGGTGTTTAGATAAGTGATTCAGGTATTTAGATAAATAAATCGGTTATTTATATAAGTGATTTATATGTTTAGATTACAGAAATAAATGTTTAAATAAGTGATTCAAATATTTAGATAAATGACTTATGCATTTAGTTAAGTAAATAAGGTATTTAAATAAGTCACTCGTGTGTTTAAATTACAAAAATAATTGTTTAGATAAGTGAATCGGGTACTTATATTGTTGACTCAAGTGTTTAGATTAATGTATTAGGTATTTATATTTTGTAATCTTATATTTGGTTAATTGAAATAAGTGTTTATATTTTACATTCATATGTTTACATAAATAAAGCAAAATATTACATCATTAAAACACAAAAATAGCACATTTCATCACAAAAAAAATAGTAAATTTCATTGAATTAAACTATATTATCAGTAACACTATATTATCAACAATATCATCTTATCAGTAACACCAAACAGCTGTATCAACTTCATCACAAACAAATTAAAAACAACCTTCACAATTAAACTATATATAAATTTATTCACAAACATTTTTTTTGTCAGCTGACAGAAGCATCTTTCTTATTTGTGTTGATTTGTAAGCAATTATGTTGCTTCCATCACAAACTAATTTTTAGAATCTCTCTCCAATGAAAAATTGAAGTTATATATCAGTTCAAAATTACATTGACAAAAAAAAAGATGAATAGAAACTAATAAAAGAGATAGATTAACACATTGCTTTGCACTCAGATAGATTAATCATGTGTTTAGATAAGTGTATCAGATATTTAGATAAGTAAATCAGTTGTTTATATATTATACTGATAAATATAGAGATAATTAGGTGTTTACATATGACTCAGATGTTTAGATAAGCGCATCAGGTAATTATATATTGAAAACAAATAGATGCACTAATAAATAGAGCATACCCAACATATTCTTCATAAAAATTTAGTGTTTACATATGTATAACAAGTATTTATAATTTTCAAGCATGTGTTTAGATAAATTTATAGATATTTATAGTATCATCTGCTCTATATAATCAGATTGATATAAATAAACTAATCAGATCTATATCATCAATATAATCAGATCTATGTCAGCAAGATAATCAAATCGATATATAAAATGAAGCAATATAATCAGATCTAACGTAATAAATCTCAATTTATATGAATTTTGAATCAAAGTAAGCCTAAAATAATCAAATCTCAATAGAACAAATCAACTGATGAAAAAATAAGAAGAAAATTGCAATAACATCAATAAATGAAAAAAATAAAGAGAAAAAGATAGAGTAATTACACAATTGATAAAAAAAATGATGAAAAATAGATTGAAAAAGCTTGAATTCAGAGATTTCAACAATCATAAAGTCGAAGAAGATCTTTGCAAAGTTAAAAATATTGCCTGAAAAGAACAGATCGCCAGAAGATACTAATTACGCTGGAGAAGTTGAATTGAGAGATCGCCGAAGAGGTTGAGTACGAGTGTCAGAGAGAAGAGAATGAAACCGAAACTCAAATTAATGAGAGGAGAGGGAAAGCGTAAGAACTAAATGAGGAAAGAGAGAAAAATACCATATCAAAATGATTTATATATGAACCACTGGGCTTTAATAAATCACGTGGGAGAAAATGAAAAAACACATGGACTAAGAGTCCGCAGGAATGATGATCTAGAGAGAGAGATATTATACAAAGAATCTCTAAAACACTTAGTTACTATCTAATTAGTTTCTAAAAATGAAAATAATGTTTTTATTTAACATTCATTGAAAAATAAAGTGATATATTCATCTATCATATAGCGTCATTTTTTAACATTGAAACTAGTACAGATGTAATAACCAAGCAATACAAATTAATAATATGGAATCATATATAATTAATTAATCATTCATAACACATATATGAGTTAAATTAAAACTAACATTAATATTGATGCCATCGTAAAATTGAAAGGAGAGAGAAGCACTGAATACACACATTCGTCCCTTTCATTTAAGAAACGAGCATGGAGCATTGAGGCATTGAAATTGAGCATGACATTTGTGGCCACAGAAGATCACAGGTAGAATTAAGTTGAAGTCATGAGTCATGAGTCATGAGTGCATGTGAATGCGAGACTGCAAGTGTTAGTTAGTGTCCGTCCCTTGGCCCCAGTGAACGAAAATGAAAAAAGCCCTGCTGCTGCGTAGGCGCGTAGCCTTCTAGAACAACTTATAATAAAAATAAAAGCCCCTGATCCTATCCCCTGGCCCCTACGCGCACCGCCAAATTAATACTGAAAACGCTGCCTTTCCATTTGGTTGGAAATGGAGACCAACTCCAAACGAAAGCGAAAACGGTCTGCTTTTACAGAATCTTCTTTCCGACGCGCGGCGCATTGAATCAACTTCAACGGTCCACGTTACTGTTGCTGTTACTGTTTAGGATTTATCGGGGGGCACCGGTACTCCTGGTGCAATGCAGCCAGCTACCACGAGTGACCGCCATGTGGGACCCTCTCTGAAAAGCAGTCGAACAAGCAAATGGGACTGCCTTGTCTATTCATACGTCACTTGTCGTCCAACCATGCTATGCTATCATCCCCTCCTCTGCAATTGCAGACTCCTCCTACGTCTCCTGGTTAAATAGGATAAGTTCCGTCCGGAAAAAACAAACAGACTAGTACAATGTTGGGTCCATTATAGAGGAGTTAATTACTTAATTAAAGCCTCTCTCCCTCATCTCGTCCAGTTCGCCCCCTCGCTCGCTTTATTAGCTTCGCTGCCTGCCGCGCTCGCTTTATAAACAAACAGTCCTCTCTCTTCTCTCTTCTCTCTCAAGTCTCACCTCCCAACAATGGAGACGGAAATGGAGACGAGCATCATAGCGTCCGAGCTCAAGGCCTCGGAGGTGCACAGCGAGGCACCTCTCCTGCGCTCCCTCGAACTCTCCCGTCGCCTCCAAGAAAGAGGCATCTCTCTCCCGAATCCCAACCTCGCCCAAATTCTCGTCTCTAATCTCTGTTTCTCACACCATACTCCCTGCCTATGGAAGCTTCTAGACCAAGCCATGGCCTCCCGCCTCGTCGCCCCTCTCCAGATCCTCGCTCTTCTCACCCAAAAGTACTTTACTTTCTAATTCTAATTCAATTTCTCTTTTCAAAATTCCACCTGGTCCTTTGTTTAATGTTATTTTTGCTCTGTCTGGAACAGAGTGGTACCGCAAAGGAGGGGGCAGCCCGGTGCATACCGCCTGTATCTGGAGTTGCTAAGACGCTACGCGGTTACCTTACCTCCCTCAGGAGCCACTGTTCCATCTCTTAACATGCAAGTCTAAGATCTCTCTAAGATGTTTGTTTTTTCGTTATTTGGTAATGGGTACAAGGATATTTATGACTTTGTACATTAGAGAACGAACAACTTTCTGGAAGCGTTCTTACTTTCTAATAAAAAATTGAGAACGCTGTGCACTTCACTTACCTACCCACCCAGTTCACGTTCCTTGATTTTTCAGCGCTTCTATTACTATTATAATAAACCAGTTAATTATTGAGTGGTCTTGGTCAATTTCGTATTTAATTCATCCGTCTAAGTCTAACCCACCACTGTCGACATTTATTCTCAAAATGACCACTATTTTCCACCTTGCCATCTTATTTTTCTATAATCCTTTTTAGTTATCTCGACCAAATTTTGTATTCCTTATTAGTGTTCGTTCCTATGTAACGGGGCACTGTACCACTCTGGTGGCATCTGCCTCAGTCTCTCGGTGCCAGTCTGTCCAGTTGCTTTGTAGATTTGCATCACTATTGAATCTTTAATTTATCATCGGTCAGTAAAACATTTACTCTTGCTTTTGCAGAATAGTGAAGTCGATTGACGAAGCATTACAACTGTCTCGTACCTATGGAGTTCAACAGATGGATCTGGGACATGCCATTGTTCTATTCATTTTTACTGTAGTCAAAACCCTAGTAGATAGTGTTCTTGAAGACTGTGGTTTCCCATATGCGAGAACAGACATGCAGCATAATTTAGATATGAGAGGAAATGCAAGTAACACTCTTTTGGCTCTAGAGATTGTAGAGAAGATTATTACTAATAAGAAGGCCCAGGTTTTTCTTCGCCTCATCAGTATAAATAAGTACGGATTTACCAGCCTATATTTCTCTTTCTTTGCTTACACCTTCTAACTGACTTCTTGCTTTGGTATAAAGAAAATGATCTTCTTGTTCTTGTTTTTCTCCCCGCTGTTAACATAATTTTGTGGCTACAGGCAAAGTTACTTAATTTATATTTCATATGGACCATATTGCCCTTAACATTTGCAGCCATTAGCTTTAATACCCTACAAACAAGCTGGTATATGATACGGTAAGCAGTGTAACAGTGACCCTTGAAATTGCATATCCTCCCATAAACAGAAAAAGCGGGGGGCACATGTACTGGAGAGAATAGTTACTGGAGCAAAAATGGGGCAATGTTGGCAATCAAGGATTGAATATATTTTGCAACCAGGAAATTCATTGTTTTTCTTGTGCACCTAGGCCAGAACAATTCAATAATTTAGTGGAGAGGCTGCAGCTGGTTGAAGTGCATATATCGAAGGTCCTTTCAACATCAACTATTAATGTCGCAAGTAATTTGCTTGCAAACATACAAAAGGCCTTGACTTATGCAATACACTGGTTGGAGAAGCACCCTAAACTTGGTGTGCTGTTCAACACTCTGCCCCGAAATTCGAGCTTTGCGAACAACTTCAGTTATGGCAACTCCACTTGCTGGATCCCCTTTGACATGTTCATGGAAAATGCCATGGATGGCCACCATCTCCATGTAGTCTCTGCCATTGAAGTTTTAACAGGTGAACTTTTGCTGCCTTGTTCTTTACCGATGTCTAGGATACTCTCCCATTTGTGTCCAAAAGCTTATCCTTTGACATATGTCATTATTCTCAATTTTAGAAATATTCTCCATTTGGCATTGCATATATGATCCCACCTTTGGCCATTGTCTTTCCTCATTTAGTAAAAAATATAATGAAAAAAATGAAATAACACAGCTTTAGGGACTAGATACTTTGTTAAATCCTATTTGAAGGTAAATTATCTTTTCTTATTCCTAGACAGAGCTCATAAAGACATTACAAGTGCTTAATCAAGCGACATGGCAAGAAACATTTCAAGCTCTCTGGCTGTCAGGTCTTCGACATGTGCAACGAGTTGAGATTAACTCTTTCATCATTTTTGTTTTTTGGTATTTCCAGATCACACATTTTTGGAATTGAATTATTCTAGGCTTGGTAATTGAACGTCCGAACTCAAGAGTCCAGCATAGATTCTGGATAATCTTTTGGTTTATACTGGTACCAGACATAATCATTATATGTTACTGAATAGAACAAGTCCCAGTTAATTTTGAGATCTAGAGGAGAACAATCAAGATAATAAATTAAACAAAACCAATTTAAAAATAATAGTGTGTTTGTTACTTTATTGGTGAACTTACTGTCCTAGCTGGCACACATTATATGGCTGACCTGGCTGTGGTTCATGTGTAAATTGGTCTTTCATGAGATCCAGATGCCATGCTACCCTTGATGGAAAAGAAATTTGTGTTGGGTTATGTTTTTAACTTAAGTCTTTAAGTGTGATTTGTTTTTCTTAATAAATAAGGTTTGAGCAGCCTCAGCTTATATTAATCAAGTAGGCTTTCTTTTTGTGATTATTATAGAAATCTAAATGATATGTATTACTTCCATTGATTGAAAAAAGGGAAGAGATCAAGTTGAAGGACCTATACCACACCTCGATGCACGATTATCGATCTTGTTGGCTATTGTGCCTTTATCAATGGTTCCACTTGTGAACAATGTTCTTATCAGAAGGCTTGGCTTAGTGACGTCCCTGCAAATACTGGGGCAGTTTTCAGTTCTCCTCACACCTCACCCAGCATTTGCCACTTTGGCAAATGAGGCTGCAACAAAAGCAGCTGTTTTCATTTCCAATTCTAACCCTAATATCAGAGCAAGTAATATATTTTTATCTTTCATGAACTTACTGTCTAGTTAATTGTTTGCCTTTAGGCCTAGGACCACTGTAAAACCAGTTATGCTGACCTAAATAGCATATTATGTGCCAGTAGTCAAATAATATACAATCTTTAACTGACTGTGTTTTTCTCTTACTACCTAGAAGTTTTCATACAATGTAACCTAACCTATTTAACTTTTGTTATCACCTAATTTGCTATTGTAGCTGGCAACATGCTGCATCTCATAGTTGAGGCGTGTATCGCAAGAAACCTGATTGACACATCAGCATACTTTTGGCCGGGCTATGTGGTCCCTTCTGCACAACTTCCAAAAGAACCCCATCTCACAAGGGATACTCCTTGGCCAGCCTTCATGGGTGGAGCCCCTCTCACTGCTTCCCTTGAGAAGGCTCTAACTATAACCGCTGCTCCAAGGTATCAAAAAGAAAACCGTATTCTTTTTTTATTTAGGTTAATTTTGTTATACTTTTGTTTCAATACACATTCGCACTCAATTGTGTAATATTCTTGATTCAGTGTTGCTGAACTGGAGAAATTGTACATTATTGCACTCAAAGGATCTGAAGAGGAAAGACCAATGGCTTCAAGGATTTTATGTGGCGCATCACTTACTCGTGGATGGAATTTTCAGGTACTATCTAACAAAAAGTTAGCAGATTTTAAAATTACATGTACAGGATACAGCATTGTTTAGATGCAATATTGCTGGGCTTAGATTTTAAGTTATATACTTTTTGTTATTATTTGTTTCAGGAACATGCAGTTCATATGGTGGTTAAGCTATTATCCCCTTCATCATCACTTGATTCCTCGGAGATTGAAATTGAAAATCGTTACATTAGCCACATGAGGATGCTTAATGCTTTATTATTGGGCATGGCTTCTGTTGATACAGTTCATATTCTTTCTTTATATGGTTTGGTGAGCAAAAAACTCTCTGGCCTTATGTCACAAGCCACAACTCCATACATTTTTTTTTTTGATATAAGGGCTCCCGTTAACCCCGGCATTTATTCCTTTTCAAATGCCTCTTGAGAGACTTGAACCTGCGTCTCTCCTTAGAGAGGCGAGACTTATCACCACTGTGCTAGCTCTGCGGCACATCATGGAATATGAATTTCTATTTAGTTAAACAAAACATAAAACAACAAACATATCCCACTAGACCATTTTATCTTAGGCTTATTCAAATTGCAACCTGTTTTATATGGATAGTATGTTTATGTAATCCCAGTAGTACTGTACCTCAGATGTCACTAGTAAGTATCAGTACACATCGTTCTTATTAATTCAGGAAACAAACAACAGGAGAATTATAGTCTTTACATACTGGTGAAGTACCTTGGTTTTTGCAAGTGTATTTCCTTTCTAAGCAACTCAAATGACACTTCTTTTCTGTGCGTTCATAAAAATCTCTCTGATATCTCACTTCTCAACTCATAGATTCCAGAAGTCGCAGCAGCTCTGATGCCAATATGTGAGGCCTTTGGCTCACTATCCCCTCCATCCAATCACAAGTCATGTCTTCCAGAGGAAACCTCTGTCTACTCGGTCTTCTCTTATGCCTTTCTTCTCCTCTTGCGCCTTTGGAAATTTTACCGGCCCCCTCAAGAGCATTGCGTTGCTACCCGTGGGGCCCAGGCTAGGCGTGAACTCACTCTTGACTATCTCCTCCTCTTGCGAAACGGTCGTGTTTCCCTCCAGGATCCTAATGCAAAACCTGTCTACATTGAATTCTTCCCAAAATTGCGCGCATGGTACTTCCAAAACCAGGCATGCATATCGTCAACTCTCTCAGGACTGTCTAACAAGAACCCAGTGCACCAGGTTGCAAACATGATTTTGAATATGGTATGGACAGGGTCAGGCTCTAGTGGAGCAGTTAATTGTTTCTCAAATTCTAGTAGTAGCGGGAGCATAAACGCGGTCCCACCCATTAGTGGGAGTATTACTACAGAGGAATCCTGCCAGAGGCCAACTCTTCCAGCTTGGGAAATTTTGGAGGCTATTCCATTTGTTCTTGAAGCAGCTTTGACAGCTTGTGCTTATGGACAGCTTTCTTCGAGGGATCTGACTACAGGTTAGTAGCAAGTCTGCACTATTTCACTGTGTATATATTTATGTGATCTATTCACCGTGGAGATCCCAGTTACCTACTAAATAGCAGTATCCACCATAACCAATACTGTCAGCACCTTGAGTGATTTTCTGGGATGTACTCAAACATGACAAACTCTCATCAAGCACGAGTACCTCAATATGATTGATGCACTAGATAGTGTGAAAAGTAAGATCCAGTTGGTAACGCTAGCATTCTTGATCAGTTGCCAGCTCGTAATCACCAGTATCTGGCCTACCCAGTACAGGATCAAAAGCACTATGGAGAATTCCCCAAAACATCAAAAACATAAATTTGCTTCATCTCTCTACTAATGGTTTGTTAATTAAAAACCCTAAACTTTCTACATTGACTACATGCCAGTCTTTTTTTGTAGGACTCAGACACATTGTCGACTTCTTGCCAGCTTCACTGGCAGTAATTGTTACCTACTTTTCAGCAGAAATCACTCGCGGAATTTGGAAGCCCGTTCACTTAAATGGAATTGACTGGCCAAGCCCTGCAGCAAACCTATTCTCAGTTGATCTAGAGATAAAGGATATCCTTGCTTCTGCAGGAGTTGATGTCCCCTGCAGTTTCCCACGTAAACATCTCATCATTCACAAGTCACAATCAATTTATGCACCTCTTAAGCTTCTTTCAATGCTTATTGCTGACAGCAAGGACCTTACTAACACTAATTAACTTTTTACAATGGTAATGTTTTCTTCCGGACAGGTGGGTCACGTCCAATGCTCCCTTTGCCAATCGCAGTGTTACTTAGCCTGACAATAACGTTTAAACTCGATAAAAGTTGCGACCATATGCATGGTATCATCGGGCATGCACTGGAGAACTGTGCAAGTAGCAGCTCATGGCCAAGTATGCCCATCGTCGGTGCTTTGTGGACACAAAAGGTCCGTCGGTGGCACAACTTTGTGGTTCTGTCTTGCACGCGCTCGCCCTTCAGCCGAGACAAGAATGCAGCAGCTCAGCTAATAAAGAGCTGCTTCACATGCTTCCTTGGCCCCTCATCACTTACTGAGGGGTCACACTTTGTTGGGAGGTGTGGGTCCAGCGGCCTCTTTGACCACATCCAAGTTGAGCGTGGGCCTCGCATTCCAGTCGCCCCCGGTTTGCTTTATGTTTACTCGTGTCGTTATTTTCATGACATCCATTATGTCAGTGAGGTGATTTTCAGGCTGATCTTGAATTGGGCTCGCATTTTAGCTGATGAATGTATAAAGAGTAACGGGATGGCAGGGCGGGTCAGATCTGACTCTGGCACAGCCTCCCTTGCTTCTGCCTTGTCAAGGGTGCGTCAGTCAGTGTCGCTTGGAGCAAGCATGCTGGTTATAACTGGGGGGCCGAAGCTAGTACAGGTGTTGTATGAGGAGACCTTCCCGACTCTTCTCTTGTTAGGTGAAGCAGATTGTAAAGGACCCATGCATGGTATATTGAGCGGGTATGCAGTTGCATACCTTCTGTTTTATTCTGGGGTGTTTGTGTGGGGCGTCTCTGAAGCCCCGCCGGCATACACATGGGTGTACTCATCAAAGCGGGCACGGGTTTTTGGTCGGCACATGGATTTTATGGCCAAGGTTGTGGAGGGAGACTTACAGCCCAAATGTCAGCCTGGGGCATGGAAGGGGTTTGTGAAGTGCTTCATTGGTTTGGTTGTTAGATTCACTCCAACGTGGGTCCCAGCTTTAAGTCTGGAGACAGTTACAAAGCTGGCAAGGGGGCTCAGGCGGTGGAATGAGTCTGAGCTTGCACTTGCACTATTGGAGCAGGCAGGTTCTGCTGCCATGTCAGCTGTGATTGAGGCTTTGTCATGAATTTTTTATTAATTTTTACTGATTGTTAGTCGGGTGTGGATAGGTCTGAGACCTTTTGCTCGGCACATTCATGTAAATTTGTTGTTCTCATAGTTCAACTATATGGTTTTCCCGATAGAAGATAGAAGACATACAAATTACACTGGTTTACATACAACCAAAAGTGGAAGATAATTCAGACTAGAGAGCTAATTTTGAATTAGCATTATTAACAGAGACCCGTTTCATATTTAGGAATACTGAGATTATTGACGTGTGATCAATAAAGTTAAACCTCCTGTTCTTTGGCATGCCGTTAATTGTAACCTGATTATTTTGTAATTTCATTTTTAAATTCGCCATCAATTTAATTACGTGGATCTATGGATATGCTTAATAGTTTTAGCGAGTTTAGCCTAAAGGTAATTAGTTATTAGAGAACTATTGTGTTTTCTGCTGATGCTTACAATGAGTTGCGTATAGTCTGCTCTAGCAATAATTGATTATAGAATGGCTCGGTCAAGTCTGTTAGATATTATTTAATCTTTCATACAAACTTTCGGTCCCAATCAAGTTTGTTTGTAAACATAAAAAAAGAAAAATGAAATTTGTAATTGATGCATTTTATCAAAATTACGAGTGAAGCAAGCAGCTTTGTGGAAAAAACAAAGGAATCTTTGGACGCAATAATTGCAAAAGGCTTAGAGGTTGATATCATGAATCATGATACGACAGCCCAAGCGACTTCAACTACAGAGTAGCGTGTAGCGTGGGAACATATATAAATCGCAAACATGCTTTAATTTGTGTGGCAAAGTAAAGTAGCCTTCTTTCATCAATAATTCAATGCACATCTATACATGCACTTTCATACTCATACAGCTGAGCCTGGAGCGACATGCCAAAACCTGGAGTCCCTATCATCTCAATTCTCAGCTCTCATCACTGCCTAACAAATGTACCATTCACTTGAGCTCCAGAGAATGCAATTCTAATGGCTTCCTGGTCACCTGGCTTTAATTTATTCATTATAAAAGATAATTAACATAATCGTTCCCAATATAATGGCGGGTTAACAGTGCCAAACTTTTTTTTTAGTTGAGCAAAATGATGCACCTCCCAAACTATTGCCTGATGTCGATGATCTTCTTCAGTCTTCTTTTATATATATATTTATTTTATTATTTTTTTAATCTTTATGTTCTTCTTTTCCTTTTTCAAATCATTCTTTTGTATCTTCATTCTACAACATTTTCCATCTTCAAAATTTTGCCCCAACTGTTGTTCGAAGTTTTATGGGGTTGTTCAGAATTGTTTGGGTTATAAGTCACTGTCAGTGTCTTGATTTGTCATAGAATTTTCTGTCTGGTTTCATGCTGGCATTTTGAATCAGGTCAGACTTTTTTAGGATAACTTAAATTGAACGTTTTCCTCCCTTCATTTTCTTTAGATATTTTCCACAGTTTGCAACACCAAAATTGAAGTTCCTTGAATTTATGACAGAACAATATTCCAATTTCAGTGATCTCTGAAGAATTTTCATTTTTCTTCGGCATGTTTCTTTACACTGTTTATACGTTGGAAAGGAAGTCATTGTACTGGTATATTCTCTTTTATTGAATATGAAGGCACTAAATTAAATTAATTACTCTTTCTCTTGATTTAATAAAATACACGAAGGTTACTTCCTTCAGAAAAAAATAAGTATATAATTCAGTCTTCAGAAATATCCTATCTTTTATGAATCCAGATATCAGAAGATATTAAAAGACTTTCAGAATGAACACAAATGCTTCGATTTCTAACATCTCAATATTGCATACATAGTAGAAGCATCAAAAATACATACAAAGCAAAATTTATTTGCCTGACACCCTTCTAATTTCCAGTTTTGCATAACACTAGAAATTGTTATTTGCTTTTGTTTTAAGTGCCATTTGTTCCTCTACTTGGGGAAGACCTCCACTTCCAGGAAAGCAAGCAAAAATAAGGGATCAACAGGTTCTTCTGGGAAAGACCTCCAAAAAATCCCTAATTTCTTCTGCAGATCTATCCCCAGAGGAAACAATCCATCCAGCAAATGAAATCTTCTCTAGGCTATTGTTGCAAATAGAAACTCTCAAGGGGTAAAAAGATACTTACATAAATCGCCTCTCACACCATTTGGTCGAACTGTGCAGGAAATATCTCTACTCTCATATATATATTGTTTCATATTCTAGTAAAATTTTCATCTTTTGAAAATCTGATCTAAGAGGATAACTATGGCCATGGCACGTGCCGGGTCGAATCCCGGCTCAACCACCAACCTGAAAACATCACGGCTGAAGGCGACCCCACTGCCAGAGGGTAACTCCTTGCACTTGACCGTGGCTACTTCTTGGCGTGTGTCATCTAAAACTGAACAGCACCGACGTGTATAGGATCCCTCCACATGGAGATGAGATGTGGGATCTGAGGTGGTTATGTCCAGTAAAATTTTCTTTTGTAGCGGTCTTATCTGCTTCCTCACAGAGAAGAGCGGCTGGCTGGTTGTGCACTCCCCAGTGTACACAAGCCAGTGTTCACTTAGGCTCAACCTCTGTACATAATTCAATACAAAAATAAATTTAACAATAGAAAATAAGTTTAAATTCGAATTGATGCAGACTTGGTTTGAATAAGAAGGAATTGATAGGTCTTTTCCTTTTGTAAAATTAGTTCAACATGTGTTTAATTAACATGACACTATATATTGATTTTTCTTAAGGTAATCATCACACTGTTGTTAAGGATTGAAACTTCACATATATAGATAACTTATATAAAGGTTAATGAAGAAAAATTCTGGATCGAACCTTGCGCCTGATGGTGAGAAGCGGCTTGCCGGCAGCATCCATGAGTACAATCTCACCTCTACTCTCTGAGGCATAATTGTCGACCCGAAACAAGAGGTTCCCTCTCTGGTCAAAAACTGTGAAGCCGTGGCCGTTAAAGAGCAGTGACTTCCTCCAGACGGTGAGCACCTCGGCCTGACCAGCTCCTTTGCCACAGTTGAGCTCCTGGGAGCGTGAATCTGGGTTGAGATTTGGGTATACTTTTGTCATTCCTTCCTTTGTCCGGATCGGACAGCTGGTTCAGCGAAGATGAGATGTTGTGAGGAGAGATTTGAGTGAAGAAGAGGAGTTCACAACGAAAGGTGTGGATGGAAGTTGGAAGGGGCCAAGGGGGTAGAGACTAGAGACGAGAGACTAGAGAAGCAACTAAGTCAAGTTGCATAAGGCGCTAGCTCTTCCTATTTATATATTACTTGCTCCGCAATTCCTCTCTTGGCTATTCGTACCGTATGAACAACCCTGCACGTGACACGCACGTGCTTCAACGTCACAACTTTTGATTCAATTTAATTTGCTCCAGTTAATGAATGCCTGTTGAAAGTTAATGATTAAACAAAACCAAATATCCGTGGATGTCAGGCATGGATTTTCGACTGAAGTTCCAAACAAAAAAATGAGAATATATATATATATATATAGGTTCATTGCTGAAATCATTTTTCAGAATTTCTAGCACCCTTGCAAAACTTCATATTCTTTTTATCTCGAAAAATAAAATGTATCATACTTTGAAAATCACTAAGTTCTCATTTTTTTTTAAGATAAAAATAGCGGTCAGCTCTTTCTTATTCTCAATCAGATTTTGAACATGTAATTTTTCATACCAACGTTGTCTTATTAGCTAATGGATCAAAAATTGGTTCTTCATATTTCTTATATTTATTCGCCTGATAGTTCAATATATCGAATTTTCCAAACAGTTAGATTATGTGATTAAACTTAAAAAATCTCAAATAATTTGAACTTCACAATTAATTATCGATTGCTCAGTTTCTTGTATTTGTTTTCTGTAGACATGAATACTGTCTCTTACACATTTTTGTCGATCAACAAAAGTAAACGAAAATCCTTGTGGAAATGACACACCATTTTTATGATGAGGTTTAAAGAGAATAGATGAGGTGTTAATTCGTTCCAAATTAACTTCCAATTAGAATAACTAATTAATACGTGGGCAAAATGAATCAAGGAGTTTGTTTGTGAGTTGATATTATGAAGGATAAACATGCAATATTTATTTCTTTTGTTTTCCAGGGAAACGAATGGAAGCAGAGGCTTGATCATGTAACAGCGATAGCCAGTAAATTAATGTGTGCGTGAGGGATCAAGATTCCAGCAGACAAACCATAGTGGGTTTTAAGATTTGCATATATATGCATATATGTGTGTGTGTGTGTGTGTGTGTGTGTGTACAGCCTTTTAAGCTTGTGTTTCTATACTTTCTTTTACCAGTATCTGCTTTCGCCTTTGTTAATTCATCGCCTATTTTCTTTGATACATGACCAAACAAGGCATTAATTCGACTGAACATAAAATGTAGAATATAAGCATAAAACAAGGAGTTTGTCTTTAGAAATATAAGAGCAGCTCAATCATTATATATTACAACGGTGTGCTGGTGCCGCATAAAATCTGCGCATGAAGAACAATAATTTAAACATATTATACATATCTTTTAAGGAGGAGGAGCTGCATCATGCATGGGACTAAATACAATTAAGTATCTTAATCTGGATTATCGTATGCTTTGGTTGGTAATGAGGAATGATTTGTGGCTCTTGGAGCTCCACCTGGCAGCTGACACTGACAAATGAGCCAGTAAAATATATATATATATTTTTTGGTACGCAGCCCCAATATTATTTTGTGTGAGTTCGAACGTATTGTCGGCATTAAACAATTGTTATCTTCTTCTTTAACAAATTGACATTATTAGTGATCATGACAAGCTACTAATTAATTAGGTTATGGTATTTCTGATATTTTTATTTAGAAGCGTCCCTGTACAAACTTAGGTAAATTTCAACAATATCTAAATTTCATAATATATATGCCTGGACAAAATACATGTATACATAATTAAAATAGTTTGTTTTTGTTAAAATTGAGAGATGATGAACTATTGATTTTATTGATCTGTTTTTACAAGAGTTATTGTAGCGATTTATATAGAAGAGAAATTAACGGTTGCCTAAGTTCTAATCTAACGATTGCCTAAAACCTATTACAACGGTCTATTTCTAAAAAAGAAAAAAGTAAATAGATGTACAGATTGGTCTTTGTTTTTTTTCCTAAAATAACCAGTGATGAATAAAATCCCTAAACGGATCTGAGGCTATTATTTCTCAACACTCCCCCTCAAGTTGGGTTCGAGTAGGTTTATTGAACCCAACTTGTTAAGTATTCTCTGATGATCTACTTTGCTGAGAGCCTTGGTAAAGATATCTGCTAACTGCTCCCGACTTCTGACGAATGGTGTTTCAATTTCTCCAAACTGTACTTTTTCTCTAACAAAGTGACAGTCAACCTCAATATGTTTTGTTCTCTCGTGAAAAATCGGATTGGATGCAATATGTCGTGCAGCTTGGTTGTCACAGTACATTGGCATGGTTCTTGTGCATTCTATCTTCATGTCTTTAAGTATTTGTTTGACCCAGATGAGCTCGCTGGCTGTGGACGCAATGGCTCGATATTCTGCTTCAGCACTAGATCTTGCTACAACATTCTATTTTTTACTCTTCCAAGTAACCAAGTTGCCTCCTACAAACGTGTAAAATCCTGTGGTTGATTTTCTGTCACAGCTTCCGACCCAATCTGCATCAGAAAAACCAACCACATTATTAGAATCATTTTTCTTCATCCAAATTCCTTGACCTGGAGTGCTCTTAAGATATCTTAAAATCCTTTCAATAGCACTCAAGTGACCGGTGCATGGAGCATGCATAAATTGGCTTACAACACTAATTGCAAATGCAATATCAGGTCTGGTAACCGTAAGATAGATTAACTTCCCAACCAACATTTGATATTGTCCTATGTCAGGTAGTTGTTCACTATCTTCTGGTCCAAGTTTAATATTGGTTTCCATTGGAGTACTGGCTGGTTTTGCTCCTAACTTACCGGTCTCTTTTAGCAAGTCAAGGATATATTTTCTTTGAGATAGAAATAAGCCTTTACTTGAATAAGTTATTTCTATTCCAAGAAAATATGAGAGTTTTCCAAGATTCTTGATATCAAACTCATTTTTTAAGGCTTGTTTAATCTCTTTGATTTCTTCATCATCATTTCCTGTGATGATAATATCATCAACATAAACAAGGGCAATGGTGATGGAATTTTTCGAGTGTTTGATAAACATAAATGAATCAGCTGTGCTTTTAACAAAATTATTTTTTAAAAGAGAAAAGCTTAGTTTGACATACCATACTCTTGACGATTGCTTTAGACCGTAAATAGCATTCTTTAGTTTACACACCAATGATGGATCTGATATATTTTTTTTGTCCCGGAGGGAGAGTCATATAGACTTCTTCTTCCAAAACTCCTTGTAGAAATGCATTTTTTACATCCATTTGGAATAAACCTCATCCCATATTTGTGGCTATCGATAACAAAATTCTAATTGTGTTCATTTTGGCTACCGGTGCAAATGTTTCTTGATAATCAATACCATAAGTTTGGGTAAATCCTTTGGCCACTAACAAAGCCTTATACCTTTCAACCATACCATCACTATTGTACTTGATCTTGTATACCCATTTACAACCTACGGGTTTTTTTCCTTTTGGCAAATAAACAATATCCCATGTATTATTTTTTTCTAAGGCTTGAAGCTCGTTTTTCATAGCCTTACGCCAAATTAGATTTCGATTGGCCTCATTAAAATGAGTTGGTTCGGTTTGATTTGTTATGTTGCCTAGATAATCCCGGTATTCAGGAGATACCTTTTCATAGGATAAGAACTTTTGAATTGAATACTTTACCTGATGAGATACATAATCCCTTAATATGACCGGAGGTCGAGTTTGTCGTGTGGATATTCTGAAGGCAATTTTTTTTTGAGTTGACTCATCACTCGACTCACTTCCCTATTCTTCTCCCCCTGAAGAAATTGGACTTGATTCACCAATCTGTTATTCCTCCACATGCTCAACCCGTTCTTGAATTGTTTCTTCGGGAAATAGAAAGCCATTTGGAGATAATATGATTGGTTGATTTTGTGTGTTGTGTTCTTGTCAATTGAGTTGGTAATATGGTTCACTTTCAATAAACGATACATCTCTTGAGATGTAGAGTTTATGATTTTTCGGGTCATAACATTTATATACTAAAAAAATAATTTTGATCGAATTTTTATCCAATTTGTCATGTCTTTTTATGTACACAAAACATTTACATCCAAAAACCCGAATATACTCTAAGTCTATTTTCCTTCCTTTAAGAATTTCCAAAAGACTCATATTTTTTAACCTTGCACTTAGTAACCTGTTTAAAAGATAGGTTGCTATTAACACTGCATCTGACTAATATATTTTTGGAACATTATTTTGAAAAAGAAGTGACCTAGTGACTTCAAAAATGTGACGATTTTTTCTTTCTGAGACTCCATTTTGTTGAGGTGTATTAACACATGTGGTTTGATGCAAAATTCACTTTTGTTTAAAAAATTCTAAGAAATTTTTGTTGACATATTCTGTCCTATTATCTGATCTAAAAATTTTAATTTTGACACTAAATTGATTTTCAATAAAGTTAAAGAATTCTTGAAAATAAGAAAACACTTCATTTTTTGTTTTTAAAAGATATGTCCAAGTAGTACGAGAGTGATCATCAATGAAAGTAACGAAGTACTTAAAATGCTGTATGAATCAACTAGAGCTGGACCCCAAACATCAGAATGAATTAAGTCAAAACATTTCTCTGATCTACTAATAGATAAAGGAAAATGTAATCGAGTTTGCTTAGAAAGTTTGCAAACATCGCAACTACTTAAATTTAATTTAGAACAAAAAAATTTGTTTAAAACTTGATTAGATGGATGTCCAAATCTCCAGTGTAGTAATTTGTCACGATCTACCGGACTCATAGACACAAAACATCTATTGATAGTATCTTCAAGATAATAAGGATCATTTTTAACAATTCCCTCACCAATCTTCTTCCCTGTGACTCGGTCCTGAAATGTCACTTTATTTGGTGAGAAAATAACATCACAATTTAAGTCTTGTATTATTTTTCTAACTGATAACAAGTTTGAATTAAAGTCTGGTAGATACAATACATTCTTGATATTCTTAATAAGTAAATTTGTAGTTCCGGTACCAAGGATTTTTACTTTATTTCCATTAGCAACAATTACATGTTGGGGTTCTTTAACCTTTATCATATTTTATAATTTATTTGGATCCCAAGTCATGTGGTCGGTAGCACCGGAGTCTACAATCTAATTTTTTGAATTTTGACAAAAGTTTGCAATTTTTGGCACACAATTTTTCAATTGATTTAAAATTCTGGAAAAATTAGATAACTTAAGAGAACCTGTAGCATGTTGTTGTAGCAGTGTGCTCAACTAAGTCATGAGTTGTGCTAGCTGCATAGTGGGCGCCACAGAAGATCCAGGAGCATGCGCCTCTTCATTTTCTGCTCCTTCTCTCCCTTTCTCGCGCCGCCCCCAACTACTTCCCTTCTCTCCCTTTGATCGGACCGGCCGGAGATGTGGGTGAAGAATCCAGCACCCGTCTTGGCTGTGCCCTGCTCGCCGACAGTGGTCGCACCAGTCGGAGGCTGGGGTTCCCCTTGTTCTCGCCCCGTTCCTAGGGTTTGCAAACTGTTGAGTTTTAAAGGCTCGGTTGTCGGAGCTTTCTGACTGTTAAGGGTTCATGAACTGTCGCCGTGACTCCTCTTGTCCGATCCTTGCCACCACATCATCAAAGCTTGGCATTTTAGTGGAGTTTAAGATCTGTACTCGGATTGCATCATAGCTTGCATCTAATGCCCCCAGATAAGTAAAAATAAGATCTATTTCGTTTCTTTTTTGGATTTCGATGGGGTCTGTTATGGGTGGCAAATAGAGGCTGAGTTCCTCCCATTTTGATACAATATCGGTTACTAGTTGGCTGTTTGTTCGATTGTTTTGTTTGGTTTGGGTCAGTTCTTGCTTGAGACTGAAAATGTGGGAAAAAATTTTCTGTTGGCCGTAAAATTTTTTGGCTTTGTCCCATACTTCTTTTGAGGAATCGAAATACATGAACATATTGGCTATTTGGGGTTCCATGGTGCTTAGCAACCATGACAAGACCATATGGTCTGAGGTTTGTCATTCTTCTATTTTGGTTGTTTCTTCGTCTGTGACTTTCAATGGATCTGTTGGTTTCGGTTTCTGTTTGGCACCAGTGACAAATCCTAGTTTTCCTTTTCCACTAAGGCCAATAGTTATCTATCTGGACCAGGGAATATAGTTTTTGTTGCCACTGAGGACAATGGTTGTGAGTTTGGTATTATCGAGATTTTGAGACATGGTTTTTTTGATATATTGGTCAGCTTGTGAATTTGCTGGTTTTCGGTTTTTTCTTTTACTGATAAGAGCAGTTGGGCTTTGAATTTGCTGATTTGGAAAAATAAAAAAAAGGAATCAGAAAAAGTTACTGATAAGAACAGATATTCTGATTTTGCTGAGAATTGTCTGGCTTCTCGCTTTTGCCCCTTCCTTTTTTTTGACACAGTGGATCTCTTTCTTTGTTTACTGGTACGGGTTTACTAGTATTTGCTGATCTGGTTTTTTTTCCTCTTCTGCAGTTCCTTGTTAGCTGCAGTATTGATTGCGGAAGTTGAGTCAGGATTTATCCTGCTCTGATACCATGTTAAAATTGAGAGATGATAAACTATTGATTTTATTGATCTGTTTTTATAAGAGTTACTGTAGCGATTTATATAGAAGAGGAATTAACGGTCGCCTAAGTTCTAATCTAACTGTTGCCTAAAACCTATTACAACGGTCTATTTCTAAAATAGGAAAAAGTAAATAGAGGTACAGATTGTTATTTGCTTTTTTTTCCTAAAATAGCCAGTGATGAATAAAATCTCTAAACGGATCTGAGGCTATTATTTCTCAACAGTTTTCTATCAGTCCAATAATATAGAAAAGGTACTGAAAATGAAAAATATGGTATGTTTTATTTGTTTGATCGAAGATACATTTCTTTCAAAACATATGAAAAAGAGCATGATGGAAAATGTATTTCCTGTATAATAAAAAAGAGAGACTATTTTAGCTGCAGTACAACTTCAACAACAAAAGAATAAAACAGTTTTAATGATAAATACTTAATTAGTATGTCCAAAATAAAAATAAGAACTACTCAAAATCGTTTCAGACTGTATATTCTATTATGGAGAATGATTAGCGTCCTACATTCTAAACGTCTATTCTATCGGAATATATATTCATGCTTCTTTATATAATATGTTATTCATATTTTCTCCAAAAAATTATTTATATCTAATCAAAGATATATTTATTAATGATGAAAGAGATATAATATATTCCTATATGGAATTAAATGATGCGCAATAATTAAATTAAATGAGAAATATAAAAATACAACCAAAAAAAGATAGAACGGAGGACACGCTGTAATTAATATAACCATATAGAAAGGTCTACAGGCGTGCTCTAAGAAATTATTACCAAATAAAGAAAGGCATATGAGTGTTCATACTTCTTTATATATCATGTTTTTTCATACTTTCTCCCAAGAATATTTATAAATGCTCAATTTTAGTCGTTTTGAAAATTGTCAAGTTAATTTGATATAGGCTATAGCTATAATGAATCATTTGACGATTCTAATTTTCATGTTATTTCTCAAAAAGAAAATTATTATAGCTAGTGATAGGACGTGTATGACTGGACCCTAGTCTATTTGAAATATAGCAGATGGTGGAGGTTAGTGAACGAAAAATATGATGCGTCATGATATTTGTGAAAAAATATGATGTGTTTTGATGAAGTGATTTGTCATATTAAAATATTTTTGTCACGTGATATGACGTGATATGTTAAAAATAATAAAGTGAAGATAAATCATGTTTATAATACAACACGCATATGACACATCACGTTTATATACGTCATGTTATGTTGTGACATGTCAATACGTGATATGATGTGACACGCATATAGCACGTCACATTTAATCACGTTTTTCTCGAATTTTGTCCTTTCATTGAAAAAATATTAAAAAAATATTTAAATTTGTGGAAAAATTGTAAAATTTATTGTAGGTGAAGAAAAACGTTAGAAATTTTTTTATGGTAAAAAAATATATTTCATATTTATATTAAAAATTAAAAAATATTTGAAATAATGAATGTATAGCTTTATGTGATCACGCGACATATCATAATATGACGTATCAATTTTAATTGAAAGAAGACACATCACAAGAAAAGACACGTCAAGCGATATGTGAAACACATTACATAATAGACACACATGCTGTGACATGTCCATGGCATGCCGTAACGTTCTATGATGTGACTAATCACAGCGTATCATTTTTTAAACTCTAATAGAGATCTTATTTAGTTAGTAAATGCTCCTCTAATTGAATTGAACGATAATATATTAGGGAATAATAAGCAATGTATTTTTGTTGACAAAAGATTTGAATCATTAATTGTATCATTGTATGTGCAGGAAAACCTGAGTTGTTGTGTCCAACTGGAAGGATGCATAGCTAGGTTGGGTTGGTGAAGATACAACTCATGAGCTGGGTGGTGTTGCTTGGATAACGCAACTAATTAATTATTACACTCCAACTCCATGTGATTAGATATCACTTTGGAGGCTTAATTCGTGTCTGTAATTAGTAGTGATTTATAGATCTCTTAGTATCTCGATCTCTTAGTATCTCGACAGTGACCGACATGATCATAAGTCTTTGCTGGCCACACGAGCCATGTTTATATTAACTGCATAATATATTACAAGTTATGAGACCGTATACATGCATCCAACCAAGGATGCAACGTACTTGATCTGTATCCGCAAATTTATTTATGGATATCTGGTATTCAAATAATCGTGGGGCGGACGGATATAAATATAGATATAGTTCTGAATTTATGAAACGGATGTTCGATATTCGTATTTTATCATCAGTATCAGTATTTTTTTTACATGCGGATATCTGATTGATAATATATATACTTTGTAATTTAATATTATTATGAAAGTACTTATATTTATTATCATTATAATTAGATATAAATACGAATTTTAATTTTTTTTTATAATATTAATATTTGTTTATAGATAGTAGTATTGAAAAAATTACTTTATAATAAGTTCAAAATATTTTGTAGAAGTTTTAAAAAAAATTATATGTATATATATATGTGAACTATATTTGCATTTGCATCTGCATTGATTGATGTATCCGTTTTTAATATATATCCGCAAAATTAATGTGGATACAGATATAATTTGATCACTATCCAATACGTATTCAATCCGTATCCGTTCCATTTGCACTCCTACATTGAACTCCTCTCTAAATTTTTTTGATAGCAACTTTCTGTTAAAGTTTAATTATTTTGGTGAAGAAATTTAGGAATAAAGGAAGAAAATGGGAAATTGGCTTCTTGGTTGTTAGCAAGTTGGATTTGTTTTTGGAAATTAGCTTGATTTTGGTTCCCTTGTCTGAAAATTGGTGCAACGATCAAGTCAAGTAGCTCATTTTGTACAAATTAAGTAATGAGTTGTAAATTGTAAGGGGATGGAGATTGGAGAGAGAGATATATACATACATAACCTCAGTACGTAGTTTTCTGTGGATTATTCCACCACGTAATTAAGTATATGATTTTCCTTTCACCGCGTAATGAATTAATTAAGAACGTATCTCATATATGTATATATATATGTATATATATATGTATATGATTTTGTATAAATTGTCTAATTGCGTACGTGTTGTGATAAGTACAATTAATGACATTCTGATGTCCTTATCTTTCTTCTACGTGAACCATCTCCATTTTTGTTTATTTTACATTACATTACACAAACTTCCTTCCCAAAAATTTATATTATGCCAGTCAAAACTTGGTTTACCGATTCTCACCAAGTTAATTTATCTAATCACATTTAATTAGGCGTAACTTTGTGCTACTGCGAATAGTCTCGATATTTAAGTTAATGCATGCAGAGATATATTCCCGTATAAATGTGGCTAGCTACACTTCAATCAGAATCCAGAAACAAACTCGCACCTTATCTGGACTAGATATTTTTTTAATTCCCTCTTCTTCTTTTTTCTGAGAATTAAGTGTCGACCAGAGAAAATTGCATCTGTACCTACGCAATTGACTGATCGGTATGAGGCCAGAAATTCAGAACTAAAAATTTCCTGGCATTAAATTCACTGATTGGCACCATACAACACAAAAACATATAGCGGAATCATTAATTAATTAGTGAACCAAATTAAGCGAGCTCCTTCAATATATATATGTACAAAAAAAAGAAGCTAGAATTCAACTTTTTAGCAAAGGGTCAATTAGGAGGGACCCAATGTGAAATATGTCACGTGGAAGGCTCTGGTCGGTTTGACATATATTTTGATCACGACACGTGTCAACATCTTACGGGAGGCGTCCTTTATTTGTCTCAAGCATTTTGGACGAAGAAGAGAGATTTTGTAAAAAGAGTGATGCCAACATTTGATATTCTCTTCAATCAATCATAAATCTTAAGTTTTATTTTCTTTTGTAAGGAAAAATCAATCATGCAACGCCTCAAAAGCAATTTTCGGTTATGATTTGTGCTCATACTTCAAACGATTGTCATTTCCACCTTTTAGTTTATCGAAATTTCATATGTAGTTTTTACTCCTTCCATAAAATTAAGAAAGAATTATATTTTGCCAAAAAAAAAAAGAGGAGTCTAATTGACAATCACATGGAAAATCTTGCATCTCTCGTTAATTAATTACAAGATTCATTTATTTTCGTTTTAAAATTTGTCAAGTAGATAGTTAATCTGTTTTCCAACTGATAAAAAAACATGTGGATATCTATTAGATAAAATTTGAATAATTGAAAATTAAAAATGAAAAAGAAGTATATATTTCTTTCTCACTTATTGTGCAGTTGTAGAAATTATATCTAGCTATTATGGACATATAATTTCGAACGGCTCTGATACTGGAACTCTATAATACTCTCTACAGTTTTGAATATGTTTCGGAAAGAGATTATAATTGATTGATGATGACGAAAACACGGCATGCATATATTAATTTCCTCTAATGCAAACTAACTAATTAATTGCTTGACAACACTAATTAAGTACGTCTTTTGTTTTGTCCATGTATATTTAAGTATGGATAGAAAAGTGCCAACAGATTAATTGTCCTTTTTTCATATATTTTTTCAACCTAATCATAATGAATCCTTTGTCAGAAATCATACAACTAATCTAAACCAAAAATTCTGTATCCGAAGAGGAATTACGGAAATTTAGTTAATGAGCACATGAACTGTGCTGGTATTTGCCAGTTGATAGAATTCGTTTCCCACGTGAGAGTCTTCATGGAAAGTACAAGACTGAAGAGGTTGGCATTCAGAAAAACATAAACGTGCAGAGGAAAGTACTGGCATGAAGAAACGTGCAACGCGTAAATAGATGATATAATTGGAATATGAAGAGATGGATGTTACGTACGAAGAATGGTTGGAAGATCCACTCAAAGGACTCAGAGAGAGCGAGAGAGAGAGAGAGAGAGCATGAATGAGTCAATGATATTGACCAATGGAGACTCCAACAAATGAGGGAATGGATGTGTGGTGAAACTCATTCCAGCTCTCCTCTTTTACTTTTATGCAAAATAATATCTCACAACCCATGGCATGATCTATTTCTCTTAATACTGGTCGGTTTGAATTTTTGTTTCGGGGATATATGTCGGTCGCCTACACGGATTCAATCTCTTTTCTTTTCTTCCCTCTCCTTTCCTTTCCTTTTTCTTAGAAGAGAAGACTTCATTTTGTTTGGATTCTGAGTCTCTATTTCCTTATTTTTGTACGGACTGGATCCAAGAGCATTGTGACCATCGAGTATGTAAATTTTAAGCTGATCAGATTTTCATATACGGAGTTGTTCTCTGTGATAATAACTACATATAATTGGGTTGTAATTTGGGCCAGGAATTGGCAAAAGCAGCACTGGGCTAATATAATATACAAAATTTCATTTCGCATTAATAATCATACCAAACATTAACGAGTCAAGGATTCGTCATAAGATCATTATTACACGTCACTCAAAGTTAAAAGAAGATAACGAGTCAATGTTTTCTGATAAGATCGAATAAATTTTTTTAATGAGATCACCAACTTGCAATTTTTATAAAATAAACATTTTTTTATAATTTTTTTTAGAAAAAATATATATAATAACAAAAGTATAAGCATGTGCCCCATTCATTAGACCCATGTGGCATCATCTTTATACACAAACATAATTTTGTTTTGTATTTTTATGTAATAAATGATAAGGAGTTCAAATTTAAGTTCTAAACAATAAATCTGAACATTACTATGCATCCTCACTCATATTTTGGATGGGAATCCATTTGATAATTATTAAGCTGATAATGTTAACAATGGATTTTCAAATAGTTTGAAAAAAATCTTAAATTAGAAATAAAAGTTTATAAACATATTTTTTTTTAATTTATAGATTGATCGTGCTTCAATTTTCATGCAATTTAAGTATTATTTAGTATTTCATAAAAATTCAATCAAAATTACATAAGATTTACAATGGTCTAAATTTGATTATTTTCGATTGAATATCAAATAACCCTTAAATTATATGAAAGTTAAAACACGATCGATCTATAAATTAAAAAAAATATATCTATAAAATTATTTAAAAATATACTATCAAGATTGTCAAGTTCATTGATATCCATGGACACTTGTTTGGCTGCGTGAATAAGAAAAGCTGATGAATTCAATTCAAACTCCACCAAGCAAAGATGTATAGAATTAAAGTTTGGAATTTCAGAAACATTAAAATTAAGCAAGCAGTGATGCAGTGGGGAGCTGAATTAAGTCCCTCGCAGAATCAAAAACTTTGACGTAACTCCTGTGCTGAAAGTAGAAAAATAGAAATTGTAAGGTTTAACGAAAGGGAAAGTGGGAAAATTGATAGATGGCACAAGAAACCAAGCAGCGAGTATCACCGCGCTCTATATCACATGTCAGCGTCGCAGGTCCATGAGCTATCCCAACACCGCTACCACGTGCAATAATAACTTGTTCTGTCATCCTGTCGTCTCGTCTAACGGGGAAGGGGAACGGGAACGGGAACGGGAACGGGAAGGAAGGGGAAGCTCTCTGCCTCTCTCCATTTTCCTTTTTCCGTTACTTCTTCAACCTGACTTCCAACTTCCTACACCAATACCAACTGCCTTGCTGCGATCGCATCCCACCGCATCACCCTCCCATCTCCGCCGACCGCCGCGTCCCCACCGTCCCATTCCTGTACGAGCCGCCGATGGCCTCCACCAGGGACGGCTTGGTGCCCATAACGCGCGCCTACCTCGCTAAATACTACGACAAATACCCTCTCTCTCCTCTCCCTCACGACGTCACCCGTTCCATCGATCGACTCAACTCGCTTTCTCAAGATCTCGCTAAGCTTTCGCCTCTCTCACCAGGTACACTTATCTCTTTCCATTTTCCACTATTTCAGTTTTTTACATGTTCTTCTTCTTCTTCTTCTTCTTCTTCTTCTTCTTCTTCTTCTTCTTCTTCTTCTTAGCCATGTTGGTAGAAGAATCCAAGTTCTAGTAACAATAGAGCAAATATTGCATTAAGGGACCAAACTGTTACAATTACTATACAAACCATTGCAATGGGCAATTGCCATTCTTAGACCTCTAAAATAATTGTTACTTTTTAATACCAAGGGGAGCAAGAGCTATTCGATGAAGCAGACAGGGATCCAGTGTACAAGATTGATGAGAATTTATGGAAGAATAGAGAACAGATGGAGGAGATCATTTTTTTACTCCATGAATCTAGTCGTCCAAAATTGGTGAAGATGAACTTTGATTTCTTCAAGTTTTTCTTTTTATCAACTTTTGTTATCTGATATAGTGTGTGTGTGTGTGTGTGTGTGTACTTTTTTTATATGGGATATCAGATACAAAACAAGGATGCAGCTGAACATAGTGATATAACTTCTATACTCAATGAGATAGAAGTCAAATTCAAGGACATGCTGAATAAGTTGCAGCAATTTCAAGTAAAAAATGCTGACAGTGTATTTAATATAGGTATGTTACATATTTCATCATATGTTCAGTGGTTGCAATTTGCATTACTAACTAACGAGGCTTGACAAGATAATTTCTGATGTAATGTACAGTTATGACATACTTGCCACAAGATTTTAGGGGCAGCTTAATCAGGCAACAGAGAGAGCGGTCAGAGAGGAACAAGCAAGCCCAGGTGGAAGCTTTGATTAATTCTGGCGGAAGCATCAGAGATAAGTACGCTCTCTTGTGGAATCAGCAAATGGAAAGGTACAGGTTTTTTTATCCTTTTTAATGGGTACTAACTATTTGTTTTTCCAATTGTTGGCTAGGCTACCCAGATATGTTAACTAGGACCTCACACCGTACCAGATATGGATTCGTGTTAGATACGTGAGTAATATGTACCAGACATGCCTCATAGCATATCCAAAATTTGAGCATATAATTTTGGTCAGTCAATAATTCGGTCTGATACGGTCAGATGTGCACTCTGAAACAAGTACCTCCACAGAGCCTGTGCAAGACAGACCCCAATATTTTTGGAGGAGTAGGCAGCTGGAGTCTGCTTCTGTAGAGGGAGTATAGCGTATTGAGAACTTATTGTTCTTATTGTGGGACTATTAGGATGTTGTTCTTTCTTTAAACTGGACTTCCCTAATTTTTTTATTATTTTTTTTTAATTTGGTCAAGTGGCTGCTCGGTCCTTTAGCTCACGTTGTCTTCTCTAATTTTCACTAAGCAGAGGCCGCTGCAGTTTAGCTTATTTACTCTCTTTTGCATTGCTTTTATTTGATGTTATTTCTGTGTGTTCCCTCAAAAAAGAAAAGAAAAACACATATACTTAAATTATATATTATATTAGATATTGAATATTAATAAAAAAACACATAAAACATGCCGAGTTTTGGAGAAAAATGCTGTATCACAGTATTCTTATCCATATCTGTATCCGTGCAACATAGATTGTTGGTATTCTATTTATTTTTATAATACTCTATCTCTTTTATTTAACAGGAGGAGGCAGTTAGCACAGCTTGGTTCTGCTACTGGTGTATATAAAACACTTGTTAAGTATTTGGTTGGTGTTCCACAGGTACTCTATATGTTATCCGGTGTAATTTTGTTATCTGTTTTAAATCTTTTCTATTTGATTCAGTCATTTATTATCCTTATAAGTAGCCAAAATTCTATGATATGTAGTCATGTTTTTGTAGGTTTTACTGGATTTCATAAAACAGATTAATGACGACAATGGGTAACACATTTTCTCCTGAAAGTTGGGCTATGTTTTGCTGATCAAATCAAAAATCTTATTTAATTGCTGTTTGTAAAATTTCTAACAACTAGGCCAATGGAAGAACAGAGATTACGTTATGGTCCATCTCTTTACACACTTACTAGGATGATACTGATGATTCGACTGTTTATTCTTCTGTCCTGGGCTCGCTCTGAGGGAAAGAAAATGTGAGATCTCTTTCTCACTTTCTCATGTTTCGTGTGCATGTGCACACTTAATTTAGATTTGCCATCAATTGGGCTTTTTTATCATGATGATTATTTGTGAACTTGCAGAGAGATGGAGCAGGTTTCCATTTTACAGCAAGCTGCCAACACCTACCTCTCAGAGTTCGAAAAATTCCTGCACTTTATTAGGTAACAATCAGTGTTATTACTTCTTTATATTGAATGAACCTATAATTTGTCTCTCTATACGTACTGTACCTTACTTTTGTGGCCTTTATTATAAAGACAATGGGCATCTTTGGCCAGAACTGGGTTATTAGAGCTCTTGGAATTGGTGCACCGTTTTTCCTCCAATTTCGATTAACGCTAGCTTCCCATGATTTGTAACAAAGTGATATTTTTTTGTTCAGGGAAGTTTTCATAAATTCTCCATTCTTCATCTCGGCAGAGGATGCCGGTGCTACTGATGCAAGGTATCTCACTCACTCTCTTTCTCTGTGCTCATATGTTTTTTGTGTCAGCAAGGAATGAGGTGGAATGTTATTTCAATGAAACATGCACTTTAGCAAGCGCTTCTTGTATGTATTTGACAGGAACAGTGATGAGTTCAAGGAAACCACTATTCCTGCTGGAAAAACACATGAGGTACATTAAATTTAACCATGTTACTTTAGTAATAAAATTATTACTTAATAAATTGATTAGGATTTTTGAGTTCTATCTGTTAACAAATTGGTAAGAGTTTTGAGTTATATCTCTGCATGTTAGTTTATTAGCTTGGTACTATACTGTTTCAACACCATCATTATTATTTTTCAATGAGCAACTTTGGTTGTAAAATCAGTAACAATGAGTTTACAAATTGCTCCTCAATTATTATCCACAATCTCCTTTACACCCTGAAGTTTCAGTCCCATTGCAATCCCTAACAACCAGTGGTGAAGCCATCTTGGTTAGTAAGAACTAAAACTCAGAGGCATTGAACAAAAAAGAAAAACATTTACTAGAATTAACCATTACTACATGCCTCTCTAGTATCTGTGGGACCCACACTTTCTCACCCACTGCAGAAGTTTAACTTTGCATTCAAAGATTATGTGGGTATATCATGCTAGTGAAGTGTCCATCAACATTCAACAGTAACTCATTTGGCATCAATTTGGCGTCGAGTTTGTATCCATTTCACTGAATAACAAAAGGTCCAGACTAAATTTTACAGCTTTAATGTTGGGGGCCAAAATGGATGCTAAAAATTTTAGGTACAGTCTAGTATTACATTATGATTTCACAACCATTTGTCTAATTTAGTTGATCGTTGAAAATTATAATCTGAGATTGCAATTTTGGTGTCAATATTTTTAGTGTGCAGCAGTTCCAATGCTAATAATATAACAGATGTTTTCTATGGTTAATACAATACTGTTCTTCATCCGAAATGAGAAAGAAAAGAGAAGAAGCATATAAAACATGTGGGTTTTTTGTATAACAGTGGTTATCTGATATGTTTCAGGTTGTGTTAACAGTTGAAGCTGTAAATTCTTACATTGCTTGGGACTTCACTTTGATACAAAGCACTCTAAGCCTTGTAAGAGTTTCCGAATTAGTTGCAATTTGCACCTTTTTCTGTTTCTTTGTTTGTCCATGTGCGTATGACCATTATTTTTATTATTTTTTTTCTTTTTTTGCACCAAGTCAATTTTATTAGGCAAAAGCTGGTTACTTTCCTTTGTTTGGCTTTGATCTTGATATGTATACTCTTTTGGTTTTGGGTCCTTGGGTTGGTAGTTGAAACATGCATACTAAACCAAACAAACCAAGGGTTTAAACTTACCACTTGTATAGGGTTAGCTACAGCATTGTAAGTTGACAATTTTGTGAGCTGTCAATATTAGCATGAAAAATGACAGATGATATTGTTGATGTGATACATCAAACATATATTTCATGCATATACAAAATCATGAGAATTGATGGTTGTTTATACTTGCATCGAACAGGCATGAAGATGGATCGGATAATGGTCAGACCATATTCGTATCTGTTTTTAGTTATCGTATACAGATATGGATAGTCCATGGATAGTCCATGGGTACTGATTAGATATTAAATGGTTATAGATACGAATACTGATATGGATATAGTTCAGATATTAAAACGGAGCTTGGTCAAATATGATACAATGCATGGAACTGCTCGTGAAGAATTTTTCTTGATTTTAACATCTATAAACAAATATAAATATTACAAATAAACTAACGTCCAGATCATGTATCCAATCATAATGGTGAACAACATTAACTCTCTGTCATTACAGTTAGTTACAATATATGTCTTGCTGACCAGATATCCGCATTTTTAAAAAATACAGATGCTGATCCATATCCATATCCGCCTTTGGAATTTAAAACTGATGTGTATACGTATCTGCGCAAACGATACTCATGTTCTTATCCATATTCGCAGATACTGTTTATTATTATGCACAAAAATCAGGATAGGAATCTGGATATGGGCAGATAATATCTGATCCTATTTCACCCTTGGCACTGACTAATTTGAATTTTTCGATTGTCTGCCTATATTGGCTGTTATCTCCAAAAATATGTTTTTATTCTTTGAAATTCTCTTGACTTGATTTGAATCAAATAGTCCAGTTATGAGATTGTCAAGGGATAAACATAGGTGCTTAACTGCACATCGATGTACTTTTATTGTGGTGCCTAACTCCCAAAATAATGCCATCTGCACAAGCTTAAATTATGTTATTGTTTTTCTTCAATATTGTTTGAAAAAAAAATGAACCGTCTAGGCTTTAATTCTATTAGTTGTAGGTTTAATTTTCCTTTTTTTTTCGTTCTGCTTGGTCCAAACAGACTTGACTTAACATATCTGGTTGTGGTTCTTTTCTTTTTCTCTTTCACTTGAAAGGAATTAAAGTCACTGCTGTCATCTTGCCGATTTTAACTTATCTTTTTGTTATTTATCTCAATCTTGACAGGACATTGGTTTCCATTTGGAGTATATCAGTCCCTCTGGGGAGAAAACAGTAAGTACTTGCTAGGTTTCACCTTAAAATTTTAGTTCACATTATTTCTGTGAATTTCTTTCTCCAGAAAATTCATGGTTTTATTATTTTAACTGTTGCAGCAAATTTTACCCTACCGACGGTATGAATCTGATCAGGTTAGTTTGCTATGCTTTATTTACTCTGTTATTTAGATCAAGTTTCACTCGTAGATCTGCTTAATGTGAGCCTATTCTGACTTGCTTTTTTCGGGGGTGTAAAAAAAAGGGTAATTTCTGCACAGTGTTAGCTGGATCATATAAACTTGTATGGGACAATTCTTACTCGTCTTTCTTCAAGAAGGTAAAAAAACCTCTGACACATCTAACTGTAAGCTTGCTTGTTTTCTTGCTTTCTGGTTTCTTGTTCTGACTTTAAACTTGAATTCCAAGTAAAAATGTATTGAAGGCAATCCCTCTTTTCTGTTTTGTCATCTCCGACAGAATCTGAAATACAAAGTGGATGCTATCCCTCCAGTAGCGGAAGCACCTCAACAAACTGAGGTTGAAGCTGAAACCTAAAGAAAGAAAAAGAGTCTGGAAAATGTCAAAATGGGTACAGCTGAACTGTATTCTGGATGCTTTTCAACTGTTGTAGGGCAATTATTGTTGGTCTTTATTGTTGTTCTTTTAATTTCTATTATACTGAAATTGGAAACCAAGCTGTTAGAATACCAGCCTTGGAGACCTGATTGTGTCTGAAACGGAAGCAATTCATCACACCCATCAACTTGTATGAATATATGTAACATATAGCTACTGATTTATTTATATGTTTTTTTCTTGACACCATTTTAAATATTAAAATGCATTTTAAAATTTTACTTCCATAAATTTGGATCCTACAGTCTGCTGTACGATTGGGAGCAGCTATTATATCTTTCGGGAGTAACTTATGTCAGAACAATACTTGCATTTTAAAATTTTAATCAGTTTGGTTTGTTGGTTCTTAACAACAAACCTCTCGACAGAGAATCATGAAGCACATTCGCAGAAAAGGTGGCATACTATGCTGTATTTGTGTGCGCTTTTTTTAATTCCGCATCGATTGCTTTGTTAATTTCTAGCGATGCTTCTTAATTTAACAACGCTTGTGATCATTTTAAATCAGCAAGGGAATCTACCATCATGCCACGATGCCACAACTAGTGAATGTATATTATATATTAGAACAAGCTTTTGTGAGGTCTCGACGTGTAGAAACACCTAACAATTTATATCACAAATCAGACGCGGTCCCTGCCAACTGCAATGTATCTGCTTGTGCATCTCTATCACCTTTTGCTTTTCGTTTTCTTTTTCCCCATCAAAAAAGAAATGATGGTGCGCTCTGTAAAGCACATCTGAACAGGTTTACTCTGTTTAGCCTTTTTTGGTTCTCATCGCGAAGACATGATGATGATATATCAGTAACATATGATTTCCCTTTGCATGTTTGTATTCCAAAAGCCGTGATTGACTGCCTGAATCGATTTTGGTGAACTTAAAAAAGGAAATTTAATAATCTATAATTCAGCCGGTTGATTCCTCAGTTGTATACCTAAGGACATTACTTCCTAGATTAAATTGATGTAGGATGAGATCTTAGGGATTACGAGGGTATTATTGTATGCAGTGGTATATATACGCAAGAATTGTGAACGCGAGTGGCATTTCTGTGTTTCACTTGTCTTCTTTATATTATTTAAATGTACAGTATACTTCTGTTGGACTGCACTGTTTGGAGATGCAAATCTTGTTTCTTTTCTTTTTCTTTTTCCCTCTTTTTGAAAGAAAGATGAGGGTCTACCTCTCAAATTCGGTTGATTAATTAAATTCTTAATTTGTGTACCGATCCTTCTCTGACTGGGCTATTCTTTTTTTTTCGGCGGGTTCCAATTTGGGTTCCTGAGCCTGGATGTTTATCTATTATAATGAACCTGGAGTTACGATGTAGTAAAAATTATTTCTTTTCTAATTTCTTTATTCAATCATTTCTTTGGTAATGGTGTAGAGCATTCACTTTGCATCATATTTCCCCAAATTACGCTTCTTAACCTAAAATTGCATCAGACACCTTGTCATGTTTCATTAAAAACTGAAAGGCGAATTGAAAGTCCATATGCATCTAGTTAACACAATGAAATAAAAAGAATCTCTAGTGTATAGCAACTACGACGCTTTGGCCGAGTGGTTAAGGCGTGTGCCTGCTAAGTACATGGGGTTTCCCCGCGAGAGTTCGAATCTCTCAGGCGTCGTTTCATATTGTTTTTTACTTTTACATCTTTTTCAAAAGCAGAAATGATGCAATTTTCTATTTTTCTTTTTTTCCTGTATTGTGGTGTTTAATCCTTGTGGCATGTCAAATATGTTCTGATTGCTTCAACGTGATCTTCGTGCTAGCTAGTTTGACTGTAATTTCACAGAGCTGCTATATATGACAGTGGTTCACTGATCACGCGATTCAATTATCAATGAGTAGTTATTCTTTTAGTAAAAATTATTGATACCAAATTTCTACAAATGCGTAAAGGTGGAATCTTGGCTGACGATTTTAGTATTTGACATTTTGTTTACCTTGGTATCTGATACTGTAAACAAGCTCGACCGAGTTAGGCTCATCTTTAACTCGACTCGCTGATGTAACGAGCCCACTCTTTTAAATTTTTAGGGGTTTGTTGAAATCAAATGCAGGTTACAAAATCAAATACATAAAAAGTTACAACAACTCAACTAGATTTTATACCAAAGTTTCATACAACAAATTAAAACAGAACAGAAGTAACAAATCAGAAACTAAAATACCTACTTTCCTTGATAAAAGTAGCATAATACACAAAAATAATATCAACGAAGGAAAAAACCTAGGGTTAATAACAAACCTAAAACATCAACAATTGTGATTAATTATTAACTTATATGGATGGTTCAGATCAGCTCATTAATCAACCGAGTCAATACGAGCCAAGTTGAGGCAAGTTCGAACTTAGCTCATTAACTAAAGGAGTTGGATAGCTCACTCTTTTTAACCTGAGCTTGAATCAAACAAGTTAATTATGAGCTTTTTATAAGCCAATGTTTTCTACCAATTTTTTTATAGTGATAATTTTAATGTATATCTAAACTTTATGATATATCTAACTTTTACAGTATATATATTTAAAAAATATTAATCAAATTTTAAAAAATGATTATAGATATATTTCTAATTATTTATATAAGACATGTATCAATTTCGAAAATTGATTGTATTCATCATCAAGTCATTAAAATTTCATGGTTAAAATTTTAAAATTATTTGATGGAAGGTTCAACAAATTTCAAATTGATCTAAATTTGATATGTCATATCTAAATAATTGAAAACACATCTATAATTTTATTTTTTTTAATTTGAATAATATTTCTGCTAGTAGTTGATACTATGCCGTATACTGTACTAAGGAAAAAAATTCTTTTTTTTGAGATAAAAATTGGGATCTAATCTAATTTTCAATGTCTATAAAAGACCACTTCCCTGTTGGGAACTCTGAGAGTCCCGAAAATTTATGATGTAAGTGCGGAATGAGAATTTCAAAAATTCTTTAATGCACTAAAAAAAAATCTACCCGTGCAATTAGATTCAAACTAAATACGAAATACAAATAACTTTGTACCTTTATTTTGCTAGAGTCTTGAGCGATTAACGCTGAAGCGGTTGCTTATAACACTGTCGAGGTTTCAACACAAAAATCCTCTGCTAGTATATACCCAAAAGTTGCTAGACATCGGCTGACTCCTTGTCGGCGGAGATTGAGTCAGCAACACTCAACGATTGAAACTGACTCTCAAACGGTGGTAAAACAACGTTTCATTATTCTTGACTAATGTTTGATAAGTAGCTAGGATTAAGATGAGAACTAGATGTACTCGCACTAAAACATTTGGTTTTATATAGATGGGTCGATCCAATGTCGGCCAATGTGTTGCGGCTTGCAGCAAACGTTGTTGCGACTCGTAACACTCACGTGTGTCACTGAAGTTCGAATCCGATGTTGGGCAACCGACCTAGTCCAACTATATCCAAAACAGCCAATGTGTTGCGGCCCGCAACAACCCTTGTTGTGGCCCGTAATACCTAAGTATGCGTGCACAAGCCGACTCTGACGTCAGCCAGCCGACCTAATCCAATTGTTTTCAGAATAGCTATGGTGCTGCAGCCCGCAACGCCATATTTGCGTACCCGCAACATGTCCGCACGTTGCGTCCCACAACACCCAATATTGTAAAATCAAAGGAAATTAATATGATTTGAGATGTGAAACCCTTACCAAAAGTATATAAAATTGAGACTTATCAGATATCCTGAACGAATTCAAGGTAAGATCGTGTCATACTTGCAAATTCATTTTTTTCTTGATTTCTGAAATGACTTTAGTAATGATGATTTAATCATATCTACACAATTACTAAATCATTTCATCAAATGACTAATAAATATCATCACTCATATACTCATATGAGGGACACTAGTATTCTTAATAAATACATTCCTTCCGCATAAGAAATGCTTAACGTGATAGAATCTCTATGGTTGTCAGTTATGGACAACGTTGGAGAATACCCACAAGTACATATTTCTCATATAAAAAATATATCATCCCATACATTAAAATTTAGACACGTGTGAAACATTAATGACACTAATATAATTATTATGATGTTTCACCTTGGGGTCATGTCCAATATCATATTCTCCAACATGCATTTGTGTGATTAAACCGATAACAATTATTACATGATATGTGAAATACAACCATTACATTAATCAACACACTGACTTTTACCTGTCAATTAGTGTTCATTTCTAATTGCCAAAGTCAAGAACATTATTTAGAATAATCTTTATGTTATATTATTAAATTTCATATTTCGAATCCTCAACTCAAAAGATGAATAAATAAAGAAAATTCAAGAAATAAAATGAATATATATATATATATATATAAATCGTTTAAATTACATTAACTAAATATATTTGACTTCTGAATCAATACACTGACATTTCCTTCATTTGAGTTTCAAACTTATAATTTAAAAAATCTTATTTTTACCACTAAACTAAATATTAGTTCACTTGTCGAGAGGAAAGAATTTAAAAATAAGGTTGAACTAAAGTTCAATTCCACGTGACAATAAGTTCAATTATAAGAATTTGAGGACAAAGCAAGTCATATATATTAGTAACTCCAATCAAACTTCCCTTATGGGCTGTGGCTGAATTCCACTGAAACTTGTAATTAGAAAAGATGTGATAATCTTTTGATTAAACCAATATTATAATGTGTTTGTATTGAACCTATTCAAATAAGAATAATATGATACACTTAATTAGATGATAATTAAGGAACCTAAACGCTAACATATCGACGCTTTGGCCGAGTGGTTAAGGCGTGTGCCTGCTAAGTACATGGGGTTTCCCCGCGAGAGTTCGAATCTCTCAGGCGTCGTTTCTCATTTTACAGTGCTGTCCAACTTTCTTTATTAATAATTGGGAAAATTAAATATTTACTCATAAAATATCATCATTTAAAATTGATACGTCTCGGCACATTACGTAGTCACGTGAAATTATACATTCATTATTTCAAATTTTTAATTTTTAATATAAATATGAAATATATTTTTTACCATAAATTTTTTTTTGATATTTTCAAACACTTTACTAAATAAAATTTATAATTTTTTCACAAATTTAAATAATTTCTAATAATTTTTCAATGAAAAGATAAATTTTAAAAAAAGTGATATGCTATATGTGTGTCACGTCACGTATTGATATGTCACAGTATAATATAACATGTCTAAACGTGATATGTCTTATGCGTGTCGTGTTATAGGCATGATGTATCTCTATTCTATTATTTTTAACATATCACATCATATGAAAAAAATATTTTGATCATGACACGATACATCACATGACCGAGACATGCCGTATTTGTATACAGAACGTTACAACACATCATATTTTTTATTCACTATGGAATTGGCTATTATGAATTGTAGAATCCCATTGGAAGAAAACCTATGGGAACAAATTTCATATTGGTGTTCGTATCCTTTGGGAATGTCTCCAGCTTGGTGTTACTTTTATTCATTTTGAACTATGCTAACATAGTACATATCGGTTAATGACACAAAATTAACATAAGTTATTGTTGAACAAATAGGAGAAGTATTTGAAATGATACCAACTTAATGTAACTGCTTTATATACTGCACAGTATAAAAGTCAACATATTTGAGTAATTTTTCATAATAGAAAATAATGATAAGTCATGGGCTCGGAATATAATGCTCCACAAGTAATTAAATTGATGTGAAGATCAGTATAACGCTTTAAAATTAGAATTAAACCTTAACTGATACAAGCTAGTGTTGTCTATATTGATTTAGAAATTAGAACTTATGTGTTTGATTAATAGAAATTTTGATTGAGCTCTGTTGGCTGTCGGTACCAACTCTGGGCACCATACCAGTATAATAAAGTGTGTACCAGTACTGATACCAAAAGGTGATTTGCTTGCACCAGGTATAAAGGTGAATTGTATATCTTCCGTAAGATATATTGGTATTAAACTTTGTAGCAGAGTTAAAAAAAGAATATGATATCCATGAATTCAGAAATCAAAGATCAAGTGAAATCACAAATCTACTACTATGCTTAAGCACAAAATTGTTGTGAAACAAAAAGAACTTCATAAGAAAAAAAAAATGTTCTAATTGAGAAAGCAATACATCACAATAGCAAATGGAAGTAGAAATTAAGATATATATATTTTAATGCTTTGACAACGAACACTTGATGGGAATTTAAGAGATCAGCTTGTGGGAAAAAAAAACGGAGGTCCCAGTCAATTTTATTTTTCCCTTGGGAAGAAGGGTTGGGAATGGAAAAAATTTTGGGAATGAGAATAAAAACTGGGGTGCCAACACTTGATGGGAAAAGCGCCCACTATAGCAGTTTTCCCCAAGATTCCCCGAACAGGCCCTCAAGGTTTTGATATTTTTATGAATAAATATTCAAAATTTTGACGTTTTCATAAATAAATATTTAAATTTTAAGTTTATAGAGATATATATCCAATTAGATAATTCTTGAGGGATATATATATCCAATTTTCCAATAATAATTTATATCCCACTTTGCCAATAAGGATTATATTTATATTTTTGTTCTGAACATAGCGTTTCTGAAAAAAAAAAAGATAACACCAAAATGCTCAGGAGTGAACTGACACGTCTAATTGTATTATGCACAATAACCAAGTACAACACATTCAACAAATTTCAACATAACAGAGATATTTCATCGGGAAAAAATGTTGCTACAATCTGCAAAATCTCGGACTGTACAACAGGGCTCCAGTGATTCCTAAGTTACATACAACAAAAACTGCAACTAAGAAGATAGGAAGTGCTACCATCGAGATATCAGATATCAGAGAAGACCAAGACATGCTTTCTTCAACTGAAGTAATCCTAGGTGCAATTGTGAATTGCAGATTGCAGGCCCCAAGTGACAGAGTGGTAGCAGTCTAATGTGATTTAGCTGGAATGGAAGTTGTTGTAAAATGCATGAGCATGATGTGAAGAAATGCAAAACACCTCTATGTCAAAAAGGTAATTAACACTAGAGAAATGCAACAACACAAGTCAGGTAAAGTGTACATTAGTTAACCAGACAGAAACGCCAACTCCTTTAGCAATATAGGAAAAATATTGTATTCTTTCCTTCAGGCGCTCTATCTGCACATCTTAATTTTTTATCCATACAAAATAGTATTACAGCACTAATATTATTTATAATCCGGCCAAACAAAACCCCAAACTGAAAATACACAAAGCGGATGTAACAAATCCAGACCTGGTACCGAAAATTTATTACAAGCTTTAGATAAACTATAATCTATCTGAATATCCCATATGTCTCCTTTTGCTTTTGGCATAGTAACCAAAATGGCAAATAACCTTAATATTTATGTATACAACAAGTTCCAAGGGGAGGGTTCTTCCTGATGCAACAATGAAAAAAGTAAAAAAAAAAAATAGAAAGAAAGAGAGAGAGAGAAAGGAGATAAAGAGCGGCCTTTTGTAATGGTTCAGCTACACAACAACCATGGTTGAAGCAAGCATTTTAAAGTTTATTGTGTCAGTTTAAAGAAATCTATGAAATTCCATTGAAAAACAGTGCACAGCTCTTGCTTCTAAACACAAAATAAAATGAGTAGGATCATTTGAATAAACTGAAGGACCAGTACTGATAAGAGAATACTAGATACACTCAAGTAATCATATTGTAACAAAGCTTACTTTATTCAGGAAGAAGAACTGCCAGCAACTGAGGTTGGCTGACCATCAGCTTGTAACCGTTTGAGTGTAGATCCGAGCCAGTCTAACCCGTCATATATACCATCTCCACTCAAGGCACAGGTGCCCTGTATGTGCCATGTTCGGTTTTTCAGTTCGTACATGCCTAACCCTCTGCACACCTCTTCTGCACTCATTGCACCTCTCTGCATCAAACATGATTTATTTGAACTTGTTTTCTCACCAAATTTTGAAGGCACTTTGTATCTCATGTAATTTCGGTGTTTAGTTGAGTTGTTCTGAATTTGTAGTTGGAACTTCAATCATATTAGACTCTACAAACAGAGTAAGACTGTCACCAGAAGCAGCATAGTTAGAATCTTTTGGCCGCAATTCTAAGGGTGAAATCCAGCTGCTACATGCTGCAACTGGCAACACAGTAACCAAATGAAAACAATTTCATTGCTGCTATTCAACACCAAAGCTCTGAACTTACCAAATCCTGCTTGTTAGCAAACACCAATATAACACTGTTGGCCATCAATGGATCCTTGATAATTCCCTAATCAAGAAATTAATAAATTTATAAATAAATATTTTTTACAGCAGATAGAAAACTTGGAAATTTTAACTAAATTACTTCAAAAGCATTAGTAGACACAAAGTCGAACCTGGAATTCATGTTTGGCATCTCCTATTCTCTCCCTATCCAATGAATCAACTACATATATCTGAAAGTATACAAAATGCAAAAAAATAAATAATAATAAAAAAAATATTATCAAGGATAACTCACCTTGTACCAGGTAAAAGCACAACTGTAATACTAACTCGTACATAATCTCCAAACTAATACATCAGCAATCTTTGCACAAGCAAGTACCATACGGAATTGCTAGACTGTACGAGGAAAACAAGAAAATGGCTCAACATGTAGGTAACTACTCAAATTCTAGCGACGGAAATTTAATTGTGGATTATTACCAGAGCATCTGTATTGCTAAAATACATCCTCCAAAGAGGCCTTAATTTCTCTTGGCCTCCTACATCCCATACTGTAAAAGCCACATTCTTGTATTGTACTTTTTCTACATTAAATCCTGTACATAACAACAAAAGTATACTCATCATTGTACTTAAAAAGTGATAAATAAACAAAAAGACAATAGTTAAACTACTATTAATCAGATGTTAAAAAAATAAACGTGCATGCTAAATAGTTTATCAGATGTTGTGAGTTAATAGTTGAACAGAAAAGAGGGTTATTTTGGGAATTGTTGGTGTACTTACCAACGGTTGGTACAGTGGACAAGACTTCACCAAGATGCATCCGGTACAATATTGTTGTCTTTCCAGCAGAATCCAATCCCAGCATCACCACCTACAGAAAAGAAATTAAATAAAAATAAATACTCAATTCATCTCAGTATATACAGAAATACACGATTTAATAGTCTCAAGCAAGGTCTCTTGTACAAGATATAAATGTAATCAGCTAGGTCCAATAAGGGTAAGTAAATTGGGAAACCTTTACTATTTTCTTCACTAAAAAAGTATATATAATTAGCCATAGCACTAGGAGTTGCTGTTCTATGGAAGAAATATTCAATCACAGTGATTAATTTTCATCAATAATAGTACGATTTAAGATTGTTTTGATCCATAGCAGGATTGGCCATAGAATTAACATCTGGTTGGCTTAAGAAGTAAGCAAAAGTTAGGTAACAAGGAAGAAGAAACTCAATTCCACCCATATCAGATCAGAAAAAGATGAAATTAGTAATTGATCCATGCGAATTGAAGTTTAAGCGAAAAGGATAACAGATCAAATAAAAAACTCAGAAATAGAAATAGAGGAAGCAAGTGAATCCAGACCCTCATCTCTTTGACACCAAAGAAGGAATCGAACAGCTTGCGCAAGGCCTGCCCCATCGCTCGCTTTCTCTTTCTCTCTGAGCGAAGAGCCGAAATGGAAAGAATTTGCTTCTAGAAGGTAACAGCTGGCGAGCTAAAAGGAAACTTCGGAGTTCGAATCAGTGTTGGTCCTTGCTTGAACAATGGGAGATATTACTTGAGTGTGAAGGAAGGAAAACCCAAATCTAAAATCTAGAAGAGGAAGAGGAAGAGGAAGAGGAAGAGAAAAAGGAAGAGATTGGATACTATAATAATATACTTTATTAATGAGTTAGTTAGAGCAAAACGCACCATCATGTCAACCATCTGTCCCAAGCACTTACTAGCAAATCAATATATTAATTAATTAATTACTCAATTTATTTGCGTTTCTCTCCAGTTCAGTCCGTCTCCGTATATGTCCTTTCCTCACATCTCATCTTGAGGTACATTGTTGTATTTACAAGAGTGAGTCGAAAAAGAGTAAAAGAAAACAAAATGAAAATGAAAAAGAGAAAGGCAAAAGAAGAGGGAAATACTTGAGAATAAGAAAACAAATTATCAATAATATCTTTCATCAAAGGTTGTGTGCTTCGATCGCCAATAAACGTGGCGGTCTTGTCGTACTTGAGAATATTTCTCTGTTGCGTTCCTTCTAGATTGTCTAGAATATCGAACGTATGTCTGAGTCGATCCGCATTCTATCAGCCACCTAAAATTCGTTTACTTAGTCGTAGTTAAGGTCAAGCTATTCTGTAGGGAAGTAAAGCATCCACATTTAGATTACATAGGCACAATGAATCAATAAGTACCTTATCTATGGATTTACAAGTGAAACAACCAGAAGCAGTCCATTTCCACTATAATGTTTCTCCCAGCAGCACAGTAAGCGAGACATTCAGAATCGGATATAAAGAGAACAAGTCATGAAGGAAGAACGAAGGCAGCAGAACCTGATTTTGTTATGATAGGATTGTGCCAATATCAGAGAGTTCCTCACTTCTTATACATCACACAACAAACAGTACACCTCATGGAAAATAGTTTTGCCAAATATTAAGATTGACTGTAGATTTATAACTCAAATAAGAAAACAAATTATCAATAATATCTTTCATAAAAAAATATATCAAAATTATCAGAGGTTAATTTTTTGATGTCCTTCAAGATTATGGAGTGGAAACGACAACAAATTTTACATGCATTAATGTAGAAGATGACATAGCTCTAGGATGTATTTATTCGTTGAGAAATAAAAAGTCAAAAGTATAATGAATGCACGAAAATTAAGTAGAGGTGCTAAAATCAGAGGGGTCGACCGTAATAATGCTGGTAAATAGAGGCGTCTTTATGCCCGTTAATCCGCGATATAACTTTAAAACACATTTTAAGTACTAGTCTTATTTTTATTTATGTAAGCTAGTCCCGATAAAGAACATGCGAGTATATTTACTAATATGCGCACGTGATCGGCACGTGGTTCCGACGATTGAAAGCATAAAACCTCCGCTCAGCGCTGTCCCTTCCCCACCCCTCTCCGCTCTCCGATAGCCCCATTCTCAGATTCTCTACGTTTGTACGATGAGCTTAGATGGCATAGACGAATGGGACGAGTCCTTCCTCCAGGAAGCCATGCGCATCGAGTTCCAAGCGCTCGCCTCTCGCAACCTCCCTGCACCCACCCCGTGCCCTCCCCCTCCCGTGCTCGACCTCCTCAGCTTTCATGCAAGCGCTCACGTCGCGTCGCCGATGGCTCAGCTTCCGTTCTCGCCGCCGCGTGAGCTGTCGCAGAGGTACAGTACCGGGAGGCCAAGGCCCGCAGATGATTTTGAGATGGTCGATTCCTGGGGTGATTTTGGTAATACTGACTCGGCCAGGAAGAACAGTAGAGAGCTCGAGAGGTTGAAGGTGATGTCTTTTTTTTGTTTCCTAAATTTTCCTTCTGAAATTGTTTAATTATACATGAGCTATCAGAGTAATGACGGATTAGAAGGTAACTAAGAGACTCAAGAAAAGTTTTGCAACTTTTTAATCAGTTGTTAGTATGCAATAAGACATCATTCTTACCTTATTTATACTATATTGCAGCGGGAGTTGACGCGTGTGTCAATGCTACTGAACCGCATGGTACATATTTCTCTTCGCAGGTTTTCATTTAATTAATTCTTAGTTGGGTAACAATTCAAGCTCTTAATTTTTGAAAAATAGGAAAGTGAGTGCTCAGAGCTCAAAAGGGACAGAGCAAAGAAAGAAGAACAGATCAAGTATGCCTTTGAACTAATCGAAGCTAAAGAAACTGAAATTCGCAATTTGAAGAGAGCTAACGTGTAAGTCTATTTACATTTTATTCGTCATGGATGTACCAGTTCCCTAGAAAACTATCTTTGCCTTGTGCAATTTTCCTGAAACTCTAAGGATCCTGGCTGGAATAAATCCTCAGTTTTACCTTAAGTTAGGTAACGTGGTACCTGTATTACTACAACCCAGAACATACTGTAATGGTTTCCTCAACTCTACTCCATCACATATTTCTATACCATTGAAGTCAATTTCAAATTTATCTTTTGTTTGTTTTAAATTCATTCTCAGAGAAGCTTCTAGTCGCCTTTCTTCCATGAACGAAAGAGTGCTGAGTGGTACTGAACATACCCCTGTGCTGGCAAGAGTACCACCTTCAACCATTATTTCTAATGGAGGACTGAAAATGAGAAAAATGGCACATCTGGCTTCTAGTAGAGAAGATCCAGTGATGGCCTCTACCCCAGCAGTGCTGGAATCGAGGCACCATACCATGAATGACATTAGTAAGGCATTATCATATAGTTACTGAATTTACTTCTATTCCTATATGGGTACCCAGAGTCCTTTAATTTATTTATTTTTTATTTCTCTGCTTCTAGCATTGAGCACATCTAAATCAACTGGAGTCCAGACAGATTATGTACAAGATGGCACGATAAACAATGATTGCAGTACAACTTCAAAGAGCTTGTATGGAGAACATATCTGCAGCAACTTGCGAGCAACTTGGGGTATCGAACCTGCCAACAGAAGAACGAGAAGGGAACTCATGTCATGTGTTCTCGCTTCTTGTTCAGAAGAAATTTTTGCATCCTTTGATGACAGGGAAATGTTAGAAATTGGTTCGAGTGAGGATTGTTCTGATATTGAGTTGATCGGTAGTAATACTCTTTCTCATCTCCAGGCATTGGTAATGAAGGTACTTTATCATCTTTCCTTCCTTTATCTGGTGCATTGCTGGCCAACCGGTACATACTGATTGGCATGTACTGTACCAGTCTTGTATAGCGTGGTGCCAAGCACAGTTTGGACTGTTTTTTCCTGATTCATTTGCTGGTCATCTTTGTTGGAGCTCATCCTCTTTATTTCAGGTGCATAATCAGACGGCAGAAATACACCATGTTGTTGAAGAGTTACTAAACCTCTGTAGGGTAAAGAATGTAAGTTCTGACTCCTCCTTTCAATGATTATGTACTGCAATATTGCATACTTGCTTTATTTTCTGGATTTTTTGGCTTTTTTTGTTGTTCCTTTCTACCCCTACAATAAATCAAACTCACTGGAAGTACAAAACAATTTTATTGTAAAGCAAGACTAATGCGCTTTTATTCTTTTTTTTTTTCACAACATTCATGTGTAGTTAACATAATTATACAACACTATAGGTGATTCTTATCTTTAAAGAACTTTTTAATTTCAGGTTTCTCTTGTGGCTAGATCTCTGAAGATATTATGCACTATCCTACATCACCTAATAAGCTTCGAAACCATTTCTAATCAAAGGTAAACTTTAATCAGCTAAAAAGTACATTCCAAATGGAACGCATGTACCCCCCCCCCCCAAAAAAAAAAAAAAAAAACAACCCAACCACATTGATTGTTATATTTATCTGATTATGGTACAAAATGTCCACAGACTCTGTTAATAGTTCTTGTATAAATCTCAACAATCAGGAAATCCTTCAAAATTTATTGTCTCTGTTATCTTTGTTCTGTTGTTTGGGTGCATTTTCTGGTAAGTTGATCAGCTTATGGATTCAATATAATTTTTCTCAGTGTGGCCTCAGGGAAAATGTATCAGTTGAGCCATCTACTACTGACAACAAACAAGAAAAGAGAAGCAAAAATGAAAATAGTCATGTAATGGACTTGAGCTTGTTGAATGAAGATGCAAATTTGGATAAGATGATTAATCTTCCTTCAATTTGGTGGGTTGCAATCTTTGATGCTGCACGAGAAACTATGACCAAAAGTTCCAAGGAGAGTCTTCTTTCGGATGCATTGCTGATCATGATACTTGTGGTGATGAGAAGTGATGTAAATAGTGATCGTGAAAAGTAAGCTTGTATATTTCTTTCTGAAATCAGTATCGGTTTAATAACCTAAGAAAACCATTGATTTACAACAACAACAAAAGAATTTTTTCAGGTAGCACTGTTCAATCTGTACAATCTTTTGTATTTTGTATGGTTTTGGGTTAATAATTTGTTCTATGTAGATAGTTAGTTTTGTAATTTCTTTTTTTTTCCCATTACTTTCAACTAATAGACAGTTTAATACTGTGCTATCAATAGAGAATAATCTATTGTTATTGGATGACGGCAGTTCTGATGCTATTGTTTTTCTCTTCCTGGATCACTGTTTTTCTTTCAAGATGTAAATTTATAGTAGCGTGTTCAACGTTGTTGCAGATTTGGATTAGCATCAGTTGTAGAATGTGTTCACCTGCTATTAAACAAAGAGGTGGGGCCCTTTGTGAAGAAACAAGCCGTATATCTTCTTTTTTTGATTCTTAACTGTGAGTATCATAAAATCTCTAGTTGAATAATTTTCATTAGAATCGTATTTATCATTTCAGATAAAGTGTTTTTCACTTTGTTTATATTGTATCACGATGGATTCTCCCCATGGTACCTAACCGTACAGGGTGTAACTACTCTCTCTCTCTCTCTCTCTCAGATAGCCAGTAGGGAATAATGTTCAGCACTAGCTTTCCTGTATAATTTGGAATCAATAAAGGAGATATAAAAAAATATAACTACAGAATGCAGTCTATTTTTGAAGCAAATTATTTCTAGGAGGTTAACATAGATGAATATTTTTTTTTTGTATGTTTGTAGGCCCAAAAATGTTAGCGCTGTTCTGTAGTGGAGGCAGGGATAGCATGAGTGTAGTTTCAGGAAAAACTGAGGGGCAGAGTGAAGATCTCTTGCAACACCAAATTAGCTTACTTTTGGGGGATTTGGGAGAGTGCTTATCTTCTCCATTAAGTGGATCTATGGTACAGCAATTTTCTTAAAGTTTAATATTTTCATAGAAATTTGGATAAATAAACTAAAATCATTAGATTGTTATTAGGCATGTCGGCATTCTTTATTTGCAATGTGATACATCCCTTGTCCATATGAAGATTTATGTGTATACTATTGAAATGACATACACATCGGGTTCTGGTCAGTGTCCTTGTTATTGATCTCTATTCAGTTATGGCAAACAAGTTTTGTTCCCTTTTAGGTCTAATAAAACCTATAGTTCTATTGTTTTTTGGTTTTGATTCTTTCATTACATTGTCTTAATTATGTTGTTTAGGAACTGAAGCTTGTCAGACAAGTGATCATTCTGTTGGCATATATTGCATCATATGGCAAATCAGGATTCGAACTTCTATTGGGTCCAATCGGCCCCACTGGGCTCAACTTGTTGGAGCTAATAGTGCAAGTTCTTTCTGCTCAGATGAATTTAGAAAATAACAAAGAAAGGTTACATATGATATAGGGGTTTCTCTTTCTCTTGTATCAAAATAATTGCATTTTTTTTTTGTCATTGTCAATCCATAGCAAAACACCTGTTGTTAATTCTCTTTGTAACTTTTTTGTTTTCCTATTGGCTCTTGGTTGAAAAAGAAAAAATCTCAAGTCAACTGAAAAAACCCTAGTTCAGCCTATGTGCACATACCAAAGCTATACCTAATCTGGTAATATCGTTGGTATTGATTTGGACCTTTTGAGCCAAAACTTTAGCTGGTATTGGTCATCTACTCATCTACTGATATGGTGCTGGTATGATACAGGAGTGGCTGCAAACCTCAGTATTCCAAAAGGGTAATGCCGTGACAGCACCCAAACTTTGTAGTTGTGACAGTCATACTCAAATTTTAATTTTGACAATTACCTCCCGAACTTTCAATTTATGACAACTTGCTCCCATGACTTGAAAGTCAATTAACACCTTAACTTGTGTTGATAAATGACCAAAATATTCGTGCAATATAGTATTCATTGAAGTTATTTTTATTAATTTAGAAACTCTTTATCCTTTAATTTGAAATTGGGTTTTATAGTAAAATTGCAATAAATTATGCCAAGAGTTAATTTATTGAATCGACTTACCAAGAGTTAATTGAGTTTATGGTGGGGTGGAGGGGTGGGGGGGCATTACTGCATTATCCCTCTCCAGATAGAACTGTGAAATAATCTTCTATATAACATTATGACCTAACTTACCTGTTACTCTCCCTCTGTAGGAACTTGGTGATGAGGGAAGCACTGATTCTATTGAATCGACTGGCATCAAATCCTATCTATTCTAAGACTACACTTGAAGTGCTAACCAGGAGTAAATCATGTGCATGTCTGACTATTGACATAGCCAATAGGATTCCTCGAATAGGCAGAGTTGGACCCCACACAAACAACACGCATATGGAATTGGAGATTGCTGACTTGGCACGTGTTTTTCAGAGTAGATTGTTCTCTTTTGTTGGGGAGAGATAATTTAACAGTATGATATGAGAGTATTGTTTCATATCATACTTTTAACTTATCTTGAACTGGCAGGTTTACGATGAGCTAAGAGTAGGATATGATATGGTACAAAGAGATTTAGTTAAAGAGTTCAAGTTTCATGGGAAGTTTTGTGATTTTGCCTTGTTTCTTGTTTAGATCTTGGGCAAATCGTACCGCGAGGAATGTCTAAAAGTTGCTATTTTTCACTTAGCCATCCAAATTTTTAGAGCTCACGTTGATATAAACTGTTGAGTTCATTCTGGATGGCTACTTGGTTGATAATATATTTAGATGTGGGACATTGCTTTGGATGGATGGGTGAAAAAAATGCAATGCTCATGTTGTAACTTGGTGGTACAGATTGCACAGGTCGGTGCTAAAATTAGATGTACCAGAAAATGAGCTGCGTGCTCACCATTTTGGGATTTTATGATTTTGTACAGACTAATCGAGGTGAAATTTTTACTGATTACGTGTATATAATGGACTTGGGCATCAAGCGTTAACCCAGAATTATGTTCTGGTAGTTATCCTAAAAATTAAAATTATCTTGTTTTCATATCGCCTTAATTCCTTCAACACGAAATTTGTTAACTGTTATCATATAATATTTATTAAGAATATTATATCTTTTCAAGCACCCTAATGTTTGTGACCAAATTTTCTAAAAGAAAATTGAATACGTACGTACTGTACAATCAGCAAGTATCCATGGTGCAAAAATCAAATGCGTATTATGCAATCCCCAAATGCACATTTTTGGATGGTTTGAAGTTTGGATGGAGATTCAAAATATCAAATATGCATTCTATGAAAATCAAATGTGCATTTTAGAAGATTTAGAAAATAAGTGTGGAATTTCAACACAACTACTAATAGTTCTCAAAATGCATTATTTTCCCAAGTTAAAGTGAAAGGATACAACCGTCAACTTTTGTGTTTAACTAAAACAAAAGTATGAATAACATAATAAGTAAGTCTGTATTATATTATAGCCAAATATATATTTTAAAATGTGTGGAAAAATCTTGAACAGTGTTTCCTATTTAAGATGATTATTTTGTATTTTTAAAGAAGAATATTTGAATAATTTGCTAATTTCATCATCGGATGATCAAATTAGTATTATAATTATTACAAATTACCTTTTCCTTTTTTTAATCAAGACTATTATTTAGGCTGTACGTTAAGTATAATGTTTCTTAATATTTGAATTCACGTCATAATTATCCTTTATTAACAGTTTGTACTGAATAAAAAGAAACTCACACCCTTTCTGATTCACACAAAATGAAAGGAAAAGGAGAGAACAAGTAGAATGAGAGGGAAATGAACGGAAACAAGTTATTATATGTTATATTTTCTTGTTTGATTCTTGTTAATCTCCAGGTGCACTTCAATTTAAGATTACGAAATGTAATTTTAAAAAAAATTACACAAGATTAAATGAATAATTTTCATTACCTTAACCTCTTGTTAAATATCCACTCAAATAAAAAAATAATTATCCTTTCTCTCCCTCGGCTCTCATCCAAACAAGGCGTGTATTTAGATTAATAGAAATCTTTGGGTAAAAGAAAATATTTGTTATGAGCACAGAATCACAACTTTTAAGTTTGACTATTTGATGAAATAGGTTTTACTGTGCTAAAGAAAATAAGATGTCTTCTTTGATTCAACTTTTTTACCCGACCAGTAAAAAAAATAAGAAGCGGAACCCTTCTCCAAGAAAAGCATCCTATTTACTGGATGCTACCAGGATTCTCTCTTTTTCTCTTCCCACCCCCCTAAAAACCAAGAATTACAATACTTACCTCGCCGCTCTTCCCTTCCCTTCTCGGAGCGAGCTCCTCAATTTTTTCTTTTTCTTTTTCTAGACTCTACAGAGACGCAGAGGTTACCAGAGATGGTGCTATGGGAAATGACAGCGATAACAGCGTATTTTCTGGGGCTCAAACGTACATACAGGCTAGCTCTCAGGATCCAGCGCCGCCTCATCGGACCCAACCATCCCAGGATTCGCGATTTTGTCTATAGGTATCTAATCTTTATCCTCTTTCTTGCTTATTCTTGAATCATAAGAGATTCCAGTTTCTCTTTTCTCCAATTAACATTGTATGTGTCCTTCATTGCGGATTTATCCAAAATAGATTGTAAAGGTCAATGAAATTTTTATTTGGATTCATTAAATTGCTACGTTTGTCTATGCGGTTCTTCCATTCGTGAATTAATGTAAAAGATCCGTGTAATTTTGGGGTTGTACTCATCAACATAGATGATTTATTGGCTAAAATCTTTTCCTCCTACTAACAAGTCGTTGGTTAGTGCGTTTTACTGGTGAAGTTGTTCGAGACATGGATTTTTGTGTAGTGGTTTCAGTAAACGCCTATTCAAGAGAGGTTTTTTTTTTATCTCTGGTGATCTTAAGTTGATCTCTATTATAATATTTTCTTGATTTATTTGGTTTGTATTAGATTAGTAACTCAAGTTCAATACATTGGGACTAGCTCACCAAAGAGCTGACTCTGGTACATTGAGCAAGTCAAGAAATTAGTTTCAGAAGCAGGGATGAGAGAATAAGCTGTGAAACTAATTTCAGAAGCAAGGGATCGCTGTACTGTCCCATCAATACCAATACCAGTACTGAGACACCGCTGTTGTGAACAATATCATTAGAGGCTCATTTGAAGGTTACTAGTTATTTTTATCAGAACCTGGTAGTTTCTCTTAGGTCTGATGGAGTGCCAGGTGGTAAGGTAGTCGGCTGCATATATATCTCTGTTGTAGAAAAGAATTGATATTTGTACTTACTTTTTCATAAATAGAGCCTAAATTATTACAAGTAAAAAGTGTTATAGGGATGTTGTCCATTTTCTGCTGTTATGTTTTCTTCCTTGTTAAGGTTATATATATCCTAGAAAAAAAAAATTATTTCCTTTCCATTAACTTCCATCTTCAGGATGATATGTTGGAACAAGAATTGCACATTTTATGTCCAACCCAGGCATATATGGCATCTGTGCCATATCAAAATATAGTGCAAGCTATTTATTCCTCTGTAGCAATAGCAAGCATAAGAGATGATGTAACTTTAATTGTACACAACCAGTTCGCATATATTTTTTTTTCCAAGTCACTAATCTGTATTTACAATAAGCTATTACTTAGTTATATAAAGAAAAATCACCACATGCTATGTATGCCATTGTGACTTCTATCTAAAAAAATGCTGCATGTACCCTGCAGGCGTACGCGGGATGTGTTCAATGTGGCAGTATCAGTGCACAGGAACATACAAGAGAGAGATCTTGAGGCCGGCCGCAACCTTGGCAGCATCATCCTTCGCTGGCTTGACCGGATAAAACCGTCAGCTCAGATTAGGCCACATGATCACCTCCCATCCTCCTCTAAACCCGTTTCAGCTCCTCTCAAGGTGCGGAAACCCAGCACAAGTTCCAAAACTCCGCCTGACTCATCATCCAATGGGAAGGTTCTGTTTGCACCTTTGAATATAAGGCCAAAGATTTTGTCTAGTGTGCCCATTACTCGTATCATGGGGCAAGGAAGATTGGGTGGTATGAATAGTCATCAGTTTAGGCACATCTCAGTGCCACCATATTATAGTGTATCTAGGTTGGGTGTGGAGCGGAAAGGTCTTGTTGAGGGCGTTTTTCGCAAAGATATTGCCCAATGGATGGTGCAATCATAAGTTGTTTTTTTTAGGCAAAAATAAAATAAAATGTGAAAGATGTAAATTTCATATGGATACCTAATCTCCTTGGGATCAGTTTTGGGCATGAAAATCTGGGATATAAGATTATCTTTTTGGTGTTTGTCCATTTACAGGCCTTCAGTAGTTTGTTTCTGTTGGCCTTGTTAGGCTCAACTCTTTTTTGTCTTATGATTCAAAGAAGAATAATTAATACCATCTTGTAATATGACAAGATCATGTGTTGAACCAAACTGTACTTGTAGTATGTCGGCACCAGGAGTTTGGATTTTGGTTCTCTTTCATACTTTTCAGTTGGATAATTAGCCATCTTGTTATATGGGATGGGATTGTTATGTATTTCTTTTCTTATGCGAGAGAGACTATTCAATACTACTGATTGATGCTTTTGACTTTTCCTTGATAAAATTTTAGTCATTACATGCTATTCAATGTTTTCCTTCTTTGGTGAAGACTATTCGATGCATAACAGTTTCTGTCCTGACTATAGTCATCGTTTGAATTTTGAATTGATATCATCTGCTTTTTCCAATAAAAAAGTTGGAAAGCTTTAGCTATACATTTCAATTGGGATCGTTGGAGTAAAATAATCAGATTAGATTTATCTTAAAAGTTCGTCTAATTTCTAAATCGGATTGATGTCATTGAGTCGTTTTAATTCAGTGGTCCAAATAGAGAGAACATGATTTCACTTTTATCATTTGAAAAAAAAGTAGAAGAGGGATATCATATGGACTCCTTACCATGCAGACTGGCGTCCTGATTTCAAACAAGTTGGAATTGAAGCATAAACTTGAAAGTGTGTGAGCCAGATTAGAATCAGTGTATGTCTATGGTTGCAAAGCAGCCAACAATGAGCTTTAAAAATTAATTTACTATCTGTAAACTACTGAATTAGGGTGATGTACGATCTGAAAATTAAAGTGCTTTTACTTTTCACGTTATCATCTTATCTCAACTTTTTAAAATGACAGAACACAAATAAATTATATTTTTAGATGTGATTTATGTTAATTTTTTCCATCCTTACAAAAAGAATTAATTCATTTCAACTTTATTTCTATGAGAACTAAAAAAAATATTAGTAAATAAACACACTCTGTCATGTTTTGAACTGCTTTTAATATTTGTATGTTATTTTTTGAACTATTAGATGTATATATAGTGTATATTATAAAATTTTGTTTACATGATAGAAAATATTAACTATTTTTAGAAGAAGTATAATTAATTAAAATGTTATTGGTAATACAAATATTTGAGAATTATAAATAATTACATACAACAAAAAATGATATATTATTTTTAATTTATATTTCAAAGATAAACCGAAATACATAATTTATATTATAATAAAAAAACATAGGTGAGATACCCAGATATGATATTGTAGATACTCATAGTTAATTATATATGGATTGACTACACATTCATATACATAACAAAATAGAACGCGATCCGCTACGCTGTGAAGAATTTGTCATTAATTTCTTATCATATACAAAATAGTGTAATTAACTAATTGCATATGAATATGAATATTTTTTTTGTGGGAGGAACAATAATATAAACAATAATTATGAGCAAAACTCTTATTGAAATACTGTTCCTCGTTGTTGTGGATAAACAATAATCTTCCAGAGGATTTCTATAGTGTGAACAGTAATCGCAAATAGTATCTTCTCAGATTATTGTGAACAATATCATCTCTGAACAGTATTCATAAACAATGATCATCTCATATTACTGTTTCTTACTACTGTGGATGAACGATAATCTTTCCTGAGGAGTTGTATAATTACAAATATGTATCTCGACTTTTATAAATTTTGATGTTGATTAATATCTAAAATTAATTCTATCTAGTCTTTTATAAAATTAATTCTATCTACTAAAAGAGTGGTAAGCTTCTGAGCAAGGGAGAGTGGCTACATTGACAATAACTTCTCTGCTTTTAGAGATTATGATTAGATTTATGCATAGATTAAATCCAACGAATTATAAAAGATCGTACATCCACTATCAACGAGTCACATGAGAAGCATAACAAAAGCTAACTTACTTGTGGATCCCACATGGATCCACTTTTGTCTCGCACCTTGAGGCATTGATTTAAGATGGCTGATTTTTTTTGTTATCTCTACTCTAAGAAATTGTTACTAGTAAAGAGTAAAGAAAATATAATATTACATGTTATGATTTTATTGATTTATGGATTCGTACAAACAATAAATAAACAAACAAAAAAGAAAGAAAAAGAAACCGGAGTATTAGTAAGAAGTATATAATCACACAAAATAGATGAAATGGGAGGAAAAATCAAAAGCATAATCCAAAATATTAAAGTAGATAATGTAGATATTCATTTTTCTTTTCCTCTTAATTTGTATGATATATTTTGACTTGCAAAAAAAAAACGATTTAATTATAGAAGATTTTTTAAATATATTTTTTCTACAATTGATTTAGTATAAAAAAAATGATTTCACAGCAAAGCACGAAATTTGTACCTAGTTAAAAAAAAAGGGTAATGTCTTGGAAGGCATTTGAATTTTTAGTTTGCAATAAATTGGCCTCTAAATTTTTAATCTAAATAAATATGAAATGTCTAGGATACCCCCAATAACATTTATCGTTGTTAATTGCTTTTATGAATATTATACTTTCCAATTTGGGCATCAATTTTATATTAATAAAAAAATTGTCGTACTTAACAACATTCGGTAATTTTTTATATAACTATTCATGTAACTATTTCTTAAAAAGATTTAGAAAACAAATAACTTAAAACAGACGGGGACGTGATGATAATTAAAAATCATGTAGTAAGAAATTAGAGGGATGGAGTAACAGCTAACAAAGATGGGATTATGATAAAAACAACTTTCCCAATACATCATTATGCGCGAGTCGTCACCTCCTGAGCGAGAATGACTGTGGTTGAGATGGAAGCGTTGCCGCTAGGGTTTCGATTCAGACCCACTGACGAGGAGCTCGTCAATCACTACCTCAAGACGAAGATCTCCGGCGTGGGCTCTCCCGACGTCCACGTCATCCCCGAGGTCGATGTGTCCAAATGCGAGCCATGGGATCTTCCAGGTGCCAACTTCTCTCCATTCATTTCCGTTTAGCGAGATCATTCTGATTCTACTATTGTTCGCTCATCAGGTTCTATTCTCAGTCTACTGGACTGAGGTAGCTGTGTCAATTTTCTTTTTTACTGCTATATGTAGTATAATATAGTATTGTTCTGTTATTTCGGAATCAGTTCTTTCTGTCTCATACTGTTTCACTAAAATATGATCTGGGTGCAGGACTTCAATAGCTTGCTCTACTTTTGTAAGAAAGAAAAGAAAGAACAATATCAGGGTTTATCCTTTTGCTACTGTTGGAAAGGAGATACTGTAGACCACAAGCGTATTGTACTTTGATTCATTCTTTGACTGCTGCTTGAGTTTTAAAAGTACTGGACATATTCTAGACCACAAGCTCAGAAAGCAGATTCCGGATCAAATATGGCGATAAAAAAAAAAATGCTTCCTCTCAGTGGGAATCATATCAAAGTGCAATTTCCCTTCTGTCTTCTTGTATGCTTCATAGAATCAGAATATTTATCATCTTTCAAATCTGGATTCTCTATGGTGTAGAGGTGGGCGCTGCATTCTACTGAATTGTTTTCTGCTAGCTTATTGGGCCCATAAGAGAAGTTGAAATTGGACGATTTTAGGTCCCGGAATTAGGACGCCTGGATTCTGATTCCATATTGCAACTCCTAATCATTTTATGTTTGGCTCACCAAGTTAATAGTATTGCAAACAACAAACAACCAATAGAACAAGGTTTTTTTAAGAAATGATTATTAATAGACTGGCTGCCTTGAAAATATCAAGATAAACTTAACCAATTGTGTACAAAACAACTTCATAAAAACATGAAATTAATTTCTTTTTTGTTGTTTGATATGATCTTCGGGAAGAAAAACAGAAAAGATACATCAAAAAGTTTATTGAAGTCATGGGAAAATTATATACATGTATCATTGTCCAATGGAATATACTTGTATGATCAACAATAAACTAACAATTTGCGCTTGTTGAAGTGATGTTAACTGGTAATTGTTGGATGCAAAGTGAGCATGTTGGAAATTGAAAATTATTTGCTAATAGATTAAGTGCTAGATTATATATTCATGGAACCTGTAAATTGTTATTCAGAGACCTTCACATTTTGGTGCGTTCCTAACACATTTTGAACTCATAAACAGGTAAATCTCTAATAAAATCTGACGATCAGGAATGGTTTTTCTTTGCCCCTAGAGACCGAAAGTATCCAAATGGGCACCGGTCAAACCGGGCTACTGCAGCAGGGTACTGGAAGGCAACTGGCAAGGACCGGATTATCCGCTCTAGGTCTAGGGAGAAAAATCAACGTATCATTATAGGCATCAAGAAGACCCTGGTTTTTCACAGGGGCCGGGCTCCCCGTGGCGTTCGTACTGGTTGGATTATGCATGAGTATCGTACCACCGAACCTGAGTATGAGTCTGGCAATCAGGTACCATCTTTTCCTATAATTTTCTATTTGACTTTTTCCCCTATACCAGACAATGGTCAGGGTATAGCCAGTACCACTATGAAGCAGTTTGGAAGGTAACTGGTGAAATAACATGTGAGTTGCTTAATTGCTTTTTTAGCTCTTTGCAAATGACATCCAGTGCCTTTGATATTTTCAACATGCATCTAAACTGTTGGCATGTTTGCAACTAGGAACACAAATGTTAGAGTAATATTATGATAATCAATATAAAATGTTGGTCTCTGTGCTATTTCTTTCTTTTCTCCTCCACTAAAAACTAATTGAACTAAAAGCTAGAAAATCAAACATGCATTTTGTAGTTGGAATTTTCCATAACTTGCAAGAAATAATTTTGGTCATGTTAAAAGTATTGATATTACAAAAGTTATGAATGTAATTGAAAATATAAGGAAATTCTGCTGCAGTTTGCAAAAAATTTTGGTGTTATTTTCAAAACATGTTATTTCTTTTGTTATACAGGGTGGGTATGTCCTCTACCGCCTATTCAACAAAGAAGAGGAGAGAACTTCCGTGAAAGATGAAAATGAAACTGATGAAATTATATCTTCTCCAGTTGGTGAGAGGCAAAATGAGGCACAGCAAGATGGAGATTTGCAGGAAGCATTTCCGTGTTTGCCTGAATTTGGCAGTAGTACTCTTCGACCTTCCCATCCAGACAAATGTCTTGCTGATTTGGCTGACAGTTCTGTTACATCTTCCATCGCAACTTTGAGCACTTTTGATGAAGGATTAAAGGTGAAGCAATGATTTTTATTTTTACAGATTCTTCTTTATATGATTGCTTGTTTAATTTTTTTTAAATTGTAACTGGTAGAAACATTTGCTTTCCAGGAAACACGAGAAGATGGGTTTATGCAAATACCAAAAGCACAGCTGGATGAAGGGGATGGTTTTCCCAATATGACATCTCCATTGCGGCCATACACAGATTATCCATTTCCTAACAGCTTGAACCAAGAAGATTACATGAGGCTCCTGAATGTTGATAGTTTCTCAAACCCTGAATTGGTGGGCAATTTGTTAGACTCGGTGCTTCCTAATCCAGTCGACTACTCAGCTACAAATCAACAGGTCAGAGTTTGTGGGTTTTTGTTAATCCAGGATTACCATAGCAGATTTTGTGTACTCCCCTGTTAATTCCTAGTTTTGGTTTTTGTTACATTTTCCGTATTAGCAGCACATAGTTGGAAAGAAACTTACAGTGACTTTTATAACATATTAACAATCTAAATTCATTATTCTAAATTTCCTACAGGATACTGATGCCAATGAGGCTATGTATTGGCCTTATGAACAGCTAGCAAGTGAAGATGCTGACTATGCAAATAATGAAATTAATGACTTGACAAAGAACAGAGACACTGGAATCACTATTTTGGGCCGTGGTGTGAACTTTCCGACAGATGAAAACCCCAAATCCCCATCTGAACGGCAAGGCACTGCTAAGAGGAGAATTGGACTTCTAATAAGTGAATTGTGGGGCGGTAGATGCACGATGAACAATAGAAATGAAAACAAGGTCAGTACTTTGATGAAAGAAGACAATTTCAAACAAAGTCATTTATATCATGTATAAGCTTTTAGCAGATATGATCTGTTCTCTTTGAGACATCATGATGCAATACTAGGAAGTTTAAAGTATGTTGTATTTTGCAAATAGTGGAAACTGAGGGTTGAAACTGTATGTTGCATTGTAATTGGATAAATTGAATGTGCTATGCAGGTTCTGCAGACCTCAGGTGGTGACGGTTCTCTTGCCGGCAAGCATGAGAGTCTACCAATTAGCGGTAATGAATTTGCAAACTTATTTAAGAACTCCCAAGTTATTCCAATTTTCTAGACAGTGTAATTCCCAGATCCTGTGAGATGCTGATATTTAATGCAATGTCTTGTTGGACTTCTATATCAGGCATTATAAAGCTGGTATCGGATGGTTTGCTACATTATTTGGGCTAATATATTTATCTTAGTTGGCGTTATAAAGGTTGCATCATATGGGTACTAGACAAATATACAAGTCCAGAAGATAACTATTTGTTTGAGCATGAATGAGGCTTCTGCTAAATACACTGTTTGGTAGTGTACCAGTTGGGTTCAGTTTATATAGCTTGATACTAATTAAACTAAGCTTTTAATGAGAGTGTGCTTTAATATTCTAGGGGCAGATGGTGCAGAAATCGATGGAGCTAAAGCTGAGATGATGTCAAGGGACAAGTTGACCCAGAAAGGAGATGGTCAACCCAAAGGAGGTGTATGGACTTGTACAATCTGGTATAGTATCCGGTTTGCTCTGTGTGTAATGCTTATATCCGTCTGTATTGGTTTATGGAGTAAATTTGTAGGAGGCATCAGATGGTAAATAGTATAAATTTTCTTTTGGTTTAATGTCTGTACATAGTATTAATGTAAGGAGACGTGTTGGGCAAATTCAGGAATCAGAAATTAACTGTAGTTGGGGGGTGTAATGGATCTAGTGTTTTAACTTTTAAGGTTGGTTTGTTGTAGAAAGGATCTATGCTAGCATGTAATATTAGTAGTAGGTTATTTTGTAGTGTTTTATTTATGTACCTACAGTTTCTCTCTCTTTCTTTGTTCTCTAAAGTAATATTAGTAGTAGGTTATAGTAGTCGTTAAATGGTACCGAGATCCAATTACGTTAAGAACAAGGCATACCTGTACCTGATGGAAATAAAGTGTGTAATCATAAATTGGGTTGAACGTATAAGGTGAGTGTATCTTGTCAAAGTTGGGCATTTGCTTTACCAAGTCGCAACAAAAAAGAAATAAAGAATAAAAAAATATAAACATAAGATTTTCTCTATTTTCGAAGCGTCTCACTCTCATATCATATATGGTTTTGTTGATTTTCTTGATTTAGTTATAAGCGGAAGCGAATGTTGTTTGCTTATTTGTTTGTTTGCATAGGTTGTTTGGCTGTGTTTGGTGGTCGTGCTGTTGGAAGTTCAGATTGAAACTGTTGTTGAACTTGTAGCTAGCCCGAATTTTATGCTGTTCTTCTATTAGTTTGTTACTTAATTATATATCTTTTACTTATTCTGTTTTGGTGGTTGTTTTGCATTTGCTTTTGTCAATTGTTGTTATGATTGAATACTGCTCGCTCTTGCTTGGAGTTGGAGCATTTGAACTTGATCACCCCCCAAAAAACAATGGCAGCATAACATCTCACTCTAATTTGTGCATGCCCTTCAATTAAAAAGAATTTTTAAAATAAAATATTAGTACGATGTAACCATGATACGATTGGAAAATGATCGGTGATTAATGGCCATTTTCTGGTTGCATCGTATGAGGCTCGACAAAACACACATGGCCTCCACAAGAAGAAAACAAACATTGATGTAGATGTTAATTAGCCTTTACAACCTCCGGGTCCACCAAAGAAGAACCCGATTCCTCTTTTGCTTTTGCTAAGCATCACTTTTCCTACATCGTAGCAGTTGGGCTGTCTGGCCGACCGTCCCACCCTGCCGATTTTTGGGGTAATCAGTTCATCATTTCCATCGACAATCTCTGCCTCCGCAACATATGCCACTTTGCCAAATCCTTCTTCTGGGAAGTGCCCGCTACCCATTGGGAAACTTGGTTCGGTCGAAGGAGCCTTGACTTCGCCACCCCAACCGACAATTATTTCGTCTTTGGTCAAGTGCTTGAATAGCTCCTTTGGCCAGTAGCCAATCAGCTTGTTTTGCCGACCAAAAGTCAGCCACCAGTCTTCAGTATCACGATCCTACATATGTTTATCATGTTCAAGTGATAGAAGATTAATTGTGACAATGAAATTTGATCGATATATATACAGTATTTTCCATATGTAAATTCAATTTTGATTGGATTTTACCTTGAATAACTGAATTGTAATATCATATTGCCTGCCGCCATATGAAGAAACGGGTTGCAATCTCATTCCGAGAGCAATATCATGGCTTACTTGTACGAATCCAGGACAGAGAAGATTTACGCAGTCAATCTGCTCTGGATTGTTACTCTGATCAAATTGAAATATAGGTACTCTCTTATTATCTTGCTCAGACACTTTGAATCAGTTATTCCTTCCAAAAAATTGATCCTCAAAAGCTTACCCAAAAGATGAAGAAGCGTGCATGATTGTCATGGGATATACTTGGATATACCTACAATACCAATCGAATCCCAGAAAAGAGACCAGTACATGTAAATTCCGCATAATAGTCTCATCATGAAGCATGATTAATTACAAAAGTGATGCTTATATTTGAGAAAACTCTTATTGTAGCAATGAACATCCTTAATTGATTTGGTTGTCTTTTCATTACATGCATTCTTATAGACTGGTAAAGAATGTTGACCAATTAAGCACATATTTTTGTTAATAAAAGTAGCCAGTGGCTCCCTGTATCATTAACTAAACAAGTTTCGACAAACTGATGTAAATCAGTATACAGAAGTAATAAAATTTGGAAATAATAATGCAAGGGAACTTACAGCCCATCCAGCAGATATGTAATCAAAAGTATCTCTTTGCTCGCTAAAAAGGCTTGCTATGCCGGCGCTATAACTATACAGGTCTCCTCCATGTACAGTAGGCTCATACACGCTAATCACTGCTTTTGTCCCTCTATTTTTTTCTTTTGTCCCATACATGGCTTCCTTCATGACAAGAAGTTTGAAAATAATGTGGATGAGATGAAAGAAGCATTTTTTTTAAAAATAGCTGGTGACTCACATATAATCTGGTTTCACTCAAGGCATCAGGGTGCATCTTTTTAGTGATCGGATCTCGAAGGATTCGGTTTGAAGAAAACTCTGAGGGGCTGATATCCTCTTGGTTCCTCCAAATTGGTACTGTACCGACTGGGCATGCGATGGCACTTACATGAATCGCAGAAGTATTCCCTTTTGTTGGAGACTCTTCTTTTTTACCAGTTGGAAACGACGAAGGCTTCATCTGCATGTATGCAAGAGCAAATCAACTGATTAAAGAGACTTAATTATCTATGGTTATCATATTGTCACATGATGTTAACTTGTACTAGGCTTGGATATATTGAGTGTACATATATGCACCTTAATAGTGTGATTCCGTAGCAAAGGATGTCGTAGAGCTGGCTGGGAATTGATATTGACGCAATCAAATGTATCTCCATTTTCGATCTACAAAACCAAGTTGAATATGTCATCTTTGCTATATTTTGTTGTGAATTGGCAAACTGTAAATGAAGATACATGGATAGTTTTGATTGCTGCTTCATGCACGATTTCTCGCCCTTCGTTAGATCCAGTAACCTTTGCTAGAATGAAAATGAAGAAAGCGACTGTACCAGTGAAGTGTTCCATGGTTAGAAGCTAAAATTTTATGCTAAACTTTTGCTAGATACATTGTCCATTATATATGTATATATATTATATATATTACTAAACAAATTAAGTATATCTCTTCATATATTGTGTGGAGTTATTACAAAAAAGAATCAGTAATTATCTTTTCAGTATATCATTAATTATTGATCTTATCTAATTAATTAGCAAGTGCATATATACATGTCGTATATATATGCTATTATTGTACTTATATGACTTCATTCATCAATTAAAGTACTGGGATAACTATATTAATCAACCCAGGTTCATTCTTTAGTCTTAATTTACAAAAATGGAGAGAGTGACATTTATGCTGATTCGGAATTTTTTAAGTTCTGGATATATTAATTCTAAGCCCTTCCATGAAGCATGACGCTCCCAATTTCTCAAGTTCTCACCATATCTAGTAAAATTGTACAAACCACAAGTGGTATCCATGTTTGGTGCTCATTAATTACAAACATGTGTAATTTCATCCTTGTTTGAAATTTAAAAAATGACTTGCATTATTTGGACCAACTCTCCTTCTTTAGTTCTTTTTTAATTGCTAAATTTGCAAGTCGTCTAAAAAGTGTCACAAAAATTTTTGCAATTCATTTTCAAAAGTTATGCACATCTTTATTTATGCAATTATAAAAGATTGTTTTTTTTGTTGATTCTAAAAAATAATTTTTTGTCATGCCGAAAAATTATAAATTTCAGGTGTAAGGATTTTTGAAAATTCCTGATGAGACAAATAATTCAACATTTACAATTATAGAAAATTGATATGGAAAAAATATCAAATTATTAATGTGACAAATAAATTAAATATTTATAATTATAGAAATGGAGATATTTTTATTTTTTTTAAATTATTATTTGGACTTGGTTCTCATCCAATAAAGTACATTTATTTTGGACCGAGCCATGAATAAGATGTTGCCACATCTCTCATAAAAATGATAGCTTCGCATTGTTAACCATCAGTTATTTAATTATTTCAGTTTGCATTTATATAATTTACACTTAACAATTTGCCAAGTAGTTATTTCATTTTGATTTCTCATTCTAAAATTATTCGACCTTTGATCATTTCAATTAAATCATAATATTCAAAATGTAAAGAGCAAACTTTTCTAGTGTATTTACTATTTGGCACATAACAAATTGTTAATTTTTAGTGGGTCAGTGATATGAACTTTCAAAAGAAATTTGATGGCTTTAAATATACATTATAATATCACTTTCTTTAAAACTTAATCATCTCCATCAGGTATCAACTGATGTGCAATAAGTATAACGAATAACTTCTCAGAATACTGAAATTTATATAGCGTCGTCTGCATAAATGAAAGCAAATCCTGAATAATATAAAAAATTTGATAAAATTATTGAATATTTAGTGCATAAATTTTCTATGACAAATGAATATGAAAGAAAATTAACAAAAGAAAGATGCATATAACTTTGATTTCAGAGACCCATAAGGAATCTATAAGCCTTTGCCACATGTCAACATGTGTTTGGTTGGCATGTTTATCCAATGGCTGCCGACTCGATCACGTCGGCATAGCACAAATCAAAGTGCAATGTTAATGTTAGTTATTGCCTTTTTTCTCCATTGCTAAATAAATGGAGGGTCCATTTGTCTAATATTTTCTACGAAAATAACTTTGTGATCATCCATATGTGAAGCTTCTGACATCATACAATTCATTATTAATTTTATAAAATAAAATAAAATACACCTAATTATTTTAATAATTTTCCAATTCAAAGTTGACAATTTCGGTATCAATAGTGGGCTATTTTGAAAAATGAGCTTCTCCTCGCTCTGGCTTGGCCCCTCCATCAAGGCATCGACGCAAGGGTTTTGTGTGCTTTAACAGGTTTCTTCTTCCTTGAATGTTGAATCCTTCGCTCCTCGCTCTTGCCAAAACGCATACTCTGCGCATACCTTAATTGTGAGAGTGAGAGTGAGAGTGAGATTGAGATTGAGATTTGCAACTAATGGCGCTGTCTCGATCCAGATTCCTTCTCCAATCTCCCGACACTCTCCGCGCCGCTCTTCTCTCCTCCCCTCTCCTTTCCCTCCGCCATTACCGCGTCTCCCGCTCCCGCGACGATTTCCCCCCGACTCGGTTCGCTCTCATGTCTCTAATTTCTAGATCCTTTTGGCATGTTAGTCTGTTCCATTTCTCTCTCGAGTTTACTCAGTCAAGGTCACCTTATACAGTACAACTGCTAGTAAGAGTGTTATGTACGCTTGTAATAAGAGGTTCCACAAGCTCGCTTTATGTTAAACATTCCCACATTCTTGTGATGAAGTTAATTATTCCGTTACCAATAATGCATCACTGCTGCTTTCACTAGCAGACTGAATTGTGCCACTGCTCACTGGTCTGTTCATTTGCAAAGATTATCACAACATACATACTTCCTGGAACTAGTCCGGTCGGGATTATGAATTCTCTCTTTGACAGGTATGAGCAGGTAACTCCCACAAACTGGGGAGTTAGAATTGTACCAGAAAAGAAGGCATTTGTGATAGAGCGGTTTGGCAAGTACCTAAGAACACTGGACTCCGGTATACACCTTCTGGTACCGCTTGTTGATCGGATAGCATATGTGCACTCCCTGAAAGAGGAGGCAATACCGATACCTGATCAGTCTGCTATTACAAAAGATAATGTCAGCATTTTGATAGATGGCGTGCTCTATGTCAAGGTCTCTCTCTCTCTCTCTCTCTCACACACACACACGCACACACACACACACACACACAGAGTGTGCATGCACACACTGCAGAGTTTAGAATATACCTCACCAATTTAATGCATACTTAACCCCGCCTTGCACTCCCACAATGTTTGACTCCCAAATAAGTTTGAAAGACTTACTGCTGGTGTATAATTGCATTTCCTGTATTCGCTTCTAAGTTCAGGAAGAGAATTTCCATATTATGTAAAAGTAAAGCTCAATTTTTATATTATGTATTGTTGGAGTTAGTTTAGCTATTTAGCCATCTACTATTTCAGTTACTTTTAATCTTATAAATTTGAAAGATCTTATTATGTATTCACTATTTAATGAAGATGCAATTGGTTTGCAGTATTAGATTAAGTTTCCAATGAATTTCTTCATTACTTAAATCGTGGACCTGAGTCTCTTGTAATTTGTTAGAACCAGTAGTTCCACCATGAAATTTGAAATGTCGGCTATTTGGACCAGTTATTAGTGAAGGATTTAAAGGTATCATTTCTATTTTGGCCCCCAACTCATACTAAGCGTTATTTTGAAGTCTGTCCTAAACTTTCCTATGGTCAAATTCCCCAAAACCAAGATCTCTGTCACTTGAGTTTCAATAATTTCAGATAGTTGATCCATTCCTAGCATCATATGGAGTAGAGAATCCGATTTTTGCTGTAATTCAGCTTGCACAAACAACAATGAGAAGCGAGCTTGGTAAAATTACGCTTGACAAGACATTTGAGGAGAGAGATATGCTCAATGAAAATATTGTGGTTTGTATCCATTTTTAAATTAACACTTTCATTATATGATTTGCATGCCTGCTGGATTGGTTTGAGAATGCTACTGGACCCAACAGATACAGGTTCTGTTGAGGTTTTACTTGCTGGTTGCAGTTTTTTCTTTTTCAACTGGTCAGGAGCAATGCTGTATTAAATTGTACAAATGGTTTGGAAGAATCTTACTTATTTCCTGTTCAGCTCGTATAAATGATTTTAAAGTTTACTAATTTTATGGAGTACCATCTGTTTTGTGATGTTTCAATTTTAAGTAGTTCAATTCCTACCTAGCATATCCAAGCTGGGGAACCTGATTGTTTTCAGGCTGACTTGAATTTTGGTTTTTCATTGGCACATGATTTTAGGGGCCAACATGGTACAGAAGATGATATTTCAAACTACCCTGGAACATTGAAACTGGACTGACTCAGGAAATCATTGATACTGTTGTTTGTTTGTTTACTCTTTTAAGGATCTAATTTTTCATATGAAAACATACCATTCAGAGATATACCTGTCAGACATTAGAAAAAAAGGTTTAGCAGTCCGTCCCCCCCCCAACCACAAGCATTAGTGGTATCATACTGACACCCACATTTCTCCATACTTGCCTTTTCTATTTGAAGGTTAATAATATTTTGATTGATTGTTGAACAGAGGGCAATAAATGAAGCAGCTACAGCCTGGGGCCTTAAGTGCTTGCGTTATGAAATAAGTAAGTTTAATGCTATGTTTTGCTTGTTGCTTTACTCTTTTATAGTTTCATTTTCTGTAAACTTATTTCTGATTATTTTTTTTCCTGCTCTAAAGGGGATATATCACCACCGCCTGGTGTGAAGGCAGCTATGGAGATGCAAGCGGAAGCTGAGAGAAGAAAGCGTGCCCAAATTCTTGAATCTGAAGGTATTATCTTTTTCCTTTGATGTTTTACTCTTTAGAATGTAATGACTCACAACCATTTGTGCTAATGCTTTCATTGGATGAATGCTTGATTATTTTGGTGTGAGCAGGAGAGAGGCAAGCAAACATCAACATTGCTGATGGTAGAAAGAGTTCGGTAATTTTAGCTTCTGAGGCTGCTATGATGGATCAGGTCAATAGAGCTAAAGGTATGCCTTGCTTTTGCCTGTAAGTACTGCATACTCCTGATACATTGTTATAAAAGATTGATGTCTAAGTGTTCCCTTGCAAACTATAAAAAGTGTTATGTATATCCTTGTAAAATGACGAAAAATAAGAATAAATCTAAGAAAATTCTCTTTTTATTGTTATTGAACAATATTATGAGATGCTCATAGGGTTATAAACGGAATGGGTATTTATCCACTGTCCATGTCCGTATCCGAATATAATCCGTATCCGTAAATAAATTATCCGTATTTGTATCCATTATGTATCCGTAAAAATGATGCAGATACAGATATGGATTTGGTTTTGGATTGTCAAATAATGCGGATATCCAGATTATCCCAATCTGAAATAAAAACAGATACTATAGTTTTTATTTTCAGAACTGTATCAAATTGGCAAATTTTTATTTTTATATCTCAATTTCTAGTTCTCTTTTTCATTTTGTTGAAATATTCTCATATTTTATAACAGTGCTATTTATTATGAACATTAATTAACAAATATATACATTTTTTGTCATTTTTGTTTAATTAAAATATTTCTTTTAATATTCTAAATGCTTATTTTTATATTTTTATTAGTAACACTTATTAATTTTCGTTTTATATCCGTAACCCGAATCCATATCTGTTGAATATCTGCTCCGTATTCGTATCCATTTAAGACGGATTTGGTTTTGAATTTTGATATCCGTTTAATATCCGTATCCGTATTTGTATCTGCTTAATAAGATGCGGATACGAATATGGTTTTAGCACTATCCGTTCCGAATCCGTTCCATTTACACCCTAGATGCTCAACTTTCCAGATTGTTCAATCTGACTATAAATCTCTATTTCATACTTTGTAAGACAAATACACTCAGCATCATTTTGTATGGTTTAAAAAAAAAAAAAAACTCTAACAGGAGAAGCTGAAGCAATACTGGCAAGATCAGGGGCCACAGCAGAAGGTCTTAGGCTTCTATCAGAGTCCATGAAAGCAGAGGGTGGCAGTGAGGTTTATTGCTTTCTTTTTTTAGTTCTTTACTTTTCCTTTAGTGTGGTTATAAAAGCTTATATTGCAAGTTTCTGGGGGAAAGCATGTTGGCCATTTTTTTTCTTTAACATTAGTCTGTCATATCCATGGAAAAGGGGAAACTTCATACCCCACAAAACATGAGCCCCACCACACCAGATATTCTATTTTCTCCAATTTTAAAAACTAAAAGCAGGAAGTCTTCCAAACTCCTTCCATTAATGTTTAAGAGACATGTTTTGAATTTCTTTTCTATTTTTTTTTGGGTACACGTAGGTCCAGATGAAAACTTTTCTTTCTTTCTTTTATTTTCATGTATTTCAGGCTGCAGGTCTGAGAATTGCAGAGCAATACATCAAGGCGTTTGGTTCAATAGCTAAGGAGGTAATGCAGTTTGTTATTACTTCATAAAAGAAAAAAACATAAATTCTACTTAGTTTTTGCTCAATTTTGGCTTCTTGTAACCTTGTAATTTAACGTTATATTTTTCTTTTTTCTAAATTTCAGGGAACTACAATGTTACTCCCCAGTGCAGCTGGAAACCCATCAGCCATGATTGCTCAGGCCTTAGCAATATACAAGCAACTAAGCATCTCCAACCAAGGTAGTCCTCGCCACCATCGTAAGACCCACCCCAAAGAAATTACGGAGGAGATGCCTTCAGATGATATTACGGAATCGGTTGTATCTGAGACCCACTCGGCTGGGGGAACTGTTCTACCACATGGAAGTGGTTTCTCTCTGCAGAGTCCCACCAAGGGGTCCAATAATTAGTCTACAAAATAGGCCATCACTTTTTTTTTTCTCAATTTTCTTTTGGTTTTTAAAGAGGATCAGACAACTGAAGAGGGACTACTGTTTTGTTGCAATCAAGGATTTTAACCTTTTACCATTCTTCATCCTGAATAAATGGACTATTATGTTTCTTTTTTGGTTATCTAAATCTTTAAGAAAATTAGCTCAATTACAGTCTAGGCCTTAACTTTAATGTTATTCAAAACTCTAGAGAACATTTCTGTTGGATAAAAGGATGTAAACAATTTGTACATTTTAAAGTCTATATGCTGAACCTTTTCTTCTTTAACAAGGTTGCGTGCAAAGTTTTGAATGCTTTTCTTTTAAATAAAGTGTTTTTACTTCACCAATTTTAAAATAGAGAAGATAAGGGGAGGCAAGAAAAAGATGAGAAAAACACAAAAATTTAGGCAAGTAGCAAAGTCCCTTCGTTGGATTTAACACAGTAATCTATTACTATTTAGGCAAGTGAAATTTCAATAGATAGGTAAAAATTTTCAGTAGACAAGCACGTCTGATTTCGAAACAAAAAAACAAAAATCTTCTCCCTACACAGACTAGGAAAATCCATTGGAATGAGCCATATTCAAAATTCAAATAGAGTAGTAAGTAGTAACCCATAACTGCATCAATTACAAATAAATCAAGCAGCAGTACCAGCAAAAAATAAATCAATCACAAAAAAAGAAGAAGAAAAAAGCAACTAAGAGAAGATATGTCTCCTTATTACAATATTTGTTAATTCATTATCCATTCCTTGAAATGTAAATTGGGATTATCAAAATCCATCATTACCTTATCTCTATAGTTATGCTGCACCAGGAGCAGACATGAATGATACTTAATTCTTGACATCAGCAGGTATATAGGAGAAGCTGTTTTTTTTTTTATCAGTTTTGATTGCAATAAGCTTTTGGAAATAACTGAGTTCTGTTTTTCAGTGAAAGCTGGAATTTATACAAATTCGAACTGGATAGTTTCAGTCAACTCTAAAGTGAATTAATGTTTGGCAAGTTGCTGTGCAAGTAATAATAGATGGAGCAAGTTGTAGGGAGTGTAAGTTTGATCAAAGAAATTTTTGGAAGCAAGAGGTTAATTTAGAGTTTGTAGCTTTAGAGGATATGTGAGGATGCTGAGATGTGGGTGAGATGTTGTTCATATATTGAGAGGCTGAGGTGCATTTGCAATTTCTAACTTATTTTGTAGTTTAGGTGTGGTTCTCTCTTAATTTCACTTAATCCATCTATGTAATATATTTTATTCTGACTGGTTGTAATTGAATATGTGCAGACTGTTATTTTCAGTCAAAAGATGTTGCAGATAGAATCTTTTGATTTTTAACAAAAAGATGTCTTAATATTCCATGTTATGAACATATATATAGCACTTGATTTTCATAAAAGCATATCGAGCAGTGGCAAATAACAGAAGAATTACATAAGAATTATCTTGTAGCTAATTAATTTTACATTGATGCATCAAATTCACTTTCCACATGCTATAAATCTGGGATGTCTTACAAAAGTAACGGCCTACGCATAGCTTTTTGGGGTGATCTGGTCCGCCGATGGAACTGATTAATCATCGGCACCCTTTACGGTACAAGTCTCAGTGCACATGATCTTGCAAGTAGGAGCAACAGGGGCAGCAGTGTGGCCGTTTGTGCAGGAGTTGAAGCAGTCGTCATAGCAACCGTAGCCATTAACGGTTGGAATATCCGTTGACACCGCAAGAATGGCAATGAGAAAGAAGGCTGCTATTATTACCTTGTTGTTAGCCATTTTTCTTTTCTTTTGATAGGATAATGAGGAATCAGGTTTTGGTTTGGACTTTTTGCTTAAAATTTGAAGGAAAGATAATTAGTTGTTATAATTAGTTTTATAGCAGCTGTTGAGACTAAATATAGCGTTGCTAGCTCATATGAATTTCTATGCATAAATTGGAGAGGTTGAAAAAAAGAATTAGATATACATGACAGCCATGGTCCAGCAGCATGGACATTGCCATTTTCTAGGTCATGAAAAAAGCAAGCTAGTTTCATTTGTGTAATTGTGTGGTTATCATAAAAATGTGATTTAAACTGCATTGTCATGTTAGAAGTATACATGACTTCAAAACGGTCCAGCTACCACAAAAACATCAAAGCTATACAAGGGCAATATCTCTATTTTTGACCAAAAAAACATGAAAATCATAAAATTATGTCTAAAATATAAATGCACGCCATTGTCTAAACCAGAGGCCGAACCAAAAGAAAATTGGAAATAAGCATAAATATTTTTTAAAAAGCATCACAGCGAAAATGAAGAAAATGTATTTATTTCCTGAGCTCGGTGTTCCCACTGTGCCAATACATCGTTCAAATTTCTCTAACTTTTTGGAATTTGCCACCTGAATTTAGGTATTTTTCCAACAATACATGTTCTGATTACAGACAGAACTTTATTATTCTTAAAAAAAAAGATATTGCTGTTATTCTTTATAAAACCAGGATTAGACAGAAAACTAATTCGTTTAGGAGAATATATATAACAAAATTCCATAGTATCACAAAAAGGTTATTGCTGATATACCAGAATCCAGTTGTCAAGTTACTCACTTACCCTAGAATGTTATACCACTGAGAGTCTCTAGTTAGTCAACTGATCAGATACCAGAATCTAACTAGGGTCATTTCTGAAGTCATCAAAGCTAAGCTTTCCAAGTGTTGAGATAGATAGGCAGCAAAAAGGAACCCTGTATAATTCATGTTTTTTTAAAAAAAAAATGATATGTCCACTTTCTATTAATTTTGTACATTTCTCATGTGTGTTGATAGGTATGCTTGTGGGCACATTTTGAACATTCTTTCTGAAGCTTATAACCTTGTACAGAACAAATAAAGAAAAAAACTACAAATTAGAAATGTGCATACCAGTAAACTTGATCCAATGTTTTGAACTTGTCAGTAGAAGGCTAGAAACCAATACTGTTGTTCAAATATTAAGCTCAAGTCAAGAGCATCTTTGGTAACTTCAAAACTGTCTAGCTCTACTCATAAGATGACAGCCGAAAACAACTTGGAGTGTGAAGTTCATACAAGTAAAAGATTCATGTATGTTAAAAAAAATGTAAGTATTTAAATCGTGCAATACCCATGTTTACTGGCAGAAAACCGTGCTAGCCAAAGCACCGCATCCATATCCTCAGTTACAATGCTACACTATGAATTCTCCAAATACACATAAAGCACATAAAGTTTTAAAATCAGAATTAAATTGTGTATATACAAGAACACATCAACCTAAACCCCAGCACCCAATCCAACTAAACAATTCAGACCTTGCAAAAGAAATTTAGCAACAAAATTAGAATGCAGAGTATTCCTGTTCATTGCTCATTTGGAGACACCACAAAATAGCCACAGCAAAGATGACAAATGAAGATAGCTCCATGGCTAGAGCCCCCCATCCAATTATTCCCGCATGCTTCAAAATTGATGGAATAGCTATGCTTCCCACGACTGATGCACCCGTAAGGAACTTTGTGAATTTTGCCCATCTGTGGCAGTTGTAGTTATTAGTTGACCCAGATAAATCTAAGTTTATGTAGTTAGATGAGTATAAATTGCTCTCCTATAGTAGGCAATTCTGTTTACATTTTCCTGCTTAATTAGGATTGTTATCGGGGTCATGTAAATTTTTGTTGTTTTACATTTTCACAGGACAATAAAATTAAAAATTTGAAGGAAACAAATAAAAAAAATACTTACCCATCAGTACCACCAGACATGATAGAGGAACTATCATTACCAGTGAAGAACAACAATGGCATGGGAAGAATCACATACATCACAACTGCCAACAAGTAAACAGTAAACAATTCAAATTTAGCTATAGTTTAAAATGACACACAAACGACAAAATATTTTACATGAATAATAAAAAGATAGTTGTACTAAGGTAAACAACAATAAGAACAATCCTAGCTCACCTGTTAGCATAGGCCACCAATTACTGTAAAGAGCACAAGCCTGGAAAATAGACAATATTAGTCAATACGAAAGGACAATGTAGTTAGTTACATGCAAGGGTTCACAAATCACAAGATACCTACTAGCACCAAACCTCACAAAATTTCTGTTGTCCAACAATGCTCATAAACTCATAACTATGACAAAAATTCCACCTCCCTAAAAAGGGTCCCAACCTACATTCAATCAAAAACATGACAATGCCTCTATCTTCTTTGTAGTTTGTAAAGATGATAATTATTTGTTCTTCCTCATTCAGGATTTTTCTTTGGATAAAATAAAATGAAAGTAGGGAAACAGATGGAAAACTTCCCTGTTTGGAAGTAAAAAAAAAAATATATCAATCATTTCTCAGTTAAGAGGTTAAAGTTGCCAATTGACTTTATGCGGCTCAGGGGGTTGACGAGCGTTCATCTGGTTGAACTTCTATTAATAGACTGTAAGTATACCTGGGCATATCTATGGCATTACTCATATCAGTCAGTAAGTTTCTGTAGTTAAATAAATAACTCTCTCATAGCGGGGCATTATTTTCACCTTTTACTTCATTTGACATGAATCATCCCCAAGGCTGTGCTCCTGAGTTTGAGGGGAAAGGGAAGGGAAGTGAAGAAAATGGGGGGATGTTAACTTTTTTTACATCCCAAATTGGGAGGGAACAATCGTTGGAAAAATGAACAGATGGATTCTACTTATTTCCCTCCATTCACCTCTCTTAACCTCTTAAAATTAGATATTTAAAACAAAGGTGAAAATAGTTCTCCCCTCCTTTCTCCTCCCTCCCTCTCCATTAACCCTCTTTGGAGCACACCCTAAGTTGTGAATCCTTAAAACCTAAGCTTCACCCAAGACCACCTTAATTGATCCCTCAGGTATTCAAATAAGTAAAGAAGCCAACTACAATATAATGGTCAACTATTCCAAAGACAGAAAAATGGTCCTTTTAGATGGATGCAACTTCATGTGAAAATTTCAGAGGGCTTTAACACAAAATCCGAGTTTTTGGGGGTAATTACAGGAGCAGAAGCCGTGAAAGAGAAGTTATGTATGTACTCACCAAGATTTGAAGTACAATTCCGCCTGATACTAAAATTGCAAGAAGAGCAAGACTCGCACTATGCAAGCATGCTACCATGCTCCTGGATAACCGTGGCATTTTTATCTCCCTCTTAATTCAATCAATGATATGTACTTAACTGCAGCACAAAAAAAAGGGCTTATCATAAACACATATTGTAAGCGAGACAATTTCTGCTAAATCCTAGAAAACCTCAAAGAAAATTAGTTTTGATGTTTGTGCTGTTTACATATTCATTGATGCCCAGATTTGTTCAAGGAACCTTCTCTATGCACAAATGAATAGGTTCCATTTGGCACTATATTGACCATGGAGCACAAATTTCAGGTTAAATAACGAACCTTCAAAATAGCCAAAGCCCAAAAGGTCGACAAACATAGCATTATGATCTTTTCAGTTGGTCTATCAATTAGACTACAGCTAATCTCCAGCACTAGTTCTCATAAATTTTAAACAAAAGCTGATTCAAATGAAGTATAATTTAATTCAGAACCCAATTTGTTGACCCCCAAGTAAAGATCTCAAGAAATTTCTATACTCCACCAACAACTCTGCAACCAGTAATGTTCTTATAAGCATTAAAAACTAATAGCTGAGAAATGTTCTGATTAGTAATAATTTTATTGTTTGTCAAGTACCATACTTAAGATTAGGACCTCCTATCATAGAAAGCAAGAGTCCGTTGTTGCTACTATGGTTTGGAAAATCAATTGGCAGCCCATGATCCAATCCGATTATAGGTGAATCCTCGAAACCCCATAGGCATCTAGATACCAGTAAACTAACCTAATTTTTACCAAATCAGTACTAAATTCGAGCGGAGACGGAGCGATTTATGGCTGCAACGCTTGAAATTCCTCCGAGTCGCCGTCCGTCGGAATTAGGCCGATTGTTACTTGCAGTTTTACTCTTCGGATGAGTGACTCCGAATTCAGAAATTTGATGATTTCTCTCTTCTGAGATGTGGAAGGTGGAAGGAAGGTTGGGAAGAGAGAGAGAGAGATTGGGGTTATGAGGTACCTTCCCTTCAACTCTGTTTCATTTTTTCATTAATTCTCTAATTTTTCTCATAAAAACTAAAAAGAAGATGGTCTTCCCTGCTTAATAATAACTAAAACCAAAATTGCAAGCATAGAAACAGAACGAAATTTATTAAGCACGATTACTAAAACATAAAAATCACCTTTTCCAATTTCGAAAATTGAAGATGCTCTCATTATTATCATTTTACTTTTTATATTGCGAAATAAGTAGACCACGTGTTTTTGGAAATTTGTTAATGTTAGGCGTTTGTATTTATATGAATTGTGCATCACTCGCCTCCTTTTGTGTTAATTTTTAGGCCTCTAATTAAAAGAGATTAGGCCTTGATCCGTGCTAACAAATTGAATCTTTCTTCACGGAACAAAGTGTGAAATTATATTGTTGATTAGGTCGATAATCTAAATAGAATAATGAAAGGAATAAACTCTCCTTTTCTTTTTAATAACATGGTTAACAAGGCATAACAAGGATTGAACAAAAAGTTCTTACAACAATTAATTCTATTTTGATAACACTTATTATATCTTCATTTTGCAAAATTGGACAAAAATCATGGGTAATTAATTTATAGCAAAGCCAATTTGAACGCATGTTCACTTCTTCTTGAAAAAATAATCTTACTACATTATTCATTTACTAAAATTTTCATCGGTACACGGTGCCTATTATTATTATTTCAACATATTCAATTATATATCGGTTCCAAATCATGTTTACTTTCATTAAAACTATATTATTAACCGTTTACTTTTTTTAACTTTCTTATGTCTATGCTCTGTTTTTCCATTAAATTTTATTTCTTTAAAATCCTGTCAATGTAAGCAAAGTGATTTCCTTTTTCTATAATATGATATTAAAAGATAGCAAACTCATTTATTATTTATTGTTATTTTAAAGAACATCCATAACACATAATATTTAAAATTGAGTGCGTTATTTTAATATGAATAAGAATAACAAAGAATGAAAGACGTTAATTGATAGCCGTTTTCTAATGGTTATATATTGTGTTAATTTATCTCAATTTTCTTGTAGAGACATACAATCATTTTAAATGAAATTCAAGGAAAATCATATATTGATAACTCATCCAATAGGCCTTGAAGTATACTTAAAAAAAAATTAAAAAAGTGACAATAAATATAATCCAAGAGGAATGTTATATAATCCCAAAGTTCTCAATCTCTAAATATTATTAATATGTTTTCAAAAGTTTGTAAAAGAAATTAATATTTTACTTCGGTTCAAAATTTTCAAACATAACGAGCGTTCATCTTTATCTCAAAAAAAAAAACAATTTGGATCAAATTACTACAAGTTTTTAAGTCAGAGACCAGATGGGAATGTTTTTTATGTTGGATTTTTTTTATTGAGTATTTATTTGGGGGATCACTAAACTTAGCATGTCTCATCTCAGAAATTATTTTTATTAATTATATAAACTAGTCATGAAATATTAATTTTGTTCTTGTAGATATATAGCTGAAATTTTGCTTTACTCCAATCCTCTTTTTAGTCTCTAAAATAGTAAAGAATTGATATTATTGCAAAAAGTACTTTGGCATGAGCAAAAAAAAAATTACCTGTGATATAAAAGTTAATCACATAATTAAGAAATGTACAAATTATATTTCATTTTTTTAGTTTCCTATTTATTACGAGGCCCAAATTAATTAGCATGACCTTCAAAGAAATTACTCTTTGTTATTATGCTTTTTATGAAATTATTAAGCTTAATTACATTATAAGTACTTAAGAAGCTCTGTCATACCTCCAGTTACACACTTCAAATTTTAAGTTCAAATTCAGTTTTGTAGAAAATTTATATTTTTTTAAAACAATAAAAATCCACCAATTTCATCAGAAACTGAAAATCATATATATATATATATATATATATATATATATATATTGATACCACCGGTTTTAGTTGAAATTTGATTCTAAATTATACTATGTAAGATATTTGCATGTCGCCATTATTAAATCATAATATCGATGGCATGATTTTATTTTCAATGCTTATCCATAATACTCATACTCATATCTTTGTCAATTCATTTGTGGAAATAGCAACCACAATAAAAAAAAAAAGAAGATAAGAAACAGAATACACCCAATAAATTAAAAGAGAAGAAAAGAAAAGAAAAAGCTAGTCTCTTCATAATTTTCTATCTTTTCCGATGTGCTGTTCAATTTGTATTTCTCAAACAGGTTCTGACTTATTAAATTAATGCCTACAGCCTTTTAAATAAAGGAAATTTTGCCAAAATATAACCTTCATTTTTTGTTATTTAAAAAATGTTAAAAGTGCAAGTCTAGCGCCAGCTTCAACTTCCAGAAAATAATAATAATAATAATAAAATCCTCTAATACTTACCAGTATATACTGTATAATTTACTGAAGCCATATGCAAAAGTGGTACGATTGAAGTTGTGAAGATAAATAATTATCTTTGGATTCTCTGAATTATGTTTGTTAAAATATATTGTCGAAAATTTGTTAACCTAGATAACCATTAATTACAACCTAACAAATGTATAAAAGCCAGGGATGTTTTCTGCAATTGCATAATTAATGGATCTAGTTGTAACCTAACAGTTTACATGTGTACTCTTCAATCTTATTTTCTAAAGGAAACAATAGAAGAAGACAGAAAACATGGATTTTATTGTATTATATTGTATTTATATTTATTTATTTGACATTGAGACCGTAGGCTCTTGGATTAAAAAGACAAGGAATTTTGAATGGCTCAAAGTTTGAGTTTGATGTTGTGATGTTTTGGGTCCCAATATCTGATCCATTAACATCGATCCGCTCCAGGCGCATGCAATGTGCTGACCAATTCAAAGGTCAGCGTTTCCGATCCAACGGCTACCATCGATCGACAAAACGAACATTGCTTGGTGGGGCCCTGCCTTCAGAGCTGTACTTCACAAAATTCCTCTACAGACGCCGAACTGACAGCTGATAACCAGCAGTACATCAGGAACCGTCCATCAAGCAATGCACCGGATCTCAACAGCAACTGATCTTTGGTGCAGGATTTCACCAGCTGAGGCGCTCTTCCATGAATGCCATGATGCCATCACGTATCAGAAACGAAAGAAGGCTCCTTGCTTCCACCAATTGTCGTCCAGGATGCCACCTCAGCACCACTATAAAAGCACAGTAACAAATCACGGCCTCACACCAAACCGAAGTGGGGCTCGATCTTCCCCACAGAAACCCTAGCCCTTCCTCTAATTTGACTTAATTTGATCAGAGACCAATCTTCTCCCCTCCAGCTATAAAAGAAACGGTCGATCGGCGACATGAGCAACTTTGAGGTGACATCGGTTGTCAAGAACACGTTAGGTCGCCACCTGGGACCTGCTCTGGTGGGTGAATTCGTCAACCGCACAACAAGCTTCGTAACCGGCCAGCTTTACCTCGACCGCCAGGCCAATGCGAACGATAAGGTGAAGAGGCTGAGGCTGCTCCTCTTCAAGATCCACAGTGTGATCGAGGCGGCCGAGGCTGCCATGCCGATCGGCAACCTTTCGCTCTACCGGTGGCTGGTCGAGCTGCAGGATGCGGCCAAAGAGGGGGACGACATGATCCTCATCTTTAAAATGCGCTACCAAGAAGACCCTCTGCAAACAGCCGGCCACCGTGGCTTCTTCCTCTCATCCTTCTGGGAGGCATTTCAGAAGGCGGTGCGCGCTGCCAGCGACCTGTTCTGGCATGACTATGATGTGGACAGGCTGGCAAACTCCCTCGACAGGCTGGAGAAGATCTCATCAGATGTGGGCAGCTTCCTTGCACTCCTGGAGCTGGACAGTAGACGGCGTGACAGGCGGGGCTCTAGCAGCGCGCCGAAGGACGCGAACCCGTGTCTCTCTTACGGGGTTCTTCTCAATGAGGTGGAGACCCCCCATGTCCCGGAGGCAGAGGAAACTCCGGATAGAACGAAAGGGGCGGTGATGCGTTTGTACCAGGCGAGAGGGCACCATCATGATCATCATTGAGTTATGCATGTATGTGGTGCATTTGATTTTGAATATCATGCATTTTCATCATAAGGGAATACTCGATCTAGTTGCTCTTTGAGCTTAATTAAGCACATGCATCATCGATCAATGTATGATTATTGATTTGAGCCTGAATATGTAGTATATATGCCAATGCATGCGCTATGTGACAGGTTCTATTCTGAAAAGGCACGAAATTGTTGCCATGTATTGTGGGTTCTATCCCTCTCTTTTTTTTTGAATGCTTCAGGAAATTTTTAGTTGAGATTTCAAATTTTGTAGGAATTCAAGTAAATATATCCATTTGTAAAAGCAGAAAATTTTGGAAATTTTGAAAAAAATTATATGCAAATTATTGTTGAGACTTGGGATCTAACTGCGAAAAAGGAAAAAAAAAACAGAAAATGGATATAATAATCGTTGTTTAAGAGTTTATAACAACAAATTAAAAAATGAATTCAATTGGTCAATTCGTACATTATTTCTGAAGGAAGGAAGTCTTTTTGTTCTATATTTAACATAAAACATCTAATTTCTTTAATATATCTATAGACTTTAATAAATTATTTTTAAATAACAACTAATTCATCTTAATTTATAATTTTTACTTAGCCGATTGTTTTATTATTATAATTTTTATCAACTTGGATCTCTAATTTAATTCAAGCCGAAAGAAGAATACTTTTAAAATAAATAATATACTTCAAAATATAAAATGATAATTTTTTTCAGGTATGATAGTAGTCTCCGAACTCAAATATCTCAAGATGATATATATCCGATATTACTTATGGCAATTTCATTAATTGTTCAACCGTATAGTATATATTTCAAAAAAGAAAATTCAAACAATATTCCAAAATTCAGAAAATGTCCAAATGTATCTAAAATTGTCAATCCAAAAATTGTTCTAGCAATTTAGATTTTTGTACTTACTGTATCAATTATAATCTTAAGATTTGCAGCTGTCTACAATAAGTATTTTACATGTATATACAAAATGGAATAATTTAGCAACCAATTTAAAGGATACACTATTTGAAATCTCCTCCTTTATTAAAAAAAAAGCTTGTAAAATCAGACAGAAAGGCAGTTTAATAAAATGTTTTCCAAACAGTTGACTAAAATATTATTGACAAGTTTGGTCCATGATGGTGCTCCATGCACCTGGTCCTGGGGGCAATCAAAATTAAAAAAAAGAAAAGAAAAATGAGGTTTAGTTGTTAACAGTTGAGCACACTCTCGCACAAACATACATACTTTAGAGACAGGTTTGACTTTTGAGTTTTGACAAGAGCAATAAAATCAAAATAAATTTTAAGTGCTCTCCATCTATCATGTGTATTAGGAATTGGGTTTCGAATTCACATATTTCGGAAATTAATAAACGGATAATGAATTTGGGTCGCTACAAAGAATAACATGACATGTACAAACAAACAAAGAACGATTGGATCAAAGGGGTATGATTGGTTGAAGTTAGTTTATCTTCTCTAACCAAATTGTTGGAGGTAAGAGTTGTTATAGAGAAAGATATGGTTTTTCATGTACCCCTTCATTTGACACATACTATAATATATAGTTTCTTAATTTGAGATTTTATCGTAACTCTTCGTACTCTTATGTAATTGCGTTAGTTAATTTATTTTATTAAGGACCTTGAGAAAAATTAGTTAAGCTAATCAATCTAATATATCTGTTATTATTTTCAAAGAAGGCTGAAAATATATATATTTACACCTTTCAAGTCAATCCATTTAATATTTTTGCATTCACTGAAGTTCAAACCTACGGCTCATTATATGAGAGCTAGATCTCTAAATTATTGCAAATATATATTCAATTGAGTTCATATGTATGAGAATTTTTTTATTACATTAAGTTGAACACTAGCAATAAGATTTGCCTTCTCATATGATAATTTCTTAGTATAGTTGTCGTGGAATTCATTCTAATAAAAGAGTAAAAATAAATTTTATCTAGCACATTTTATGCTTAGAAAATAATACTAAAACAACAAGCGATATAACATCGTTCATGCCGATAGCTTGTCTATGGTCAATACGCGATATAAGTGATTAATTAAGATAGAAATACAAAATAATAATGAGTTCAAACTTCTAATGGCACAATTACTTAGTAAAATCAAGTACAATTTGGTAAATAGATTAATTGCTACTCTTTAAAGTTAAAAGAAAAGGAACGACTTTAATTTTTGAACTAAAATCTCTTTGTAACTACAATCTATCATAAAGGATATTTTTGTCTTAATTTAAAAAATGATGCTTGTTTTCACAATATATGTTTGTCTTAATTCAGTCATCTTTTCTATTCTAAAATCCGTGCTAAGGCACATCTCATGTTCTTCAGGCGTTTTAAATATATTTCAAGTGGTTAAATATGACACAACAGATATATGATACATCCCATGTACCCTTAGCATTACTTCCTGGTAACACATGATGGAATTTTTGTGGACCCAATAGAGAAGTTCTTCAACTATAAAAACTGGAAGCTTCATTCCTCCAAGTACAGCTCTGTTTCTCAGATTGACCAATAATCATTTTGAGATTTGATTGGCTAGTGACTACACCAAAGCAAGTATAAATCTCCTAATCAATATATGGGAAGGTTTTATTCTCTGTTGCTCTTCCTGGTCTTGACTTCAGCATGTGTGATGAAGACACAAGCTGAGATTCTCTCTACATTCTACTATCAGGAGTTATGCCCTATTGCTGAGGAGATTGTCCGGCAGCATGTCGAGTCAGAGGTCTACCGTGACCCAAACGTAGCGGCCCAACTGCTTCGCCTACATTTCCATGATTGCTTTGTCATGGTATATTTATATATATACAGTTCTTTATATATAGCTAAATCCACTTTAAGAACTGAAAGTCAACTTAATTATAACACTCAACTCAAATGCTTTGTGATGGTACATACAGTTCTTTACATTTGCATTGCAGGGGTGTGATGCATCAGTTCTCTTAGATGATGTAGATGGGATAGTAAGTGAGAAGAATGCCGTCCCGAACAAAAACTCACTGAGAGGCTTCGACGTGATAGATCGGATGAAGTTTGCATTAGAGATAGCATGTCCTGGTATTGTTTCTTGTGCCGATATAATTGCCATTGCTGCCAGGGATGCTGTTGTCTCGGTAGGTGCTTTCACAATAGCTTTTACGCATGCATGCAGTCTAGTATAACAAGTTTTCTGAAACATTTTTCAAATTAGTATTCTTAATTGAACATGAGACGTAATTAATCCTTTCTTGATTTTTCAAAGTTAAACATCTGAGGCAGTCAATTTTTTTTTTTGGTACTAAGGATTTTTCAACATGATTTAATGCATATAGGATGTTCTGCATGCACTTGAGTGGAACGATACTTCATTAATTATGTAGTGCCCTCTTCAAAATTAACCAAAAAAAAAAATTCAACAAATCTTGTAGAAGCAACTCAACATAGAAATATCCTTGGGCCATTATAATCATAAAAGATCTGGCAAGAAATTATTTTTTTTCTCTCATTTTGATCTCTATTATACTCTGTTTATTATATATATTTGGATTGGAAATCAAAGTCAGCTAGTGTATATATATATATATATATATATATTTTGCTTTTGCTGAAGCTCATATATTTTGGTTGAAATTATATTTGTAACAGAGAGGTGGCCCCAGTTGGGAAGTATTCCTGGGAAGAAAAGATTCTCTGAAAGCAAGTTTCAATGAAGCGAACCGCAGGATCCCCGCCCCGAATTCTACCCTTGAGACGCTCATCGCCAACTTTGAAGACCATGGCCTTGACATTGTTGACTTGGTTAGCCTCTCAGGTATTAATTATATATGCCAAATTGTAAACAATAATCAACATCGTAAATATTGCATTATGCTCTTAAACACCATGCCTATTAGCAACAAAGTAATATATCCGAGTGGCATTCTTGTCGTGTAGCAAAGTAAGAGTTTGGTTAGAATTTGTGATAGCCAACTAAGAAAAGGAACCTCATTGTTAATTAGAGTTCTCGTCCTTCTTCTTACTTGGGTGTTCTGTTCTATTTTTCTTTGTTTTATTTTAGTTTTTCAAAGGCCAAAGTCGTATTTTTACTTTACATTATGGTGTTCATGAAAATTGAACCTTTCTGATTGTCGTATCCATACCAGCAACCTTAACAAACCTTAACTTCTTTTAACAACCATCGTTTTGGTGTCTCATTTTCTTCTGCCAACTCAAAATGAATTTTTTTTTTTTCCATTCTCTTGAAATCTATTAATTCAATCAGGTGCACACACTATTGGAAGGTCAAGATGCACTAGTTTCAAACAGCGCCTGTACAATCCTCAACCATTCGAAGAAGTACTGGATGTGAGGCATTACGCCTTTTTCCATATATTGAGGTCCATATGCCCTGAAGAGGGACATGATAACGATCTGGTGCCGCTCGACATTAAAACTCCGAGAAGGTTCGACAACCTGTATTACTTGAACCTCCTCCGAGGGCAAGCGCTGTTGACTAGTGACAGTCAGTTGGTAACTACTGATACCGAGTACATCGTTACAAAGTTGGTGTGGCAGTATGCATTAGATCAGAGATTGTTCTTCGAGCACTTCAGAAACTCGATGGTGAAGATGGGGAGCATTGGTGTGCTGACAGAAGTGGAGGGAGAAGTTAGGCATAATTGTCGTTACATTAATTAGTTAAATCTTTGCTTTATCGCGAAGTACTGCTTCACTGATATGGTTATGTGGATTTATTCATTTAGAAAGAAATCATTAATTTCTTGAAACTCTTTTTCAGTAAACAATATGCTACGTCAAAGAATTATCTGAAATGCGTTATATTATGCTAGAGCAAATATTCTAGATCTACGATATGTTACGTCAAAGATTGCATAATGTGGTAACGTATCAGAGAGCTGCAACCAAGCAATTAAGCAAACGATAGAGAACCAGAGGAGGAACTAAATGCTAACAATTTAGATTGCCAACTAATTCAGAGAGGTTCCATTTTTCCCCCCTTCAAATAAGCTCCCACCAAATCTCAGCATATCACATCAACATTTGACGACTCTTTAAGGTACTAAAACCACTGTACACGCATAAGGTATGCAAGCCCACTTTCTGATTGAACCCCAAAAAGCTTACATGTCTTTAAACTTTTATTAGGCTTATGCATCTTACCAACTTTGCATCAACAAGGCAGAATATACATTATTCAAGTATCAGTCGATATCCAAGGTAGAATATGGCTCATGGCCCACCTGCAAGTTGCAGAAAACAGAAAAAAATATATGAGACAGCTATAGCATATACTATGGATTTATGGTTTTTTTGATGAAAACTGTGGATTTATGGTTAAGACCACACAATTGGTAGATTCCAGTTGGTAACAAGCCCTGAACCAGAATTAAATTGGATCAATTTAAAAGTTTTATCTAAAAGAAGTGTCTTACATCTATCTATTCAATTTTCCAGAAAGATAAATCTCTGACTGCACCTTTTACTGAAGACATTACTAATATTACAGATATACTTCCTCTCTAGATTTATTGGATAGAAATGATGACATTGTCACATTGAAACATCATTAGACTTAAAAATAATAGCTTAGAAAAGTTGATTTACATTTCCAAATATAAGTAACTTAATAAATACTAATGGTAAAATTTCTAATTAAACATTTTACTGTTTGATTGTCATTTTATCACGAAGGGAATCAGGGATTTCTAATTACAAAAGAATTTAAAAGAATGTCCATTAGTTAACTTATGTTGTTTGAAAGATTGCAATAGGAGATTATAGGCATGGTTTGGTAGAATCAGACATTTCAAGAAAAACAGAACACCAAGAGTTAAAACTTTCTGTTGCTATTTTTATTTAAGCAAAGAGAAGTTCAGAAGTAGGAATCCAAGCAAAATTCTGTGGGATTTTAACTCTAAGCAAGATTCTTAGAAGTCTATGGAAAAAGATGGCCAAGGAAAGAAGGGAATGAGGATTTCATGCTGGGATGATGAGATAAAAAGGGCAACTCTATGGAAACTGGCACAGGTCACCAACAGAATTCTACTGACTCTGGCATTGCATACTGCTTAGATGTCCAAATCTCCTAAAAGTTGCTCAGATCCCTAAGTCGTTTTTTTCCCCTTTGCATAAATAAACATAACAACAAACTCCAAAGGCAGATGCTCAAAAGTTCAAAAGATTGAAAATATTTAGTCAAAATCTTTGAGTCCAAAGAAAGCGTTTGCCTGGCAAGTTACTTGTACTGTTGCTTCTATCAGGTACAGTTATTGTAGAGTCCGTAACCATTTTAGTAAAATGTATATGCTGGGCACATTATTCTGCACTACTGATCAAAGCTGAATTGGTGCAGTAACAATACTATTACTAGTAAACTTATCCGAGAAAAAATGGAGAGAATTAGACTCAAGAAGGAAAAGTGTAAGGAGCATACAGAGCAGTCATCATAAACACGCCAGATGGTCTCCCCAAGGAGATTGGCAACAGAGAGAACGGTTAGCTGAGGGAAATTCTTCTTATCCAGCACTGGTATGGTGTTTGTTATTATCACCTCCTGAAATAGTCCGCTTGACAGCCTCTCAATAGCTGGTGGGCTGTTGATCAGAGAAAAAAAGAAATATCATATCAGATTATCCTTGGACCAATTCTATTTCCTTTTTTGTTTTTAGTTAGCCAATCTATCCAGTCTTCATTTGTCTTCTCTAACATGTAAATCACCTATCTCACCTATACTGGCTACCTGATCTAGTAGTTGCATTCACAAATAGGTATATTGTTTGATTTTTCCAGCTGACAACTCAAATGGTTATACCTGCATTCACGCTATATAATCAATTTGAACAAACCAAAGCTGTTCTTTTATTTGCACTTGATTCCAGCAATTTGATTTACACTGATTCACACACTAACAGCATTCAACTTATAAGAAAACTAAGGTTAAGCCAAGCATGAAACTGATACAATAAATCATCTTCAATTCAAGTTTACAGAAACTTCAAGTTCAATCAAATTAGCTATAATTGTCGTATTCACTAAAATATATTTTTTTCATCAGACTAATCAAAGAACTGGGTAATGTTTCGAAAAAACTCAAGGATTGCCATTTGTTACTTGCAAATTTAATAATGTTGGTTATTGAACTTCTGGTAACAAGATTTTATATTAAGCATCACTTGCAAAAGACTATTCCAAAATCTTCAGCTTAACCTTAATCAAACTTGGTTATCAATCTATAGCCACATAACGTCATAAAATAACAAAGATGAAACAGGTAATTTGTCCAAATATATTTTAATTATATCCAGCAACATCATGTACTGGCTACATTGCATCGGCACAAATCTTATATAAGTCCGATTACGGTGCTTCCATAAGCATTTCGGCAAAACACTCACGGGTCAAATTTCAAAATCTCACGTCCGAAACGGCAATCCAAGTAGCTCAATAAATTCTTCATATCAAAATCATGTAGAATACTAGAAATTACCAATTTTTAGAATTTATTTACTATTTTTAATGATTTTTGAAAAATGACCTTTTTGACCTTCAAATATTTGTATTTTTCTTGTATTTTTAGGGTCATTTTCAAAAAATCATTAAAAATAGTAAAAAAAAATTCTAAAAATGATAAATTTTAGTATTCTACAAGATTTTGTATGAAGAATTTATTAAACTACTTGGATCGATGTTTTAGACACAGGATTTTGAAATTTGACCCGTAAGCATTTCGGGCCGAAATACTTATGGAAGCATATTAGCCAAACTCATCTAATACATACTAGTTGAACACAATTTATTCCTCATTTTTGTTACTAATTATCTCATGTTTGGATGTCTACTTGTATAACTGACAGTTGGTCTTCAACAAATAACAGAAATTAAGAGGACAGTAACCATATCATGCCAGTTCTAATACCCCATAAATGTAGTATGCTATCAGTATATTCCAAGCGATCTGGTTAGATCATGAGGAGATAAAAAGCTCAGCACATTAGTATAAATATAAATACCTGAAAACAGCATGAGTAGTACAAGCATAAACCTCCCTTGCACCTTCCTGATGCAACAGCTCTGCACCTTTTGCAATAGTCCCTAATAAAAGGGTAAAAGGGGTCATAAAAAAAAAATCTAATCAACAAACTACTGAATAAAGAAGAAAGGGAAGAACGAAGAAACTGACAAAGGTTCAGCCAACCATGGAACCTGTTACTCACCAGCTGTATCAATCATGTCATCTACCATCACAGCCACCTTTCCCCTAACATCACCTATTAAGTTCATCACCTAAAATAAAAAAATATATTATGGGTTCAAGAATTAAAATAAAAATTAAATACGTGTATATATATAAAAAAGTCAAGGCTTTCATAACAAACTGATTAGGTCCACTATCTGCACACACTGGTTCACACTGAACAAATTTCTTTTTGTGTGTAGTTCTGGTCAAGAAAAGATTCTAACCAAATTTGCGAGGTTTGCATAGTAATGCAACAGGTAAAAGATTCATTGAACAAGGGAATGGTACACACCTCAGCAATATTGTGACCATGACGTCTCTTATCAACAATTGCAAGAGGTGCATCAGATAGCTTTTTAGCAAAGGCACGTGCTCTAGCAACACCTCCCACATCAGGAGATACCACTACCAAGTCATTGGAGCATATCGTTTTGCTCGCCAAGTAATCAAGTATCACAGGCTTCATTAGGCAAACCAAAATTTACATACTTATTAGTCAGTTTAATATTGTCAGGTCCTCTTTCTGAATAAACTAATCTACAAAGAAAAGCATCTCAACTCACTATTCAAATATAGTTAGAAAGAGTCAAAGTCTCATGTTTCATTTATTATATTTAATTTCTAACATTGTTTCCCCTTGTCCTTTATTAATGTTAACAATAACAATAAAAAATTACTTATTATTATAGTTACTATCATCTTATCATTGTTATTACTATTGTTATTATTTTTATTATTAATAATTTTACTACAACTATTACTGTAACAACTGTTGTTATTAGTTTTTTTTTATTTTATTCATTATAAATTTCACTTAGGTGGGAGGGTTGTTCAGGCATAATTGCTTAAATGGAATCAAACTTGTTATTCACTTCTCCACTGGAAATTGATGCTTACATGTTAATTGAAGTAACTGAAGCAATATGTGAAGAAAAAAAAAGCTAGATCCAGATTTTATACCAACCAGATTGGGTATTGTATTGCCAAGTCAATATTAGTAATGTACAAGTTATGATAGGCAACATATCAATACTGTGTAATGATTTGGGATATTCTACATGGATAAGCTGAAATTCAAGATAGACGCATGGTGAAACAAAGTACCTGACCATAAACATGGTCAACTGGGATGTCAAAGTAGCCCATGGACTGCCCTGAATGAAGATCACATGCAAGAACACGATTTGCACCAGCTTCTGTGATCATGTTAGCTACAAGCTTGGCCGCTATGGATTCACGCCCTTGAGTCTGAAAAAGTAGTTAAAATATAATACAAAAGAAACCACTGCTTTCATGGTCTCACATCCATAAAAGCTTCCTTTTAGTACGTTGACAGCTTAGAATTTTGTTGAAACGCATTCGTAAGAAAAGACAACAAAAGGACGTGCTAACAAATAAAAAATGACGTGATATGAGATGTCTTATTGGCGCAAACATGATAGTGTCACCACCACTATTTATAAGCTTAATTAATGACATCATGTAGTTTCATAAATTGAAGCTGCTTTAAACTAGGATGTCCCGCCTTTATCTGTGTGTAGCTAAGGTATCTATGATAAACCTTTTAGATAGTCTACTATTCTACATAACAAGGGAGTAGCGTACCTTCCTATCAGCTCTAGCATACCCAAAATAGGGAATAACAGCTGTGATATTCTTTGCCGAGGCCCTACGGCATGCATCAATCATTATCAGAAGCTCCATTAGATTCTCATTTGCTGGTGGACAGGTTGGCTGCACCAGAAACACATCACAACCTCTAACGCTCTCTTGTAACTGCACATATATTTCCCCATCGGCAAATCTCTTTATCTTTATCTTTCCCAGTTCCAGCCCCAGGTAGCTTGCTATTTCCTATATGGCATCAGGCTATGGTGAGATAAGAGTTTACTCATACTGTTTAATTAAAGATTTGCGTTTACTCCACCAAAACATTAGTATAACATATAAATCCACAAAATAGAAATTGTCATGCATGCAACTGCACAATATGAAACATATCAGAAGCATCACTGCAAAACATCCCATTCATACACTTTGGTGCACCAGTTCCCTCAGGAGTTGCACAAATTTCCCTTACATAAATGTTCCGGGCTAGTTTGGTTATTTTCAAAGCACACAGCAACAGAGGGCTGTAGATGCTATGTTTCTCAGAAACATATCACATTTGCTTCTCAGGAGCATGTATGATAATTCAAGAATCTCAGGGCAGACAAAATAGTTACTTCTAAAAACAGTAATATTGGCATGCACTATTCTAATCAACTTATAATTCATTGCTTTGACTATATTAAGCAGCATACATTTCCATACAAGAATTCAGAAGGTTATTTTTCAGGAGAACAAAAGAAGCAGAGCTAAAAGAATTCTCTAGTTAAAGAAGTTTTTAACTCTCATATTGAGAATAAAGCAACTGGAATCTTATCCTCTTGTTATAAAGAACCTCAGTCCAGATCGTAAATTTTACCTGGGAGAGAGCACGGTTGGCTGTGCCAGAGAAAATACGGAGCCTGGTGTCATACCGAGCAGGCATGTCTTGCGCTTTTGGCACAGAAAATGCACCAGACAATGTTCCATCCAAAAGGATAGGTACACAGGTTGGGACTCCGTTGTCAGACCTAAGAGGCTCAATCAATCGGCACCTCTGCATATTCATATTATTGTGAGCCCTTATATCTTTTCAAAATGAAGGAATTGTAATATTATATTGGTAAGATTGAAATCTTTTTTTTTTAAATTTTGTGCGCGTGTGGGTCGATTATCAAACCTAATCGGTTCGATTAATTTGCAGCAAGTCGAAGGCAAAAACCAACTAATTAAACATTAGTCCAGAAATCGCAATTTTGGAAGCAGTAACCAACTTGTTGAATGAGATTTTAAAGTCGAATAGAACCTAGTCGAGGCCTGGTTCCAGGTAAAAGAAGATGAAACGGAGCCTCTTACCACGTCGAGAGGAGCACGAGCGAAGGTAGAGAGGCGTCGCACGCTAGAGAACCCAGGACGAGAGAGAGAGAGATTAGGGGACGAGAGGGAAGGAGAGAACACCATTGACGCCATTGCCATCGGAAACAGAAATACGAGGTTTAACAAGGGGTTTTGATCTCTTCTTTCTTCTTCCTTCTTTCTTCTTGTGTTGTTTACTAATTTGAAGCGATCTAGGGTTTTGGTGTGGCCAGCAGTAGCAGTCTAGTCTCCAGTGAGAGTGAGAACTGGGAGGAAAAGAAAACACGTACTTATTATAGCGGATAATTTTGAAATTTATGTATAATATTTTGAAGAAAACAGTATTTTATTGTGTGAAATATTATAGAAGATGTGAATTTTATGTTTTAGGAGTCCGTTTGATAAATTATAGAATAGTTTGATTTAGAAAAACAATTTAAAATAGTGTTAGAAACAGTGTTACTTGAAAGTGTAATAAAAGAATGTTAATTTTCAACTATTTGGAAGGGTGACGATGTTGTTTGACAAGTTGTTGATTAGAATAGTTATTATAAGTTGTCTAAAATATTGAAAGCAATATAAATTTCCTCTCTTCCAAAATTCTCTCTTCTCTTCTTCTGATGTTCGATCACATCCTTAGAATATGGGAAGAAAGTTATTATGATGCTATTCTCTTCATCCTCTTGGCGTTTGGCAATAATTTTACATAGAATAATGAACTTATTCAGAATAATGTTTGGAATATCACTTGTCAAAGAGACTTTGGGACTCTAAACTTTTGACTTGTGATAACTTGATTCTCGAACTTTTAATTTGAACAAACACCTCCCGAATTATGTAACTTATAGTATGTGATTCCTGCTTGTCATTTTGTTGTCCAATACTCAATTATAAGAGTAAAGCTACGATGCTCCTAAGAACACCAAGCATCTCGGTGTTTTTACTTAAAAATCTAAAGTCATCGTGTCGGTTTTAAACAATAAATCCAAGTTGCTCAATAAATTCTTTATATTGAAAACTCGTTAGATACCAAAATTTTATATTTTTAAAGTTTTCTAACTATTTTTTCAGATTTTTGAAAATTGTCTATTCTTAGATGCAAAAATTCATTATTTTATTATTATTTTAGAGTCATCTTTAAAAATCTGAAAAAGAATAGTTGAAAAACTCTAAATAAGAATTTTTCGTATCCTATAAGATTTTAATATGAAAAATTTATTCAATAACTTATATTTATCGTTTAAAATCAATTCAATAAATTTTGAATTAAGAGCACCAAAAGATTTGATGCTGCTAGAAGCACTCTAACTTTACTACAATTATAAATTATGAAATGATTAAAATACTCTTATATGCTTATGGTATAAATTTGTAAAAAATATTAACTATTCATGCTATATGAATTTTTAATTTGCAAAGATTTATTAACTATTTTAAACATTATATACACTTAATTTCATAAAGTGAAGTAAAAATTTAGAACATTACATAGCTTTATAAGTTTTTTTTTTCTCTTGCAATCTATTCAGAAAAAAGGTTATAACAGAAATTAGTATATTTTTGTATTTTTTTTAGTATACCTTTCACAACTAGCTCCTCCTCAAATGTATATTTTTGTATTTGTTTTTTTTAGTTCATCTTTGGTGAGCTAAGCTCAGATACATTAATTTAGATACATAAGCATATACATTATGTATTTATAATGTCAGTTGTTTGTCTAGCCGCTATGGAGTTCCATTATTTGTAAATCCATTGAGAGGTAATAGTTATGTTTATATTAAATTTATGAAATAATTACGACAGTTATATAATATTCAATAAAATAAAAAAATTGTGGATATATTCTGTATAATTTAGATACATATAATAACAATTTGATATAAAAATATAAAATTGAAAATGGATCTGGTATTGGAAAATGATGACCAAGCCATCTTAAATCACATTAAATTTGACAAACAATCTATTTTGAACTTTTGTTTATTTGGCTGTGCTTAATTTAATGTCGTTTTGTCAAGATATTTGCACAAGTTGTATTCCGCTCAATTCTTAGAGTTAAAATCATCACTATAATGTTGGTTATTCAAGGCATTGTTCTCCGTATAGAAAGTCATTTGTTCGAAATTTGAATGAAAGTCCTTTATAAATATTTAAATTTGAGTAACTTAGACTCTCATTTTTATCTAAAAAAATATTGGTTCTTCAAAGACAAGCAAAACCCTATAATTTACAAAGTTATCCGTGTTAATGTTTAGTAGCAATATGAGAGTATACGTATATTATATGCAACGGGTTTATAATGGATTAAATTATGTTAGTAATTATCATAATTTGGTATAGATTAATCTAATTTTGGAACAAAAGAAATTAACAATAAACAGAATTAGTTTTGCCAGCGGATGGAAGTTAGGGATCATGATTAGATTATCAAAGTTAAATTTTGCTGGAAAATAATCTGCAAAATTTTTGAGGTTTTAATAGTGAAAAGATCAAGCATAGAAATTCTATTTCAAAATTAATTAATAGAAGAATATATCCCACTAATATAAATGACAAGGCAATAATTCATGATGCCTGTACGCATTTAATTAACCCAACTCGAAATATATATGCAAAGGAGAATTAATTTATATCTGCAAAAATAAATCCATGAACAATCAAACTCCAGTTGAATAAGTCGATTAATATTATTGTAGTATTTACTTTTTCGCTCCATGTATGACACTTCAATAAAATTTAGTTAGACGCAGATAGATTGTATGAAATCTCAACATTGGATCACTTAAGTTTACCAAACTATTCATGGATACACATTACAAATTGAAGAAGCATATGCTCAGACAAAAATAAAATTAAAAAAGAAAAGAAAAGATAAAAAACAACCTACAAGATCACCAACCAAGACACCAACCTTCGTTTCAAGCAACAGGAGGGGGACTGATCTTAGAGCAGTTCCTTCCATTGGCAAATATTGCATTACAAAAACCCTTTAGCAGAGGTGGAAACAACGGATTGAAGGGAAAGTTTGTAAAGACAGCAACAAAGCACTCATCTCCAATTGAAACCACAGCATCACAGCAGTCTCTGGTAACACTGACATGCGAATTTGAGAAGGATGAGAGGAGATCTGCTGCACATCCCTCCACCTTCACAATTGAGTCCCAACATTTCTCGATTTTTGGAATAATTTGTCCTGGAGGAGTGAAGAGAAATAGTTTTGTCGGTTCTAACATGGCAGGCGATGCAGGTGGTTGTGCCGGAGATGGTGATGTTGTGGCTGACACAACGGCGACAGCACCGGCAACAAAGAGAAGAATGGAGATCAGAGGAGAGGTCGTCATCGTAGTAATATGTATAGCTTGTTTGTGTGTGTGTGTGTTTGTGTGTGTGTGTGTGTGTGTGTGGAAGGAATGTAGGGGATGGATTTGGTAAATGTAGCATGCAAGAGGCTATATATATGTACAAGATTCAAAGGGTTTGCATTGTGTTTTGCTTTAATTAGTTGCATCATGGTACATTTTTTTTTTCCTGTTAGACTGAAAGTAATTAATTACTTGAATTAAACCGGATTTAGAAGGGTATTGTAATCTCCCTTGTTTATTCTCTCGTCAGACATTTGCCCATGCTGTGCAAAAAGTAAAGCTGCTACTGAATTCACGCGTGATTGGTAAAGCAAATGGCATAAAGAGGAGTGTTTCCTTGGACACTCATGCTTGTCTCTCTATCTATCTATCTAGTACCTACATATCTGCATGTTCTATAAATTTTTCAGGCTTTGTCTCTTATATATATTCCTTTCCTTTAAGAGAGGAAAGAGAGTATCAACATAAGCTCATCATCAAGGAATTTGTAAATTTTACCTAGCTAAAAAACATAGTCCACAATATATACATTCAAAATGTTGATCTTGATTTGTTTGGCAAACACAGCATTTGTGTTTTAAGTTTTCATTCTTTGAGTTTGATATAAGATGGAGAAGTTAAAGAATGAATTATTTCCACCAAACAAGGTTCTCTTGCTAACAGTAACTAGGCTTTCAAATCAATTAACCCAAAAAGATACAAAGGGCTTAACACTAATTAAAGGCCATAAATATATCTTCCACGACCCCTCAAAACTGCGATTACGAGTCATAAAAAGTCATATAGATAAAGTTGTTTCTTAGAATGAGGGGGGCATAAATTCCACCAAATGATAGCATAATAAACTAAACAGAAACTCCCAAAATATCACAGCACATCATAAAAGCTCAAACTGATCTTGTTCAAATAATGTCGCATTCATTCGTAGTATAACAATGTACAAGGGATTAATTAACCAATACGGCAGGAAGTATATCTAACAAAAACAACATATATATCCACTAAATCTGGATAATTAAATAGTTACATGGTTGCATCAACACAAAAAAAGTAAGGGGCATGATGATCACAGCCTGCCATCAATGACATGTTTCTGCTATACACGCAAGATCAGGCTAATAACAATTCCCAACATCGTCCCAACATCCTATCATGTCATGCTCATTGGAAAAAATTATCAATTCTACACCTAGGCCCCACATGTCATACCCACTTGAGCTCACCTCCATAATCAAGGCTTTGTAAAACATTACCATCTCTCGCAACAGTCTGTCTTCTCATGGAAAGAGCAGTTGGCCTTGTGTTGTATTTAGTCTGAAATTTGGGTGGCTTAGCAAATTGTTCATCAGCCACTGTCACCTCTTCTAGGAACTCATCAGCCACATCACCATCCTCATCAATTCGTAGACGCCTCGTGTACCAGCGGAAACCCTATTTTGAGGGTCAACACATGTGCAGCAAAAAATATGTTAGGTTTAAATAAAGGGAAAAATATAATAAAAGGATTCCATATACAGGTAGTTTCTTGAATCAAGACCGCAACCTAGAAGCTATATCTATTAGGAGTCCAAATCTTCTGCTATAATTGTGATGGCACGCGATCTCAGTGGCTCTTTGGGGGGGATTGTGAGATCCGTGCAAATTCATGTTGGATGGTCTGGATCAAGTGCCATAGATATATGACAGGGAAACTATGGCAGTGGATGTGAATTCGTCTATAAGAGAATGACAAGCTATGCGGATTGCCTTGGGATTATACCAGAATTAGACCCAAACAGAAAAATCAGCCACGTGTCTGGAAGAATTGGTCCATATGACATATCATTGTCAACATATGCTCGCTATGCTATTCTTTCACTAGTAAATAAACCATGGTATGTACCATGCACCATAGTCGACGTATACTGAAATCATACAAAAAAAGCACACAAGTCAGTGGGCTAAACTCGTCAATCAAGAAACCCTTCAGTCCACAAAGCACAAATGGGCCTAAAACTAAATTAATCCAAAGTCTCATCAAAACAAACAGCCGAAAATCATCTAATTAATAGAATGAGATAATACAGGTTGGATGACTAGTACCTAGTAATTTATTTGAGAAAATAGAGAACAATTTGAACCATTGGACTATTATTTAAATCATTCTCTAGTATAGTCTATAACTTTGTATGATGTATAAACTTTGAGTTACCAAAACTGGTAAATACTAATAAGTCGCATAAAAAGTATGCTCAAACAAAAAAAGAATGGTTCAAAGAACATTGGATAAAGAAGGGTACCCTACAACAATAAAGTGTTAAACCTAAATAAGATTAGTTATATGGGTACAGTGATGCTTTGGCAGTGACTACTTTTGCAGTTGAAATTACCAACTTTCAACTGAATAAGAACCACAAAAATATCAGAAAGATAAAAAGTGTCTCTATACTGTTTAAAGAAAAACACATCCTAGTTAATCAAGACGAAGTACCAGAACCCAAGTTCCATTTATATTGTTTGCATCATAACTATCTTTGAGATATTGCAGTCAATTAATACAAAAAATCTTTCACCGCATAGATTACTAAAAAGTAATTTCTAGTTAGATAAAGTAATAAGTCTGAGACAAGACTTCTGCAACCAATTACCTGAATATTATTTGTGAATTCAGTCAACAAAAACGACAAAAACTTTCACAAGCTTCAAGATATCTCATTGTCATCCAGATATACCAAATCTATATCATTATAGCTACTGATACAGGTACAATTATGCATGACATGAAATAAATAACTCACAAAATAAAAGAAATTGATGTTGACATAGAGGGATGATGATGGACCAATCCATGATAGCTTGGTTCAGAACCTAAACACAGACTGTCCTGAAAAATTGGACTGGACCAGGCCAAAGCATCAAACCCTAGTAAGGCCAATTCAGGTCAGTGTTAGGCCAAAATGAAATTATCTATTCCTACTTATTTATTGGAATTTAAAAGTATTTTTAATTTTCTTTTTTCTTTTTCTTTTATTGCTGACTTAGATAATTTTTAAAAATATAGTTAACAAATAGGGTATATAATCAAACATACACATTCTCAATTAAATTCGATCAAACACACAAATAAATTATAATATTCATACAAAGCCTAAAGCAAAACAGAAGGTAGGGTGAAATGTTGGGGCATATGATAAGCCCAAGCACTTATTTTTAGAAGATAAGAAAAGCTCAAATTATGGTCACTGTTTGCTCGAATTAGAATACCATTATATTTACGGATTTGTTTGACAATAACCAAAACATATATTTTGCTAATATAAGGTATTTTTTTTGGAAGATTATATAATAATTGATTTATTTTGCATAACATATTTAAACCTTGTTCAAATTTAATTCACCCGCTAACCTTCAAAAAAAGAATTTCTTATTCAAAATTTACTTTTTCCTTTACTAATTAATCTTATCTGTAAATATTTGATAAACATTGAAGGACAGCATTTCTGGTAATTCCTTAGTTCAATATAGGAAAGAGGATAAATCGTCCATTTAGTCCCTTAATGAACAGCAGTGAAACTTCGAGTTTTCAGAAAATATCTAAAAAGTACCGGACTGTCTGATGCCTTAAATAAGGCTAAGCTTGCTATTAAGATTTCTAAAAAGAGAAAAGCTTCAGTACCTAATTGTTAGACCCAATAACACCAAGACAAAACTGAGGCCGACCAAAAATAGAAAAAAGAAATCTACAAATATTGTTAATAATTTAAAAAGACATGATCGTGTGCTTCTTACTAAAACATTTTGCAAAAGGAAAGAATAACTTGACAGAAAACAATTCTGAAGAAAACCCCACCTCAATTCAGTACAATCTAAGACATAAGGAGAACTTTTAAGTCATCAGTTTCTATTTATAAAACAGAAACTTATATATCAGAAGTCAGAACCAACACAATGTACTAATCCATTTGTAAAGCAACTTATGCCATTTGGACTTTGCAGAATTACCAACACTAGAAAGTAGAAAACAGAAACTCTCAATGATCCAATGATCCCCCTCCCCCTCAAAAGAAAAGAGAAGAAGAAAAAATCCAAGAGACATCTCAACCAAAAGAGTAAAAAAGGAAAGAAATGAACTATATAGACATGATACTTTGGCAGACCTTCTAGTAAAATTACAGAATTTGCGCCAAACTTCCAACTACGAAGCCCAAAATCAACCCATCCCACAGAAGAGTTTGCTTCGTTGGAGGTGACATCTCCACATCGAAAACCTTTTAAGTCAGATTAAGTGCTAAATTTACAAAAAATTAGAACAATTTCGCAATTACCTGAACAGTTCCTTCGTCGATACTACAAGGCGCGAGCACAGGTCCCACGACGGTCCGATCCACGGGTACAGGCACCTGCACACTGAACCCCCTCCTGGTCCCTACTGGTGGCGCCGCCGCAGAGATCTTCTCCGCCGTGGCAGCGCCACCGGAGACGCCGTCTGCGGCGAGATCATCGGCGTGCGTGGCGGCGACAGCGTCGTCGCGACCTAGGCCGAAGAAGCCGCTTATCTTGCGGAGAAAACCCATCGGATCGCGATAGATGCGCGTGGAGGAGAAGAAGTTGAAGGTGCGAATCGAATCTCAACGGCTATGTTAGAGAAGGAAGTAGTTGAGAGAGGTTTCGATTGGAGATGCTTTGCGAATTGCAATAATGGAATGGAAATGGAAATGGAAATGGAAATGGAAGGGGGAGGTTTCGTCTTTGTCTGTCTATGCTTATTGCTTAACACAAAATCATGAAATATTAATATTAATTATAGGCAAATAGCTTTGTTTATTTAGAATCATTCATGGAGAAAAGAGACCCATAATAGTGTTCAACCCTGTGCAGTACAGTTAGATTAATCTATCACACGATGTTAATGATTTAATTAATGATTAATTAAAATCTTGGTGGAAGGGATGTAGTTTACAAAGGCTCTTAGTAAGTGGTGACATTTATTTATTTAATTAATGGTTGTTAACATGTTATCAAGAGGTCCCAATTTTGGTGCTAAAAGTAGGTTTGCAGAATTAGATTTCCTTGGAAAAAATAAATGACATTTTGGGCTTTGAATAGCAACTTTACCTTCTTTAGGAGGCAGTGAATAAGGCTATGATTTTGAGTAGTTCTAGGCCCAATATTTACTCGACAAAATATGATACGCTACGAAATATATATAAGAACAAAACCATTATTAATATTATTAATATATACATGCATATTATTCTTTTATTTTTATTTTAAAGCATCCTTACATCATACCAACTCGATCGACATATTACATAATTAATAGATATGATAAGCTCCACTCGCTTAGTCATACTAACATAACAATATATCCTAATTTATCATATTTATTAGTTAAGTCCTCTTTAGTTTGTAATTGGTATTAATCTCCCATGAGTCTTGATCTCTTGATCCTTAGGCACGGTCACTTTAAGAACACCGTTCTCCATCGTAGCTTTCATGCCATTCACATTAGCATTCGGCGGCAGCCGAACAGTGCGCAGAAACTTTTCATTGCTCCTCTCGATGCGGTGCCACTTGTCGCCCTTCTCTTCAGCCTCTTTGCTCCTCTGGCCGCTTATTTTGAGCACTTTCTGTTCTTCCACCTCGATTTTCACCTCGTCATTTTTTACACCAGGCAGATCGGTTATGAACACATGCGCGTTTGGTGTCTCCTTCCAGTCCAAGTTGGTGGTGGCAAAAGCAGGTGTTGTGATAGGAAGGGTGGCTGCAGCTGTGGCGAATGAGATTGCTTCGAACGGGTCCCATATATCGACATTCATGACATCGGGGTTATTGGTCATGCCCTTGGAATGTTTTCGGCCAAACACGGTCGGAATTATGGACATTTTGAGAAAGCTAAAGAAATGTTCCCTTGAATTTCTCTTCTTTTTCCCTCCTTTTTCACTCACTTGATTCAGTCCGGGACCCAAGAAGAAGCATTTATAGGCGCAACAGGTTGCGCGACACATTGGAATGGCCTAGAGAGAATCTTAGGTTGTTCTAGACTGTCATAAGACGCGAAATCGGATCAGGTTTGATTGTTGTAAATGCAAAATCCTTAATGGATCAACTGGTGGTACATTGCTGTGTCATTCTGATTCAGATCATGAAGGACCGGATCCAATTACAAGTAAAAAAAGATCTATGGACATAGACCTATATATTCAAGCTTAGCTTCACTCAATATTTGAATGTGGTTGCAGAAGTAGGCAATTTGCCTAATCACATCAACAAAAAAAAGAAAAGAAAAAAGAAAAAAGAAAGAATGTGGTTCCTGAAATATATCCAAACCCGTTTTTGCAAGTTGAATAAACATGGATTATAAAGGATAGTTAGGTATGCAATGTGATGTAGATGTTTAAAATGGTTCTTATTCTGATTGAGACTAAAGAATTAAAGAGACCTTGGTGGGGGCCTCTGCTTTATTATGGCAAGAGGGTGCTGCCTCAGTATTTTTGTCAGCATAATAAACATTGATTTTTGTCTGATGGAATTGAAGATTTCTCATATTTCTTTCCTATATATGTTGTACAAGTTAATTCTTCATCCTTCAATTTTTAATGGTACTAGACCATTTTATTTTCAGTTCAAATTAAGTAAAATTTTCTTTATTACTATATAGCAATGATTTAACAAAAGGGCTTCTATGTTGTATGTAATTTTAATTTGCCTGCTGTTTTTTTTCATATTGAAATTTCACCGATATATCCAGAACATTATTCTTCACATACAAACAAGCAACATATCGAGAATCTTAGTCAAACAAAAGACTAGGTAATTCTAGATTGAGAATCTAGCATGGATAAGAATTCACTTTATGAAAAAACATCATAAAGAAAGAATATGCTTCAGGACCATTTAAGGGAATCCATTCCCCCACTAACCAGTTTCCAAAATTGAACTTGTTAATTGATACACGTGAGAAGAGAAAATTAATTGTATCCAGTGGCAAACATGTTGATCAAATCCAATTTTCCTGTGAATGTGATTATGAGTCCCTGATAACATCAATGTTTGTAAGAAAGTACATTTATTTCCTTTTAATTCTTCCTTCTCTTTGTTATAAAACCGGTACCAGCATTCTTTTGATATTAATAATAAAAAAAAGTCCTCAAATTATTGCACTTGATGCTTAACACAGCGCTCCACTTTCTAATATTAATTATGCAGTTAAAAATACTCTGGAAGAGTCCAAAGAAAAAGCAGGTAAAAAGCTATTTGAATAGATTTTGGTTCTGCCAATCTTATGACGAGTCGCTATTATGCAAGCATAGCAAATTAGCAGTATAGACTATATAGCATAGTGGAGGAAGACATATCAGAAATTCAAGTAGAGGTCGAGAGGAAGACTGACAGATCAGGAACTGAAATAGATGTACCAGCATCTTACAATCAAGGTATTATCAGTAGCAGCTGTTACAGAAATTCAATTGGCAGTATTCACATTTTGAGTCAAATAGGACTCACCTCTTATAATAGAAGAGCCTTTTTTAGAATAATAATTAAATCAAGCTCTACATAAATAAATCTCTCTTCTAAATTCACCCAGAAGGGTTAAAAGTTTACAAAATGAAGAGACGTGAAGGTGGAAAAAAAAATGTTCACAATCATTAGTAAAATCGCTCGCGCCAGGTAGGGGTCGAACCTACGACCTTCTGCTTAGGAAACAGACGCTCTATCCACTGAGCTACAGGCGCTTTTGTTGTCTAAAGCTTCTCATAATATTTTTTGGTTACTTAGAGATAGAACCTGATTATGTATTCGAAAAAACGGGTAAGAAAAAACAGCTATGGCCATACAAGAACCAAACTTTGAGCCCATGAAAAATCTCATATGTCTAGCACAAGTGAAGCCTCCGAAAGAAACATATCAAGCTTAGGCTTGGTTTTATATTTGTTGTATTGTATACATCCTAATCTAAATAGTAACAATACTAATGTCTCGGGCAACAAAAAGCATTAATTACCCAAAATTATTTTAGTGTAATTTACAACGAATGTATAATATTAAGGAACGTGATACACAGAGAAATGCTAAAGATATATATACATGATTGGCATTCGACCATTTGTAGACTCAGTCTGCTCCTCTACACGTTGCTGCCTAACAAGGCCTCAACAATCAATATAGAGTTAGTAAACTATTCATAATATCAAAGAATGGTTCCTCTCAATACAATTTCAGAAATAGCAGCTGGTTTCATTCATCACTACATCTCACCATCTCAGACTTCTCTGATATGCACAGCCTGAAAGCAGCATCTCAAGTTGGTACACACAGTGGATCTCCATAGACCACAATTGAATAAATACAATATGAAGTTGGGACGGAAATACAACAAATGCCTGCAATTACAAGACCGGGACAAAATAAAAGATATCTACTTGGCAGTAGCCATAAAAGAAGAAAATCCATATACCAACTGTTAGTCAATTTATTAAAGCTGACAAGTATCAGTCTTGTGTTACAAGATTGTCGACGAAGCAAGTTAGTCAACTTTAGAAAGATTAACTATCAATACTTATTTCCCTCTGAAAATGCCCTCAAAAGAAAAATGTTCCTCAATTTACACAAAGAAGATGAAAGCTACATACTTTTCAAAACAAATGCCCCAAATCCAATACCAAGAAAAGTTGCAACAGCAATTCCAAAAATACCCGCAAGAATACCAGGGACAATCAATGAGGTCCAGCCCTTGGCAGTTGCCATTCCACAAGCTGTGGTAGGGCCTCCCACATTTGCATTTGAAGCAATCAGCAATAACTTTTTCTCAAAGCCAAGAATCTTTCCAATCCCCAAAATGATGGCAAGATGCACCGCCACTTGAATAAATGAGAATGCGAAAATCCCTGGTGTTGTGTTAATTACATTTGATATGCTTCCATTTGCTCCCACCACAGTAAAGAAAACCTAGACATTTGCCTTATAGATTAAAGAACATGAAAACTGCTATCCACTGAAAGCCGCATGTATAGCTAGGACACTACCAACAAATTCCAGCCAAAAGAACTACAGACATTGAAATCTATAAACAAGATGATCTGTTGTACTGTTGGTATTTAAGAAATTTCAATCACCATAACCCTTGACACAAGCAACCGAAACCAGTTTACAACAATACCGACCCCCATAAAGGGTACAAGATCCAATACAGCTCACGTACAGGTATTACCCGATCTAACTGGGGCCAAAAACCTACAAAGTTGTTGGTAACCCTTGTTTGTAACAGGGGTACAACACCATTTATTTGGTATGGCAACAGTGCAGAGACTTTCATGATTCCCTAAAGTACAAGATCAGATGCATGCCCTAACTTTTGCAGGGGCCTAAAAGAAATTGTGCCAATAAATAGTTAGATTACCTGCATGAGGATTAAGGCCATTGCCTCACCAGCAGGTGCCAGCTTGGTGAAATAAGAAGGAAATACAGTTGCTAAAACCACTGTAATAGCAGTAACACAAGGGAGGTTGCCGCCTTGTATGCCAAAATAACTTGTTATGTAAGTTCCCATCTTGCATATTGCTAATGATACGGCGATAGCTACTGCACTCTCCAGTACTGGCAGCTTGTTGTTCTCTCCAGTCGGTTTGCTAATGCCTTCTGTATCTCCTAAAATTTCAAAAGGATCCATTTGTGCAGCATGTAGAAAAGATTGAATTTGGGAATTAAGTTTTTTCTTTTTTCTTTTTTTGAGAAAAAGAATTTGGGATTAAGTTGTATCACATAAAGCCTAAATTGAGGATGTCTTGAGCCATAGCTGCAATATTGTGGGTTAATTAAGGCTTGCTGAGAACATTTCAATCATCGCCAACAGAATTGAGGGCATTGTATTCAATCAAGGTAAAATAGGCTTGACTCAGGCTCACAATGAAGCTTTATTGAGGCTCCATTTAACAACAACTGTTACAAAAATATTAGGGACAAATAGTTTACCAACCACTGCTGGAAGAGGTAGAAGCCTCAGCATGAATGGAAGAGGCCAATGCAAAGAGGGTGGTGAAGTACACAGCACATATCACATTGTCAGCTGCCAGACCAGCTGCCAAAACAGAAGGGGATACACCCAGTGCTTCTGATACCGCCACATAATTTACAGCTGAAAATTTATAAAATTTACATGAATATAGAAAGAATAACAAACCAATACAATTTAACACTGCTTTTATTGCATAGAATATGGTAGCAATCTCACAATAGTAATGTACCAGACTGTTTTGGGAAGTTGTTTAACTAGTTTTCTAATAGTTTTTGCATCTTCAACATTTTTTGGTCTTTTCTTTGGGACTTATGAAGAACTTGGAGCTAACATTTCAGGAGGTATCAGGCTTCTGATTTTCAAGTCATAACATACTATTTATTATGAAAAAAGTTTGAAATAGCCACAAGAAAATTGAAGTCTGCATTGTCAAAAAAGGAGCAGTTAAGAGTTTTAATGTCGATGAAATACCAGAAGGGTATTTATGGGTATTCAACAAGTTTTAATTTTGAAAAAAGAGAAGATTGAAAATGGTAAGAGGTCCTAAAAGAGAATGGGCTCCTTTTAGCATGCACTGGAGAGGTTTCTGATGTTAATTTTAATCTACCTCCACCAATATGCCGTGCCATTAAGGCTGCTGCAATCTTCCAGCTGTCTTGTCCAAGTGATCGCATCGGAACCAGTAAATATGCCACTACCGTGCCAATTATTGTGGCAGCTGTCAGAAATAAAACCATGGCTTACACATTATTTAATTAAGATGCAAAAGTTCAAAACATGTAGAGAAGTTATTCCTACAATTTTTCATACAGTGAAAAAGGCAGCGCTTCTGTGGAACAAATGAACAAAAATAGTGTTCATTTAACCAATTTCTGACAAAAAAAAAAAAAAGAGTAACACCTCCAAAAACATGTAAGTAGGTATATGAAATAGAGCAAGAGAGGGTACCAGATCCAACTAAAAACGCGAGGAGGAGAGTACCAGTAGAGCTCAGCACACGACGTAAGTCAGCATTAAAAAGCAGTAAGGGTATGGCGAGGGGTAAGAGGTATTCTAAGACAACCTTATATGCAGGTGCATCTGAAGCAACAACACCTACACTACTTGCTGCAAGTCCCACCAGGGTACTAACAAGGGCCCCACTCAGTGTACTCCCCAATTTAGTATTCTCTGACCTGGAACAAACATGAAGACAAGAGTATTTCAGTACCAGACTCATGTCTGACTTGTATCAGCGAGCGGGTACAGTGGCGGAGCTATCACTAACTTTTAGTAAGGTCAGATTTGGTGAGATTTACAGAATCTCGTTAGAATATACATCAATTTTCTGTCATCCAATAGAATTTTCATGAAATGAGTCAGGTCATATCTCCCAGAGACCAATGGGGCCTAATGTGAGATAACAGTAAGGAATATAGTAAATGTTTCTCATTGCATGTATAGAGGACTTATAATTAACAAGTGATGAAGATGAAAATGACCAGATGCCGAAAGCGCCGGCAGCGAAGAGAGCGGTCCAGTTGCCCCATTGATCCTTGGGAGATATGAGAGGCACAGAGGGAAGCTGCAATGAAGCCGCGATCGCCGCTTGTTGCGACGACCGCTTCTGTCTGAGTCTGAGAGCGAGATGCGACGAGTAGCTGGGCCGCGACGGCGAGGAGGATGCGAGGTGCTTTGATCTGGCCGGTTCGCAGCGGCCGACCGGACCGGTGGTTGCCTGAGGTCGGACCGGAAGGCGAACGGAGAGGCGGGAGGAGAGCGCCATCATGAGACTACGCCTACGACTATAACTATGAGAGCGAGCAGAGCGATCCGAAAGTGTGAGCTCGTGACAAGATCACGGACTGGTTATTAGATCACGGATGCTGACGTAGGATCGAGGGCATTATCGTCACACTCGCACACAACACACAACTGGAGTCTTTAAATAGCTCCTCCGCATAGTTCACATCCCTGTATCATCGGAGTTTTTCTTTTCATGGTAAATTTATATTTTTTTTACCTTTTTTAGAGACTGGAAATAATAGTCGCATGGTCCGAATCCTCCGGACTTTTACAATTCTAAAATTCTGCCAAAGAGCTTTCCCAAATTTGTCAAAAAGTTTTCATTGAAGTTCAGCATATTTAAAATTCCAAATTATCGAATTTGACTGCGCTTCTGATCGAGGATTACAATAACACAGATTAGGTTACAATGTTTATTCCAAAACTCAAATTAAATCATAACTCGTCAATTTAGTTTCAAAAATATATGTAAATGGTAAGTAAATATATTTAGCATACATATTTATTAAAAATGTATATAAATATATTCAAAACTATTTAGAATACATTTTAATACAATTTAAGATGAATATATGTCATAATTCATCAATTTAGCTCTAAAACACATAAACGGTTTTAGGCAAGTCCAGCAGCTTATATGTGAATTTTAATGATATTTCAATAAAAATTGAGGTCAAATTGATTAAAAACGTATATAAATATATTCAAAATCGTTTTAACTATATTTTAATGTAATTTGAGGTGAAAATATAAATCATAACTTATTTTAAATTCGAAAATACATATAAATGATAAATAAATATATCCAAGAATTTATGTGTGAATTTTCATGATATTTCAATAAAAAATGAGATCAAATTGATTAAAAAATATATAAATATGTTCAAAAGCGCTTTAAATGCTTTTTTATATAATTTTAGGAAAAATATTGGTTTTGCTCATAATATATATATACATACCCGAAACAGACATATCTTACGATTCATGTGTAAATTTTAACAATATTTAAATAAAAAAATGAGATCAAATTGATTAAAAATGTATATAAATATGATCAAAAGTGTATTTTAAATATATTCTAATGTAATTTTCGAGAAAATATAGATCGTATCTTATTAGTTCTACTCCAAAAATATGTGTATTAAACAAACATATTTAACGGTTTATGTATGAATTTTTATAAGTTTCATTTATAAATGAAGTCATATTGATTAAAAATGTATATAAACATGTTCAGAAGTATTTTAAATGCATTCTAATGTAATTTTAGATAAAATATAAATTATATCTATTGTTTGTTTAGCTCCAAAAGCACATATAGACATTTAATAAAAATATCCAACGGTTTATGTATGAATTTTGATAAATTTTGTATATTTATAGCTCTGACAGTTAAGTGTTGATTTGTGCATTATGGCTTATTATTTGTTGTGTATTGTAGCTTGTCTAATTTATATAACTTTTTTTTTCATGAAAAGATAGAGCTCAAGTCTTCTAAGTTTACTGATATAAAACAAATTAAAATCAAATCTGAAACAAAAAGGTTTTTATTGAAATAACAGGAAAATATAAACTGCCTATGGGGCTCATTTTCTTGCATGCATATTGCATAGTGATCATAATATGTTTTATTGCTCGTATGATGCATTGTCTAATTTTTATTAATGGATAAAGTAATTAACAAATATATAAAAGGATTTATGTGAATGCATTTGATATCTTTTATGTTTTTTAGAATGAACATTATATCAATGTTGCAAAAACTTCTTTTTTTTGTTGTTGTTGTTTCATTTTGGAAGAAGTGATGCATAGTTCAATTTTGAAATTTTAATAGTTTTATAACCTATATGTGAATTACTTATTTTTAATTCAGGTTTTCTAATTTAATATAGTTTGGTTATTTCTAGCTCTTGGCCTTCGGAATGTTTGAGCTTTTCATTTCTAAATTAAAAATGATGAAAATATATACAGTGCTAAAAATCAAAAACCATTTTTTGTTCTTTTATTTTGGACAGGAAGGATCTGAAAATTTGTAATGATTTTGTAATATATAATTGGATCGCCTATTATGTAGTACTTCTGTTTCATCTTTTTTAATTTTATTTTTAGTTGGTTTTTTCAAACTTCTAGGTTTAAGAAAGCTTAAAATAAATTTATTAAATGAGTTCTAGGTTTAAGAAAGCAAAATAAGTTCGTATTGGTCGTAATTCGTGTTTGTCTTGTTAATCTTCGGATGTTATTTTTCAAAATTTGACTCTTAAAAATAAGTTAAATCGAAACTCAATATTTTATTAAATAATTTTGCAATAATTTTCCTAAAAGATGCATGAAACATTATTGTAGGAAATTAACTCAAAATTTATTAGTTAAATTAAACTAAGATAAAAAAAGTTATTTTGGATTATTTCTGAGATTAAGAGGTCAAAAAAATTTTAATTTTAAATATTTAGAGAAGATATTTTTTTTGAATTTCAAATTTATGATCTCTTATATGAAAAATATTTCTCGTACTATTATTTGTATATTTGTCAGTAAACTACGATTCTAAAGAAGAATTAAGTCTAAGCGGCAAATTGAATCAAGGACTAAATTGAATAAAAAATTTTGAGGAATTTTATTCAATTAAATTGAATAATTCAGAAGTAAAAGAATATACTTTTCTTTTTTAAACATTGCAGCTAGGGATGCAAACGGAGCGGATAATATCCGCTTTGTATTTGATCTGTATTTGTAAAATTAAATACGAATATCCGGTATCCGATTATTCGAGCGGATATGGATACGGATATGATTTTAAATTTATGAAATGGATATCTGATATTCATATTTAATTATCCGTATCCGTATTTTTTTGAAAATATGGATATGATTAACAAGATATATACTTTTTTATTTAATATTTGATATGAAAATAATTGTATTTTTAATCATTATAATTAAATATATAAATTTTAATTTTTTTATAATATTTATAGATGATAATATTGAAAAAAATACTTTACAATAAATTCGAAGTATTTTATAGAATTTTAAAAAAATCTGTATTTATATCCGAACTATATCCATATACATATTTGTATTCAATCTGTATCCATATTTATAGGGAATTAAAAAAAAAACACGACGTGTCATGACACGACACGGGAACACATGTAGACACGAGTAGGTACGGGTAGGTACAGTTAGACACAGATAGGCACGGCACGGATAGACACGGGTAGGCATGGATAGGCACGGTTAGCACGGATATGTATAGTATGTACGGATTGTGGGCCATTGGATGTTGATCGGACGGTTGATTTTATAATTTATTGACGGGATTTTGTAATGGGATTAAAAAAGAGGGAAAATTTGAAAAATAAAATATTTTAAAAGTAATTTTTAAAATTTTGAATTTTTTAAAAATATTTTTCGGATTTTTTTTAAAAAGAATTCGGATTTTTCTAATTTTTTTTGCAATTTTTACAAAAATATTATTTTTTCCAATTATTTGTTTAATTTTTTTAGCAGCAAATAAATTTAAAATTTTTGAATTTTTATATTTTTTAAGATTTTTCCGAATTTTTTACAATTTTTTCAGATTTTTTCGAATTTTTTCCCACCAAACACGTTTAGCACGGGTAAGACACATGTAACGGCGTGTCAACTCGACACGGCACGGCACGTCGCGTTTAGCACGGTGTGTCGAATTGACACGGCACGTGTAGCACGTCATGATTTAATCGTGCCGTGCATTACCCGTACCGTGCCATACCGTAGTATGGTACATCGTATTTTGACACAATATAATACACACGATTTTAAAACTCTACATTATTTATATCCGAAAAATCAACGAGGATACGAATATAGTTTTTAGAGTTTACCACTAGATTCGTATTTGATCCGTTTGCGCTCCTAATTGCAGCGTTAGCAAAAATAAACCCACTATTTTTGCTATGATGCCCAAAACTGGGACCACTTCTCAGTGATAGCCTCTTCTCTCTCCAGCCCCGACTCTCCTTTTACAATTACAAGGATCAATCTAAGAAGTCAAGCTCTCTCTTTCTCTCAGTCAACCTGATCTACAATGGTGGGATCGGGAGGAGCGTCGGCGTCGGAGGCGGCTCAGCTGGATCGCCTGGAGGAGCAAGCGGTGCACGGCGGAGGAGGCGCCTGGGAATACCTCTGTCTCGTGCGCCGTCTCAAGGCACGCCGCCCCGAGCCAGTTCTTCGCCTCGGCTTGTCCATCTTGAATGATCCCAAGGCTCGATCTAAACTCGATTCTGAAGGTAGTGTCAGAATTCTGGAAATTGTTTCGTGAAACGGATCTGTTCTCTTTTTAGGTTATCTGAGAATGGGAATTAGAAACTGGAATACAAATCGGGATTACAAAAGTAGTTCGAATCCGTATTGATCCGCTTAGTCAGTGAGACCTTTATAGAGATGTAGTTCAAGGCCCGTCGTCTCAGTTTGCTCTTCAATTACATCGATCGGTCTAATTATTTATATAATAACGATCGACTTTTTCCTTCTTTTTTTTTTTAACACAAGTTGGTTTTGAAGGCAATTCTCTAAGCTCGTGAAACAATTTGACGAGCTGGATGTAAAATTAGCACTGGTCTCCTGTGATTAGAAACTATAATTTTAGAGTATTGAGATTTGCTTATTTCTTTGTTCATGTAGAATGGACTCTTTATGAACAAGTAGCTGTTGCTGCTATGGATTGCCAAAAGATTGATGTTGCAAAGGTATATTGTACTGTTCCCTTGATTATTTTCCTTAAATTTATATTCAAATTGTGAAATACTGTTTGTATTATTGTACCACAGCAAAAGGTAGGAGAAACCTCCTATGCTTCAGCTCCCAGTTTCCTAGAGAATCCCTCGGTTATTGCACACTTATGTAGGAAGTAGTAGTAGTTTGAGCAGGGTAAATTGAATTTTCCTATCTCTAGTGCCAGACTAAACCGTCATGGTTCCTTGCTATATAACTGTAAGAATAAAAAGGTTTCAGATCACCAACATACGAGGCAATACATCATGATAGTGGTTGGTTTACCCCTTGGTTTACACTGATCTCTGTTTGGTTCATATTTCTTTTGAAACATTAACTTTGCATTCTCTGCAGGATTGTATTGGGATCCTTAAAAAGAAATTTCCAGATAGTGTAAGGGTTGGTATGTACAATTTGCTTTATCGACTATGCTAATTCTATTTACTAATCAGCTATGTCATTTAACAAGTAATCAGCTATGCCATTTAGTACAGTAACATTTTACTTTTTGTTGTTTCAGCAAGATTAGAAGGGATGCTCCTAGAAGCAAAAGGGGCATGGGCTGAAGCAGAGAGGGCATATGCTGTCATTTTGGAAAACAATCCAAATGATCAGGTTTTATATCTTTATTACATCCACTGTTTGCATTTCGGCCCCTTGAAATTTGGGTTTCTTTTGAAGCACCAAATATATTTCTGTACTATTGAATAATACGAACACTTTCATGCTTCATAATTTTTTTTAAATGGAGCTCGAAGCTTATTCGTTCATTTTTACGTTTTATTACATTCTTATATATATATATACATAGAAATTAATATTTAGAAGTTTGAATTGTTTTAGCTGATTCACAAAAGAAAAATTGCAATGGCAAAGGCGCAGGGAAATACTACATTGGTAGTTGAGTATCTTAACAAGTACCTTGAAATGTGAGTATTTGTGCTTTTCTTTTTTCTTTCTAAGGAACAATTTCTGGTGTTACTTAATGTCCTATTGTACCAGTGCATGACTGCATACTGGCCAGCAACTGCCAGTGCCAATCAGACATGATAACACAATATGCTTTTGACTGGTTATTAGTGTTAATGATGAAGTTTGCAATAAGTCTTCCTAATTTGCAAATAAGCTTGCTTGGTACCTTTTATTAATTACTGTTATTATCATTTACTTTTGTTAGATTTATGGCTGATCATGATGCTTGGAGAGAACTTGCTGAGATCTATGTTTCCCTACAAATGTAAGAAGCATCACTTTAGAAAATAAGTAAATTTTTAATACCCAGAAATAGACTACCTTGTAAGAAAGTAAATGGCTCACTGAACTCTCCAGTGTTATGAGTTGTAAAAATTATAATAGTTGCTTTGAAAATTTCCTGCTTTTATCAGGTTCTCATTTTTAAGGATGATGGTGTCAAGTTGTGGTTTTACTGGTAATTGTTGTCAGTAGAGGCGGACATACCTAATTACAGGCTTACTGCAGAGAAATTATAGAATATTTGTTTTGCACTTGAATGACAGCAGCATATGCTCATGCCATTTGGACTTAAGAATGAATGCACCAATTCTCTGTTTGCTAACACAAACTAATTTCTTGTGTCCCTTCTCTGACTAGGTATAAGCAAGCTGCCTTTTGTTATGAGGAGTTAATTCTGGCCCAACCTATGGTATCATTATATCAGATATCCTATGCCGATGTAAGTGATTATATCTAAGTAGAATTTCTGTTCACGGATCTGAGTAAATACTAGCAACAATAACAGTTCTGGAAAATAACAATCTTGTAATCTTTTCTAGATAGCATAACTTAGGTTTGGTTTGATTTTAGTGTTTAAGCCAATTCTCTCTGTACAGATGATTTATTAAGTTTATACTGATTGGAGTTGGTCTCTTAGGGTGATGTCCATTTTGTGCCTCTAGTAATGTCACTAATGTGCTTTTATGGATGAGGCCCTCGAAGAAGGCAGGGAATAATGCTTCAGAACCATAACTTGCATGTATGTATTTATGACTTAATAGGTACTATACACAATGGGAGGTATAGAAAATATACAAACAGCCAAGAAGTACTATGCAGCAGCCATCCAAATAACTGGAGGCAAAAACACTCGAGCTCTATATGGTGTTTGTCTGGTATGATACCTGAACTCATGTCTTTTTTTTTTTCTTTTTTCTTTTTTTCATTTTTTGTTCTTGTGGAGAGGCTCCCAGGCTACCCTTACAAAACCTCAACATGTCAAAAGGGACTATCTGATAAGTCTCTCGAGTTTTCAATAACTAAGATGTATTTGAAAAATGGAATTGACAGGAGCACCAAAAATTCTTGATTGTCGAGGCAATTTTTTTAGTGTGTTTATGAAGAAAAATGGGGAAATGTGGAAGTTTAAAGATGCATACTTTTTGAAACCTTATCAGGTCTTCATTTTTAACAAGTTACGCTGGATGTTTCTCTATTTCTACTGAATATGAGATATCTCATGAAGTCTGTACCTATGTTAAAATACTGCATTTAGTAAAGTACTGTATTCTTTTTGGTTATTTCAGTGTAGTGGGGCTATAAATCAATTATCAAAAGGACGAAATAGAGAGGACGAAAGCTCTGAGCTGCAAGCCCTGGCGGCAGAGGTGTTAACAAAGGAATACAAAAGGCAGGCCCCAGCAAAACTGCCTCTTGTAGCTGAAATGCTAAAGACAATGAAATTATCCTAATTTTTATGGTTTTCTATTTTTGTTAGTTCATTATTGTTGACAATTTTTGTAGTGGTGTGCTTCAATTTGAAAATAGTTTGGATTTGATGTAAGTTTTTGACTGACTGTTTGTATTATTACTTGAGGTCTTTTTTGAGAGGTGGGTATGGTAACTTGGGACAACCTATAGCTCTCTATCCCTCTTTCATATATAAACAGCAAACTAAAATGACATTACGATATTTTGTTGTTTGTTCTTTGCAGCTGATAAATTCTACTTTTCAGTGGCAAATTATTTTATTTTCAATTCTTTTGTTACTATTTACCAAGGAACCGACAATAAGCAAGCTAGAATGATATAAAAGAAAACCTCCATTTATATTTCGGATGAGAAAAGGCCGGTCTCTATATTGTTACTTTTATCGTTTTTGATACATGATGAGGTTCATGTGATGTTCGTTCTTTTATTGCTCGTCTCTATTACCCAACTGCACTACTTGGAACAAGTATAAAGACTGGCCTAGGTATCTAGCACAAAAAAGGTATGGAAAAAGGGAAAGTAAAAGAAGCCAGATCTTTCTTTTTTATGATTTTAGCGTAAAGTATGAACACATTTGGTAATATACGGAATAGTGATAGAATATTGTTAGTTGGAAAGATATGACGGAAAAGTATAGGAAGAGTGCTATTCAAAATAATTTTTAACAAATTGGCAACAAAAAATGGAATAGCATTTTTAGTAAGCATTGAGAATTAATTTCGTTCTAGTAGCTTTTCTCATGAAAGATTGCAGGGTCGGAATTCAACCGAAAGATCGATCTCTTATGAATATTTAGAGTTGTGTGATTTTGATCTTTATTTTATTCTCCGAAAATAATTGAAAAAGAGGAGCCAATAAATACAGAAGCATATAAATACAAGGATAGAATCAATCTCCCTTGATTAATTAATTAATTAATTAATTAATTAATTAATTTCTTATGATTCTGTTAGCATGCTTGGAATGTTTGTAATTCACACAAGATAAAATGTCATTCATAAAGGAGAGCTCCATTACTCTTGGGAGACTGGAGAGGATGACAGCTGACAGTATCCACCTCCAGTACACGCTTCCTAGTCATTCCCGTCCCTCCCTTGAAGGCTCCCTCTCTCTCTCACAGTGCCCCTTCTCTCCCCCTCCTCCTCTCCAAAAGGGGGGCGAAAATGGCGGTGGCAGCAGCTCACTGCTCCTGCTCCCTCTACTATCTCTCCTCTGGAAAAAGAGGAGCCAATAACATGCGCGTATCTGTGTGGCCATCGTCTGCGCCGCGTTCAGTAAGATCCGTACATCACCTCCTCCGCCACTTGCCACGGCGTTCCTCAGCCGCCGACTCCGCCTTCTTCCCTTCAGCCTCTTCCATCGCTGAAAAGTATTCCTCCGCAACAGAAAATACACCTAGTTCCATGGCATTGCCACTAGAGGTACTCAATGAAATCCTGACCCATGGTGTACAGGTCTCAATGCCCAACAGAAACCTGCCTCCATTAGTTAATTTAACAAAATTTGCAATTACGCTTCCCAAAACTCTACAAGTACAATATTATTAACTGATATTAGCAGTCAATACACTCCTCAAAAGTGTATTCTTGAATCTGACATTTCTTCTTGCATTCTATTTTTCTAGGGTTCTGGAGGTGAAGTTTCCTCCACTGACATTTCCATCACTGAAATTTCATTGGAGCAAAATCGAAAGGGAGGAAGTAATCAATTGAAAAAGAGAGTGATCTTTGGGCTAGGGATAGGGTTTGGGGCTGGAGGGGTGGTGGTGGCTGGAGGATGGGTTTTTGCAGCAGCCTTGGCAGCTGTCGTGCTTGCTGGCTCCCGCGAATTCTTTGAACTTGTCAGGAGCAGGCGTATTGCTGATGGCATGGCCCCACCCCCTAGATATGTATCTAGGGTTTGCTCTGTCATCTGCTTTCTCATGCCTGTTTTCACTCTGTAAGTCTCTTGTTAGCTTTGTTACTAGGCTGGTCCTGTTTATAGTGCTAACAAAGTACTGACAGGGGTATAATACTGGGACCATTCTGACACAAATTTTGCAATGAGATTTATAAGGTAGAGTTCACACAACTTTCCATTTAGTTGTCATAAGGTCATGTCTTGTTACTCACGAATTTCAAATTTCTTTTGCATCTCAGGCTTAAACAAATTTACTAGTAGTCTGGTGCAACTGGTACAAGTACATACTGGTAAGTTGAACCATGGCCAGACCTATTTGTGTGATAATAAGTGAACTTCATTAGAATGGGGGTGGGGGTACATGGTGGTAACTGATTTAATTGGGGCAATGCTTGTCCCATTGAAATGCCAAGAAACAATGCCTTACACTAAGGGTGCTTTGAAGATTTTTCCTGTACTTGCATTCCTTGCAGACAGCACCCATAATTTTTACATCTCCGATGTGGCAATTTTTCCAACATATTCACAAATAGCAGTATAGCACCACTACACCCTTTAGATAAACTTAACTCAAAAGTCAAAGCTCCATTCTATTATTGTTTCACAACTTAATTACCACTATTAAAAATTTCTTTCTATAGCAATCCAAATTAAGCTAAAATGAAGCAAAGATCTATGTGTTCAGTACCAGCAGTTTGTACTTTGCAATGTTGTAAGAGTAAGACTCTTCTTATGTTTCAATGGAACAGGTGGCTTGTCCACTTTTATCAAAAAAAAAAAAAGAAAAAAGGGAAAAACAAACAAATTTTTTTTGCTGGATACAGCATGGGAAATGTTTTATGTACTTCATACAAATACAGTAAAGTATAGAGTTTCATTTGCAAAAGGGAAGTCTAAAGCATCTCTGAATTCATTATTTTGTTACTGATGATATCTTCAGCAATTTATTTACTATCATGGTTTGTTTTTGTGTGATAGGTATTATGGCCACATGGATGTCTCAGTGACATTCTCAGCATTTATTTTAGCCATAGCAGTGATGTTACAGAGGGGAAATCCCCGTTTTGCCCATTTGGCAAGTGTTGTTTTTGGGCTGTTTTATTGTGGCTATCTCCCTTCTTTTTGGATCAAACTCCGTTGTGGTTTGGCTGCTCCTGCATTAAATACTGGTACACTGCACACTTTTTGTTTTTTAGATTTTATTCACACTTGTGTGTTTAAGGTAGTTGACTACTAACATAAGAAAAGGATTCTGAATACGGAAATATTGGTAAGGTATAAAACTGCGCCATTCTTGCTCCATAACTCTATATGATTGTATTTGTTAACTTTTGTGTTCTCAGAGATAGGGAAATATTGGCCAGTTTTACTTGGTGGGAGGGCTCATTGGACAGTGGGATTGGTCGCCACGTTGATTTCAATTAGTAGTATTATTGCGGCCGATACATTTGCATTTCTAGGTGGAAGGGTACGCACCTTTTCCTCTTTTTTTTTTTTTTAATTCTAACCTCCATATGTTTTCTTCTCAATGCAAGTATTGGTAATTATTGTCAATTAATGATTCTGATTCCTACAAAAATAAAAAAATGAAAATGCTAAAACTTATTTTGTGTATTGTGTTGTTGTTTTCAGCATATTTTTGCTGTTTTAGTTTTTTTGTTATGTATAATTTCTGTGTTTGGTATCATTTGGTTGTTTTTAGCATATTTTACTAAAAAAAATATGTTGTTGCTTTAATTTTTTTATATTCCAGGCATTTGGAAAAACCCCATTGACTGACATAAGCCCCAAAAAAACCTTGGAGGGAGCTTTTGTGGGCCTTTTGGGCTGCGTCATGGTTACAGTTCTTTTATCAAAAATTCTATGCTGGCCTAACTCTTTCCTGAGGTAAGAATATAATTTTACTAAATGCTGATAGCTCTAAGTTGCATAACATACTTTAGTTTATTTTCTAATGTGGTTAGCCTGGTATTCAATTGAAAACTAGTGCATTAGCATATGGCGTGTTAAATTTTGCGGGTTCGCTTTTTGGTGACCTTCTGGAGTCACTTATCAAAAGAGATGCTGGTGTTAAGGATTCAGGATCTCTCATCCCTGGACATGGTGCACCTTCTTTCTTTGCACACTTTTTCATATCTATATTACTTCACAACATGGCCTTTGCAACGAAACCTCATATTTTACCGTTTAGCCAAAGGCAACAATTTTTTTTTATCACCTCAACTGGACATATGGGTTCTGCTGGATCTTATTACTGTTGGCCTAAGGATGAATTTGGTTGGATTTTTAACTTTGACATGTTATTATAAACAAATCATTGATAAGCAGACTTGACGGTACATTTAAAGCTGGAATCCAACAACTAAAATTTTCAATTGTTTTTAGTCGTTAATTTGATTTAGGAAGAGAGGCAGATTTTCAAATTTTAATTAGTGCTTACATTAGAAAGTAAGAATTTATTTTGTTGTTCCTAATATTTTAAAATGAGTGTTTCTTTCTCTGAGATAAAAATGAACTTTATTTTGTCTTTTATATTTTGTTCAGGAGGTATACTTGACAGAGTCGATAGCTATGTTTTCACTGGAGCATTAAGTTATTCTTTTGTCAAAGTTGCACTTCCTCTCTTGGGTCTCTAAACTTTCTCCTAATCTTGTTATGACCGACTGGGTTAAAAATGAATTCACAATCTTTCAAATGTGCAAAAATATGTTTGCGTGAACCAATCGGCAAAGATAAGATGAAAAAAAGAGGAAAGGGGTTTCTCTATAGATGGTTTGATGGTGGGCTTCGAGAAATGGCAAGAACTAACTCAAGGGATGAAGACCTACTTCAATGTAGTTAAGTTCTAATTTAATGTTTTGATTTCTTATGATTTGTACAGTATATTACTCGCTTTTTGAAAGTTTGTTTAAAGAAAAAGAAATTAACAGTAGAACATTTGGATGTAATTATTTTAAAGTACAGGATGCAAGTTATTTTGTTCAGTAACTGTATTTTGCTTTAGATGCGCAACAAGATGTATATTCTTTTGAGCTTGTGTATGCTATCATTATTGTTAAGACATAGAGGTATTGTTATGTTTATTCACACCAATTGGATGGATCAGCACCAGGCATGATAGGGATATATAGGAACGGTGCAACTTCGATCAAACAAAAATATTGCCACGTTTTATCGTAATGGCAATGGATTTGAACTGCCTACAAGCAAACAGTTTGTATTGATCATTTCATATCTTTTTGGATTATAAATCTATAATCAAAATTTGTTTCTTCAGCTGTAGACGAATCATAACGGTACCTGCAGTGATTGTTTCTTCAGTTTGTTTTGAGGTTTATGGAGGTACAGGTAAAATTTTTCTTTAACAAGAAGCTTCAGAAAGCAAATATAATTTGGATGGCGATCACTGTTTAACATGTTTGGAACAAGTACAGCTACAATGCTTTAACTAACAACAATAGTTTAAAAACCTCAACTATTTACCTGTAGAATGTATCTTAATTACAGTGTAGGAATATTAAATTGCTTTCTACTAGGGAATAGTCGGATACAAGTTCTTAAAACAGGATAGAGAATTACCCAATTATAGTGTAGATGCTTATATTAATATATATTTGACTGAACTATTGAGCAAAACTTGGTAAAAAGTGAACATAATAATTAATTCACTACACCATTTAGAAGATCTTGCAATTGTAAACTATACATTGGAAAAAGTAAAAAAAGAAAAAGCAAACAAAATGTATTCTCGTGACATCAAATTACAACATTTGGTTCTCTTACAGTGCACGCCAAGCTGGGCTAACCTTTTCAAAACCTAAAATAGGTTAATGTCAGCTAATGCACATCAAATCTACCTCATTGCATTCTCCTTTTTCTCTTTCTTTTTTCTTCTCTTCTCTTCTTTTCTTTTTCTTTTTCTTTTTTTTTTTGTGGGGTTGGGGGTGTCCTACTATTTGGATAGCCAATATATGATAAGAAAGAGAGTGCACGCGGCAATCACTGCAGAAAGAATTATTGTGTCCTTTGACTTCTTTCTTTTAATAGCACCTACAATGAGAGAGAGTTCAGTCAAAGAAGATCCAAAACAAAAAAGAATTCATTCAAGCTATATGCTAAGTTTTAGTCATGGTTGGTTCAGATGAATAATGCATTAATTATTAGTAAAGTTTCCTCTTGCCTTTGATTTGTTCCATCCCTGTTCTGGTGGGAGTTCATAATTCATAATAGAGCTGATTAAATGCCCTAACAGTGGTAATGAAAGGTCCTTCTGTACATGGTAAGACGAATTAAACATTATCAAGCTTTTAACAAAAATGGACCTTCTTATTTGACAAACTTCCCCAACAAATGAGGAAGAGTAAAACTGTAGCAGAAAGGTAAATTGCTCCTAGTACCAGGATAAGAAGACATCTTCCTATTTCCTTTCCTATGGAATTTTCTAAAGGAAAGGGACGATAAGGAAAAAGGGCAAACTCAGTAGAACAATTTACCAAGAAGTCCTCTAATGACAGGGAACTTTTCACCCAATTTCTTGACTTTTCCTTGAACATCTCCAAACAAACTGCCTTGAGAAGATAGCACTGCCCTTGTGGCTTGTGCTTGGCCTATAACCTCATCTATCTAATGAAAAGTGATTTTATTTGAAAAAAGTGAAAAAAAAAACTCTCAGTTAGTCAGCAGGAAATTTCTTTGTAGGCGGATAGCCAATTACCCCAAACCAAAGGGTTACCATAATATCCTTTATTGATAAATACTTGAATCGCAATAAAGTTAAAAAGAGAACCAAAAAAAAAAAGATACTATCAGGATAGCATGCACGTATTGTACTCCCAGAGTGAAAAAATAAATAAAGCTAGAGATAAATTATACTTGAGATATACTGCTATGGATGGAAGCTCTCTCTCTTAAAAGATGCACGCGTGGTGACATCCCTCCCGATGCCTGTGTAATGCAGTTATCATGTCTTAATTACATATCAAAATAAGGAAAATTATATCACAACAAATGAAATATGATAAATGAAAACTAGGTAGTTAATTATAAATCGAACCTTGGATTCAGTGATGTCATCTCGAACAGAGCTGAGAAGCTCAGCGTGCTCCCTCATTAAGTTCAAGTTTCCTTTAGTTCTTCTAAATTCCTACAAAATACAGTCAAATATTTAAATAAATTATACTCTCACCTTGTTAAAGAAAAAAAGGTCTGTTTTGTCTAAAGCTGAAGTATGGCCATCTACTGGTCAACAGGTACCAACCTAACTATTACAATGCCAAGAAAGAAGTTCTGAATAAATGATAGCTCATTAATATCAAAGATTCCAAGTACTGAAACAAGAACGTATTGACAGAAAAAAGCTTAAACTGAAAGAACAGGTACCGTCTATTATAGAGGTGCTAGATATGATCATACAAGTGTAAGAGCCAACTGTCAATATGTAACTAATTTTTTTCATTATTAGTCTGCTATTTACTCTGTGAGTCAGAGAAGCAACATCCTCATTCCTCCCCTGTTTCCTGTCAACTACAAAAAGGACCAACCCACAAACACAGATACATGACTTCTGACACTCATAACAGAGCACACTGACCCTCACACAACATACAAATCCACCAACACAAATACAGAGCACGAAAATTCCCGGAACACACTCATGTGTCATACCCACAAGAAAAACCAAGTGCACCAACACCTGTGCAGACACAGTTATATAATGAAATGAACCTGAGAGAACTCATGGAGAATATCTCTATGGCGTGCAAGCTTCTGAGTTACAGAGGTGGCGGGTGCTGATGTGGCAGCACACCTGCTCATAGCATCGTTTATATCTTGCAATTTTTCCAATAGGGACTGTATCTCCATCTCCATTGACTTCCATGAACGGCTTGAGCCTACCTTTGGTGAACCTGGATCCACATAACCTGTTTTCCAATTTGTATTGGTCAATTGATCAGTTCGATTAACAAGTATGGAGGTCGAGATGATCAGATCTAGAGAAGTGGGAATTTTTCAATACAAAACAATAACTCCAGTATTTGACAGTGTACCAGTCTGGCTCAACCTTAGCTTTGAACGACACCAGGTTCACATTCTACTCAATTTTTCTACAAACTTGGGCACTTGTGATGTACTCTAACCAACTTTCATTAGCAACTGCCTTTCAAAAAGAAAAACTCTTCAAGCAGGTATTGAAGAAAAAAAATCTGTCTCCTACCCCTAGTATGATATAATCTAGGTTAGGCACTACGCTCGAACAATTTCGTGAAAGGTTCATTTCCAGTTAAGCAGGTCCTAAAAGTTAAATTACTGTGAAAATTCAATAAATTAAGAGTACTGGTACCGGTCTATGTTATGTTACCATTATGACTGGACGTATACCATGCTGGTACGCTTTCTGTAGGTAATCCAGTCTGAACTAAGCTACAGTGTTTGTTATGACAATTTGGCGTCACTTAAGTTCAATATGTTCTATGGTGGATAGTGCTTGTTTCCTAATCCAGGATAACTGATAACAAGGTGGTCAATAGAGATTCAATATGACACCGAATCAACAGATCAAATTCACATATTGAGTATGCATTTGGTTAACTACCCTGAGAAGAAGGGTTGAATCTGGCGGCGAGGCGAGCGTAGGAGGAGAGCATGACATCGAGATCTCCTTCCACCTTTCGCGCCTCCTTGCGCAATTCCTCCCAGGAATCGTCGATCGAGATCGATATCGAATCGCGCATCATTGTTGCTGACAATTACGACAAAAAAGCAAGCTCCGCGTTTCTTGAATCGATCAATTATAATGACTCCACATAGATATAGCTTCGGAGGAGAGACGAGAGAGCAGCGAGGTCTCGGAAGGGTAACCTCAACTGGGTAGAGATTAGAGAAGAGAATAGAGAGAAGAGGCACGAGATCTAGATGCCATGCTGATTTACACTCAGTCAATTAGGAGCTAAATTGTAAACATGTCCCTGTCTTTTCAACAAATTTTATTTTGCTACTTTATAGTTGAAAACTTTTCATCATCTGTCTGTGTCATCGAAAAATTTAATTTATTAGGCTGTTCTGTACGGCGGTGGATCAAAGAGTCGTACAATACAAGCATGGTTACAAATTAGGATAAGAATATTTTTGTTATTTTTGTTGTTAGATATTAAGCCTATAATTAATATCAGCATATTAAATTTATTGAATCTTAAAAAGCACATAACAAATTCTAACGATACTAAACATTAAGAAACATGTTCTTAGAACTGCCCTTGATTCGATAACATGATAAATGTAATAATAACATATTAATGAGACACCATTTATGTTTATATCTTTTGTGCCTTTGTTGATATAATCTGATTTTTTCTTTTTCTTTTTTTTGGTGATGACTTTGGAACGTCCATCATTAGTTCATCTAACTTTCAAAGAACATTAACATGTTCTTTCCAAATTTGTTTCATAATCATTTTTTGCATCCTGTGGGAAGATGCACCACTTTAATCCCAATCAAAGACAGCAAAGTAAATGAAGGAACAAAGAAAAAAGTAGGGATGAAATGCAGAGGGATTATATTTAATAAGGGCGTATTTTTCCATGTTTTTTGCACTATGACAGCAGCGGTGGGGGCGATGATCCCGGTGACAAGTGTCGCACTGTGATTGGCGCCGTCGGAGTAAACGACCTTCTTCTTCATAAAATCACAAAATCGTGTTTTCTTCTCCTCTTCTTCCTTGAGATCTTTCCATTCTCTATACAACTCCTGAATAATATTGAACTTTTCATTAATTATATGCATTTCCTTTACATCATATATATAGGATAATAAATAGGCTTGAATTAATATATGTTACCTCAATTTCATCAAATGTTGGTATAGTGTAGTGAGTCCCAGAAAGTATGGATGTCAGATCTCTGCAATGCCATCAAGATAAACATGAGACTGCTAAATAAAATTAATGGAACTTTCCTTGGCAAATTAAAATTAAGCAGTCTATATTAATTCAAGACACTGTTGACTGGTATACTAATTGATTTCTGAATTGTTAAATTTACAAAAGATAGTTATGGCTAATAGATTAACTGATATCATCACCTGGAGATGGGATACTTGAAGGTACATTTTGTTAAGTCTCTACATAAATGGCTTCAACTTTGGAGGTAATCTATTACCTGTTTGAACAATTTTGGAACTCTCCTTGGAAAATTTAAAGAAGTATCATTCTTTCAGTGTAGTAAGAATTGGTAAGGTTGGCAAGAGGCTATGAAGAGGATGGTCCTACCCATGTCGAAAGGGTACCACAGGCTGTGATATCAGCACTGACCGACTTCGGTACCAAGGTAGACCGTCGAAGCAAGATTATTAAAGTGATAGTTACTTGCTGGAAGAAGATAATTAGAGTGTTATTGTGATTTTTAGTGTCACAGGGGTTGTTCTGTAAAAGTTACCAGGGCTGTCAGACTTTCTGTGAAGGGATACATGATTAATCATGTATTTATTCTTGTGATCCAATTGCTCCAGGATTAATACATTAATCCAAAAAAAATTAGTAATAATTGAACATGCAAAACAGATCATGCATTAATAGATTTTGTGTTGCAGTAAGAAATACCGGTATCATTTCGTACCGGTATCAGCATGCAAAATATGACTGCTCCAGGATTCAATTACGTACTGTCAACGGTTACCATACAGTTGCCGGCCGGGTAAGTGCTAGCGAGCTGGTTATATAGTAGAATTAACAAATACCTCTTCTATGCTGAATTATATTTCTGTATTTTTCTAATGTTTATTATCATAATGCTCCAACTCTGATTCATAAGAACACACACACACACACACACACACTGACACTAGTAAGGAAGTTTATATATATAGTTCAAGGCTGGGGGTATTTAAATTAGAAATTTGCAATCTGATAAAGTGATACTATTGGATAATTAATTAATTAGTGAGTTTGGTGTTTATGACCATTAATTAATTTGAATGAATAAATTGTTTCAGTTTCAGATGCAATTAAATAATATATACTCACATGCAAAGATGGAGAAAAGCAACATGGAAGTCTTCAAAGTGCATAATTTCTTTTGTGACGAAGTATCTATCATATACTTTATTTATGCTTATCTTCTCCATGGCTCGACGACCTAAATTAAAAGACTCATTATCCATTCCAGCAAATTAAATTGACGTAATATAATTGAATTGTAATATATAGTATGCTAACCTTTCTCACGTAACATGCTCTGATGAGCACCCATAGAGAGATGGAGAGATGGAGAGATGGAGAGATGGAGCTAGAGAATTGAGAACTGCACATGAGCGAGTAAGTAATGATGCATATATATATATATATATGATAATTATATGTATGTAGATAGATTCCTTGCCTTCCGAACCTTAATTTCGTATGCATCAAGGATGCTGCTGTATATATTTATATATATATATATATATATTCAGTGCATGCTGCATGCATTAAAAAAAGGGAAATGACAAAAACCCGATCTGAGTTTAAGACGGACACACCTTGTACCATTAGTTGCACCGGGTACGCAACAGAAAGATTCAAAAAATATATATATAGCAGGGTGAGCTAGCTTTACTCATATATATATATATATTTTTTAAGATTTTTAAAGATAACTCTAAAATAATAATAAAATAATATTCTTTTTAAAAATAAAAATAAATAATTTTCAAAAATCTGAAAAAAATAGTTAGAAAATTCTAAAAATATTTTTTTATATCATATGAGATTTTGATATAAAGAGTTTATTGAATAATTTGAATTTATCGTTTGAAGCCAATTCGACGGATGTTGAGTTAAGAGCATCGAGGAATCCGGTGTTTCAGAAGTACGTTAACTTTACTCTCTCTCTCTCTCTCTCTATATATATATATATATATATATATATATATATAGTATTGCTAATATGCTACCATTAGCGTTTTGGCTGAAACGCTAACGATTCAAATTTTAAATTTTTGTATTCGAAATTTCGATTTAAGTAGCTCAATAAATTTTTCATATCAAAATCTTGTAGAATACGAAAATTTACCATTTTTAGAGCTTTTTAACTATTTTTTTTAATTTTCAAAGATGACCTTAATTGGTATACAAATATTTTTATTTTTATTTATTTTTGACCCAAATAGAGCCATATTTAAAAAAAATAGTTAAAAAATTCTAAAAAGGGTAAATTATGGTATTCTACAAGATTTTAATATGAAAAATTTATTAAACTACTTAAATCGAAATTTCAAATACAAAAACTTAAAATTTAAATCATTAATATTTCCCCTGAAACGCTAACTATATCATATTAGCAATACTCTTTATATATATATATATAGATTCCTTGCAGACAAAATGGGCTCAATATATAGGAGCAGCTAGATCTGAATGCTTGCACCAATCTTGATCGATCAAGATCAACGGCTCAGAACAAAAGCTAGCTTACTTTCTACTAAAGAAATATATAGCGAGGCTCGCAATTAAATATGAGAGATGATAATAGTCTCCAAGCATTTGTCCTCATAAAAAATTCCCAAGAGTTGACTGCAATGTAAGCTATTTATATCAATAGTGTGACTATTTATACTAAATAAGTTAATTATTTATGGCTCGTATTACAAATTTGGATGTAAGCTATTTATAGTGATGGTTGATATTATTTATACTAATTTTATCAATTATTAATAGTCAGTGTCATAATTTTTTTAAAATTCATCAAATATGGAGCTATTTATAAACGTTAAGAACATTATTTATATTAATAAAAATTGTTATTGATAGATAATTAAGATAATATTTTCATTAATGACACTTAGAGCATGATCCAAGGAATTTCTTCAGATACATAGTTATTTATAGTTGCGAATCATATTTATTTATACTGATTTATTGTTCAAAACATTTTTTCATGCCTAATACAGAGGGAACTATCCTGTTTAAATCTATTAACAACGACGTAACTTCTTATTTATATCAATTAAACTAGTTATAATCATTGTCATGCCAAGCATTTTTACAGATTAATAGTTAGTAGTTGTTCATTTAACAACTTTTTTTATATAAAACGATTTCCAATAAAAGTCAACATAAAATTTCAATTTGAACGCTTAAAAATTAGTACAATTAAGGAAGAATAAAAATACATCATGTGACATATGAAAAAAAAAACTCATCAATCTATTCATATAATGAGTATTAAGTCTAAAATTTAACTCCAGATTCACCGATATAAAAAGAAAACAATAATGCCTTAATTTACTGTGAAAACTTATTATCATATTAAGAAAATCAAAGAGAATCTGAAAAAAAATGAAAAAAGGAAAAGGTAACAATGCTTATAATTCCGATTTCAGTAAAATATCCAAACAAAAAGACTGCAATTTGCTAGTTCAAAACAAAAAAGAGAAATCAAAATTCTAATTAATTTAAAAAATCTTGTTGAAAACACCGTATTCCTTTCTCAAATCGCTCCTATGGAAATATAAAATATAATAAGAACCAACTCCAATAAATCTGTTATATGGCATAAATCTTAAATTAGTATGCAGTAGAATTTAAGAAATGATGCTAAAACACACTAACCACCGATATAAATTTTATTGTGATAAATCGACAAATAGTGTCTAATTGGAAACAATCAATCGATCTGGTATTAAAACTATAATTCATGACAACAACACAACAAAAAATGAAATGACAAAACAAAGTAGAATGCTAATCATGATTTAAAATCAGAAATTAGATATGAGATAATGTTGGTTTTGTTGCTCAGAAATTGTAGATAGATCTGAGAAGATTCTGTCGACGAAAATGTCAAAATATAAAATGGTGAATGTAGAGAGAGAGAGAGAGAGAGAGAGAGAGAGAGAGAGAGAGAGAGAGAGTTGCTTTCAATAAAGGGATCGAATAAAAAAAATTGAAATTAAAAAGTTGCAATTGAAGAGGTGTCTCTGATGGAATCATACTTATCAAAAACAGAATACATACTTGAATTTGGCGGTTGTCAAAATGGATAAAATTTGGGGACGAAATTGGGGATTGTAATATTTATTCATTAAGTATTTCAAGCTAACAGGAATCCAATTATATTCAAATATGTATACATACAGACATCAATTAATTCTTTGCTAGGCATGCACAAGCAGGAAAGCAGTGAATTAACTTAATTAATTGTAACATTAATTTTACTTGTTTTTTCCTTAATTGCCTGCTTGTGGTATTCCTCCAGTGCCTGCTTGTGGTTTTTCTTTATTTCCTTCTTCTGGTTTTGCGGACTTGGTCTTGTTGCTGATCTGCACGAATCTGACCAAGCTAACTCCGAGGAGAGTGATTGTTGGTACGAAAATGAAGTTCGGTACGAGATGTAACTTGAACCGCTTGACTTGCGGGATGTTTTCGATATTATTTTTCAGCATTACCGCACCTGCGGGGACAGCCAGACCGGCCATTATTACAGTAATGTCACTTGTTTTCTTTTCTTCCACGTACTTTGTCATAAACTCTGTGAATTTAGCCTTTTTATCATCAGGTTTCGTGTTATCGCTTACTTTCCATTTTTTTTCATAGAAATCCTGCCAAGTTCAAAGAGAAAGAGAATTTATTAGCTTGTAACAGCAACATATATATATTGTTGGATGAACAAATCGGTTGGTAAATACAAAAAACGAAAATGTTCGTTCATTAGAAAACACTTTTTTGAGAATTTTTTTTTATTATATGAATTAGAAGAGAACATAAAATGTTTCTGTTTTCAGTTACCTCAATTTCTTTCATTGTTGGAGCCTCGTAATTTTTGCCAGGGCAAATATCATTTAAAAATCTGCAAATTAAAGATTCAAAAGAGGTATATAGTTTTAGAACGGTCATAATTTTACGTTCATATATAATATAACAATTGCATACGATCTGAAAAAGATATAAGAAACTAAATGAAAGTAGAATTAATTACTTGCAAAATTCGATGAAGGCTTTATGAAATTGTTGAAAGTCTGTAATCTTTTCCTGTACAAAGTATTTATCGTAAATTTTATTTACCGTCGCAGAGCTTGCTCTAGTCATCCCTGGATCGCAGAAAAAGATATTAATTGTAAGCATGCATGCATGCACGTATCTATATACATATGAGGAGTTAATGAAATGAGAAGAGAGAGAGAGAGAGAGAGAGAGAGAGAGAGAGAGAGAGATACCGGCTGTGCTGAGAAGGCCGATGGCAGCACCCATGCGTTCTGTAGGAGAGACGGAAGTTAAGAGAGATTAGATACAAGTAACTACTACAGTAAGGCGGAGGCAGATGTGGAGGGAGGTTGAAGGAAGCGGTGCATAAATAGCGAGCGAGCGAGCGAGAGAGAGAGAGAGAGGGAGGGAGGGACAAGGAAAGGATGGATGCATCAATTCCTTTCCTGCCCCGAGTTCCTTCTCTCTGTATCGATCCTTAGTCCATTCTCATTCATTACTCATCCGATTGCCGCATTCCCACCTTTAGAATATATGCTGTGTATGTATATATGTGCATATGTGATCAATAGGACCATGTCAGCTTTCATCTGGGATCAACTGTATAATATTTCTTAATTCCGACTCCAAAGAAGCATCTCCCTCCAACTTCAAGGTCACAACGATCTACAATAAGGACTTTACTTTAGCTAAATATATATGAAAGAACGCTTCTTAATTTAGTAATCTCAATAAAATGACACACTAGCATTTCCAAGTTCTTTATAAGTGTGATATGAGCATCTTCATCCCCATGATCGCGAGATATTACCAATTAGAAATTATCATGTCGATTGAAATAAAAACATTTCTTATTTGGAAGATGATGATAAATATTTGTCAAAACTTATATTTGTGCATCGCAGCTTTTAACTTTCTCTTTTACATTTCTGCGAAAATATTTTCATATTTGTTATCCATTATAAATATCAACTAACGCATAATTTTGTTTCCATTAATTTTGGTATTACAAAATTTTATTTTATTTTTTAAAATATTTATTTTTATTATACGTATAATATTGCGTTATCTATAGTGAATAAAGAACGTAATGTGCCGTGACGTTCTGTATAAAAACACGGCGTGTCTCGGTTATATGACGTGTTGTGACGTGATCAAAATATTTTTTTTACGTGAAGTGTCAAAAATAATAGAGTAAATACATCACATCTATAGCACGACACGCATAAAACACATCGTGCTATATCGTGACGCAAGGCGGATCCATAATGCTAAGCAACCCTGGGCATACCAAATAATTAGATATATAATTAGTCTAATTTCTCAATTAAATCTAGACATAATGAAAATTTAGACTATAATTTTGTAGGTTTAGAAGGAAATATTGCTATATTAACAGCTGTTTTTGAAAAACAAGCCAAGGCAATGGCTTGGGCTTGGCTCTAATTAAATCCGTTTCTGCCTTGACGTGTTAATATGTGACGTGATATGATATATATATAACATATCTTTTTTTTATTGAAAAAATATTAGAAATTATTTAAATTTGTAAAAAAATTATAAAATTTATTGTAAAGTGTTGGAAAATATTAGAAATTTTTTTATGGTAAAAGAAATATTTCATATTTACATTAAAAACTAAAAAAATATTTAAAAAAATGATATATGACCTCACGTAATCACGTGACGTGTCATGTGCCGCGCCGTGACGTACATAAACAATTTCATGTGACGTGTTAATTTTAATTCAAAAGAATTATGTCAAATGAAATGACACGTCACGCGACACGTAGAATATGTCACGTAATAGACAGGCATATCATAACTTACCGTGACATGATTAATCACGTCATGTCATTTTTTAAACTCTAGTTATCTAGTTATCTATCTTATATTATGACCTGAGAATTTAATTGGAATCAATTTCGAAAAAAAAAAATTAAAACAGCCCATATAATTTTGTGTCTCTCTCCCGCCAGTAGTTCCGAACCGTTTGCCAACTGGGATCCAATTTCGTTCGTCTCCATTTTCCATTCGATCAGTTATTATACTTCTACTACCAGATAAATATATTGAAGCAACACGCTTTTAAATGCCTAAATTAGATGGAAGAAATTAGCAAGAGGGTAATTGGGGTGTTATCCAAATCCAAATGGAGGCGTTTTGAGAAAAGGGCAGTTTGCCAACCAAAGAAACGCAACAATCAAGAAAGAAAAATTAAAGAACAGAGTCACTTCTCCTCAATTTTGCCACTGCATGCATCTCCATTATGTGGTTTGTTTCCCTTAAAACTAAGATTTAAATTCTTCCCTTATTTATTGTTGATCAACAAGGTTCTTTTTATCTGGGCAGTTTTTTATTTCCCCCCTTTTTGATTCTGTGGATCTGAACTGTGAAATGGCTTGCCAATAATGTACCAGTAATATGCTTAATTTTTTGGGAGCTTTTGTGCATAAATTCCATGTTTAAAGGTTCTTTCTTAAACTACTCATTTGTAACATGACCAGCATAGATTTGTTAAAGGTATATAGCTTATATTTTGATCGTGTAATGTGGAAGCAAAAATTTCAAGGCATGTAGGATATTTCATTTTTTTTATAAAGAGTTAATGGTCTATTTCATTTGTAGGTGCACGTGCGATGTATCTCTTGTACAATTATGGTATATAAGATATTTGTAGGCTTTATGGGGGCATAGGAGAAATAATGTGCCATTTTTATTCTAAATATTCTTTTTGCTTCTTTTAGTTTATGAGTAGGAAGGAATTGAACTAAAGAATGCTCATCTTTCCAAAGGATTTCCTGCTACAAATGGAGGTGACCAGTGGCCGCCTTCTTTCTGAGCTCCAGGTCCTCTTACTTTCTTCTATTATTTTTCAGTATCATTTTATTATGAAAATGATGGACAATTGTTACATTCCTCTTTCCTACACACAACACTAAAGGTTCATCAAATTTGCTTAATGGACACCTAGATTACTCATGGATACATCAACACAGTAAAAAATGTCAGGTGTAACTTGAAACAAAAATTTACTAGATAGCACTCTACTGCCTAATACAATAGTTTACGAATTAACAATTTTCAGTCAATATGGGATGAGATCGGCCAATCAAATGCAGAAAGAGATATAAAACTTGTAGAGATACAACAACAGTGCCTAAATGTCTTTAGGAATACGATTGAAGAAGCCAAAAAACTCAAGGCCGATTTAGAGAGAGAGATTGCAGATTCAGAGGCAGAGATTAGGTCCGTGAGTTCTGCAATTGGTGACCCAAATTTGCATTACAGGGAGGTATGTTTTCTACAATTGCTTAAAAAATGATGAGGACATTAGCGGTACCATTTTTGTTGAGTACTGTACCAGTATCTACAATACCAATTTTGAATAGTTTGTATTCATCTACCTTTTTGTATATATATGTATATGTGTGCATTTCATTTTTAGATTGTTTGCAAGTGAGCTCCTAACAAACTTCCAACAATAATGTATACCCCTGCAAAATGGTAAGTGATGACGGTCCTGCAAAACTTCTTATGAAGAGAGAAACAGTAAGGAATGAAGGTTAGGTGACACATTTGTCAAAGAAATTGATAGGGATGGTATTACTGATTATTTTATATTTTGCAAGGGTACATATTTCCTACATTTTATAAAGATGTCCAGTATATTTCCATGAAATCTCCAACCTTTTTTTTTAATCTCTTAGAAGGCAAAATATGTTTGACAACATAAATTAGAAGATGAAATTTTAATGACAGTATAAGTTTCTACTTTTTCAAAATTTATCTGCAACTTCAATTCTTTATTATGGTTTTCTGTCGATTAACCTTCAAAAAAGAATTTACTGATTGCCATTTTCTTGTGTGCCAGGTCTGCACAAGTAATATGTGCTTGAGAGAACGAATGGAAGCTACTTATCCGCAGCTAGAAGCAATGAGACAGAGAAGAGAAGAAAGGAAATCTCAGTTCTTTGAAATATTAGACAAAATAAATAACATACTAAGAGAGATCAAGCCATACAATACACCATTGGTAGGCATGGACGAAACTGACCTCTCTGTCAGAAAGCTAGCTGAACTGAAATCTCAGTTGGAATATCTCAGAACAGAGAAGGTATGTTCATACAATTTTGTATCAGTACTAGGCAAGTAGGTATAGTATTTCCAGTGCCATAGTCCTACAGAATAATTGAATTCATACCAGCTATATGGGTAGCCGACTAGCCACAAGTGTTAATAGAATTATAGGTATGATCTAACCATGCAAACATCATATGGCACAACATCAGCCTGTGCAGTAATAGTTCATCTGGGTTAATACGTACTAGGAGCAATGCAATAACCATAGTTGGTCATAATTTGTAGGAGCAAGTATCTCTACTGGTACCGACAGTTCTTTTTTGTTTAATGTAAGTTTAGCATGGGATCCTTTTTTCATCTTAATTTTTTCTGTGCATTTATTTCCTTACTCTTACTTTTCTAGGTTAATCGTACAAAGCAAGTAGGACAGCTATTGAATTCCTTGAACTCCCTCTGCCTCGTGCTGGGTATAGACTCCCAGGAAATCATTAAAGGCGATTTTGCGTCTTCTCTGGCAGCCAATAATATAAGTGATGGTGTGATCCAATGGTTGTTGTCAGAGACTGACAGATTAAGGGCCCTTAAGATGAGTCGCATGGAAAAAGTAAGATTTTTTCATAAAAGGGGTCAAACTCATGCATTACCAGAAAAATCTCAAAAAATTAAAATATGGTTGCTTTTTACTAGTTTCTTCATGATATGCTCAAACCTCTCATTGCTGGGGCTTTCTATAGGATAAATTAGGGCACATAATTATGGGTGTTCTCAATTTACTTTTTAGGAAATTAGTAGAGAAAATTATAAGTGATAGTTTTCAATAGTTGTAAAGCTGCATAACTGCTAAATCTTTTTGCAGGGTATACATGTAATGAGTTGAGCTTTTTCAGGATTATAAAGGAAACTTTCCCTTTCTAAAACAACTAAATAAATTACCAACATACTTTATGCGTATACATTTAGTGACTTGAAATTTCCTAAAAATAATGTCCCATTAAAAAAATTGCATCTCCTGTCCAAAGTGCTGCCTAAGTTCGCCATGGAGTCCTATTAAGTTAACAAGGTTCAAAGAGACCTTTTCATGGAACTGTTGTTAATTCACTTGTTATTAAAAAAATAAATTGTTCTCAATTCAGTGACTATTATTCCTTTGGTGTAGTTACAAGATATGGTGACAAGCATGTTGGAATTGTGGACGTTAATGGACACTCCAGTTGAAGAGCAGCAATGTTTCCGGAAGGTAGCATCGAATATAGCTGCTTCAGAGGATGAGATCACTGAACCCAATTCTCTCTCTCTTCAGTTCTTGAAGAATGTCAGATTCCCCTTTTGCCACTTTATGTTCCTTTTTAAAGTTCTTTCGCATTTCATGTTAACCCATGAAGTTTTGGAAATCATGAAAGTGCTCTCATGAAAAATTGTAGCCCAAAATATTTTGGATTTTGTTACTGAGAAATCATGTACTGTATATTGCATTAGACATTTAAAATTTTGCTAACCTTGCACTTGACCCCCCCTTTAAACTTTCTGCTTTTATGATAAACGTGCTGGTTGAACTATGTTACAATTAAAAATACTTTGAGATAAATTGGTAGTTGTGCCACACTTAAGATTTCTCTTTCTCGATGAACTTCTATGAGTTTGTATCTGTATTCAACTCTTGAAATCCAAAGTTATTCAATTAAAAAAATGTGAACTTCAGATTGAAGATGAGGTAAAGAGACTTGAGACTCTAAAGACTAGCAAATTGCGAGATCTTGTATTGAAGAAAAAATTAGAGCTTGAAGATATTTCAGCACGTGCCCATATAGTAGAGGGATGTAATGCAGAGATTGAATCCATGTTGACCGCATTAGAAACTGGTAACTCTTTAATATATTCATTGAATATAGTATTTTTTTTTTCACTACCAGCTTTTGACCAAATTATTTTTGTTTGAATTTTTCTGGTGGTACTGTTTAATTTCTACAATTAATGGTAAAATGTAAAAGCAGGAACTTCTGTGAAAATTATTCTCCAGTTTGGATTAATTTACGAACTAAGTGACCATGTTCTCTACCATGGAATGAGAATCACTTTTATGTATTTCTTTCTGAGTACCTGTGCTGTACTTTTCTTTGAGATATTACTTTTGTAATAAGGTAACTTGTCTACATTTTTATCAAATGTACAGGAGTCGGTGACCCTTCAGCAATATTAGAGAGCCTAGAGACTAAAATTTCAAACGCAAAAGAGGATGCATATAATAGAAAAGAGATACTAGAAAGGGTTGAGAAATGGCAAGCAGCCTGTGAAGAGGAGGCTTGGCTTGAAGAGTATAACCGAGTGTGTACCTGTTATTATGTTTTATTTCATTCATCGTTCTTCTGGCAAATGTATCTTAGATATACCTCTATTTATGTTTATGCCTGAGAATATCGGAAAGGGACTTATTTCAATATAAGATTACCATGCTAAATAGTACCTGTATGTAGTGGAATCAAAATACTAGCTGGCAACATATCAAAGTGGTTGGTTCTAATGGTACCACATCTTTTACTGGATGCCCGGATTGATAGAAAAATTGTAGATCGTTCTTTGTATCTTTGCCTCATTTCATTGTTCATATATAATAATTGCCAGGATGATAACCGGTACAATGTCTCCAAAGGGGCCCACCTAGTACTAAAGAGGGCCGAAAAAGCTCGTTCTCTTGTTGCCAAGATCCCAGGTTTTTTCTATTTACATATTTGGGCAACAAATTATAATTTTCCTTTCTTTTGCAATTTTAACCAAACCCTGGTTATGAAATGGCATAATTAATAACCAAGCCTATTAAATCTTCTTATTTTACTCTTAAACTCTTCTACTATGTAAATACCTTTGTTTTTGAAATAGGACTATGAAAATACCCTTAGTTGATGGTATTTTTTGTACTTTACTAAGGTTCCCTCTTTTCGTTATTTTTATTTTTCCTGGTCAGGAATGGTGGAGGTGCTGGTATCCAAAACCAAGGCTTGGGAGGAAGAGAGAGGAATGGAGTTTAGATATGACAGTGTATGCCTAGTTCTATCTTTGTAGGAAAAAAAAATGTCCTTAACCCCTGAAAACCTTAAATTTTGTGATAACTTGCATAAATGCCTTGCACTTCGCCTTTCATGAGTAGAAAAGAAAATGGAAGTTGTTTGTATATCTTTTGGCAAAGAAAGACTATTTTTAGATTTTTCAGGGGTACTCAGAATCAGAAGGAAAATTTAAAGTTTTATTAGTGTTTATTTTTGTCAAATGGTGTAGATGGAGCTTATTGCTATGCTAGAAGAGTATACATGCCAGAGGCAGGAAAGAGAACAAGAGAGGAAAAGACGGAGGGTAATATATTATTCCTATATTGTTCACAACAGAAAAAAATAAGACAGTTGACTGTTATATAAAGGATTACCATATAAAGCAATAGAAAGTAGCTAGGTAAATCAATGTAATATCATACAAGAAAATACATAATGGTACCATAGTAGACAGGGCTTATTCTGTACCAGTGTGTGTGATTTGGTAGGGTTTCTAAAGTTTGGTCTCATAATAAAAATGTAGGAACAAAGGAAATTAAGGACGGAGAAAGAAGTACAGAATAGCCCAAAAGCGGGCCCACTAATGGGTCTGAAGAAACAAGTTTCTAGAACCCTCTCGGGTCGCCAAGACAGGAAGCTGTCTACAGGTGGGACACCCCGATCTGCTAGGAAGGCCGGAAATGGAGGGTCCACACCATTCAGCAGTAAGAATTTATCACTATTTTGCACATGTTCATTTCCAAGATAGAACCAGAGAGAGAGAGTTTGACATGAGATGTTGTGTTTGTTGCTGTTTTCTCTTTTCTGATTCTTATTTTGAGGAGCAAGGTTTGAGAATAATGTTCAGCATTATTCCAGAGTTACAGAATAGAGACATAGCATTGTTCAGTTATTGGGAAATTTGCTAAACTGGGGGAAGAACTAGCCATTCTTTCCCTCCTTTTTTGAACAATAATCTGATTTCAGCTTTCAAGGAACTAATATGGTTCCTATTTGATCTTCACTTCATTCTTGCAGTCAAAATTTTTCCCAAGTTCTCTTGGAAATTTTCATAAAAAACAAGAAGTTGCAAAGTTAGCATACTATGTTCAAAGAATATTTGGGTTTTAATAAAATAATACATACCCAAAGGAACAAAGGTTTATTTCCAATTCTTTGAACGTTGTTAACCTCGATCAATTAGGTGTTAACTCCTATTATCTCATTTGTTCACTTATTCTGTTGATTTTCCCATTTGGTATGCAGGTAGGAGATCTGATTTGAGTGGATTAGGGACTGCAAAACGACGTCAGCTGGATCCATGTTCGTCTGAGAACAGCAGCCGGCCATCAACACCATCCAAATCAGATGTTGTCAATGGTGGCTTCAATGGTGGAGATGATGATGATGATGGCGAGATTTTGACGCCTCGAAGCGTGTCTTCTGCTGCATATTTCTGAATAGAATGTTACTTTGAAATTTATAGTTAATTATCCTATATATATATATATGTTTACAATGGAGGTTTGTTGATTATTATGAGTCTCTAGAGGCACTTGTTGATAATGATGTGATTGTGGTAGGTGGTCAAAATATTTCATCCTTTTCCATGCTTGTTATTGTTGTGTACAGTACTTGTTTTGAATTTGGGTTAAATTAAGTGATACATGTTTGGTCAGAAATCAGGAAATTATAGTAAGAGCTCAGATTCTTGTTCCAAAATTTATTATTAAAAAATACCCCTCTAATGAACATTTCAACTCCAACAAGGTAGTGCAATGGGGGAAGGCCAATCTAATGAAGTACTTATATAAACATATATTTGATGGAACGTGATATAAGAATATGATGAAATGTTCTAAAAAGGAGGTACTTTAACATGATGCGCGTATTTACAAAACCTTTTCTTTGTTTCCTTTTTCTTTTTGGTTAAAGTTGATATGTAGGCAAAATTAATGGTTGAACACATTTGTAAACATCAAATGCGATAGATACCTCTCAAATTCTTTCCTGAGGTGTTCTTTGAGGGTATTCTGGTCAAATTGTAAGAAATATAAAATAGTAATAATGGAATTATGTATGTTTGAGGATATTATTGGTCAATTGTCAAGCAAATAATGGTAAGTGAAATAGATAGTTGTTTGGTGAATAAACATATTAAAAATGAGGACAGCGATGTTAAAATTAAAAGCTTGGTTGATTATAAAATACAAAAATGCAATAGATACTTTCATAATTCTTAAATAATTTTAGTGCTTTGTTCCTTGCTTGAGGTGTTTTTTTCAGGGTATATTGGTCAAAATTTAAAACATATATTATTAGTAACAATGAAATTAAGTACATTTGATGGTATTGTGATCAATTGTCATCTCAAATAATTTGTGGGTTTGGCTATGTATATTTAGTGAAAAATCATGCTATGAGTTTTAGAACCGTTTGATCCGTTTAAAGATTTGTGCAAAATATTTTAAGTATAAGTTTTAAAATTTGTGCACACATCTTAAAGCAAATCGAACGGTCTTGAAATATGTAGCACGAGTAGTCACCAAAAATATGCATAGCCAAATTTCAAATATTATTATATCAAGTGAAATTGATGGTTGAGAGGTAATTGTTATGCATTAAAAATTCGGGGGTGATATCAAAATTAGAAAAATAACAAGTTAATTGTAAACTATAAATTTGAAGATGTGGTGGTAGTATCTTGCCCTTTTATTCAATTTATTAAATGCTATTATTCTTTGAAAAAAAAACATGCTATCATGCCAAAAATTTCTTACTTGATCTTGGTGATTTTGAAAGAAAAACTAATTATTATCTTGTGAATTTATTATTGCTTATTAGAATTTGAATAAATCACACACAAATGATCTTTAAGATATCACTTATATATTATTTTGATTCTTAAAGTTTCAAAAGTATCGACTTGATCCTTCAAATATTACTTAATTATTATTTTTTATTCTTTAATTATCACTTTATTATTATTTTAATTTTTAAAATTTTAAATATATCATCTTAGTATTTTGAAGTATTACTAATCGACTATTTTGATCCTTAAATTTTTTTATTCATAATGAAGTAATTAATATTATCTTTGTAGGAATAATTTGATATAAATTAAAAGTTTTAAAGACTAAAATAATAACTTTGAAAAACTAATTGATACTTTTGAAATAATAAACATACACTTTATGCTTTGAGAATATCAACAAAATATCATTTGTGTAATTTACTTTGAACACACTTTATGCTTTGAGAATATCAACAAAATATATTGGGTCACTAATAGATTCCCAATATTTTTGTATATTAGCATTAGTAATTATTGTGTAAACAAATACATTAGCAATAAAACTAAACATGATATTATTGAACTAAAATTGTTGTAGTTCAAGATGTTCATAGCCCTCTCATAGTCTCTCCATAGATGAGGCAAAAATTACAAAATAGAAAGCAAGCTCCTCTTCTCTCCTCTCCTCTCCTCTCCTCTCCTCTCTAGGTCTTGAGGTCTGAGGTCCCATGGCATCCGCTCCGTCCAAGCTCTACCAAGGTCTCTCTCTCTCTCTATCTCTCTCTCTCTACCTCTAATTTTCTTCTCCTCATGGCGATCTTCATCTTCTCGCGCTGAGATTTGTACACTTACAGATGATGTGAGTCTGGTGGTGGCGCTTTTGGATACCAACCCTTTCTTCTGGGCCGCCGCCTCCCTCCCTTTCTCTCAATTCCTTCACCATGTAATATCTCTTCCTATTCATTTACATTTTACATTTTACCCCCTGCAATTCCTTCAACCGTGCTTTGAGTAATCGCTTTCTTTGATAATTACTAGGTCATACCCTTTATTAATTCTCTTCTCCTTCTCAACCAACTCAACCGCATCGTCCTCATAGCCACTGGTACCGGCTCCTGCGCCTACATCTTCGACTCGGGTGAAGCTAATTCTAACGGCAATGCGAATGCTGTTTGTTCTGGAATTATAAAAAAGTTGGAGGACTTTGTTGCAAAAGATGCCAGAGTTGCTAAAAGTTCCAATGGTGATGCTACACGGCCTGCCATCTCCTCCCTTCTCTCCGGGTCTCTATCTCTTGCCTTATGCTGTATCCTTTCTCATATCATAAAATGACTTCATTTTTATATACTAGTAACTTGCCTCATAATGGTGCAGTACCATTATCATAGAAACAATCATTGCCTGTATGGTGTCAATATGATAGTCAATAGAGATTTCTGGGTTTTCTATTGGATTCTCAATTATGAAGGCTGGTGCCAGCAAGTTGCTTTTTTTGCTAGGTATGGCTTCTAGGGTTTGTCTATTGGTCTGCACTGACTGTATACACTGGCCCATACAAGGCTTCTTGCTGGAACTTTTTTAATGAAGAACTGAATAAGAAAGAAAAGAATCAGCATCAAGTGTGTCAGTGGAGATACAGCTTTGATATTGTCTATTCAAATTTCATGCCATGCCAAAATTTGGTGGATTTTCAGTAATCGTTGTGTAGCTTGTGCGCCATACTGTTTCCTTGACTTGAAAGAAAAGATATTCAGAGAATTTTTAGATCAGGTGCTCGGCATCCACAGCCGCGAGTGAGTCCATTTTCTATTACAGAGTTCTGTAATTGATATTTTTCCTTGATCATTTTTATTTAGATAAAATCCGTGCAAGTGATTTTTCACTTTTATTGAGACATTAACAATAATGCAGATCCTTTGCCTACAAGGTTCTCCTGATGGACCTGAACAGTATGTTTGAGCTATCTTTTTCTTTTACTTACATAAACACATAATAATAAATTTACACATGGACACAATATAACTATCCTGGAAAAATGTCTTAACCTTTTCTTCTATTTGTTATTGGATTGTTTTTCCCAGATATGTTGCAGTAATGAATTCAATATTTTCTGCACAGAGATCCATGGTATATCCTACTCTTAGATTTAGAACCTTTTACCATAACTACCCTTTGCAAGTTCCATTGTTATAAATAGAAACTTGGCATTGTAATTAATAACAACCTAATTCCTTGAACCAGTTCTAAATGCAATGCATCCTGGGTCTGCCATATATTAGTTAATTAGCGCACCAAGTTTCTCTCTTGTTAATCATAGTGTTGTTTCATGACTTTATGTGCCTTCCCTAATTTGCTATTCTTTTGATAGTGAAGTTTCTTATATTATAATTATAAGGATTTTTCATAGGAACTCCATTGTTTGTTTATCTTTCAGGTACCAATTGATTCGTGTATTGTGGGAGCTCAACACTCTGCTTTTCTACAGCAGGTTTGCACTATTACCACTTGCACTCAGCATTCTGTATATTTTTGAAATTGATATTTCCTTCATGCTAACCCTCCAAATGTAATAGTAGTCTACCAAAGTGTGATGTTTGTATACTGTATTGTAATGCCATATCAACAATATGGGCATGCGCAGAGAGGTATATGTCTAACGGTTGCAAGCAATACTTGTTATGGTGCATGAAAATCATGGTTTTGTTTATATTAGGAAGCACAAAATTTTCTTCTCAATGAATCATATGGTATTCCAGTACCTGTACATGCTGGATGTCATGTATAGTTTCAGCTAGGCATGATCAGTACAGCACCTGGCTGGTATTGTGCTGGCTTTTCTTTGTATTCTTTCTTTTGTGGAACGTTATAGCAAATGGTGAAATGAATTAGGGAAGTTAATAGGTATTGTTGAAGTGCTGGCAGGTGTGTAATTATATCCATCTGGTACCTTAGACTTTACTGGTACATTTTCGATATGGGGGTTGGGGTTGGGGTTGGGGGTGTTTTTTATACTTGTTTTATGATAGCTATGCTGTGGTTCTGCTTTTGTATTGTTCAGTTATTTATCTGTTTTGCATGACCCCAAAGCCTTTTGAATTACTTTCTAGGCTTCCTACATAACGGGAGGAGTTTACATGAAACCCCAGCAGCTAGATGGTTTATTTCAATATCTTGCGGTATTACATTTTATTTGGATTCTTTGTTTTATTTTTTTCATGTCTTAATTAGTGGATTTATGTACCAAATGCACATATAAGCGGGATTCTAAGTTTGTTTTGGATATATTATTGTGGTATATACCTTCAAAAGAGAACCTGTGAGTAGCTTACCAGTCAAATTTTTTGTTTTATTATTTTAATCCTCAAACTTGCAAAAACTAGTTTCAGGCTTTCAGCAAAAAAAATGGCACTAATTTTTTGCTTTATTACTTTTTGCTACTGTACCTGCTTGTTACTATGTTGGATCTCTAACTGTGCTTATTATTTAATTATTTCAGGCTGTTTTTGCAACAGATTTACATTCTAGAAATTTCTTGCGGCTTCCAAAACCTGTGGGAGTTGATTTTCGTGCTTCGTATGTCATTGTCTTCTTCATTACATCTTTTCTTTCATTTGTTAGTTTATTTTTATGTAGCTTTCATGCCAATCAACTGATACAATTACAAACTTACAGCCATCCAAATTTTAAAGGAAAAAAAGAAGTTAAGATATGATAGTATAATTCCAAAGATTAATCATTACTTGTGTCCTGCTTGTAGGTGTTTTTGTCACAAGAAGACGATAGATATGGGATATGTTTGCTCTGTTTGTTTGTCTATCTTCTGCAAGTATCACAAGAAGTGCTCCACTTGTGGGTATGCATTTTTACAAATTAAATTTCTTAAGATTACGAGGTTCACCTGTTATAAATAGCCCAAGTATCAATTTCAAACTGCTGCTTTCTTGTTTAGCTAAATTTTTATAACAATCATTAATTTAATGTTCCCCTCCTTTCTGGAAGTTACCTGCAATAAACAAACAAAGGTTATCTCATTTATCTGTACCCAACTGGTAAGAAACAAAAGTCTTATCTATTGCTATTTTTCTTGATTCAAACTAATGGTTTAATCACATACTATCCTTTTGTTGGTGATGTATTAATTCCTTTAAGCTTTGGTTGATTCATTTAGATCGGAGTTCAATCAGGCCGCAGCCGATTTAACGACTCCAGATCAAAAGCGCTAGGCCATAAGATCTCCAACCAGACAAGCTACAGGAACTGTTTTTTTCTTTTTTCCTTTTTTATCATTCTACACTGTAGAAGTCCTGATATGCTGGCTCGTTTCTGTTAGGACATTTTGAGAAATTTTGGAATACACTGAATATATGTTATATAAAAAGAACTTGGCAAAGTTCCTCCATATTAAAAAGTGTTAGGAATAGTTTAGTTTTCTTTTGTTTTTTCGTTCTCTAAGTCGTTTTTTTTTTGTGCGCGTGCGTGCATTGGCATGGAGCTCGTAAAGTGTTACCACTAAAAAATGTCCGATTGGGTGATGATGCAATGCACAGACAGGTCTTTCATCTGTTCTGTTTTTCATTTTTTAAATTGATCAAGGAAAATGAGGCATGATATTTAATTATTTAATTATTTGTATTAGGACATTAAGAGGCCTGGTCTGGACTCTGGAGGAACAATTACAAGCCCCATAAAATAAAACGACCATGTGTACTGGTACAATTAATTAATTAAATATGTAAGAGTACAAATGGACAACAATGCGGAGCCATGAGAAATTCATGCTTCAGATATACTTCAAATAAAGCATGCACATGTTGAGAGCATGCTTGTTGGAGCTATTGCCTCGTTCCTTTCTATCCAAAATTAAATATGGAGGGGTTGGCCCAAGAAAGGTAGAGAGCATTAGGTACTGTCTCATGCTAACTTTTTCATAAAAACCCAAGTTATTATAACTTTTTCAGCATTACACAATATTATAAGGGGTTATTTTTGGAATGTTGGAGGACCCAATTGGTTTTGTTTGATCTCAAGTTTAATCAGATCAAATTGGGCAATAATGCAGGAATTGGTCATGGATTCATCTCCTCCTTTACTCCATAACTTTCTTGTATTGTCTTTAAATTGAGCACAATCTAATATCTATGTTACAAACAAAGATATGTTTCGACTTTGCTTCTACAATGACTTGTACACCTACCTGACTAGATTCATGAATCATAATAACCAGCTGATGAATTTCTTTTTCTCCAACAATCTCATGTTGCCTTACTAAATTAACAATAATTTCTTAGATAATATAAAAGTGGTTTATCTAATTTTGTTTTAGTATCCACAACAGATTCTCTATTCGGATTTTGAACCTACGACTTCTCACGCTAAAACAGAACAAAGGCTAATTCTCCAACATAATCTATCTCAAGTATTGGAACATGGAAAACAAACGCATCTGATACATACATGTATGCAATGGTAAGAAATGATCAGTAGATTAATTCATACTAAGTAAATTGTGTCATATTTTGGTCAGATCAAATGAATAAAGTGAAACTTATGGTGGGGTCCATTTGATTTGGATACTGGCAGCTCCTTGTCTGCCTACTTTCCAAATTCCAATTGCATGGATTCAAAAATCCAACATTCATAATAAACAAAAATAATAACTTGCTTTCCTAGATTCAAAAAGCCTACACAATAAAACATAATAGTATAACTGATATGTAGCTTTCTTGAATGACTAAGTGGACACTTGCAATGGACAGGTCCATATATAGTGGCACTACTTTTAATATCCATTATTTTATTTTACTTTTTCTGGATTTTAGGAATTAATGGATTTAATGAGATTCATGTTTAATTGTTTACTGATTAATATATAGCTTATCTGACCTAGGGGTCTGAGTGCAATGTGACAGAGAAATTATCAATATGGATTTGATAAAAGAAGTTTGGATTGAATGTTCTTCAGTTTAATTGGTTGATTATAGATTAAAAATATTATAATCCGATTATAGTGAATTGGATTTGAAAAACTGGACTAATTTAATTTCCTTTGAATCTGAAGTTTGACTCTTAGTAGTTAGTAGCCTGATGTTTTTGTCTGAGTCAACAAGGAAATTTGAAACAAGACAACTAATTAATCCTCTCCAGTTGGCCTATTAAGCAGCGCTTCCCATCAATTGATTTGATTGGTCAATTATTCATTCAACTGGAGACCATCTTAGTGCTAGTGCTGTCATATTACCCATCATTCACTGGCACCCAATAAATATAAATTAAGAAAAATGTTACAGAGATATCATTATTGATACCGTCAATAATGATGTGTATCATTATTGATATCATTATGGAGATATCATTATTGATACCGTCATCGATACGAACTTATTTATATACATTAAATGAGTTATTATGCATGTTAATGATTTTATTATTTATAATATTTCTGTTATTTAACTTAAATTAAATACTATTAATACGCATAATAATTCATTTAAGTTGCATAATAACAATACTGTACAAAGTGAATTTGCATAATAAAACCATTAATATGCATTATAATTTATTTAAGTTGCATACTAATAATATAGTACAAAATGAGTTTATATAATAAAGTTATTAATATGCATAATAACTCATTTAATGTGTATAATTAAGCTCGTATCGATGACGGTATCAATAAATGTATCTGTGTATCAGCTCCCATAAATTAATTCTTTTCTAAGTTTTGCTCCGACAGATCCGTTGTGCATCTCCTTTTCTAAAACCTCATTTAATTATCTCCTCCCGTTAGTTAATTAATTAATTAATTACTTAATTAATTAATTAATTACTTAATTAATTAAAGAGACTGTAACTATTCGTTCAACATTGTTGGAGCAGGTACGCAATCGACAAAAAATAATTTTTACGTATTTTTAATTATCAGCCACTAAGTCATATATTAATATATTTTTAATTATATATGTTTCTTTTTTAAAAAAAATTATATGTAGCCAAGACATTAATTATTTTTCATATTATATATTATGAACTCAAACTCAACATATGCCACAGGAGAAAATTTAATTTAAAGACTTCATTTTATATTTAAAAAAAAGCGCATGTTTTCCTTGAAAAACATGTCAAAATTAATATATACAACTTGATAATTTGGTTATTTATATATAATAGGTATTATCAAATTAACTAGTGCAATCGACACTAGTATATTTATTGGTGCTTGCTTTTGATTCAATAAACATCTCCGTATGTAATATGTATATATTTATTTATTTTTGTCGGAACTATATATGTCACTAATTTCATGACTTGTTCTTTAATTTATTTATTTTACTTTTGACTTCATGCACATACGATCTTCTTAATTAATTATGCAAATCAATATCGAATCTTAAAATAACAATATCTCCATAGGAGAGATAACATTAACAAGTTGTAATAATTAATTAATATTGAGGCTGGTACATATATGCTTTGGTGGCACGTGGATTGAACATCGTTTTCAATTTTGACAAAATCAACGACTAATTACTAATAAATCGAAATTTGGTCAGTGTAATCAATCATGCTTTTGCACCGGACACCAACGCAATTAATTGCAATTGAATCCACTAATTATAAATATATTCTAAATGTATTTATTTTTTTTTCAAAAAATATTTATATTTAATGATAAAATTGTTTATACTTTGTATTACTGTAATTAAAAGTTATGCAAGTTGTATTTTATTTGTACAATAAAGTTTTTAACTTTAATTTTTTTACAATTATTTAGGAATGAAAAATGAAAAATATTTTCTATATTAAGTATAAATACTTATAACTCTAGATTAAATACATTATCTATTCAGTATAAATATTTTTAATGTATATATAAGGAGTGCAAAACGTGAGATATAAGTATAAATTAGCCTTGATTATATTCTATCGAAGTTTCATTTAAGCCTTGTTGTTAAGTTACTCAATTTTGTTTCCTTCTTTTACTTGGATAAGTCAGAAAATAGATATGAACACATATATTTCATGACCTATTTTACTAATTTTGATGTGAGTAAAGTTAGGATGAGTTTAAACTCATCAAAGGATTTAATGAGCTTAAATTAAATATTTATTAAATAAACTTTAAATAAAAAATTCAATTTGCTCGATAAATTCTTATATCAAAATTTTGTAGGATACAAAAAAAAAAATCCTATTTTTAGAGTTTTTTAAGTATTTATTTCAGATTTTTTAAAATGATCTATTTTAATATTTATTATTTTATTATTATTTTAAAATCATTTTAAAAAATCTAAAAAAATAGTTAAAAAACTTTAAAAATGAAAATTTTTGACATCTTATAAGATTTTAATATGAAGAATTTACTAAGCAACTTAAATTTATCGTTTGAAACTATTTTCATAGATTTTTAAATTAAATTTATCAATCCTTTTAGTGAGTTTAATATCATCCTAACACTCTATTAAGAAGTTTAAGATCGAGAGATTATTACAAAATGGTCGAATATTATATATATATATACCCAACACATTATATATTAGTGATTTAATTCTTCAAGATTTAGACATGCCAAACATGCATGAAAGGAAACATAACAATCACTCATTCTCTCTCACTTCTTTACATCAAAAATTTAGAGGGGTTTGGAAAAAAGGAGAAATCATTGTTTATTTATTTATCTAATTCTTTCAAAAGAATAAAATTATACTATAAATGTTACAAATTTGACAATAATGTATTTTTTTATGTCATTGTTTTTGAATCTCGGTTGTAGATAAAAGTGTTAGAACACACGCATTCACGATGAACTACGGATATTTAATACTATAAATTGGATGGTTCAGTTTGAACCAATACATTCATGAAGTCTAAATGTATATATATTTCAAAATATGAGAATAGAGCATGTTCAATTAATAGATATTTAAGATATTAGTGTTATTATTTCAAAAAAAATGAGAGAGGAAAATAAAAAGTTTAAAAAAATGTGGGTATAGGCACCAAAATTATTTAAAACCTCTCTCATGAGAATAATAGAGCATGTTCAATATAGTTATTTGAGCTCTTCAATGAATGAAATAGATAGATTTCAATGAATGAATTAGATAGATTTGAAGTGTGCATCCATTAATGCATCATTATGCTCCATTAACATAAACAAGGATGATAGAAGTTCAAATTTATTGTTATTCTCGTCCACGATTGCGAGGTTTTTCTAGATTTATTAACGTCAGCATCGAGCTATTGATACTAATACCTTTTTGTGTATCTTTTAATCTGTATCTCAATTCGTGCAAAAATATATGTAAAGTAGCTTAAATTAGAATTATATTGCACAGTACAACCGTACTCTTCTCGGCGAAGATGAGACAGTAACCTGAAGCACGATTTTTGACGACCTTCAAATTTGGATGATAATTTGTGATTTGATCCATGTTGCAAATTGAAACCTTTGAAAGGTCGTCAAGCGTACACAGTAACAGTATAACAAATGGGACTTGGATCCATCCCTAGAACACACATTAATAGACATTGGAGTTAATTTATAATATCTTCGACGCAGTCTCCACAAAATCAAAATGCAGCTCTCAGTAATTTCACATTGCTTCTTCTTGACTGGTGAGAAGGATTAGAAACTTTCGAATTTCACATCAAATTAATGAGCGAAAAAGCGCGTGCAATTAATAATGATGAACTCAGAAAGAAAACCAACGAGAACCAGAGAAGCACGCACGCATTGCAGGGATGATGACTTGAGGGATCTGCCTGCCAACTAATTTTAGATTTAATTACCTGTAAAAACCAACCAAATCCAACCGAATCATATTGGACCTTCGCGCTCTAATCATTTGTAAAGAAAATAATGGATGTAAATAAGCAAAACAAAACTAAAAAAAAAAGAAAGGAAAAACATTTTGGAAGGTCGAAGGAAGCTGAAAAGGAGGAGAAAAAAAGAAAAACGAAAGGGACCCAAAACACGGGGGAGTCTGAATCTCTCTAATCTTTGACCTCGTCTCCGCTCCCCTCCTTCCCCCCACCTTCCCGAATTGCTCCCTTTCTTAGTTTTTTGCATATAAATTCTCAGAAAGTTGAAGTCTTTACTTATTTGCATCTCTTTTCCCACCTCAATTCCCCACTAACTAGTCCATTTCAGCACAATTTCCCTCTTCTTCTTCTTCTTCTTCCCTTTTTTCTTATAAGGACCTCTCATAACCGAGCAAAATTGTCTGTAAATACCATAATTTGATCTGAATTCGACGCTAATTGATCGAGAATCCAAGCAATTTTTCTCTAAATGGGTGGGTGTTTTTCTTTCTCCGCAACTAAAGTTGGTGGGGCAACGAGCTCCGACAGCAGAATGGCGCAAGGGGAGCAGCAGCATCGGCCACAAGGTGGGGTCAACAGAGAGAAGGGACCCAGAATTACAATACATAAAAAACGTGATTTTGGGTATGCGAGGAACTTTGAGAGTAAATACTCAATGGGAAAATTGCTTGGCCATGGGCAGTTTGGGTACACCTTTTGTGCCACTGATAGGAATACAGGCGATCGGGTGGCGGTAAAGAGAATCGATAAGACTAAGGTGAGTTTCTATTACAATTCTTTCAAAAATTTCCTTCTGAGAAGTTAGTTAATTGCATCAAAAATTTAGAGATCATTAATAAGTCAGGATTGAAACACAGGAGATCTTTTCCAATGAAATTTTCATTTTTAATTGAGGTGCTCATATATGTTTTAGGATAATCTAATCTGGAATTGTTGGAATATAGCTAAAGGTTAGGGGCAAAATTGTCTTCATTTGTTAGGTTGGATGTGGTTTTCCTTTTGGCAACTCTCTATATTATCTATTTATTTGTTTCATAATTAATTACATACTATAATACTGGCCTCTAACCAATGATTTGCCCGTACCTATCTATGCAGGTATTTACACAATTGGTTCTGATTATGTTATTATTGATTTTTTGGAGTTAAGATTTGGCTATATACCAATAACCAAACGTCAGTCTTAAGCATTCAGATTAAAAAAAAAACAGTACAATCCATAGTGTATCCTACGAACATCCTTGATTTTTAGAGTTCAAAATATCCTAACCAGAGGTGATTGCTTAGTATGCATGTATGGTGTTTTTAATATAGTAGATGTTTTGTTTGTTAGTTTATACTTAAAATTCTGTCCTTAAATACAGAATCATCAATCTCACTCTTTAATAGTCTCTTGTAAGATATCAGACATCAAATGATCAAGTACCAAATAAAAGATTATCAGGAGATTTGGAATAAATAGTTTAGTCAATCAACCTATACAGACATCCTTTATCCTTAATTTTTTTAAATGTCCTGTTAAGTTTTTTTTTTTTTGAGAAAAAATGTCCTGTTAAGTTGAAACCAATATTTAGTGATTCTGTTGCATCTCTATGAGTTTTTTTATTTATCAACATATTATTTAATGATATATGACTTATTATAGATGACGAAGCTTGTGGCTATAGAAGATGTAAAGAAAGAAGTGAGGATACTGTCCTCTCTAAGAGGGCATGAAAATATAGTGCACTTCTTCAATGCTTTTGAGGATGATTCCTTCGTTTATATTGTCATGGAGTATGTATTCTATATCCTTTAAACTTTTAAGACTATTTGCCGGGTACATCATAGCAGTTACTGCCAAATCGGTACTATTTAGTACTCTGTGTGTGTGTGTGTGTGTGCTATTTTTTTTTTTTTTGTTTGATAGAAAATGATCTGGCTCACTAAAAAATTTCTGCTGATTCCAAGTTGTCATTTTAAGCTTGACCCTTAATTGTATCCAGGTAGATACTTGTAATATAATTCTCATTGTTTATTCATGATTGGCCGGTCTAGAACTTTTATGTTGTTTGGTTGGCGCTTAAATCTAAATGGGGGTGACAGTTCATCAGAACTAGCACTTTCTATAGTTATGTTGGCACTTGCATATTAGAATGCTAACACTTAGCACTTCATTTAGTCTTATTAGACACTTCAATATATAACTGTATTGAAATAATAGTAGAGAGGGGAGATGGGGCTCAATGCCACTGATGTAGGGATGCAAACATATCGGGTATTATTTGATCCGTATCTGCGAATGTACATACAGATATTTGATATGTGACTAACCGCATGGATGCGGATGCAGATATGGGTTTGAATTTATAAAGTGGGTACGGATAATTATCTGTATTCATATTTTTGAAAATGTGGATATCCAATTAGCAAGATATACACTTTGTTATTTGATACTTGCTATGAAAAAAAGTTTTTCACTTTTATAATTAGATACATAGTATGAATTTTAGTTTTTTATATAATATTTATATTTGTTTATAGATAGCAGTATTGAAAAACTTACTGTAATAAATTTGATGCATTTGATAAAATTTAAGCAAGTTTTACATTCATATCCGAACTATATTCGTATCTGTATTGATATTCGTATCCATTTAATATCTGATCTATATCCGTATCCATATCCATATCCGTATCCGTATCCAAAAAAATTAAAACACATATGGATCTGGTTTGATCACTATCAGATCTGTATACCATCTGTTTGCACCCCTACACTGGTGGAAAAGCTCTTGGCAATAAATGCTTAGGTGATATTTATCAGGCCTGTTATATTTTGTTTAATGTTTAGTAATGAAGTGAGCTAGAAGAGATATTCTCTTTGTTCTGTAGTAAGTAATTTGGTTTTACTGGTAGCTCTTTAAATGCTAGAAATAACTTTGAAGTGTTTTTTTATTTGTATTTTGTCAGATTATGTGAAGGTGGTGAACTGCTGGACAGGATATTGGCCAAGTAAGCTTTCTAACTTATACTCTTCCTTTTATTCCATATTAGCAGCATTTGATACTGTACTAGTCAGGTGCAGCACTAATACTGGGTAGTACAGTCAATTGAATTAGTCTGAACAGCTTTTTCTTGTTGAGTTTTGAACAGAAAGAATAGCCGGTATAGTGAAAAAGATGCAGCTGTAATAGTTAGACAAATGCTGAAGGTGGTGGCAGAGTGCCACTTACATGGATTTGTACATAGAGATCTCAAGCCAGAGGTACAAATTCGTTTCTGTTGAAACTGTAAATTAATTATCTTCTCTTTTTGCATTTCTTGTATGATTAGGCAAGAAGAAGAGCCATTAGTTGAAGCCCTAACTTTGTAATTCCAATACAGTCTGGAGAAGTCCACCTTTCTTGTTTGGATTGGACATGGAATCAAATGTACAACTAAAATAAAAATTTTGGGATTCTGTTTTAGAGGGATTTTCTTGGGGATTGGTGAAAATATTTAGCCCGCCAATGATATTTCTTCCTGTTTACAGAACTTCCTTTTCAAATCACCGAGGGAGGATTCTCCGTTAAAAGCAACAGATTTTGGCCTCTCTGATATCATCACTCCAGGTAATTTTCTTTTCCAAAGCATAATGTTTACTTTTTAATCCATCATGAAGCAAAAAAAATGGCAGTCACTTCAATCTTCACAAATGTTGCGTTTATTCCTAAAAACATCATTGTAACATGCATACCCCAACTGAATATAAAATATCTCATTTACCTCTAAAATTAGAGAGCACTGGAAATACTACTGATGCAAACAAGGAAATAAATTAGAATACACTTTCATATTTTGCTGGTTTTTCTGATACTTGTGGAGCTACACATGGAATTTCCTTTAATGAAATTCGAACTCAAGCACACACACAAACACAATGGCAGTACAAGAAATGACCCTCTCTATTCATACCATAGCTGGAACAAAGGTTCCAAACGCTTTGCAGACACACCTATGATATACAATCGATTATTGAAGACCTGGTCAACATATTAATGTTTGTGCAGTATTGAGAGTATAGTTGATAGAAACCTTATAGCACTCATTATGAGAAGATAATTATATATTTGTGTAGGAAAGAAGTTTCATGATATAGTTGGGAGTGCTTACTATGTGGCGCCAGAGGTGCTAAAGAGGAGATCAAGTCCAGAATCTGATGTGTGGAGCATAGGGGTCATAACATATATTTTACTTTGTGGCAAGCGCCCCTTTTGGGACCGCACTGAGGATGGTATTTTCAGAGAGGTACCTTAACAAGTTCCAATTATTGCCTCTGAGGAATAAAATTACCATTTATATTTCTTGAAACCCATAAAAATTGTAAAATATCACTTATGTAATCCCTAGTGTAATTATCTTTAAAAGTATCTTACTGCACACTCTGTAGCAAGTGCCTCAGTTGGGATTTCAGTCAGGTTGGTCTCAAGAGAAGTTTATTAACAATTTCCATGTTTACCCTTACAAAACCTCAGAATTACCATTCATGCACCTCTGTAAACAGTGCCCTACCTTATTATGTTTAACAGATACCTAAAATTACTCTTATTATGTGGAGTAGGTTTGAAATTTGCTTTTTTCTTTTCTTTTTGAAGATTAGTAGTGATAATGATTAGTTACCTACAAATATATTGAAAATAAATGAACATAAGTTAATGATGCAAATAAGGGCAAAATATAAGAAATACAAAAATACAAACGCATAGTACAAATTAATTAAAGTAATTGAAAATTTAAAAGACTATCTATCTGGCAAATATGTAGCCATTCTTCATCAGGTGTGAGATCTACACTTTACTTTCTGGGTAGCATCCCTTTTGGGACCATATCTTGTAGTAGTCCTGCTTAATTCTTTGAATAAAAAAATGTCCTTTTCTCCTACCTTTGGGCTTTCTCTAAGTAAAAAGGTGAGGAAGCAGAGGTCGTTTGGAATATTTAAATAACATGAAGTGAGGTTTAGCATGTGATGGTCCTTTTTCATTTGTGATAATATGTATGGTTGAGCAAGTTAGCAGGGTATATGACATTTTGAGGTTTTTGCAGATCAAATTGCTGCTGTATTACATTTTTGCACTGTAAAACACTAGCATTATGTTGTTGATTAGTATCTAATAAATCATTGTTTTTTGAAGGTATTGAAAAACAAGCCAGATTTCAAGAGGAAGCCATGGCCAAGCATAAGTACGGGTGCTAAAGATTTTGTTAAAAAGTTGTTGGTCAAAAATCCTCGTGCTCGCCTTACAGCTGCACAAGCCTTATGTATCTCTCTCTCCCTCATCTCTTTCTTCCCCCCTCTCTCTCTACACATATTCCCTCCCTCAGCACTTACAACGCACTGTCTCTCTTTTTTGCACATTCACATGCATTAGAAGAAAAAATTGTCATGCTACCCTAGACCAGTCCATACATCCACTCGGTCCCCATTTAAGCAATTTAATGCATTCTCACCAAGTACTATTGCTGTTTACATTTATGTCTTTTCCCAAATATGCACACAAAGAAAATGAGAAATCACTGAGTAATTGTGGTAGGATTATATTCGAGAAGGTGTAATATTGCATTCTAATTTACAAATTTGAATAACTAAGAGATCATCAATTAATTGTACTTTTTCTCCAGCTCATCCATGGGTAAAAGAAGGTGGGGAAGCCACTGAAATACCAGTTGATATATCAGTGCTATCCAACATGCGTGAGTTTGTCAAGTACAGCCGCATGAAGCAGTTTGCACTGAGGGTAACCTTCAATATGTTCTTTTGCTTGAAATATATTTCTTTTTGCTTTAATTAAACTTAATAGTAATATTATGGTTAAAATGTTAAGGCACTAGCAAGCACACTAAACAAAGAGGAGATAGCTGATTTGAGAGACCAATTTGATACCATAGATGTTGACAAAAATGGTGTAATCAGTCTTGAAGAAATGCGACAGGTTTGCACTTTATTTAATTCAATTATGTAATTATGTTAAAAAATTTTCAACTTTCCCCTTGTTTCCATCTTGATCCTCAACATCTTTTGGTTTAACTTAACCTATCAAATATAACATGTTATTTATTATTATTATTTTTTTTTTGCAATAGGCTTTGGCAAAAGATGTGCCATGGAGATTACGAGGTCCTCGGGTGCTTGAGATACTAAATGCGGTACAGTATATAAAACGCCAATAATTTGATTTTTCTCAACACTATTTTATATATATCTAACTATAATTGCTTTTTTTTTGGGACATGGACAGATAGATATCAATACAGATGGGATGGTGGATTTCACAGAATTTGTGGCAGCCACATTGCACGTGCACCAAATGGCTGAATTGGATACTGACAAGTGGTATACACGCTGTGAATCTGCATTTAGCAAATTTGACATTGATGGAGATGGCTTCATTACTCCTGATGAACTTCGAGTGGTATGTGCTATTTCTTCACTTTTAACTCAATCATGAGATCATTAGAAAGTTGCAAAGAGGTCCTTCATTTCCAACTTTTGCATAAACCGTTCTTTTATTTTATGAAATTCTTTTGTTAAAGAAAAATGATTCACTCAAAAGCATACATTTTTCTTCATTGTTCAATTTTATCATTTTTTTCAAGTTATTTCTTTACTTGGTGATCAACGTTTGAGTCGAAAGCATCCAAATATTTGTTAAACACATCAAGTGGACATAATTATGCTTGTTTTGGGCTAACCAATATCAAAATCTCGTTCCACTTTTTATTACACAGCATACGGGGCTGAAGGGATCAATAGAACCATTGCTAGAGGAAGCAGATTTAGACAAGGATGGTAAAATAAGCTTGTCAGAGTTCCGGAAGCTTCTACGTACTGCTAGCATGAACATACCAAGCCCCACTGGAGTTACCAGGGACATAAGACTTCAATAACACCAATATTGGTCTCGTTTGTATCACTGGTGTGTACCATATGGAAATAGAGAATTCTTTTCCTTTTTGTTATTGTAAGTGTGCAGCTTTGGAGATGCTAGTGTTGATTTTTTTTTTTTTTTTTTGTAGGGTCAAATTTGTGTAAATCGGAGGAATTCCAACAGAATAATCTAGGAGGAAATAGATGTATATCGGAATTTGTTTTTGTTTCATAGCATTGTATATGGTGTGTATTGCTCACGAGGTATGGAATTGTTGTCATTTTTCATATATGATTAGAATATTCCATTTTAATTTTTTTGCCTACCTAGAGTTTTAGGGCTATTATAATTGTACATATACATATATATCCGGCATGATATGAAGTTCCAAGGATGTATTTTTTACGATACTAATGCAGAAATTGTTTGATATTATTAATTTGAAGTGTAATACCGAGCTTGTCCAGGTGAGATTGCCAATCCAAGGGGTTTGGATATGCGAAGGAGCCGGAAGGATTTTAGGTTGATAGGTGAGGCCTGGCTGCTGGATATTTGAAAAGAAGAACATTTGCTGTTAATTAAAATAAAACTTACTAAAACAGGTTGAGTTTTAGTAGCAAAATGAAGGAGTCCTTCGAACTTTCATATCCAAAAATTACAAGGAAATCTAGGAAGAGAAGTGATGGTAGTACTGTGGGGTGTGGTGCAGTGAAACGAGAAAGAAGAAGTAAAATTGTTTCTATTTTATTTCTGTATATCAATTTACAAGAGGATTACAATATATATAGTCTTGATAAGCTGTAGAAAACTCTAATCTAACTATGGTTGTATATGAGTTGATTAAGGCTAAGATAGTTAACTCTCTGAATTTGGAGAATATGCCAGCACACCAGTAACCGTCTGAGAGTTGCAGAAGTCTAGTAAGAATTGTCTCTTGAGTCACATGCTTTCTCCATTAGATTCATAACTGGATGTATCCATTTGTGCTTCTATATGCAGTTGATACTGATACTGAAGAGAGCAACTTGTGGACTGCTCTAGTAGTTTCCGATGCCATAATGAGCTTTGTAGTTGTAATTTGTTAGATATCGAGGCTGTAATAATGCCATGTGCTTGGATTGTTGTTGTCTGTGTTCAGGTCTAGAGCTTTGTTCTGGCAGTTCATTCCTTGTTAAGTGATTTGGTAGGATACTGGTATTTAGTTGTTTGGATTGAATTTGGTCGATCTAGCTAATCAAGTGGTTGGGTGCAAGGCTTGTGCTTTCTTGTACTGAGACTGAACGATCATGGCAGATTTTGGGAGTGATCAAGACCATGAGATCTTCCTCAGATGCTGATGCCAGAAATATCTAACTGAGTTCTTGTTCTCTATAACTATAAGGGTGTAAATAGCTCTGTTGTTGTTCTCTACAAGGGTGTAAAGATTGTTTCCTTGGAACCAAACAGCTGATAGAAAGCACCTTTTTTCTCAGAAAGTTTTGTTTTTAAGAAAGACAAAATTGATATAGAATTAAGTAAGATTAAGAAATGTTAAGAGAAAAAAATCACTTTTGAGCATGGTTTCAATGATTTTATCATCTTTTATTTTCTGGACAGGTGGAACTCATGGTATTGTTCCTCCAACAGCATTAGATCTGGCTTCGGATGATGATATGATGATTGATGCTAGTGCAGCTCTGGCAAGCAATGAAGATTAATTCAATTGCTTTGTTATGTTTTTGTGGAATTATGTTGTTGTTGCTACGAAATTATGGGCAATAGTTCTGTAAGGAGTTTTTGGGGGATCTTATTATTGGGTCAGGGAGGGAGGTTAATTTTTGGTTTTGGTATTGGTTGTATGGACTTCAGTTTCTATTTTGGTAATATAAGCGGTAAAATCACTTTTTTTTCACAAAAAAAAAAAAGAAATGTAAAGAACCAAAAATTTGGTGTTCATCGATCATTCTCCTAGCTTTTTAATTATTTAAGGTCCAATTCTATCACTTAAAGAAAATCAAACTGCCTCCAGCCATGTTCCAATCATATCATGGCTTCTGTCCATAAAAAAAAAATCAAATTAGATTCGTCATTGTATCTAGATATGCTCCAACTCCACTCCAGAAGGCAGAAAGCTTCCTAGCAGCCCTGATTTTGCTGCACAAGTAGCTAGCTGATAATGGGTGAGTTCAAAGAGCGCGCACTGTATTAGATTTTAGTCTTTTTACTGGCGGCCGAAGGCTCCTGTAGCAGCTGATAACAGATCTGTATGTTGATTAAGTGGAGATATTGGATGGGTGTGCACAAGGGTTCTGATGCTGTCGTGCCTCACATTGATACTCACAAGGATAGCAATTTGCATGTTATGCAGAACGCGTTGGCTGCAGGGTCCCTTGCGAAATCGCAATAAAGGTGCTCTAGATGCGCACAGAGGTCAGGTCTAATGCAGTCTGCAACAGCATCAGTACGCGCAGGATCTTGTTTGGTGTGGTATGCAGTGCAGCCTATGCATTCTTTCATTCAGAAATATATCAAATCACTTCCTCTTTTTTAAAATAGATAGACCTGAGGCCTCGCATTGCTTCGGTTATCATTTATTTTAATCCTTTTGTAATCTTACTATTATGTATATAAGATATCCAAATGTATTTTGATGTTTTTGACGTTTTTTTTAAGGTTAGTTTGCGAATTGCCAACCAACAATTATATTGAAACAAAAGTTTTTAAAGTTACAGTAATCAGCCTGCTAGGATCACAAAAAGAGCACCCATACTCGTAAAAACAACAAACACACAAGCACACAAAAACTCTCCTAGGAGTTGGCCAGCCACAGTTGAATCTCTGTTGCCGTGTCCTGTACCAGCACCGTAGGTTCTTTTCCCAGATTGGAGAACACTCGTCTGTTGCGCTCTTTCCATAGGGCCCCCAACAGCAAACAAACGATATGGCAAGTTGAAGCTTGTGAGCAGAATCAGCCAGAACACAATTGTGTAAGGACAAGAGAGGAACAGGTGACCGGCTGTTTCAACACACAGCTGGTCACAGAGTTGACAACCATCACCTACATCAAACTGAATTTAGATATGATAAACTTTAATGCTTAGTTTATACTGCAAAAAGTCGGTGCAAGAATAGTTTATTCTACTTTTATTTCAGAATACTGACAAAATCTGATTAATCAACTTGAAACCTAGAAATGCATTCCCAGTTGTGTATATATACCTTTAATTATTTTAAGGAATGCTGGAAATATAAATAGGTGCAGGAGATGTATGCTGTGATTTGCTGGCATGGAGATATTGTTGAGTATTGATCAGTATTATCCAATTATATATTTCCCAAAAGACAATAATCGATATATATCATTAGAATCTTCTAAACGAGATAAGAGAAGATAAGATTTTCCATTTAAAATATGCTCCTAACTCTTAAAAAAAGAACAAAAATAAAGAGAGAAAATAATAAAGATATAAACAAAAGGATGTCATTGGATTACTTCTCATATGTTTCAAACAAAAAAAAGAGCTCCAAAAATCAAAATATTTAATTTGTTGTTTTTGGTGCATATCTGAAATAAAATGTGTATTAATTAATTATGCCTCAATACTAGTTTACGGATCATGCATGATATAGCTAAAAAAAACAAGAAGAAGAATCTAATCGAATTAACTAGAAAAAAAATCTGAAACAATGGTACGTGAAAGGATTAATTAAAGTAAGAAGTTCAATGGAGAGACCAATTAGCTAGTTCCATCTGTCCATATAGAAAGCAATAAATAAAGTACGAAATAGTGCATCACATCTCTTGCCAGAATATTGCTGTGTAGGAGAAAGCTGTCAAATGTATTCCCATCATCCTGACTATAACAGATCCTAAAGAAATTTGTGTGTTTCTTGTAAGTAATGACAATTTAGTAAATACAAAAGAAAGTTGTAGAATTATCCCATAATGAAAAAGTTGTAAACCATGGAAAACAAGAGGAAATACTAATAGAGATGGACATTGAGAAAATTTTAATTGCCCTTCTTAATTAATTTATCCATCAAAATTTTTATTTCTTGTTATTGATTGGAAATATATATTACAAACATGCAATATATATATATATATATATATATATATGTCCTTATAACTAGGTAAGAAAGGTAAAAATAGTGTTGAAAAAGACGACCAATCGGATAAATTTATACTAGGGACCCAGATCCTCATTCAAGCATGGATCTACAATAAGTAAATTTGCACATGCCACATGCTCTTTAACTCCTTCAAACTTAAATATGTTACAGTCCCTTGAAGCTAATGCGTGACTACCTTTCTAATATAATATAATATCAATGACATTTAATTATAAAAGTGTAACAAAGAAATCCACTTCTTTATTTTTTTTTTAAAAAAAAAGAACAACCATAACAAATTTAGGCAACTTACAATCACAAACATAATAAAAATATTTTAATTAGAGCATAACATCTTGCTTTACTAAATCATTATTTGCCTATTTCCCTAAATCATTATTTTCCTATGTCCAAAACGTACTTGGGAAATTAATGCAGACTGACAAACGCAATTAATTCTTCAGAAAAATCTGTACACATTTAAACCTCCTCATCATCATCTTTCATCAATTAATAGAGCATTCAAAATCCAGCCAAACAATACTTACCAAATAACCACTTAAACCTTCTCAATTTCATACTTCCAAGAGAAACACTGAATTCTAAATTTCTAATGCAACCCTTTTTAATCTTTAATTCTAACAAATAGTGAATTTTATTTTAGAAAATAGGACCATTTTTTACACCTCAAACTTAATTAAAAAAACTCGAATAATTTATAAGTACCTCGAAAATTATTTAAATATATAGTTCGTGTAATTCATCTGTTCATTCGAAAAGGTCCCCAAAACAAATTAATAATCCGTGAATTATTTACTATGAAAGCTCACACAGGCATAATCAAATATATATATCTACAAAATTAAATATTAATAACGCTGCATAAGAAGCTTAGTTTGACAGGATCCAAGCACTATATAATCGACAGAATCATGCACAAACGCTGGTCTAAGATTATGTATCTTTTTTGTCCAAATAAATAACATGATCTGATCAACGTGCTTGTTAAATAAATAAACCAATGGAAAGAACTTTAATTTTGAGGCATGTCGATGCAGAACAACAAACACTATATATAAAACCATGACTTCACAAATGTTTCCTTCAATATTGTTTCATTGTCTCTCCCCTACAGTTATTTTACTTATAAATTGCAATGGCTAGCTTCCTAACTTATGGGCTAATTATATTTAGCGCCATTGTTCATTATTCAAGTGCTGATCCATTGAAGGACGAGTTTGATAAATGGATAAAGGAGACACAGAAGAGGTACAACAATGAAGCTGAAAGGTTAAGGCGCTTTGAGATTTTCAGGACCAATTATCAATTTATCAATTCTTCCAACAACAATCCCGATACGACCTTCAAGCTGGGTTTGAACGAGTACGCCGACTTGTCAAACCAAGAGTTCCTGGCCTTGCTTGCCGGATTCATCCCAGTGACGGGTGAGCGGCCTCCGACGCCTTTCAGGTATGAAAATGTGACGCCGCCTCTGTCCGTTGATTGGCGGACACGTGGTGTGGTGACTCCAGTTAAAGACCAAGGCAAATGTGGTGAGCAGTCAATAGTAAAAGTTATTCATCAGTACAAATAAATAATTGCATGCACTTTGAAAGTAATTTAACTATATATTTACATTTCTTTAGTTACAAAATTTAAAGCACATTTAGCAGTAACAGGAGAAATTCTTTATGCGACTGTTGACTACATAATTTCCTGAATTCCAATCCTATAAATATGCAATATATATATATCTAGCTAGGGGTTAAAAACATGCATGTATGCTTAATTATATAGGCAGTTGCTGGGCATTCGGTACCGCTGCTACAATTGAGGGAATAACAAAGATCTCAAAAGGTACTCTACCAAGCCTCTCAGAGCAAGAATTAGTCGATTGCGTCAGTGAGTGCAAGGGGTGCAATGGGGGCCGGCAGGACACTGCCTTCAAATGGGTGACAAAAAACGGGGGCATCACCACCGAGGCAGATTACCCATACAAAGCTCAAAACGGCACTTGTGACACCACAAAGGCAAAAAATTATGCAGCGGAAATCACCAGTTACGAAGATGTCCCCAGTGGCAACGAGACAGCCCTGATGAATGCCGTGGCCAACCAGCCAGTTGCAGTAGCCATCGATTCTGCCGGGCCCTTCTTCCAGTTTTACAAAAGCGGCATTTTCAGGGGTCCATGTGGGCTAAATCTTGACCATGTTGTGACAGTGGTTGGGTATGGCGGAGAGGGATTAAACAAGTACTGGATAGTGAAGAACTCATGGGGAACGTCCTGGGGCGAGAACGGTTATGTGCGCATGTGGAAGGATAGCGCCCTTCAACCAGGCGTCTGTGGTATAGCGCTTGTTGGCTCTTATCCCGTTGCTTGATCGAAGGTGGATAGATAAAAGTACAATTGATTGATCTTTTCTTCCTATCATAGTATGAAACGAGGTGTTTGGAAATTGGGAAGTTGATCATATTTGGATGTCTTCAAGTAATTAATCAAAGGAAGAAATTTTCCTTCATTAAGAGGCGACTGGTACAATATTTTGGTTATACAAAAGAAAAAATCTCTTTCATTATAATATCTTATTCTTGCTTTATTTTGTTAGTGTATACTTGATTCTGTAATTAATTTATGTACAAGTGATTAGTTTTTTTTCTGTTTGATCTTGATTCAGCAAATTGATAAAGATTTCTCTTTTCAAGCTAAATCATGTAAAGTGGTACAAAAAAAGAGGAATTTCACATTGGTATTACCAACCAAGTAATTTGTATCACTCTTGCTCCTCTGTCCTAATTGTGGATATGGGGTTATAATAACAGTAAGGGGGATGAGGTCTACATGCATGTTACCAGTACAAACCCAGGTCTTCTAAGAAGGATGAGGTCTCAATGTTGTTACCAGTACAAAATCATGTCTTTTGAGAGGGATGAGGCCTACATGTTACCAGTACAGTACATGTTAAAGGGATGAGGCCTGCATTGTTACCAGTACTGGGCCATTGTTTATATTACAGAAATAACTATCATTAGGCAATGTTTTATGGTCCCTGGGCCTGTGCTCATAAGAGAAATATATAGTTGGTTGAATAATATATAGATATATATATATGTGTGTGTGTGTGTGTGTGTGTGTGTGTGTGTCTTGATAAGCTTGAATTCCTACGTAGACATTTAAAAGAAATCATTACATAATTATGATATTAATTATTTTGAGATGGTCAAATGAAGGCTCCTTTAGAGATTAGAACAATGATAGGATAATTTTTTAATAACTCGTCAACACGAAACAACTAATTAAAATTCATTCTATATAATAAAAGTATATAACAATTAATGGACCAGCTCAAAACACGCCATAGACCTTGAACTAATTAACTTCTAAGGCTTTCAAACGTGTTTAGTTAGATTAATTAAACAAAAATAAATAGACAATAAAAGAAGCTATTAATTAATTGATGAGGTTCTTCAATCTTCCCTAATTAAACCATGCATCGATGTTTCTTCCATTTTGCTCGCCTCTCAAATTAAATTAAATTGATGCAATATGTAATCTTTATGTTGATTACCGGTCTAATATATGTCTTTTGATGTGATAGGAAATTAGCAATTACCATAAACAAGAACTGGTAACGACATAATTAAAATCTCCGTATTAAATAAAGAGAGAATTAATGTGTGCGGCTAGTTGTTTCCAATTGAATTCACGTCATATATATATGTAGTTGTCAATTAATATATATTATATATTGCTTTATTGGGTAATTAATTGAATGGACCAAATATTCCTAATTAAAAAGCCATTTCATAGAATTAATTTCTATGCCAACAATTCAATACCATCAAATACTATTTCAATTTTTAACTAAATTAATGACAATTAATATAATGAATTGGGATTACCTTTCAAAATAAATAAATAAATAAGACAATTAACTAAATTCAGCTTCCATATATATAATTTAATTTTTAAGTTTCGAATTACTGAGTTATGCAATATCATTTGTATCCCTATCCGTTAATCATGCATGTCTTCTCTCTCCTTGTTAATCCTAATTGGTTTCATAACCTTCAAATGGTTGTCGATATCATTAGCCAATTATAAAATATTTAAGAACGAGTGCAATATTTAACAGGACGACATAAAAGGAAAGGTTATAGGTTATATAAAAATAATCTTTCTTTTTTTAATCTTAAGAAAAAAAATACTCTCACAAAGTTTTTTTCTTTTTAAAGAGTTACTCTGACAGAGTATTTGTTTTCTTGTTTACACCTACAAATAATGTTTCTTTTTCAAATTATCTATTGTAAATCATTCTAGACCTTCTGCCAACTGCATGCGTTTTGCCAAAATTCTCTAAATATAAATTTTTTCGTAGAAATAATTTTAATTTGAAATGTTCTTAATATTCCCTTAATTTACCGAAACAAAGACCAAAATATAATTGAATTGGATTATAAATTTTGAGGAGTGGATCTGTGGAGGATGGATGCAATATCTTGATCTTGTCAGATGTCAACTATATACTATACTGGTTCAAAGCTCAAACCAACGGAAACATGCACTCAATAGACCACGTTATTTAAATTTGAGCTAGCGCATGCATGCGAACCACTATATAAATTCATCGAAGCCAGGCCTTCATTTCAAATCATCCCAATAAATACATCTAGCTATATATCTATCTATCTTCTCTGAGATAACAATCAATGGCCGCGTCTTCTTTGCACTCTCTAGTTTTCTTGCTGACATGTGGTCTGATAATTATATTCAGCATGTTTATTGTTCCTTCGACCGCCGATTTTCTGACGGATGAGTTTAAGAAGTGGATGAAGGATCACCGCGTCAAATACAAGAGCCAAGTGGAACAGGCGAAGCGCTTTGTTATATTCAAGCAAAATTACGAGTTCATTACTGCATCCAACAACAACCCAGCGGTCACCTTCACGCTCAGCCTTAACGACTTTGCCGACATGACCAACGACGAGTTTCTCGCCAAGTTTACTGGATACAGATCTCTGAATGCCGGGCAAACTTCCACATCGTTCCGTTATGGATCTGCTACGGCACCATCATCCATCGACTGGCGCAATCTAGGTGCAGTGACCGGCGTCAAGAACCAAGGGCAATGTGGTGAGTATACTTTACTAATATATATATATATATATATATATATATGTATGTATATATGTCTTACAGTTGGTATATATGCGGCATCAGATCATGTCATCAGTATATATATATATATGCTATAGCTAGCTCAAGGTCATTGACCAGAATAAATATTATTACAGTCGACTTTGAAAAAGTATTGCAATTGGTACCAATAATTCAGCAAACATTTCGTCGCACCTATAGAAAAATTAAAATTTAAGTGGTCAATTTAATTAGTTATGTGTTTAATTAATTTATACAGGAAGTTGCTGGGCATTTGGCGCAGTGGCTACAATAGAAGGGATAACTAAGATCAAAAAAGGGTACCTGCCGGTTCTGTCGGAGCAAGAGTTAGTCGATTGTGTAACCGATTGCTACGGGTGCGAGGGGGGATGGCAAACCTCCGCTTTCCAATGGGTGATAGATAACGGCGGCATCACCACCGAACAAGACTATGCATACTCAGCCCAAAATGGCACTTGCGATGCCACAAAGACAACAAATCACGCTGCCTCAATAACCGGCTATGAGCAAGTCCCCAGTGGCAATGTAACAGCACTGATGAATGCGGTCGCTAACCAACCGGTCACTGTATCCATCGAGGCAAGCGGACTCTTCTTTCAATTCTACAGTAGCGGCATTTTCAGGGGTCCTTGTGGACTAAACCTAGACCATGCCGTGACCGTGGTTGGTTATGGCGGAGAAGGCTTCGATAAGTATTGGATAGTGAAGAACTCTTGGGGGACGACATGGGGTGAGAACGGTTACATACGCATGTGGAAAGATAGCGGCCTTTCGTCGGGGGTATGTGGTATAGCGCTCGATGCTTCGTACCCGGTTGCTTGATCGATTGAAGGCTTCATCAATCTCATGCTTTGGAATGAGTTGCTGGTTTGGTTGTTGATTGATTAATTTTCATAATTATATATAGTTACCGTATTTTAAAAGTTCATCGAGAATAAAAATGTAAAATAATTGTTTCGAGTTTGGAGAAGGTATGAAAGTTCATCATGAATGATATATAAGAGTTGTACTTTTGGATGAATTTTTTTAAATTATGATATTCTTTGATATCTATGTATATAAAAACATAAAATGCTCTTATAATTAAGAACATAGCCTTTCGAATTTGAATTTGAATTTGGTTTAAGAGTTTGTTCTGAAACTAATTCAGCTAAGACTAAGAGAAAGTCCACAATTAATTTATCATTGTTGCTACGTATACGCTTTCAAAACAGAGGTGATATCAGCGCGCCGCGTTTCTTTATCTAGAACTCGAATTTACATTAAAGAAAACTTAACGCTTGCAAGGCAAATTAAAAAAAAAAAACCTTATCCTTGGGGGACCAGCAGCATTTCAGTTTGTGATTTGATCAGTTCATGTTTGGATGAAAGAATTGGTAAATTTTGGTAACATTAGATATAGGAATTACTGAACTTGGGCAAAGATTTCAACTCCCGTTTCTTTACAAATATATGATATATGAGTAAGCTAGTGTGCGAGTAGCGAATCATTCGGTGTTCTTAACTCAAAATTCATTGAATCAATATAAAATGATAAATTTAAGTTGCTCAATAAATTCTTTATATCAAAATTTTATAAGATATCAAAATTTTCTATTTTTAGAATATTCTAACTATTTTTTTCAGATTTTTGAAAATTATCTATTTTTATATACAAAAATTCATTGTTTTAAATTCGTCTTTAAAAAATCCGAAAAAAATAATTAAAAAATTCTAAAAATATAAAATTTTAGTATCTTATAAAATTTTACTATGAAAAATTTATTGAGTAATTTAGATTCATCATTTAAAACAAATTCAACAAATCCGGTGCTCGACCTAGTCTTACTCAATGAGATATTCATCCTCTTGCGCAACACTTGGAACTAAGATCAACATGTGTACTTCCCAATGGCCTTGATTTTGTTAAAGACATGATAAATGATACATGATAATTGTTCGACGATATGCTTCTGAGAATATTTATGGAGCAACAACTTATCTACTATATTAGTTTCCTGTAGCATTCCTCTAATAATATGAGAAAACAGAGAGGACAAATACTTTTACTTAACACAAGACTTTGAGAGCACAGAAAACATAGACAGATACTTCATAAACAAAACTCAATACAAAATAGAGTTAGTTTCAATATAGATAGGCAGCACCTCTTTCTGAAAAAAAAAAACCAAGCTAGTTTCAGATAGCAGCAGGAGCAAGCCATGGCATTGAGCCGCCTATATTGTTATACCATCTTTCTCAAAAAAAATGTTATACTTTCTGAAAGGTTTTGGCAACGATTTTCATATGATACCGAACTCAACAATCTCATAAAACAAAGGACCAAAACACCTTCTTGACTACCAACAGAGGAATCCAGACACATATCATAAAAAGAACCTCAAAAGTAGGAAAACAAAGAAAGATTCATGTCATTATTAAAACCAGAGCAGATAACTAAAAACAAAAGGTAAACCTCCAAACATAACAAAGCTCTATCTACTTCTTAGAGTCTGGAGAGGAATCATCGTGCCAAGTAGCTTGCCATTGCTTATCATAGTAGGTGGTTTCTTCTAGAATCTTCTTTAGGTTCTCTATATCTTCATTATTTCTAACAAGCAATACACCAACTACTGATATAAAGAGAAGGGTTTTGCAAAAGAAGTTTGACGTCTGGTCAACGAGCCCAACCCCAGTCAAACTGTCCACAACATATGCCATGAAGAAACCAATCATAGCCGCGCGCCCTATGTAAGGAACAGGATAAAACAAATAGTAAACAAGCATCAGATCATACGGGCCAAAGGTTAAATCATGTCATGCTAATATGTGATCCTACTACTAATTCTTCTATTGGCTATTAAAAAAAATTGGGATCCCTTGACAATACATTTATAAATTAATTCAAAAATTTTCAAAAAATATTGTTGGACTTAAAAGATTGGTTGTGTATCAAATTTCATACAATTTTAGTGTCTTTTGAGATTCCATCAAATGCTACTAAATATAACCCATTATAAGTTTCAAGTCGTTTGAAGAACGGTAAAACTTGCATGAAGTTTCATCATTTTTTGTATGCATCATATAAATATAGTACAGATTTGAAGGTCAGATGTTAAAATTACAAATTACTTTTATCACTGTTAAGATTGTCATGTTATTGTATTGTCAATGGATCCCCACCCTAAAAAGATGTTGCAAAATTTCAACTGGTCAACAAAATTTTAGCCGGGGCATGTGTTGTGGGGGGGGGGGGGGGGGGTGCTGCACTGTTTCCTCAAACAACGAGACAACCAAAATAATCCAATTAAGTCTCAATTGAACACAATTCAGTCTAAAACTTTATCCAAAATCTTCAAGTAAACACTAAACACCAAAAGAAATGAGAATGATAAAAGGGAAAAACAGAAGTGGTAAAACTAGCAGTTCAACTGGTACTGATACCATACAACCCAGTACAAGATGATATATACTTTATCTCTACCCACCAAAATACTCTCTGATATATACAAAAAAAACAGTAGTGTTATGATTGATGGTCATGAAGTTAACCACACACAACACAGAATGCATGATAGAAAAATAAAAACTCTACCATTTAGTCTCTCGGCTTCAGGGAGGTGAAATCTTTTAAGCCATGCCCACCATGGTACAATTGAGGTGTCAAAAAAGACCTCGTCATCAGTATCTGTTGCCTCTGGATACTCCTCTAGCCATTTCCTTCTCCTTGCCTCTGATTAAACGGATCAAAGCTTATTTATTGTTTGAAGTTCATATTCAACCAATATTAAGCATACATTAGCATAATTTTAAATTTCCATTAATGAACAAAATTAACAAAGCATCTGTTTACATATACTATTGTACCATTCCAAGGTTATTGGTTGAGGCTTAAAGCATCTAAATTTGTCTCACTTGAGTCCCAATTCATTCATAAAACCCAAAAATAAACACAAATTAAAAAAATATAATGAACAAAATCTGGCACCATAATTGCTGATACATGGAAGATATGAACTTACCAGCATCAATGACAGCATCCCAGTCAGTTCTCCCATTCTTTACAAATTGATCCAAATCCCAAGTACCCTTGACCCATCTTGGGTCATTAAACCTTTTTGGCACCTCCAATTTCGCCTCCCCATTGGTGGCAACAGTGCCAGGTGAGACCGGATTTTGCGTGGCGTGTTCTTCCACTTTCTTGACTGCGTGCGGGTTTGCCTCCGACTTGTCATCCAATGGAAGCGAAACAGTGGAGGTGGAGGTGCTCCTGTCTGATTTTATAGGGTGGAAGGAGAGGAGCGTGCCTCGTTTGTGGATGAGAAAGAAACTGGATTTGGTTATGGGTTTAGTGGAGAAGGAAAGAGAGGAGGGGATTTGCGCGAAAGTAGCCATGTGAGATAGAGATAGAGAGATAGAGAGAGAGAGAGGTCAGGTGCGATTGTACTCGCTTCCATTGCTCAGTTGTCACAAGTGACTAGTGAGTACGACATTTGGAGGTTTCTGACAAAGACAAGAAAAAGAGTTATGGGCCTTTTGTTTTTTTTTTGTTTTTTTTTACGAATCATTTTATAAAAATCTATCTTTTATTATATTCTATTTTATATTTTAACTAATGTTATTTTAAATTGGAAAATTAAAATTATGAATATGTTTATTTAATTGATCATCCATTGAAAAAATGTTATAAATTAATTATTAATAATTTCAAATTATTTGACAAAAGACTAAACTAGCATTAACCTTATTCAAATTTGTTACACCTACTATTTAAATAATTTATTAGAATGTATTTATAATTTTATTTCTAGTTTGAATATTATTATAAAAGATATCAATTGGTTTTATCAAAAAAAAATTAAACATACATCTAATTTTTATGATATATAACTTAAGATGTGTCCTTCAACATTTAAATAGAATATATATTAAAGTTGAATCAATTTAAGTTTATCTGGTAATTCATTAAATGTCGTTGAAACTTGATTAAATTGTTTGGTGGAAGGTCAAATTACTTAAAATTGTTCTAAATTTGTTAAACGTTCTATTCAAATATTAGTGTAAACCAAAATAATGTTGTTGATTTCTTTTCAAAAATAAGAACTCCAAATAGAGGCCTTTATGGAATTGGATCTTGATGTAGAGAGACAAGATTCATGACGAGAACTACCAGGCTTAATTTAAAATTTGAGGTACAATTTTCATTAAAATAAAAGTAGACAAAAAAGAAAGGAGCAATGAATTGATCCACTAAAAGAGAGCCCAAGATCCATTTAGTTTCTCTTGAACCCTGATCCAGGTATTGTTACTTCAGTTAAAATTAAAAGGTAAATTCTTCCTGAGATGAGGTATTCATATTTCCATGAGAAGTTATCTACTCAACACAGGCCAAGGTAATTAATTTTATCTTCACCAATGGGTCCATGTCAAATACTAATAACAAAATGGTGCCACATCATAATGGCACCTGTTGACTCATCAATGTTAGCCAAGTTACTCCAGTGAAAAAACCCCACTGTCTGAACTTGCAAATTTTGGTTGCAAATTATCAAAAAAAATTGAAATAAATGGGATAAGTAAATAAATAAACACACAGAGCCAACAGCTCTTCTCCAATTGAACTCCCAAATTATTTACTTTTTTTCCTCTTTGATGAACTTGTTTGGTTTTGCGCAAAATTACTAGTTAATTACTGATTTCAACTTCTCTCTGCACCTGAATTGTAGGTTTAGCTCCGTTCTCTCCTTCATGCTTCTCTTGTGATGAGAAACAATGTAGTTTTGGGATTGAAGATGCTGATTCCAAGCACATCTCTGCTTCCAGCATTGTGCAGTAGGAATTGAACTGATCTGGAGATACATTCAGCTCAAATCGCATCCCGAACAGAAACTCAAGTTCCAGACAGTTCATCTCAGATACCTCTATCCCGCCTATTCTCGCGTAATAGGCATTGGAGTAGTGCCTATATCACAGAACAGAAATGTAACAAAACACGAAAGTCGATTAATTAATGAATTAAGAAAACCAATACAATTGGGTTTTCCAAGGTTTCGAACTCAATACAATGTATGATGATTTATGTTATGCATGTATTTGATAGACAAAAAAAAATCACCTATTAGAGGAAGGGAAAAATTGAAAGGGAAAAAAAAGTCAGAAGTCAGAACATATATGTTCTGAATCCTTGTCAAGCGTATGATTATTACGCTTAAGTTCAATAAATAGAATTCTGTTAAAATTCTATAATAGGACCCAGCTCTGGTTTAGTTTAAGTTCCCTTCTGGAACCCACCTTATTATAGGAAGAAAACAACTAGATCAAAAGGCTATTTAATACATTCTCATGTTGATCAATTTTTATTTTTATTAAGAAAAACAAAAACAAAGAAACCACCCATGTTGATGTAATGATGTTGGGCAGCATTCATAAAGCATGATGGTTGCATGTGACTGGGTGTGATTTTCTTAATTATTCTATAATCTCAATTAATTATTAATAATGATGCCATGTTGGGTGTGTGACACCGTGGCACAACTGCTTGCATGAGACAATGTAAAGGAATCTTATTTGTTAAGAGGCCCAATCACATTAGTTGAATGGATTTGAGATGCTATCTTAAGCACTCAAAATGACAGATACAATTAGCCAGACTTGAAAAGAAAGTTTACCAGTAAATAAAAAGACTTCGGGGCTCTATCTTATCACTTCTCAAGGAATACATGACAATATCCAAATTAATTCAGATCTAAAAGAACTCAATACATGTCAAAGGATATATGGTAAAGAACAATAGATGAAAGCAAAAGAGTAAAAGAGTAATTGTAGAACTGGATGTAGGTACTGTGGTACCATTGGGGTATCAGTAAGCTTGTAAAAACTATTAGTTTCCTAATGAAACTGGTGGTGTGCTGCTTTAAAAAAAAAAAAACAAGAACAAAGAGTAAAAGACTATAATGAGAGAAGTTGCTCCATATATATGTCAACAAAAGAGTATAAGAAAAGGAGAAAGAGAGAAAGGCCTGCTCATATACTCACAAATCATCAGTAAACTTGGCCGCAACCATGACACTGGTAATAAGAAGGCGATGCACGCTAAATGAATCGATCACAGCCTCAGGGCAACGTTGCATGAGCCGGTCGAGGTAAATATATGCAATTAAGAAGCAACATGGACTGCATCCAGTGTACCGGAACATTCTCTCTAGGTACGCACGGATTGTTATGGCAGGTTTGTTCTGCCCATGAAATGGTGAAGTGTTGCTTTGGATCGATAGAGCTGAGTCATTTTTGTTGGTAGTTCTTTCAAGGAGAGAGGAAAGGATGGATGCTAATTTGGAGGCAAATTTGGGAATGGAAGCATTTGCCATTGCCATCTGGAGAGATGGAGAGAGAGAGAGAGGGGAGGGGACAGTAGGAGAAGTGTCGTTTATCATCTGAAGGTGAGGCAAAAGACAGTTATTATGTACTACAGGAATAGGAATAGGAATAGGAATAGGAATAGTAATAGTAATAGTAATAGGAACAGGAATAGGAATAGGAATAGGAATAGGAATAGGAATAGGAATAATTGATGTCGTGGAGTAATTAGGTAGGTGAGCAAAACAATAGAAGTTATAGCGAGTGGTGTGCTGCTGTTCTAATAATACTTCATGTTGCCAGTATCTTTTCGGAATTTCTGAGCCGTTGAATTAAGCTTATACGATTGGAGATCAGAATCAGAAAATGGAGGGGCCAGATTTCTCCTGATTCCGACCCTTGAGGACTTTGACGACGTTAATTGCGAACTAATTTTTGTCGTAAAAGATGGTATGATGTTCACAATCGAAAAGTATCATAGCAACTTTCACAACAAATATTGGACTTGCGGTTTCGTTGTTACGAAAAATCTGAACCTGCACTTGATTGTTCAAGATTAACCGGTGGTCATCGTACCAGAACAGAGACATTGCTTGGTTCAGGCTTTTGGCGTACCAGAACAGAGACATTGCTTGGTTCAGGCTTTTGGTATATAGATTAGTAGATATAATCGCCTCACGTTGCTATGAACAAAATAATTTCAAAATATATTTCTAATTTGACTCTAATTGGAGAAATAAGACTAAAATGAACTATAAATAACAAAAATGATTATAATTACTTAATTAGCTAGGTTTTGTAATAATTTTGTATTTAAATATTAAAAAAGATATAGCTTGTTTTTCAAACAATTTTATATATTTAAATCAATCTTTTCAGAATTTATTATATTTTATGAAAAATATATTTTCTTTTGCATTTGAAATTTCATATTTTTGCAAATTCATTAAAATGATAGGGTCAAATTATTAAAATTGAAACTTTTTCTCAGATTGACATTCATTGATAATGAAGTTAACTTGACAATATTTTTCAAATCAAATATACAATATTTAGAAATGTAAAAAAAAATTATCGTTATAGTGTTGGCCTCATAATTAAATTAGTTATATATGAGTATGTATCAGTTGATGTTTACATCAAATAATGTACAATATGGACAGTTAATGTTTCCAATTGTTGGATTAATGATAAGACTTGCATTGAATTTAATTTTCTTTTATTGTACATGATATAAATAAAAGCAATTATGTTATGGGTTAACATTTTGAGTGGTTACCAAATCACAATTGTTAATTTTAACCGGGTCTCTTCGTCTATAATACAAAATTTGATCTATAGCAGAATTAGCCTATAAATATACTACAAATCATATCTCCAAATATTATATTACTGAATAATATTATTAATGATTCCCTTCAAACTTTTTATATAATAACTCCATCATTATTTTCTTAATGTCTTTACCTAAAAGATGGTGATTTGAAAAAAAAAATTAAACAAAATTAATAATCTTATCTGTTTAATTAACTGATAGCAATTCGGCAAGATAAATAATTTCTAGTCAAGAATAATAAATATTTATAATGTCCGATTCCCACATAAAATTTCAAATAGATTGGCAAAAACAAATATATATTATTCTAATCATCAAAAGTAATTTAAGAGAGCATAATTATTTATATATAAGAAGAGAAATACTCTAGATCAAAAAAGGGGTGAATTTTATGTCATGAAAAAAATCAAATTGAATTATAAAATAAGAAAATATTCCTATGAATTTATAAAACAAGAAAAACCGCACTCTGAGAATGCAGCCTCCCAGTGAGAGGTCGCACTCTGGAAGTGCAACCTTTTGTGAGTTTTTTTTTTAAGGAGATCATTTTACGAACTTTTCGAATTAGTATTAAACGTTTTCTACAGACTTTCCTATCAAAAGTTATGCATGTTTGAAACTCGATATTTCCTTAACAATTTTTGAAATTTTGGAGATTTTTTTTTTATATCATCTAAAATTTTTTTTTTATTTTCCAACTTTGACTATACTTTATAAAGCATGCAAAAATTATTCAAATTATTAATTTATTTATTCACAATCTTAATTTATTTATTCAAAGATTACTTACGATCCGGATAATATAATTCAAATTATTTATTTTAATTTTATTTTATAGTTATCTGAATTTATAAGAATTAGTTCCAACAATCTTAAGCGTATTACCATAATTCAGATAGTTATTAAAAGAAATATGTTAATGATAGATATAGATATAATTGCGCTGCTTCTAAATTTAAATTCATAAATAATTAAAGTTACCCTAAATCATTTATCTAGGATAACAAAGAATTATATAACCCCAATATTAATTTATTAAATTGAGAGTCATTAGTTGTTTTAGGTTGCCGCATAAAAAAAAGAACATATATAAGGTCCTTTGAAATTTGTCAGCAGAATTAATAATGTTCACCAATTCTGTCATGATTTATTAAGGAGATCTTACTAAACAAGCCTCATAATTTATTATTTATACTATTATTTTTTTAATTACTATCATAAATTTATTACAGATTATAGTAGTAATGCCTAGATAATTAAAACATAAAAAAAATTCATGTGATCTGTAATCCATATAATATTTTGTAATAAAATTCATAAATAAATATATTGATGTCTACTTCGCTGAAGAAATTTAATAAAATTTTCTGGTGTCAGCAAGTGCGGTAGAAATAGTAAATTTTCTATTATATTTAATATTTCATAATAGAATTCTCTATTTAAAAAATATTTATTATTCAGTAACTAGATAAGCCAAACGAATCTAGTATAAGTTTAACACATAAAATCAAAAGATTTGTATCTAATTAGGAAATTAAATTCTAATTTTCAGAAATCAAATTAAGGATCCACCAAATAAATTTGTAACTAGATATGAGTATCTGATATAGAACGGCAAGATATTAAAATAACATAGCTTTAGTTAACAAATTGTATAGTTGTAGTTTTTCTAACGTAAACTTCAACATTATATTGATTATTATAGTATTGAAAAATTCATTTGTCAAATAGATACTAGTTATTCATCACAGATATTTTAACGAAATTATATACCATAATTTCAAATATCTTAATTAGATCTATGAATTAATCACTATTTTATATGATAAAATAACAATAAAAGTATTAGAATTGTGAAAACTAATAGTTAGCCTATTTTACAATAACAATAACCTTAAGGTGTTTGGCGAATAAATTTCTAGGAGCTTATAAATTCTTAAATTTTAAAATAATAAATTTTTTTTTAAAAGGCTCAAACTCTATACCACAAAATTTTTAGTACCATCTTTTATTGCTGAAATAAAATCATATTAAAAAAATGAAATCTTAATTATAATTCGGCTTAATTAATTATGTAATCACTCCTATAAGTTTTCTTATTTCGATACATATAAATACATTTATACGTTATGATTTGTAAATATGAAATTATACATTTGTATAAAAAAATAATTTCAGACAATATAAAAAAAATCTCCGAAATTTCAGAAAATTGTTAATTAAATATCGAATTTCAAATATGTATAATTTTTAAAAATCTATAAAAAATATTTAACACCAATTCAAAAAACTCGTAAAATGATATCCTTATAAAAAATCACTCATTTTACCTCTCACAAAAAGAGACATACTGAAAATACGATCTCCCAATGAGAAGCTGAGCCGCATTTTAATAATACAATTTTTCTTATTTTAAAAATTCATAAAAATTTATAAAAATATTTTCTTATTTCATAATTCAATTTAATTTTTTTCCCAACATAAAATCCACCTCAAAAAAGAGCATATTTTATTGCTTTTTAATTTTAAAACTCTGTGGATTACACACGGGAGGAGAGAATCAGTACTGGATGATCTCTAGCGATCAAACGAATCAAAGCGTCGGATACTCCTCGTAATACTGTAGATATACAGTTATATATATACCAACATCAGAATAATATTTTACACCACGATGCTCAATAAAAAACCATCAGACAGTACATCTCTCACACGGCAAGTCAGATGCTCTCCAAACTTACACCACATCACAACTAAAGAAAAATCCTCAACTCAGTTAATGCTAAAGGTAGACACACACAGCGAGACCAGAAAAACAATCACGAAAATAGAAGTATATACCAACAACCATTCAAGAGAGTAAAATTTATGTTCCGCTCAAGACAAAGATCATTAGTGAGATTTACAAAGGGTATAGGCACTAGGATCCATTTCTAAAACTTTCCATACTTCCCTAGGTTCAATTCAAGGTGGCAGAGTATCCAGACATATAGCGAGGCTGTGAGGGTATTTAGGATCTCTTCTTCTTCTTCTTATCCTCCTTCTCAGAAGCATTTTTAACCTGGATGTTGATGCAACAAAAAAAGAATTTCACATCAGCATCTCCTCATATGAGTAGTAGATACAAATCACACATAATCACTGTTGCCAAGAACAAAATCCTCAAAACTTCATAACATAATATTTCAGTAATTAGATTTCAGTTTGTTAAGAGTGCAGTCTAATATCTCTAAGCCTCTATTCTTTTGTAAAGCATGATATTCAGTTTGTGCTTCTGTCTGAAAATGCATGCTTTTTATGTATACACAAGTTGCAAAACCATAGACATAAAATTATGCACACCACAAATATATGCAAATTTGTTGGATAAATATCTTACCATGATGATGAGGATGCGAACAAGCACGGCAATGAAGTCAGTAAAGAGGGTGAGAGCATGCTTGACATAGTCTAGGTCTCCATTGTGAGCCCTCTCAATAATATCTTGTGTGTCAAATATAATGTACCCCATGAATAGCACCAATCCATAGTACAACTGTCCCCAAAATATAAATCACAAGTGAATTAACAAATAAATAAAGTAACCCATCCTAACATTTAGCACATTCACAAAAAAATAATGTTTTTGTTTTCATGTTTTCCTCCAGGTTTTCCAGCAGGTAGACGCTTTTTTTTGCCAAAAAGGTTATTCTGAGAACAAATAGGGCATCTTTTTAAAGGGATAAATTGGATAAGGGAATAATTCTTATGGGCAAGCAATAATAAAAGTTAACCCCTTATTCCTAGCTTCATCCCATTGAATACATAACCATAGGAAAGATGAAGATATTAAGAACTGCAAGCCTTCTTTTATTTAAATGATACCAATAATCCATCCCAGCTCCACATGAACCCTGTATATTGGCTGGATATAGTTTTTTGACTGGCTGGAAAACCCAACTTTCCAGGAACCAAATGAAAACAGAGACAAGGATAGAAATTGAATAACTACCTCAATCTTGAATGCAGTGCCAGAGAAACCAAACAGAGAAGAACCAAACTGGAACAGCAGAAGGATTGAAAATCCTGAAGAGAGAATCCCCCCAAGGTAAAGAAATTCCCTACGTCTCGCAACCATTGCAGCAGCAGAGAAACAGCCAAATGCAAGTGCAGTCCCCGCAAATGCAGCCACCAGTATACTGCAAGTTTTTAGAGAATAAATAAAATTAGTACTGAATAGTAACAAGGTCCAAAATATCCATAGATTTCACACTGTGTGTCAACTAAGCACCCAATAAACCATGAAAAAAGGAAGTAAAACAAGAAAGATAATATTATTTATCAACACCTTTTCTAATACTACCATTTAAGTACCTACCATCTAAGTACCATTCGATGAAAATCCTCGACGATATCTCTCAAGAATGGACACTACTAAATGAAATGTTTACGTAGGTACATTATTCATCCAAACTAACTAGTTGCTTCTATTGTATTCCAAAACAACAAAAGGCATGAAACAACTCTCTACATGAAATAAAAAATACTGGAACAGAGAGGACAGGAAATTATACCTTGGATCAAAGTCAACTACGGCCTTGACAATAGGCCCAATAGTTGTACCTTGTAAAAGTGCAACACCCATCAATATGCCAAATCTTTTCCTCTGGTCAATGGAAACAAAGTCAAAGACTTAACATAGTTAACAAAAAATAAAGAAGAAATAGCTAATCTAAGGAAGAATCTAAACACATTTTTTCTTGGCTACAAGAGCGTTGGTGGTGCTTGCAATCATAAATCATATTTGAAGATGTACCTCTTCAAAAACGGGGACAGAGAAGAGCCATCCAATGGACAAAATGCACCCAATAAACGTCAACAACCCCCCAATATTTAACATAACATGGAAATAAGCCCCCACAGCTGATGACGCCAATGCACAGCACAGCGTCAAGTACACCTGAAATAAAGATTTCATTTTGATTATATCATATTCTTAATTTGTTATAAACAAAAGATCATATTATAATTCTCCAAAGCATTAACAAAATCAAAAGCACATTTTCAAACGATAAATAATATTCATGTCAGTCCTCCCAACTACAAGCATTTTCCTCAATAATTTTTAATGTTATAAATATACACAACCTTAGCCCTAAGAAAATCAGGATATCCTAAGTACATCTGCAGCATGAATCTCTATTAACTAGCACCTAAAATAAACAATTCAATCGACATAACCTTCCAATTGTACAAAATAAGTTTTCAATGTCAGTCACAAACCCGCTAACAATAGAGGATATAAATGTCTTCATGTTTTAAATCCTTATCAAGGAAATTGCAAAACCTCAAACAAAATAAGACAGCCTGATATGATATATATTACTCCTATACATGCACATAGAAAATTAAGGCATTTTTACTTTATTCTGAGGAAATAACTTGATATATTAATGTCCACAAATTGTTCCACATCAACGGATCTTTACAAGCTCCTGGTGCCAATGAAAATGAAGTTCAAGAATCACAATTTTTTGCATGCGCACAGAAAAAGTGACATATATTACATCTAACAATCTTTTATATTTGAGTTTTGATATGAAGTTTTTTAGTTACAAAAATGGAAAGATAGTTGGGATTTATTATAGCTACAACAATAGATGCATCGTGGATGCACCAAAGGTGAAGGCAATTGAACCCTTCTCTTATCACTATTCTTACATATAAGTTCAGACATCCAGCCAGGAACGAGGAATGTGAATTACACAATGTTTAATGTTTGTAGGGCATCAACCATAATCAACCCAGCGATTATCACTTCAAAAAGTACTTTAGGAACTATACAAAGTTCCAAGATTGAATTAAAATCAGACTAAAAGATATTTCCCAATTATACCCTCACATCTAATATAAGAACTTCGAAATGAATGGATTGTTCCACAAGCATGAAGAAATTGAGGTAATTATCACAACGAAGAGATCAATCTGGAGATACACTGGTCAATTAGCAATAAATTACTGAAAATTCACAACAAGTAATCGAGGAAGCATGACAAATGGAGAAAGTCAATTACCAGTTTGAGATGGCTTTGCACCATGGGAGATATGTGGCCCAAGTTCTTGATCGTATCATAGTTCCAGGCGGGGCCGAAAGAGAAGCTCTGAGACGAGAAGGACGCCATCGTTTCGATTATTCTCTAGGGTTAGGTTTTCGCTCGCGTTCGAGAGAGAAAGAGAGAGAGATCGACGCTTTAAAAGAGGAACGACCAGAGCGGAGCGAAGTCACGAGAAAAGAAAGAGACGAATATCTTGTTTTATTTTTATTCGTAAAGAGAGAGAAAACACCGGGTGTATATTATATAGAAACTACAAAATCGGTATTATTAGGAAATGCAATTTATCTACTGCGATCGGGGATGTGTAGAATCTTGTACACCCCAATCCTTTTTCATTGGATTGGGGATCAGATTAAATAGACGATGCGGATTTGGTCTGGTTGTAACAGTTTCACACGTCCAATTGGACAAGATCCGACGCTGACGCACACTGTGACTGTTTCTTGAGAAATTGCCTAGAAGTTTCTAGGCAATTACATGATTGATATGTCAAAAAAATTGTATAAAATATGTTTGTTCAAAACAATATTATAAGTAACAAAATTAATTTTTGAGTTTTGTTTCTCAACAAATGATGTCTATATATATATGCATGCATCCTAAGGAAACAATCTTTAATCTTTAATGTAACAAAATATTATGTACAATTTTATTTTGTTTGGATCATTTACCTCATCAAAGGAGTACATTTTTATTTAAAAAAATGTTACTTTTTTCCTTCGGAAGTGGGATGAGCTTTTTAATATTATGACGTGTATTATTGAGTTTTAGCCAATAGGAAAGAAACAAGTGGCAGCAATTGGCTAAATACAAACCACAATAGTACAATACGGATTTATATGTTATATTATGCATTATTGTCCATTTAATTATGTTAAAATTCATATAAAATAAATTTAAAAAAATTTTATAATCTATTTATTTCTATGCTTATTTCAAAATATAGGGAGAAGAAGCTAGATAGAGATATCATGAATTGATTGAAATTATAAATATTATCCTTAATTAATTCATCAGGAAATTTGGGATCAAGAGTTGATTAAATTTCCTTCAAGAAGCAGAATCATAAGATATATTTAATGTACCTCCTATATATAACAACATCAACATGCCTTTTACAATCCTTAATTGTAACGATATATATGTCTATGATCATCGGTATCACGCTGATTCAGTCCATCTCAACGCATTCTCTTCAACAAATATGCTCAAAAAGCAACAAAAAATGTGAGGATTCATAATCTACGATCCCGTGCATATTATGTGATGTAGAATTTAAAATTTGAAACAGTGAAATTTTAGTAAAATTTAAAAATATCATTTATGATGAACATTTAATTAAATTTATATGGACTCAAATTTAATACACACTATATTTAAATAATAAAGAATATTTCCATCTTAATTTTTAATTTGAATATTTTTTTCAGATATTATACACCATAAAAAATATAGAATTTTTATAAAAAATTAATTGTACACTATAATTATTTTTTTCTCATTTACAGAAGAGAAGAGAAATAGTCCACATCTCCATTCAAAGTTCAAAAATTCATGTTCCAAAATAGCAACTCGATTCACACAAACATTTACTATTGACAAGTTGAGAAATTTTCTTCTAACAATTGTGATTATTTTGACGCGGAACTTCATCATTTAATTCCTTCTCCCCTTTGACAACAGCTCAGAGAGGATTGCTTCTAATAATTCATACACAGTGAAACTATATATGTTTCATGAAAATGACAAGGAATCCCCAAAAAGACAAGAAATTGTTTCCCAATAGAGCCCAATAATCTTACACTAAAAAATGCTTTTCTCAAGGTTCTAATACTGAATTAATAGTAACAAAGAGATGATGATATCAAGGGGATCATTGCTACAGCCCTTCTACTAATCTAAAATCACTAAAAGATACAACAAAACAAAAAGAAAATTGAATTAGGAACATCAAAATGCAAGGCCATCTACTCTCTACAACCGTAAAATACGAGATCTAACTGTATAGCTTTCGATACCGGAATAATTAAACTCGTGATAATGAAAAAAGGGGGTTACATGTTATTTATTTATAGAGAGAGAGAGAGAAGAGCTTATCTCCTAATATTATCCTCACTACAAGTTCTCCACTCTAAAAGCTGCTGCTGCTGCTGCTGCTGCTGTCGTCACCGTAACTTTGGGTGCGCTCGAGTTGCGCGCATGTTCACTTACGTATGTCTCATCGCCATCTCCGGAGGTGATAGTGAAAGGAATAGTCGGCGTGGCTGACACCGGTGTAGCTTCTACTACAACAGGTCTCGGTTTCTTTGTCTGCTGTTCTATTTGGTACCCCGGCATCCAACTTCCTACTACAACCTGATACGAATGATATTTTAGAGTCTTAGAAGCTAAATAATTATGTTATGGCATTATGCATTAGCATCATATATGCCCAGGGAATGTTATGAATTCCTTGTTGCTTATTATCACCTTAAAGCAAACCTTTTCTAGAATGCATCACTCGGTACATAAAAAATTAGGAAAAACTTATCAATTTAATGCTAATAGCTCTAATATATTTTGCAAGATAACACCAACTCCCTGTAGATGGCAAAAGATCATTTCTACTCTGTGAAAGACTAGTATATTTTTACTAACTTTGCATTGTTAAAACAAAAGGTGAAACAGACTTAAATAACAAAACAATGTAACATCTTTGCTTGAAATTCCGCCACATTGGAAGGTTTAAAATTATATTAAAAATGAGATGCAAATTGCCAAATAAACATGATTTTGCATTGAATATTGAAAAACTGGGGAGATATTATAACCATGCATATGCGCTATACTGTTTATGGCAGGTTTGCATATTCACAAACCTGGTCGCAGACAATGAATGCGGATCGGTTCTGGTTCACAAACAATGAATGCGAACTTCATAGCTTTAAACATATGTGATTTCGAATCCTGTTCTTCTTATTTTCCATTTTCATATTATATTATCATATTAAAAAAGGGTGGAAATTCCCAGTAGATCCCAAAAGTTCATTTCTACTCGGGGAAAGATTTTCAGTGGCATCGAGCTAATAACCCTACTAAATAATAATACCAACTTTGCATTGTCAAAGCAAAGGTGAAACGAGCTTAAATAACAAAAACATGCGATACCTTTGCTTGAAATTTTGAGGTTTGGGAAGGTTCAAAGTAAATAATAAAAATGATTGTGCATGGAGTGTTGAAAAACTGGGGAGAACATTAATTACCTGAACTGGACTTGCAGCAACTAGAAGCCCAGCAACGCCCCCACCTACCACGCGGCCATCAGGACTTGCCAAAGACACACTCATACCACCTGACCTACTTCTTGTACCGCAATTTTCTGTTGGCATAAATGAACCCGACAAGGAGAGAAGCTCAAATCGCCCCTGTACATCAAAAGTCCAGTTATTGTATTTGTATGCAGTGATGGAACAAAACATAGTAGCCGTAACGTACTACAAATACTGAAGAATGGAAGGTACCGGTGAACAAATGTTGCATAATAAATTTACAAGAACTCGTGCTAACAAATAGTTCCTGAAGGTGTAATTAAATAGCATCAGCTCAGTAGAGTTGGTCGTTATATATCAGCACCAAGCACAATTTAATGCCGTGACTGGTACAAATGAGAAATTAAATAATTGTAACCCGTGAAACATGACATCCTTTATGACATCACAGTACGAGCAGTACAATAAATTGATGACTAAATTTAGGCACACAAAAGGGTAAGGATGTGAATCCACATATCACAAACAAAGAAAACTTGGTAGAAACCTCGTATGTCAGTGTACCGCCAAGTGAATCTGGCTGCCGAAGCGTGACGTTCGAAATTACACCATTGGCAGACAGGACGCAGATAGCCCTGTGTCCTTGTTGCGAAAATGAGATTATCTTCATTGTCACATCCTAAATTTAAAAATAAAACGCAAACAAATGATTAGATAGAACAAATGAGTAAAAAAAATGAATTACAATTGCTTCAATCTGTCTGAAACTGATGCTTCCCAAAAGTCTAGACAGAGCAAGCTCTCTGAATCAGGTACAAGCAAGGTATCCACTGGGTGGTACTGTACCAGTACCAGCTATGCAACTGCCTAGATAGCAATTTCATTCTGTTTTATAAATTTCTGTAGCTTCTTCTATGTTTCAATCAGTTAATCAAATGAGTCCAGCACACACTAAAGAGCAATTATGAGAAAGTAATTAACAAAACAAACATAAAACATAGAGGTATAACATAATAACAGTGAATTAATGTAATGGTAATTGGTAGACACTTACCTCACCAGGAGCAACGCTAATGACATGCGGTGTAAAATTTGCACCAGCAGCACATGACACCATTTCACCTATACCTATAATGAGCAATGATGACATGGACCAATCAAAATTCTGAGAGCAGGGGGTCTAGAAATAAATAGACAAGGAACCGAGCCCTTTTTTGCAAATCACAACATTTGGGGGGGAGGGGTTAATTGGAGAAAAGTGCTCAACGTTTAATAAGAGTAGTAGTAATACATTAGAATTAGAAAAGGGTGTGTTTCGCAAATACCGACAAAAGTAAGGTGAGATTTGCAAAACAACCCCCAAATAGCAGCAAAGAGGCAAAAAAGACGAAGCCCCAACTTTTAAAACGTTTACGGATGGTACCTGGCGAGTTGTTAACGGGCGCAGCGGATCCAAACCCGAACTGTTGTTGAGAGGAAGGTTTGCTCACGAACCCCACAACGGGTCGGGCGCCAGACCCGGCCCGTCTCATGGCAGCCCCAACGGCCGAAGCCGGAGTGTAAGGCTCCGCCGCTTCGGCTGCCGAGATGGGTGTGGCACGCAGCGGTGGTGGCTGACGTGGCCTCCCGTCGGGACCGTACTTCCTGGGCCTTCCTCTCCTTTTCTTCTTCACCAGCGAAGAGAGCGAGGACGAGAAAGGAGAGGCCGTGGTGGTGGTGGTGGTGGTGGTGGGCGGCCCCACTGGCACGGAGTTTGTGGTGGCGGCGGCGGTGGTTGTGATGGCAGTAGTGGTGGGGCCTACTGGTGAGTCGGATGAATGGTTGCTAGCCGGAGCGGTACCCGCAGAGGAGACGTCAGCATGGTCGTTTGTCGTTGGGTTCGGAGGCGTGGTGGTGGTGGTGGTGGTGGTGTTAGTAGTGGTGGGCTCTGCGGTGGTGCTGTTTGTATCCGCCATGAAACTATGAAAGACAGAGAAAGAGAGACACGTGCACACGAGGTAAAGGAGAGAGAGAGAGGTAAGCTGGGAGCCTGGAGTGAAGTGGGAAAGAGAGAGAGAGAGAGAGAGATTAAATTTGACAGAGTCACAGAAATGAAGAAAATTGTTTGTATCACTTGAGAGAAGAGGAGGGAGGGAAGGAGACAGAGAGAGAGAGAGAGAGAAGAGAAAACAGTACCGTTTGTGTTTATTTTCTTTCCAAATTTTTTTGTTGGTAGAAACCAGAAAGATAATTGAGTAAAGAAACGGGAATGAGAAATTAATCAATTATTGAGGGGTTCTTAATTTGAATATTTTAGTAGGAATTATGAATAGGATGATAGGCCACTAAATATTTATTTATTTAGTAAAGTTGAGAAATTTACAATATTTTATGTTCCTATTTTTTTATTCACTGATTGTTTGTTCGTTGTAATAAATATTTTTTATATTTTTTTAAGCCCAGAGGGAATATAGAGGGGGTGGGGTTAATTAATCAATGGGTTGGGTTACCTTTTTATCACAATAATAATAATTTATTTAATTGATCATTAATTAATTAATTAATTAGTTAATTGATTAATTAATTAAATTTATTTGTTTTCATTAATTGTCTTAGGTGGGTGGTAAATGACTAAGCAAAATGGTAAGTAGACAGAGCTTTTAATATTTTAATGGCCAACATTAAAATAATACGGATGAAAGGATGCTAATTAATAGAAAAATAAGAATGGTGCTAATTGCGGTTGGTAGAGGGCATTAATTTATTAATTGTTTTTAATGACCAAACTATAAGTTTTTTTTTCTCAAAAAGATAATATTAAACTAAGCCATTTTTTTTTCCAACCATTGACTAATCCACCATCTTAAATTGAATCAAATATTTCATGAGCATTTTGTTGATTATTTAATTGTGATCAGATCTATACAATAGAATATACAGATAGATATTGAGTTTAGTAATAATTATGTCTATTTTCAACAGAAATAAAATTCTACCTTGGTGTCCATAATTTAACTTATATTGCAAGTTCAATGCTCATTTATCTTTTTCTAATTATATTCAGAAATAATTTTGATGAATTGTCATTTTCTTCTTTATAAAATTCAGATGCTTTTGTCTTAAAAGATATTTTTTTGTGATGCTGTCAACAGATATTTCTCCAAAAAAATGTAGCATGTAATTTCAAAGTTTCAACTTTAGAAAAAGAAAAAAAAATATGTATCTGCAAGTACACATCAAAATTTTATGATTTTTTTATCAACTCATCTCAAATTTAATAAATCTCAAAACTTTGATATTTTCTTTTTTATCATTATAAAGTTTCCTTTTTTCTTGTCAAAGGTTCAAAAATTCAACAACAATCCAAAAAGTTGGCCTCTTTTTGCATGCCAAATAATTGCTCTTGAGATGAAAAATGTTGAATTAGCAATCCATCATTTTTTTTTCAGATAATAAAGTAATAGAAGGATCTAATTAGAACGCATAAAATTTGAGTAGCTTAAAAGGGAAAATATTAAATTTAAATTATCAATTTATGATATAATACAATTTTTTTTATTTTAGTGAGCTTTCTACAAATTAATATTATTCTGCTTTATTTTAAAAATATACTATATTCATGCTCATTTTTCTCAATCAGCGAAGATATAAAAAAAAAATGTGATTCCAATTTAACAGTTACAGTTAACCAATTTTATATTTTTCTTAAAACTTTTAATTTTAATTTTTTGGATTTAAAGTATTGGTGCAATTGAATGCTCTTAGATTTTCAAAATAAATCACTTTTCTCCTATCAAAAAAACAATAAAATGAATCTAACAAGTATCAATGGAAAAAAAAATTAAAATTTTAGAAATTTAAAATATTCCCACCAATGTTGAGAGGCATTTCTTGGAAACACAAAAAAGACATTTTATAATTAGAAGAAAGAGTGAATTTTACTCGAGAATTTGTAAATTAATATTGGCATAATATGACTCTACTTGAAGACAATTTAATTAAACTAACAATTGTGCAATTGGAAATAAACAAACAAAAAAAAAATAGTACAAACAAAATAAACCTTGTTAGCTTATGGTAATAGAATTTAGTCATCTCTCTTATATTTAATATTATTACTTAATTAAGTTGATAATTATTGCTGATATTTTATTCAAACTTGCTTTTGCCGATGTATTAAAATATATTATTAAACTATATATATTTTTTTAATTAAACTAACAATTTTATTAAAATATATTATTAAAATTAAATAATTAAGATTTCTCGTGACAGAGAAAAAAATAAAAAAATAATTAAAAGACATAAAATTAAATTACCATACAAAGAAGGGGAAGATTAATTCATCTAGATATTTTTTATGGAAGAAAAAAAGTAAAAAAAAATTAATGATTAATGAAGAAAGTAATTTATTACAAAGAAAAAACTATACCAAAAGAAATGGACGTATAAGGGAGAAATTTGATACTTATATAAAGTAATGGCAAATAAAAAAAGATATCATAAAAAAAATTGAAGATCGCTTATTAAATTACAAAAAAAAATATTTGAAATAATTTTTTTAGTAGAATAGGAAACCAATTATGAAAGTTAAAGCCAAACAGCTAAGATTCCTTTAATTATTTTATTTCTTAATATAAAAGCAAAATAATAATAATAAAAAAAATAGATCGGAAACAATAATAAAATGCTGTCAAGATAAGCATTGAGATTTCTTTGCACTATTTTAATCAAATTAAAAAAATAACACCAAAATGGAGACATGGCGTGTGATGGAAATGCTATTTTATACCGTCCATTATGGTAGAAATATTAAAAAAATTGTGCTGAAGGGGTAATTTAGGAAGAAGAAAAGGAGACTTTTGAATTTTATACCGTTTACATACATCAAATTTTGAAATTTTAAATATTAAACGAATTCTTGCGAGTCAAGCGACCAACGACCGACTCTTGGCGCACTAGAGAACTACTCTTTCGTCCTTTTTCGCTATTTTAACACCTTTAAAGGACCCTGTTATAAATGCGCTCAGAGTTGCGTTTAATTTACCGAAACACCACTGGGGGAGAGTTCTGGAGGTGTCTTCTGCGGTGGTCTCACCTGTGGATTTCGTGTTGCGGGTGGGTGATGAGGGGAGATATGAATCCGGTACATTATCTATCACACTAAAATGTGCTCATGTTGTATATAAGAGGTGGATGAGAGAGTGCTGCAGGTGTCTTCTGCGGTGGTCTCACCTGTGGATTTCGTGTTGCGGGTGGATGATGAGGGGTGATATGAATCCGGTACATTATCTATCACACTAAAATGTGCTCATGTTGTATATAAGAGGTGGAGGAGAGAGTGCTGCAGGTGTCTTCTGCGGTGGTCTCATCTGTGAATTTCGTGTTGCGGGTGGATGATGAAGGGTGATATGAATCCGTTACATTATGTATGACACTAAAATGTGCTCATGTTATGTATAAGAGGTGGATTTCTTTTCTAGTAATCCCCGAAGGGGAAAGAGAAGCGTGCCATCTCTTTGCACCTTTTTTTTTTTTGATATTTTTTGAATTCACGGCTCAATTTAAATTCATACTGAATTTTAAAAATTTAATAATTTAAAAAATATATTTGAGTGATTTGTGTACAAAAGATTTTAAAATTTTTTGAATTCAGTAAAAATAAATAACACATGTAATTAAAAATAAGATGTTATTTTTTTTAGATTTTTTTAAAATTAAAATAATCGTGCTATTCATTTTAAAAAATGGAGATGAAATAAAAAAAGGTTTCATGAAGTCATTGCACACGAATTGATGAGGTGATAAAAGATATTAAAATAATTTGTTGTTATTCAAAGCCATTGCACTTACTTGGATTCATATGTCAATACAGATTTGGTGGAGGTGATAATTAAAAGATATACATTTTTCTAAAATTAGTTTCATATATTTTACTCTTATTTTTTTATGTAAGCATTAGTTCTATCTGTATTTTATTTTATCCAATAAGATAAATTAATGAAAAAAAATATACCAAATAAATTGATAACTTTATAATTTAGTAAAAAATAAAATAAAAAGATATATTACTTTAAGCACATCAAGTATGTCATATCATAAAATATAAAAAGTTATAGTTAACAGTTTCATTATTTAAAAAAATATATAAAGTACTAATTAAATGAAAATATATAAATATTAAAAAAATCAATCACATCATAACAATAAATATTATATAGTGAAACAATTCAGATTGGAAATAATTTTAGTAGTAGTTTTATATATCATTTGAAATAATTTTCTTTTATTTCGAACTGAGATTGTCCTTTATAATGCCTGTAAAAATTATTAAATAAAAAATTAAGCTCTTTTTAATATCAGATAATAAATAATAATGTTCATATAGAAATTATTAAAATCCATTTTTTAAGGCATGTGTTGACCATTTTTTTTAAGTTTTGTGTTGATTTTTTTTTTAACTTTATCGGATTGAAGTGCTATACTGTGTTGGACTAAGATCGGATTCTGAAAATCCGGTCTTCATAGACCGTTTTTTCAAAATTCAATCTTCAGAGAAAGACCAAATTTCTAGAGTCCGACCTCTATAGGCCAGTAGGCTACAGCCCGAGAGTCTAGTTTTTCTTGTTATATAATTTCTCCAAATTTATTTCAGCTCTTATAATTTCGAAATTTTTTCTTTTTCTCAATATGAAAAAAAAGTGTAGATAGCAAGATTAGTCCTACTTTTATGACCAAATATCTAACTCTCTACACCTATTATTATATACATTCCAATTAGTACAATCATATAGTATGTAATTACATTATATAATCAATACATTATAGCAATGCCATTTTTGTGAAAGGTGATAGTATCAGAATAAAGATGGAATTGCTAATGGATGTTTAAAATTAAGTGATTTGTGCCTAACATCAATCTAATTTATTATCTTGTTTTTTTTAACCAGAGTGGAGATTCATTTACAATGGTAAATTTGATAATTTTGACAATAATTTTTTAAATAAATTCAAAAAAAGCGTTAGAAATATAAAAAAAATTATATACATATTTTTTGAACTTTTAGATTTATTGAGTTTTAAATTTCATGTAATTTAAATATCATTTGGTATTCCATCTAAGTTGCTAAATCTAGACGGTTATAAGTTCCATGCAATTTTAATTATTTTTTATGAAATAATATATGATATTTAAATTACATAAAATTTGAAACACAATCAATCTATAATTTCAAGAATATGTCTATAAATCTTTACTTTTTTTAAAAAAAATTTGAATTTATTTGCAAAACCATTACCAAAATTGTCAAATTTACAGTTGTCATGAGATCTCATTCCTTAAAACTAACACCGCATTTAAAAATTCTTCATTTATCCATATTGTAAATGTATGATAAAATTTTCTTTAAACTAAATTCTCAGTAAATACTACGAAGTAACTATCAAACATGAATATCAAAGATTACAAATTCTTTCTTAATTGGGATGATTTGTTCGTCATGTGTTTTTATTTTGGAAGTATCGTCTTTGCTTTCATTTTTTAACTAAGAAATAAAGTTATACTCTTGACATGACGAGGTTGAGATAGAAAAACGACATAATATAATATAAAATGTGAAATTTATTTTGATACTTGAAGAGTTATTGCTTGGAAGTAAGACAAGAATATCAAAATCATTAAATATTAACTAAATTCTAAATTTAAGTTATAAAATATTTAATCATGATTATTTGAGTCTTTGAATATATTTAATATATCAAAAAAATTATTAAATAAATATGAGAGTTTTAGAAATGTCTGTTACAGTATCCGTTATAGTATTTTGTGTAATTTATGTTCACTCCATTCGACAATGGCAGATCTATATTGGGATAAGTTTAGGCCAGTGCTCACCACTAATTTTCAAAATCAATAATAATTATATAATTTTTTCTTCAAAATTTGATAAATTAGATATAAAATATTAAACATGTCTAGGCTTCAATAACTAGTATTGAGAAAAAAAATTATCATTATTGATTTTGTTTCTATACTTGTCGAATTCTCTGAATCCGTCACTGCCACTCGGTGGTGGAGTAACTACTCACTACAGAGGATATGCACTCCAAGCATTATTAATTATTAAAATGGAGTGCCACGTATGAGTTTTGGTTAACTCTGTGTGGGGCCATGCTTAATGTGGTTGATACAATCTCCAAAGATTAATTATTAACAATTAATTGAAGAGGAGCACATATATATAGAATTAATGAGCTTAATTTTGTAGTCAAAATTACTTTTTATTATGTAGTGTTTGTAAAGTGCATTTGATTTTGATTAGTCCGATTCGTTGGTCGTTTAGAATTCGCATTATTAATTAATATTCAATACTAACTATTATATATTTGACTCCGTGTTTTAGGGATTACCACATCAAATTATGGCAATAAATTATTTTTTCATCAATAATTTAAGTTTTTATAAAAGTGAACCATTGATCAAAATTCTATTTCTAAAGTTATGAAGTCACGTAAAATAATTATGAATTTTGAATCTGATTTGTATAAAATCAAAAGTAATAAAATAATAAATATTGCAAGTAAATCTCACCGAAATGTCAATTTTTTTTAATATTGATCTTGAACAAAACGAATTCTAAATTTTCTGATTTTTACATGAATGAATTGCATTAAAAATAAAACAAGATCAATCGTTCATAATTCTTTTTTTTTTGGATCTGAATTTTAAATCATTAATGAAAAACAATTGTAGTTGTGATGGATAAAAAAAATGGTGACATAAAGAAGACTTTCATATTTTAAATAAATAAATGTGTAGCAGCGCAACATGTACCTAATTAATTATATATGTGAATAAAGATAAACTTACATAATTATGTTCATTTCAACTAATTTAATCCGTATGTTAAACGCATTTCCCAATAATAATAATAATAATAATTAAAAATAATTTCTTTCTTGTCTTTATGTAAGATGATTTTTATGGTATTATGAAAATCTTACTTAAAGCATGCATCAATATATACATCAATATTTCACCTACCACCAGATTCCTACAAATCACACAGTCTGTTTATTACCCTTAGTTAGGTTTGACATAATGTCATTATTTTCTTGGTTTTGATATTTAATTATATTTGGAATTAGGATTGTGATAAAGAAAGTCAAAAAAGTTTTTTCTTAGCAAATAATTTTCCAATGTAATCAATATTTTAATTTACTCCCAATTGGAGTGGGGTACCTTTCAATTTGCACTGTTTTTCTTTTAAATAGGCAAAAAAAAAAAAAAAATGTAAACCATCTCTCTTTTTGTGAGGTTTTGAAATTATTTAGATAATTTAGGTTTAATTAGGTGATTAGGTCTAGTGTTGATGGTTCTGAAAAAAGAAATGAAATAATATTATACTATATAGAATGAGCATTTATTGCAATGTTGTTATACCTATTATATGAACAATAGCTAGAAACGTACTTAGTTTGAAATTGGGATTTGATATCTGGACCACCCAATTTGTCTAATGCTATTGGACTGTTTCATTTTGTTATTTGGAGATTATTTTGGATTATGTACTTGCATGAAATATTCCAATAAATTAAGAAAAATTCTTGTTCCATTACTAAGCAATATACATAGTTTTAGTTTTGGATATTGTACTTGCACTAGGCCTTCATAAGTTGGATGCTTTTTATTGGGTTCAAAAAAGTTTCAAGAAAATAATGATTTGAAAGAGCTGACTTGTTAAGTTGTTATTTGATGTCTGTTGACCATCATTTTTCACAAATTGAGATTTACAAAATTTGTTCCATGGCAAACTAATAGAAAAAAATTATGGGCTGAAAGTGTGTGTATTGGGCCTTCTTGATAAGGTCATACTAATTTCAGAAAATAACAATAATACACTTGTGTTTTTCTTAAGGAAAAACACAAAAAAAAATATCTTTGTGTAGTTTTGTTTTCAGTTAACTCTATTAACTGTTAATAGGCATATAAGTAGTATGCTTCTCTTTAAATTATAAATACTTTTGCATAGTTGAAGATTATTTTGTTAGCGGAATTTATATTACAAGAAAATAGTATTCAATTAGGATTCGGAGGTGTTGACATAAGCTCAATTTTTTTTTTTTGGGGGTAATATCATATATACCCTTCAAGTCTTTTTTTTTTATTTCATATTTACCTATCAACTCTTTAATATATTATATATCTCCTCATACCCTTCAAATCTATTATATTTACCCACAACTCTTTAATAATATTATATATCTCCTTAAACTCTTTAAAATCTATCATATTTATTTATATAATTTCTAGATTCAAGTTAGAACTCATCAATTCTTTACTTTAATATGAAATTTGATTGAAATATTCTTTTTAAATATGTTCTTTAAAATATTTTTTTTTCATTTTTCCCTATAAAAAGAAATTTATTGTTATCACCTAATTGTGCTCTTGCTTTGTACATTTTGCTTTATAAAATTTTTTTTATAACAAAATATGTAAAACAAGAATGCAATTGAAAAATGATTCAATTCAAAGGGATTTTTTTTTGTAGAGACTGAGAATTAGCTAGGAACAAGAATTTTTCTTTTACAGAGAGAAACTAAAAAAAATGATTTTAAGAAAAATAATCAAAAAAAGCATTTCGATCAAAATTCAAATTAAAGAATAAACTTAATGAATTCTAACTTGAATTTAAGAATTAGATGGATAAATATAATAAATTTTGAAAAGTTTAAAAAGATGTATAATATATTAAAGAATTGTGGGTACATATGTTAAAATTTGAAAAGTATAAGGGGATATATGATATATTAAAGAATTGATGGATAAATATGAAATCAAAGAAAACTTGAAGGGTATGTATGATATTAACTCTTTTTTTTAGACTACAGTTACCAAAGTCCCTTTTTTCAAACTGAGAACCATGCTGAAATCATCCTTCTCTCTCTACTAAATAACTTCAAAAGCAAGCAGCAAGGTGCTATTTCACCACGACCTCCGGCATCTTGAAGGCATTAGACATGGAGTATACAATGAACTCGGGTGGAGTCACCACTGATGCTGTCTTGCAAAATGTAAACCTACAAAACACCCACTCCTTCATGGAAAATGCAAAGCTCGATGATCTAGAAAAACACCAAACAGAGCACCATTTAACCCGAATAATTCAATATGAAAACAGGTACAGTATTCAGTACCAAGCATATACACAAAACTGCTAGTTCTGACCAGCATGGTACCCAAACCTTGTACTGCAATACTGTCAAAACCAATAGTATGCTAATTAGAAACCTGAACAAGATAACTACATTCTGCAATATCTCCGTGTCAGCACAAATTCACGTAGTGACTTCCACAATGTCTCCCCTAACTTTTCTTCATTTTCTCAGCCTCAAGGTACTTGATAACACCATAAACAACCGATAAACCAACGAACAAAAATACAGTTGGAGTGAAGGAAGGGTAAAGAAACTTCACGAAAAAATTATCCCACTCCTCCGGCAAAAACCCTGCACATGTATTCATCTACCGATGTTAAATGATTCAATATATCAGTAAATCATGTGAAGTGTGCCATAACAACACCAAACTGTTCTTTGCAAGCAAGAAGCAATATCCATTAAAAAGTATGGGAACGACAATAACCATCAGGCACTGAAATATCAATTTGCACTTTTGGAAATGCCAATTGAACACTGATTCCATACATGATACCAGAATTGGTACGGTGCTTGTCAATTCTATTCTCTCTATAGTACCTCAGCTTTTGGTGTTTAAACTTTACGAAAGCACCAAATTAGCCTCTTAACTTTCTTTAGGACCAAAATTCCTTGAAAGGAGCCAAACATTCTTTTTCTTTTCTGTTTCTATTGAAACAGTAGCAAAGTCACTCTTTATGCACATTTCGGAGGCAAAAAAAGTATCTCTAGAAAAATCATTACAACATTCTAATTGCACTTGCTTAATAACTCATGTTAGGAATTAGGCAAAACCCTACGACGTACACTAATATAAGCATATGAAAGCTACTCATCACATCACTTTATACATGACGCTAAATACAACTACAATGAACCTAGACATAATTATGGGATAGCACCCCATGCCAAATGCATCGTGCACACCGATTCAAAAGAATAAATAGCACACCTCTTCACAAACACTAATTGACCAAAATTTACCTTTTGGCCAGACCAGACAGCTACAACATTTTTCATAGAAGTGAGTTTACATTTCCAATGGTAATACCGAAATTTAGGTACATAATTGAAAGGTACCAGAAGCCAGATTCTCACCTGAGGCAGCCAAGGCGATACCTTCCACCAAAATCAGAGCCCCTAACCCTAGCCACGCCAACAGAAACGCGCCTTCGTTGGCGCTCTTTGCTTCCGTCTCCTTCGTCTCGTCTCGAGCCGGTCTGGCACCAATCTGTATCGGATCTCTGCGAATCACAGTTTTGTCTTTCTTCTTCTTCTTTTTCTTCTTGTTATTCAATTCATCGAGGTACGAAGGACCTCGGCCGTTCGTCTTCTTCTCCGACGACGGTGCTGGAGAAGAGTCGGCGGAGGAGTCAGGCGGCGCCGCCCTTAGAGGTGAGAGGTGGGGTCTGAGAGAGATCCTAACGGTGTTGGAGAGAAAATGGGGGTTGAGATTGGAGAACCGAAGCCACGAGGAAGAGAGAACAGCTGCAGCCATTTCGTGTTATCTTCTCTTCAAATTTGCAATCAATTATCATCCTATTTTTAATTTGATTTGATTTGATTTGATTTTCGACCAGCGCTTTCTTTCGCTCCGGTTCTCTGTGAATGAATTTATCGTAAATATATTTATTACCTTAGGATCTTCTGTTACCGAAACCCTGTTTCCTAACGCAGTACAAGTCGAATCATCGGTCTCTCTGATCGGAAATAAACGACCCGCATCTCTCTAGTCCATTAATTAAACGCAGCATAGAATATTAGAAATTGAAGCGAAAGTAGTGTGGGACCCGCTACTTTCGCCATTTCTCGCTGAGAAAAATCCCGCGCGCAAATATTCGTCCTATCAGGATGCGACACGTAGCTTGGATTGAGAAAATTTAATCTTTCATTAATTCTAAAAAGGAAGATCAAGGAACAAAGAAAAAAAGATAATTGTAATCGACCCTGTAATTAATCAATTAATTTGATAAAAAAAAATTTCTGTAGCGTTGGAAAAATAATAGCATTAAAGCTCATTAATTTAGTTATTAAGAGTAGATGCCACATAAATAAATAAATAATAAATTCTGCCCACAGGTGGAGAGGAGAATAGGAAAAACAGCCCATGGGTCTCAAAATTGAATTCTTATCGCAACAATCTTCAATCCTCTGCTGTACTATATTATATAATATAATATATTATCTATTTAATTGTATTGAAATTCGTACAATATAAATATAAAAAAACTCATTTTATAAAATATTCGTTCGATCGCTGTATAATAGAAGATAAGAACCATTCATATTATTATCCTTTTTCTTTTTTCTTCTTCTTATTAGTAGATATAAAAAAACATTGAATAAATAATATTGTAAATTTAATATAGTGATAATAAATATTATTTTTTTACGAAAAAATATATGTCGAACTCTCATAAAAATATTTAAAAATAAATAAATATGAAGAGTTTTTCGTAAAAAAAAAAAAATTAGTACCGCAGCGTTGTTATAATTGAATTCCTGTTTGTTATTTCATTTTAAACCGAATATAAATAAATAAAAGATTCTAGAATGGAAGAATGTAGCGGTCCGAAAGAACTGAAACTCGCGCCTGTTGTGGGACCCGCGAGAATCCGAAACCGGAAGCCGTCCGCCTATCCTTCTGAGTTCTAAATCCCTTATCTCATCATCATCGCTTATTCCTTCCCTACTCCTCCACTACAAACACCGCCCTTACGTTTGTGTAATGTTATCGATTTTCAAGTCAGATAATAAGTGAAGAACGTAAAAACCAGGTCTACCCAATATATCGTTCCCGCCTCTTCTCCCTGTTTTCACCCGAACCCGTCTGCGCTCTCTCTCTCTCTCTCTCTCTCTCTCTCTCTCTCTTCCTCCTCCTCCCCATCTCCTCTTCTAGGGTTTTTCCGGCGACCATGGCTTGGGTTATGGATTCAATAATGGCCATTCTCAGTAGACCCGATACATGGCGCATTGTGTCCGAGCTATTGCTCTTCGTTAGCCCTCTCTGGTTAGCGGTTTTTATCGGCTTGTTAGTTGGATGGACTTGGAAACCCGACTGGGCTGTTGGATTCGTTAATAGAGGTCGACTTGGATCGGAGAAGAAGGTATCATCAGGTTCTGGTCGAGAGCCTCTACCTGTTTGGCATGTTCTCCCAAAATTTGACTTCTGGAAGCAAAGAGAAGAGAAAACTGAATCAAGGTATGCTAATTTTGTAATTTGGGTGAATTTTTTTGAAGCTATTTACAATGTGCTTGTAGTTCATGTAATCGGCAGGTTCGCATTGTGTATTGCGAGAGTTCACATATTTGATAGAAGAAAAATTGGCCTGTAATTTACCCGACATAGGTATTCGTTGCAATGGAAATAAGTCATTTCAAACTTAGAGGCTTAAACTGGAAGCTTTACTGAGGTCTAATTGCACAATTGAGGAATTATTGGCTTATTTTGGCTAATTTGCATAATTAAGATATATCCGATGCCTAATTTTAGACCATCTTATATTGTAGATTGGCTGAGGATAAAAATGGTAAAAAAATGGCAGTAACTGGAGTGGATCTTCTTTATTTGTACCGCCTTGTAGAGGAGACAGATGGGGGACCCACATGGCAGCATATGATGAATAAATCATTACCTACTATGAGCTACCAGGCTTGGAGGAGAGAGCCTGAGGTGCTTACTTTAAAGTGTTCATTTTACGCTCCTTTTCCATCGCAATGACTTATCGGTTGGATGTTATTTGCAAAGTAGAAAATAACACGGGGTCTTAGTCGCAGATACAAGAATGTGGGGGTCTTATAAGTGCAACAAATTTGTTTGGTGCTGTGTGCAAAGAATGTTTAATCAAGATAGCAGTTAGGTCCGGTACAGTTATGATATCTACTCAGACTGCTACTTTGGTATTGGTAGCTATCACCGTACCAGACCTGACTGCAGTCTATGATGTGGTTGCTGGTAGCTCCGTGTCTGTGGTATGGAACTACTGCTAATTGCAGAAAATAGAAGCCTGTCATCACCATCTAATGTCAAACTGTCAGTGGCCACTTTGGCATCAATTTAACCTTATTTAAGAAACTAAACAAATTTTAGTACTGGTTGACATCAAATAAGCCCAACAATATACAGTTCCTAAAAGAATTATATCATCTTTCTAATCTCTCTCTCTCTCTCTCTCTCTCTCTCTCTCTCTCTTTTGGGTACTAGAATGGGCCGACTGAATACCGAAGCAGTACAGTTTTTGAAAATGCCACACCAGAACAAGTTCGGGATTTCTTTTGGGATGATGAATTCCGAATTAGTAACAAGTGGGATGATATGCTCATACACTACCGGATCCTTGAGGAGTGCCGTACCACTGGTACCATGATTGTCCATTGGGTTCGCAAGGTGAGCTTATATCAATAAAGAACTCTGGTGATGGGACCAATAAATCTCATAACAGTACCAATACAATGTTATCACTACACTTGTACCATGATACCATCTGTTGTGCTCCAGTGAAGAATCTTCATTTAGAGGAAACACGATACAACCTCTGAAACTAAAGAAAAAAGTCCGTTTTGGCACAGTGCTCGTTTGAACTGCAAATGTAATTATTATTTTCCAATGGAAATTAAAAAATAATTAATTAATTTTTTGCAGCGGAAGATTCTAATAGATAGTTCATTTTCTTGCAGTTTCCCTTTTTCTGTAGTGATAGGGAATATATAATTGGTCGAAGGATTTGGAACTTGGAGGGAACTTATTTCTGTGTGACAAAGGTATTCCATGTGTGGCTTGAATTGTATATTATTTGTTTTATTGTTTATGCCCAACAAAATTCAGGGGTGTTAATCTTAAATCTTTGTGACCAGATATACCTCATTTAACCTGTGGCATTGTTTCTCGATAAATAAACCACTATTGGTGTTCTTTCACTTATGTGTACTAATCTATCAATTTTCTTTCACTAATAATGCTTACTAAACTATTGTCCAAAGAGACTTGTCATTACATTATCATCATGCTTTTTAGCATCTTCTCATATCCCCACATAACCTTGTGTTCCCATATTTCTGTAGGCAGTGCCATGCTCAGCAATACAGAGACGCAACAAACCACGCCGTGTTGATGTTTATTTCTCTGGCTGGTGCATCCGTGCAGGTAAACCTGATAATCATCATTCTCTCTCTCTCAGTCTCAGTCTCTAGCTTAGTCTAACTTTTTAGCTTCATTGCTATTTGAACCTACAACCTCTTGTTGTGAAACTCTCTGGTACCTAAGCCTACCATTTATTTGTTTTCAACTTTGCAAGAGCCTTCTAATGCAACATCTCTCTTCTGCAGTGGAATCGAGAAGATCACATGGTCAGAAAACAGCGTGCGAGGTTATGCTTTTTCATTGTGAAGACATGGGAATCCCCAAAGAAATAGCCAAGCTGGGCATTCGTCAGGGTATGTGGGGCTGTGTCAAGCGGATCGAACCAGGCTTACGGGCCTACCAGAAAGCCCACCTACCTTCATGCCCAGACCCATTATCCCAAATCAACACCATGATAACTCAAGACTTGATTACATCTTTTGAAGATGCTGGATACTTGGAAGAGGATGTGGAGAATGAAGGAGGTGAAAGTACAGATGGGAAAAGGGGAGAAAATGTTGGAGCGATGCAAAAGCTACCAAGGTTTCTTCTGATTGGTGGTGCCATGGTGTTTGCGTGCTCGCTTAACCAGGGCTTATTGACCAAAGCAGTCATTTTTGGGGTTGCACGAAGGTTTGTTTGGCCAAGAAAGAGAATATAAGTCTCAATTCAATTGTGTAATATTTTGATATACTGATTGTTCAGCGGCGGTAATCCTTTGTATGTTGTTGTGGCCCTTGTGTATTTGTCATGTTGGTCATTATTCATGTTCTTATCCTTCATGTTTATCGGGGCGTGTTCAGCAGTGGTGGAATAGAGAATAGGCGACCGTTTCATTGTTATTTCAATTATTTTTGGCAAGTGGAATAGGTAAATACTGAACATGGAAAAGGAGGGATAGCTAGACTAGCGAGGGATCTTCTCGACTGCCTACCATGCACTGATTGTGGTGTTCTTTGACGCAAAACTTGTGATCGAGGCGGTCCCCGAATGAGAGATCCATCATGCTGGAAATTATTAAGCTGTGGAGGTCAGATAACTGCTGCATTTAGCCATGTAGATGTAGTGCTGCTTGTACCACACAAAAACATTGGGCTGGAAGAATGTATGGTATGGTTTGCCAAGGCCTCAGTCGCTGCAACATGTATAGAAGAATTTGATTTCGTTTCATTCGGACTCGGAATGGAAGCTTCTCTCTTTATTACTACTTTTAATTTGTACTCTATATTTTAGATGAAGAATAATAAAAGAGTAAAATAAATGATCACATATAAAATAAAATAACACTGATGTAATTGAATATTTCTAACATTGTGTATTTCTAATATGTGCGGTTCTATTTTATAACTTTTTAAGTTGTGAAATGAAACTGCATCTATTAGAGAGAATTCATCTCTTAATGTAGATATTCGTATTATTATCTCATTGAAATTCTACTATATTTTTTTTTATCAACTAATAATATAATGATTCAACACATTAGTCCTCTTTATTTTACATGAGAATCTAAATGATTTATACATCAAAAATTTGAAAGAATCAATCAGACTTTTCTTTTCTTTTTCTATAGATTATTTTGGGCATATATTATGTACTTTTGAAAAGAATTCATCTGTAAAGAAAGATCAAATAACGCATGAAGGAACAAGGATTGACTTTTTTTCCTTCTTAGTTAATTGTCTGTAATAAATGAATCTCTCTCATTTATTAACATGAGAAGGGGTGCCACGTGTCAATGAATAATTGGTCGAACTCTTAGATCAGATATTTTTACCAGAACAGTGTGTCCGAAAACAGCATGAAAAGACGTGTCATACAAACACTTGTTACTTTTTCAGAAAAGGAAAGATCAATTTGGAGGCAGCTTTTGAATGGTACACGCTACTTTAATACGACGAAAGATTTGCTTTTGTTTTTACTTTTTAGCAATCCATGGCAACTCACCAAATGTTTCTTCTTCTCTTCGAATATTCTTCCATAAAAGGTTTTTCTAGCACTGAAAACGATGGCCTAATTAAAAAAAGTAGCTGATATACACAGATACATTTATTATTAATATCATCGTTAATACGAATTTAATTATATATATTAAATGAGTTATTATCTATATTAATGATTTTATTATGCAAACTCATTTTATATAATATTATTATTATGCAACTTACATGAATTATAATACATATTAATGATTTTATTATGTAAATTCATTTTGTACAGTATTATCATTATACAACTTAAATGAGTTATTATGCATATTAATGATATTTAAATTAAAGAATAGAAATATTATACATAATAAAATCATTAATATTCATAATAATTCATTTAATGTATATAAATAAGTTCGTATCGATGATGATATCATTAATAATGGTATCTTAATATTTTCCTTAAAAAAAGGGTGCTATTTTGAGCGCAACAATTTGATTATTGAGAGCTGAGAGAATTTTTTATTTTTTAATACCAAATTTATCCTTAATTAATACTTCCTTATATTTGCTTAAAATTAAATCCTCATTCTTGCCTTTTTCTCTGTGCAATAAATGCACGGTCCAACAAACAAAGAAATTTGAAAAAAGAATATTTTCTTGAGATAATCTCTTCTCAATTCGGTTGCACCTGATTTAAAAAAAAAATTTCCTTTTGTTGAAAAATTTACTGTTATAGTCATTTCGGACTATTTAAGAAGAAATTTTTTATTTTCAAATTAGATGTTTTTTTATTTTCATTTAAAAATTCTAAAATTGGTACGCACAAATATTCGGTTCTTACAAAAAAACCGTTTATATATTTAATAATTCTACATCATACTCGTGAGCATAAAATAAAATAATGAGTATTAGAAATCAACCCTCGGTGAAATACCGATCATACAATAATCAAAAGAATTGATTTTGAGTAGAATTTCTTAGCTGTTGAGATAATACCATGAATTTATTATCATACACAGTTTAACTTATCATATATCGAATTGAATTAAAGTCATAAAAAATTATATATTTCCAAACAATTCACCAATGCTACAAAAATGTATCAGAAGTTTACTTCAAGGGAAATGTTTTGCGAATACTATATTCGATACGGATAACGATACATTGTACCGATACCGGTTTAATTACGATTGGATTGGATGTCCGGTTTCGTATCGTTTCAATTGTTTTATTTGAAAATCATTAAATATTAGTGCGTGGCTTCATTATATCTGTTTTTCTCTCCTCTTTTCTTTCGCTTCCTCTCTCTTATTCTTTGTACCGTTTTGATTGTGTAATTACATTATTGTGGTTATTATGCACATTGAATTTGAATTTATTCCGATTATTAAAGATACATATATTGTACGTAATATTATTGACACAAATATATTTAATAATGCGCATAATACAAAATTCTGTATGCATGAATACAATTAATAATGTGCATAATTCAAGATTCTGTATGCATGAATACAGTAGTGGAGCTTGAGCCATAATTTAGGAGGTGCCGATCAACAATTATGATAGAGTATAACTTTTTTGAATTAATAAAAAATTATACTAAAATGATATCATTATACTAATAATAAAATTAAAAATATAGGGTTTTGAACTGAAAAGTAGTGAATAAAAAACATGAGATACCATGACATTCTGTATGCATGAATACAGTTAATAATGTACATAATACAATATTATACAATATTTTGTATGCATGAATACATTTAATAATGTGCATAATACAAGATTCTGTATGTATGAAAACAGTAGCGGAGTTTGAGCCATAATTTAGGGGTGGCCGATCAACAATAATGATAGAGTACAACTTTTTTGAATTTAATAAAAATTTATACTAAAATGATATCATTATACTAATAATAATAGAAAAATATAGGGTTTTGAACTGAAAAGTAGTGAATAAAAAATGTGATATGCCGTAACATTCTGTGTAAAAACATGTCGTGTTTCGATCACATAAAGTATTATGACGTAATCAAAATATTTTTTCACATGACTTGTCGAAAATGACAGAGTGAAGATACGTCATACTATGATACAACACGACACGTCCGTTTACGACACGACACGCATAAGACACGTCATGTTTAGACACGCCGCGTTATACCGTGATGTATCAATATGTGACATATATATAACACGTCATGTTTTTTTTTTCGAATTTTATCTTTTCATTAAAAAAAATATTAAAAATTATTTAAATTTGTGAAAAAATTATAAAATTTATTGTAAAGTGTAGGAAAATATAAGAAATTTTTATGTAAAAAATATCTTCAAATTTATATTAAAAACTAAAAAATATTTGAAATAGTAGATGTTTGACTTTATGTAATCACCTGATGAGCCATAACGTGACGTGTTATTTTCCGTGCCATAACGTGTCTAAATAATTTCATGTGACATATCGTGACGTGTCAATTTTAGTTGAAAGGAGACGCATCACATAATTGACACGCGTGATGTGATATGTCTGTGATGTTTCGTGACGTGACTAGTTACTGCGTGTCATTTTTTGAACTCTATAGAAATGTTTAAAGAATTGATAAAATTTTGAATGGGAAACATTTAATAAGAGGAGAAAGGAAATTAGGATTTGAATTGGATTAACATAAGAGGGGATCATATCAAAATTCAAATAATAATTGTTCTAGAAATATAGTGTGATTTTACATTTTTTTTAGAGTGAATAATAACTTACTTAAATTTAATAATGAATGTACTATACAAATAAATTGTATAATAAAATCATTAATATGAATAATAACTCATGTTAACCAAAAAAAAGAAAATTGAGTGACTCTCCTATGTAGTGTAAATCCATCCCTGGAATATATTAACAAAACAAGTAATTAGGGATACAATTAACCATTCTAATTAGCCAAGAGTTTATTTGCCATAACTCTCAAGCAAAAATAATTCAGGATCCCTCCTAACTTACTGTCAATTTATTATGTTGCAAAACACAAGCTAATTATCAAATTATTATTTTCATAACAAAATTAATTTAGACACAGATTAAAGAACTGAAACAACCCACAAAATTAGAGCAGAATGAAAATGATACGTTATAATATAATGTATTATAACGTATTTAATTGATTATACGTTTATTTAATTAATTATTTATTTTCCTTTTTTCATTTTTATTATTATACATAATAAAATGTTTAAATACGTGATAATATAATATTTTCAGCAATAAGATTATATTTTAACTAAATACATCCTTAAATTATTTTTGAACAAGACATGAAAAAATTATAAATTAACAAAAACATATGAAAATTATAAAATAATTTTGTATCAATACAATTCTGTTTTTTTTGAAATACAAATTTGTGTATGAAATTTAAACTTACCTTTTTTTATAAAAAAATAAACTCTACAATGATTGTACGAGCACTATATGGTCCTGTTTACTTTGTTGTTTTTATGATGACATGATTGAAATCGCAATCTACAAATTTGACTTTGCTTTGAAATTTTTACAAGGTCGAGGTTTAAATTTAAAATTTACATTTAATTATGTTAGGAAAATGTTCACAAGCAGACAACTATTTTTGAACGACTGATGTGACATGACAGAGGTTCCAAATAGTTTTGCAACATAGACGATTTGGAATTGTTGTCACATTCATATATAGTTTAAAATAATATAAATTCTGAACATTATATTTTTTTAACAGTATCTTCATTCCGACTCATTTTTTTTTAAAAATTTTCACGATTATTTTTCTTTTCAAAATTTTATTTTTTCCTTAAAACTTATTTTGAATATTATTTACTCCATTAAAAATTAGTTTGGATTTTGTTTTTTTTTGAGGTGGTTCGCACATTAAAAATTAATTAATTAGAGTATTTCTTTGAAACTAAAATTTATGTGTGCTCTTCCATCGTTTTTGGTTTTGTTTGCCTTTTTTTTTACTCTTAAGAGTTATTATTTTTTGTATCTAGTTATTAGTTTGAAATTTATTAATTTCTCAATTTTTTTTCTTTTTGCTTCCAATTTCTTCTATTGATTTTTACAGTTATATTATGATTATTTCTTCTCCTCTTATTTTTCTCTAAAATAGTCTTCATGTATATATAAAAAAAATAATATACAAAAATATATCGTAGTGGAGCGCGAAAGCTGGCTAACCCTAATAAAAATTGAACTGGATTATTTGGTGTGTTTTATGGAAAAAATTCATATATCTTGTAATATTTTTCTTGAGATATTTGAATCAGATTAAGTGGATGCTTTTTTTTTATGTGAAAGTTAAGTGCTATAAGCATATTGCAAGTGTCATGATATATTACGTTGGCATTACTATTTTCATAACATATTATATTTTGATAACATATTATATTATAATATTTTGATGAAGAAAATTTTACAATTTATTAAAATATGGAAGAAGAAAATATATCCTGTTTAGTCATTTTAATCTCACCAAATATTATAATAATTATATATATAACTATAATATAGTTATTTATTTGAATATAAGAGTTTTATTAATTTTAATATTTATTTTTTAATATTTTTTATAAAATTTAAGTATGTATTTTTTTTCCACAAAGACACAAAATTTATTAATATTTTGCTTAAATACTCGGTTCAAAGAACTTTATTGTTAAATAAAATTAATATGTTTTGACCATTTAATGGGAGACGTCATGGTGTACGTAAATGGTGCAACGAATCAAACAAACCTTGTATACTGCCTTCTAGACTGCCTCCAAATAAAACCCAAAATAAATAATAATAAATAATGACACGAGAAGACTGTCACCGCCTCCAACTACACGAAAGATTCTCTGTGACGGAGACCGAGTTAGAGAGGGTGTAGCATGGGGAAATCTCCCTTTAAACAGACCCGTTTGAAGTATGGTGTCGTGTACGTGGTCACAGAATACTGAGGCTGATGTATCTGGTTGGGAGTAGTTTGATGGAGTTCTCAGTAATAGATAAATAAATAAATGAATAAATAAATAAATAATCATCTCTTCTCAGTTCCTACTGCTCTGTTTTTTCCAAACCTCTACTGGCTGCTCAGTGCTAAGAGCAAAAAGCAAAGAAGAAGAGAGCGACTTTGATTGTTTGCTATGGAGAAGAGATTGCATTTCTCCATGTCCCTTCTCTATCTCCTCTGTTCTCTCTTTGTTTGTTCTGTTTCGGAGGCGGCGCTCAGCCGAGAAGACTTCCCCCCGGGTTTTATCTTCGGCGCCGGAGTTTCTGCTTATCAGGTCTCTCTTCCTTTCTTTCCTTCCCTTCTTTGGTACAGTTCAAGAATATTTAAAGGATTTGACTTTCTTTCGAATTTATTTAAAAATTTATCGTCGTCAAAATTATTAAAATAATTAAAGATTTTAATTATCAAAATTATTAAAATAATCATTATCAAGTGATCTCTCCTGATCTAAATATTTCTTTGTCCAGAATATGAAAATGAGAGGAGGTGAATCCTATTTAGAATTAAAAAATAACTGTGAAAATGATATATTTCGCAACACAGCTTTGGTGATAACTGATAAGCCTGGTAACTACAGGGAACTGAATTTGAATATTAGAATTGCATACCTAATATAGATTTTGTTTCTTTATGGGGAGATAATAGATTTAAGTATCACAAAAAGAATTTGAAAAAAAATAAATGTCGGGATTAATGAGTGCTCATATTTAAAAAAAAAATAGAATATCAGAACTGAGTCTGGATGATTAATGGGGGGGCATTGTCAGATAGAAATTAAGAATTAATGATGTTTGTTTGTTGTGAAATTGAAGGTAGAAGGAGCAGCAGCAGAGGATGGCAGGAAGCCTAGCATTTGGGACCCCTACTGTCATGCTGGTAAATTTATTAGTATTATTATTATTATTATTATAATTATCATAATAATCACCATCATTATTTATGCCCTCCCCCTTCTTGTGGAGCCCACATGAAATATTATATCGTCGTTTATTTTTTATTTGTTTAACAATAAACACCATTGCAAGAATTGTTGATATGGTGAGTGAGAATATGCAGTTTGACAAGTACTATTCAAATGCCACAATGCAAGAACCATCTTATTCTTCGCTACTGTTGTTCTCCGGAATTGAAATTGAGAACTGATTTTACTGACAGGGTTTGAAATTGACCACAGCAATGGAGATGTGGCAGCTGACCAGTACCATAAATATAAGGCAAGCTTTAATTTCTTGGTTTTGAGAACACATGTTTACATGATCTAATCTGGTTATAATAATTATAAAAACTGAATTTCTGTTCTTTTTTACTGGCAGGAAGATATAAAGCTAATGCATGAAACAGGCCTTGATGCATATAGATTTTCTATTGCTTGGCCTAGACTTATTCCAGGTACATATAATCTGTACTAATAAGAATTGCTATATATTCTTGTACCTTCAAGTATTATTCTGAAAATTGTATCTTGTATTATGCATACCTTACCTGATTATCTTGGCACTGTTCGAGCTAATGTAATAGGAATTAAAACAGCGAAGTCAATTATTCAAGATTATTTCTGACTTGTTGATAAATTGTAATGCAATGCAGATGGGAGAGGAGAGGTTAATGCGAAGGGATTACAATACTACAACAATTTTATAGATGAGCTCTTAAGTTATGGTATGTTATCTGGGACCGGGAACTCGATTTTATAACTGCTTAGAAAGACTCCTTGTCTATTCTTTCTTTTATTTCTTCAAAATGATGAGTGATATAAGCTATTCCGTAAAGATAAGGATGAGGAATAAAAGGCATAATCAAAGAAATACAATATAATGTGAAAAAAAGGAAAAGTATACTCAAACTATGGAGCACAGATGATCTCAAAAACCCTATCAAATGTCCAGGATGAAAAAGGCCTCCTGTTGACTTGATTGTTTTATCGGCCGAAGTTTTCCTTCACTCTCTGAATTGTTTTATTTTTTTTTGAAATGAGATTTTTGATGTCCTTTGACTTGACACAGGGATCCAGCCGCATGTTACACTGTACCACTTTGATCTCCCGCTGGCTCTCCAAGAAGAATATAATGGCCTTTTAAGCCCCAAATTTATGTACGAACTTTTCCAATCTCTTTATTTTTTCGGCCTTTAAAGTACTTCTAGCAAAACAAGACCATAATAAAAAAGCTATCTATTAACACCAGGAACAGGCTAAATCTGAATTAAGCTATCTAATTAAAATCTGGAATCAGTTTGATCCCAAATCACATGTTATGATCATCTGGTAACCAAAAATGATATCTAATCAGAGGCCACATTTCAACCAGAGTGGTACCAACTCAACTCAGAATATACGTCCTTTAGAAACACATCTTACAATCAGACAAACTTACAATCTTATAATTTTACAAATACTAGAGATGACTTCACTGCATATGCCGATGTATGTTTCAAGGAATTCGGTGACCGAGTGAAGTATTGGGTTACTGTCAATGAGCCTAATGTAGAACCAATAGGGGGATACGACCAGGGGTTCCTCCCACCTCAGCGCTGCTCATACCCTTTCGGTCTTAACTGTACCGGTGGCAACTCTACAGTCGAGCCATATATTGTCGCTCACCATTTGTTGCTAGCACATGCATCGGTTGCCAACCTCTATAAAGAGAAATACCAAGTTAGCAGTATCTTCTTTTCTCTCGGTATCAGTAATTTAGGAGTTGTTCTTGACAAAAGAAATAGACAGGAATTGTTTTATATTTGACTATTTGTATTGCTGGACGATGTGGCACCGAGTAATTCTGAATTTTTATTTCAATCTAGGAGAAGCAAGGGGGTAAAATAGGACTTACCCTTCTGGGCTGGTGGTATGAACCTGCCACTGAAAAGCCTGACGACATAGCTGCTGCCAGAAGGATGGTTGATTTCCATATAGGATGGTTTGTTCAAACCATTTTAAATATCTAATTCCATTTCTTGTTGTGTATTTACTTTTACTCTGCAAAGCCTCATTTATTTGTTGATTATTAACACAAACAAATATTTTAACTAGGTTGCTGCATCCACTGGTATACGGGACCTATCCGCCTGTAATGCGAAAGAATGTGGGCTCTAGGTTGCCATCACTTTCTGAAGAAGATTCTAGGAGGGTAAAAGGGTCTTTTGATTTTGTTGGATTCAACCATTACATTGTTTTCTATGTGCAGGCCGACACGAGCCAGCTTGAGAACCAAGTTCGTGACTACATGCTCGATGCAGCCGTGAAACTTTCATGTAAGTGGGTCGAATAAGCATGCTAATTTAGAACTGCAGCAGCCTGGAATATTACTTCGAACAAAACTTTTTAGAATATTTATTTCATTAATGTAATGTTTCAACTCGATCTACTATTTCCAAAGGAGAATAAACAACATAAAACACACGCCTCTCTGTGATTGCGGTACTAAACAATCTAATATTTAGCATTCTACTAAAGATATGTACTCTGGTTACTACACCAATCACACCAAACTTTTGGTTGACATTTACTGGTACAGAAGCTTTGTTAACAGAGAAAAAAATGGTGTTCTTTAGCCAATTGTCATGTACTATTTAAGCTTCTAAATAAGCCAACTGATCTGATTTGTGTGAAATTGTTTTTACTTTGTGCAATTGGTTGGAATAATGGCTTAATACTGATACTTCCCTTTTTACTGATGCAGTTTCTCTTGAAACACAAAATAAGGTACGTCTCAATCTAAACATTCTATGAGTAATAATATATACATATTTATATATATATATTTTTTCTAAATTAGTGTTTGAGTTGAAGGCTTGGTAATAGGCCATTCTGAGTGCATATCAATTTTTGGTAAATTCCTGAACTTTTTATGTATTACTTCAAATTGAACAGGGTTCTTTTTGGAAAGCTACTGGAGGAATACCGCCAACACCGTGGGCTCTTCAGAAAATGTTGGATCACATCAAAGTATACTATGGAAATCCCCCAATTATGATTCATGAAAATGGTATTCTCCTACATTTTCTTGGTTCAAAAAAGTTATTAAAATGTGCTTACAGTTGCTATGCTTTTTAAAGTTTTTGAAAACAAATTGCATAATATTTAGAAAATGAAATTGACCATTTTGCTCTCATTTGGTGATCAGGAGATGCTGAACTAGTTGATTCCACGACACCAGATATCACCTATGATGATGATTTTAAGATAAATTTCTTAAATCAATATTTAGAAGCACTGCTTGTTTCAATTAGGTAATTATTTGCTGGTAAGAAATCTCTTTTCTTAATGGATGTTTGCTGGTAAACTAAAAAAAATTCTGTTTCTTATTTATTTGTGCAGGAATGGATCAAACACTCAAGGGTATTTTGTGTGGTCTTTTATTGACACTTTTGAATTCCAGTTTGGTTACACTACCAAATTTGGGTTGTATGGGGTTGATTTCAAATCTGAGGAAAAGACAAGGTACCAAAGAAAATCTGCTCAATGGTACGCCCAATTTTTAGCTGGTACTGGTAACAGATCTGGACTTGGGAAAATTACATCAGAGCAATCTGTTTATGATGAGTAAAATAATTTTCTTTTATACCATAAAGCATCCTTGTAATTGAAAAAAGTACTCTTGTAGTGCACGTTGCATAGATAATTAGATATAGATTTAATTAATAATGTTTGTATTCGTACAATTCCATATTTCCAAAATAAATAAATACAATGAGATGTAATGTCTTTATTCTTTGCAAACCAACCCTCCATTTCGGAGGCGTGCGCCTCACGTGCCGAAGCTTTCTTTGCACCTAAACCTTAATTAATTTATCTGATGGTCTACCAGCTTTGTCTTTTTAATTGCCAATATTTATTTTTTAATAGGCACAAATATCTTCGCTTCATCTTCCCTTGATAACACAGAGATCCTTCATTCATTTACTTTTAGAGTTGCTACTAATTAAATCAATCCTCCTAATTAATTGAATGCCAAAGAAATAGATAAATAAAAGAAAAAAGCTGGAAGTTATCAGATTTTAAACTTTGGAGAGCATCAAACTTTTTACTGAATATTAGTTTGAAAGTTACTCTTTGAACTTTAATTTGCAAAAGAATCATAATCATTAATTAATTTGAAAGAAAATATGATTTCAGCAATGGAATCAGTGATCCTTTGAGATCACTTTTCTCAAAAAGAAAATTTCTTTTTTTGAAAGAAAACAAATCAAGAGTCACTTCCAAAACAAAGTTGGTCCTTCAGTTTTTATTTGCAATCAATATATTATTGATTTTTAAAAAAATTACTTCTTAATCATTCTTAAAGGTTAATTTATATCATCTTAAAGAAGTTGGAGGTCGGGCTTCTTTATCTCTTTGTTAAAATTTTTCAAAGTCTGAGATATTTCAGTGCAATAAGAATTCATAAATCAATTTGATTTTTCTGTCATCAATTTTGTCTCCGAGCTCAAAGTCTCTTCGGCGACTTCTTTGTTTTTATTTTTTGTTCCAGTAGTCTTCTTTTTGTTTATTTTTTAATTTTTGATAAAGCAGGTGTCAGCAATTTTGCAAACGAAGTCTCTGTTTTGGTACGTTGCTCCTGCGGATTTCTTTAGCCCTGATTATTACTCTCTCTCCCATCTCAATCCATGCACGGATCTCCTCTTTTCCTTTTTTTGTTTTTTGTTTTCAAGTTTCACAAAGCAAAGCACATAAAAACACAAATACGAAGCCACGTGTTAGCCTACATCGTCCACTTTTCTTTTTAATAAATGATAATATAAAAAATAATAAAATAATAAAAACGAAGCATACTTCTCTAGTATATTTGAAACTAGAAGGTTCATATTTTTGTCAAGCATACTTCCCTAGTGTATATTTAAAACTAGAAACTTCTCCAGGAGAAGAAATCGAATTGCAAATAACATTCTCGCTGTAGCTGGGGAAGATTGTAGAACAAAGAGCATGTACTACTACCCCACACACAATTGTTTTGAAATTTGCTCTGCGCGAATCTTAAAACAATCAGACGGATCATATTCTGTTCTACACGGTGTTGCGCCACAGAGGATCCGGATCCCAGATTTCTAGAAGCACAAGAGCTTTAAAGAAGGCATAGCCGCGTCCACACACGAGTAGCCTTTCAACGGTGGAATTGACTGGCACCAAGAAATTTAAAAAAGAGAAAAATAGGTGACCCCTGTTTTTGGGACCCACATGAACTCAGTTTATAATACGAGAGTAAGAAAAAAATAAAGAAACAGAGGACACAAGACTGGAGACTAGGTTGCAATAAGCTCTGCCAAGGTTTGTATCCATGGCCAAATTGTTTCTATCCTCATATTGCTTACTTCCTTTGTCTTTTCTTCTTCCTCTTCTTCTCCTCCTCCTCCTTTGTGGGGAGAAGACTGTTGCCGCTCTCAGCCGGGATGACTTCCCACCGGGTTTTGTTTTCGGTGCCGGTACCTCTGCTTATCAGGTATCTCTCTCTCTCTCTCTCTCTCTCTCTCTCTATCTTATTGGAACAAAGCTACAAAGCTCAAGGGAAAAAGAAAACATGAATTAATTGAGGGAATTGCGTGTACTAAAGTTGAGGTGTGGATAAGGTGAGCCTTCTAATTGAATTTTGAGATGTGAAATTAAAGGTAGAAGGAGCAGCAGCAGAGGATGGAAGGAAACCCAGCATTTGGGACCCCTATTGTCATGCTGGTTAGTTAATTTTTCTTATTTTATACTTATTTTATTCAGACTTGGATCTTGGCCTCTGAGGTTTTGGGCCATTGGGTTAATTTGTTGTCTCCAAAAATATCTTGTGATGTTAGTTTGCACACAGATATCTGGGATTGAAAAACTGTTAAAATAAGAACATTATAGATGTGTTCTCTACAGTTTTGATACAGGGTACATGCCTTTATCTGATAATTCTATATTACAGAGGATATAAACAGTAATGGAGCTTGAGTGTAAAATAAGAGGAGTTAACTTAATCAAGAAAGAAAAATCATAACGCAAAATTAATTAGACGATTTCGTGGGCCAAATAGTAACTGACTCAGAAAATGTATTATTTGTATATAAAATTTTGGACGGGGAAGGGAGGCGATGGCTCACTTTGGCCAATACTAATCTCCGCTTCTGAACATGAAGATAATTTTTTTTTTTTGTAGTTTTCACAATTCTTTTATTAAAGGGATTAAGAAAATTATGTTAAATAGTGGTACAATAAGAATAAATTAATATATGTTTATACAACTTTTGTTTTTCTCCTCGTTTAATATTAGCTTGCTGATAGCAAACTTATAATTTTTATTTTTGTTAAATATTCTTTTATGAGAAAGAAATATTAAATAAATGGAACAGAGAAGTATAATAAATATCTCAATTGAAATCGAGACTAACTTTTTTAATGTTGCCAGGAAAAATGGCCGATCACAGCAATGGTGATGTGGCAGCTGATCAATACCACAAATATAAGGCAAGTTTAAAATTGTGCCTCTTCAAGTACACATTTGAATGTTTGCCTCAACTAACCTTAAAAAATGATAAAAAGTTATCTGATTTAATGTTCTTTCTCTTTTTTGTTATTGTTTCATGTTATGACAGGAGGATGTAAAGCTGATGCATGAGATGGGCCTTGATGCTTATAGGTTCTCCATCGCATGGCCCCGACTTATTCCAGGTAACACCATTTGCATGTTCAGCAAGAAAAAAAAAGAAAATCTAGCAATCTCACTGTATTATAATCTATGTCATCATAAGTGTTAATTTCAAAAATTTTGTACTTTTGAGCAGATGGGAGAGGCGAGGTTAATCCCAAGGGATTGCAGTACTACAACAATTTGATTAATGAGCTCTTGAGTTATGGTGTGTATATCAAAATATATAGATTATTCTAGTTAAAAATTTAAGATGCTTTTCCTGATGAAATAACCAAACTTTGGTTGCATTTTTACAGGGATACAGCCTCATATCACACTGTACCATTTTGATCTCCCACTAGCTCTGGAAGAAGAATATAATGGGTTATTAAGCACCAAATTCATGTACACTCCCTGCTTAATTATCCTTTAATTTACTTTGTTAATTTAGTAAATAACAAAGAGAGAACATAGATCAATTCTCCAGGGCAGAAAAAGTTACGTCCCAATCTCAATCGGTCATGTCTTTTGTGATCCAGGATGGATGCATTTAATAGAAATCAGATTCTGTTCATTAGAAGTCTGAGGGCAATTAAATTGTAACAGTCAGTGGTGAAGTGAAAATTTATTGTTGGTGGTGTCAATTAAGGAGGTTTCAGGACTTTTGAATGAAGTTGAAAATGTTTATAAAGTTTAGGGCTTTTTCAAAAATTCCAGTGGGGTCAATGACTGTCCCTTATGTGGATTCACCACCGCTTGATATGGCCCAGTTTGATTGTGGGATCGTCAAATGGTATCATCCAGTATTAGCTTCTTCTGCAATATACAAGGCATATGCCATATCATCCGGTACACCTGTACCAGTATGACAGGTCAGGATAATAATTCACTTCTTTGTTTTGACATGTTTCAGAGATGACTTCACTGCCTATGCAGATGTATGCTTCAGGGAATTCGGTGACCGAGTGAAAAACTGGATTACTCTCAATGAACCTAATGTCGAACCACTTGGTGGGTATGATTCGGGGACTTTCCCACCTGCGCGATGCTCCTATCCTTTTGGTGCAGTTAACTGTACAGCCGGCAACTCCACCATTGAGCCGTACATTGTTGCTCACAATTTGTTGCTTGCTCATGTGTCAGCTGTCTCCCTCTATAGAGAGAAGTATCAGGTTTCTTTTTCTTGCAATCAGGATTTCAAAGGAAACAAAGTAAGGGAAAAAAAGAAGAAAAAGAAAATGAGCTCATTTTCTTTTTCTGGTAATAGCACGGCCAGTTTTGTAATTTCTTTTTTCTTTCTTTCTTTTTATCTTTTGCAATATCGAGTGACATGCATATTTGCATTGTAGGCAGAGCAAGGAGGCAAAATAGGTATTACATTACTGGCAATGTGGTTCAAGCCTGCCACAGAAAATTCAGAAGATGTAGCTGCAGCAAGGAGGATGATTGATTTTCATATCGGATGGTTAGTTTAAAAAAGTTTTGTTATTTTGTCTCAGCTTTTATCTAATCCGTGCAATTAGTTTTGTAATGAGTTGAAGTACTGACTGTCCTCTATATAACTTCCTTTAGGCTGATGGATCCCTTGGTGTTTGGGAACTACCCGACTGTTATGAGAAAGAATGCAGGATCCCGCTTGCCGGTTGTTACAGATGAAGATTCTACAAGAATCAAGGGGTCATTTGATTTCATTGGTCTCAATCACTATGCTACCATTTTTGTTCAAGCTGACACGAGCCAGATGGACAACCAATTTCGTGACTACATACATGATGTGGGTGTGAAATTACCATGTAAGTCAACTAAGTCAAGACTGGTATTTGGTACCTAGCAGATTATGATCATATTTCGGTCAATTCAGGAAAAAGGACTACAAATGCTATTCGTTTTATCAAGAATTGACACAGCTCTAAGATTGCATAACACATATTACTATGTCCTTTTCTATTTGGTCTGTCACACATCTGGTTGCTGTGATGTGCATTAATTTACAAATTCGCATCCAATAGTTATAAATAATTTTAAATTAATTAATTTTTGACATAATTCTTTTACCTTTTGTTGCAGCACATTTGTCTGGAAGCTTAGAGAAGGTATGTTTACACCTATTAAATGCAAACATACTCTTAATTTTCAATTCTCCGTTTTGGGTTGTAGGTTGTTATTGATCTGATAAATAACAGAAAATATTAAATATTCTTATCAAACAGACAAACACCTTGTGTGAACCAGATGAAAAAGATAGACAAGAAAAATAGAGGTACTTTTTTGGGAAAAGAAAACACAGGTCACATCAGGTACCAGATGAATTTTAGTATGGTACCTACAAACCCATGGAGAAACTGAATAAAGAACAAACATAAATCATAAATAAAAAAAGGAAACAAAAGCTGTAGGTACCTGATGTACCAGTTGGGAAGTTTAGTACTTGGTGTACGTTCCATATCTGCTTGTTTACATATAGTATTTGCCAGCTTAATTGTATCTGTCATGGCAATTTTGAATAAATCAGGCTCTTTTGCGAAAAAATACGGAAGGAATCCCAGCGGGCCCACAAGGTTTTGTAGAATTATTGGACCACGTCAAAACATACTATGGGAATCCCTCAGTTCTGATACATGAAAATGGTAACCCCAGATTTTCTTTACTTCTTGCGCACCTTTAGGCTCAATTGTGTGGGTTCGATATTCTGACATCCACCAAGCTGTTGACCTTGTAACTAGTGAATTTTCAGCACTAATGCAAAAGCTGTATATAGAGCTAGGGTCAAATTATATGTAGTCCAATATTCCAAATACAAAAATACATTAAATTTCCTGCAACATATTTTGCTCTAGTTCTTTGGTTTTGTTATCTAAGATATCATGGATTAGACCTTTCCCATGTCCCATTCTATAAAGAATGAATGTCAAAAAGATAATTGTTTAAGCCTCACTTCACAATCACAGGTGATCCTGAGTTTGTCACCACAACAACACCAGCAATTTCGTCTGAGGATGATTTCAGGATAAATTACCTTGAGCAATATCTAGAAGCATTGCAGCTCTCCATAAGGTAAATTAATCTATGATAACTTGATCATTCATGATTTAAAGTAATCACAAGGTTATTAATCTATGATAATTTGGTATTTATGTTGTTGACAACACCATCGCCAATATCACCAATAAGGTAATGATCATGGAATTGGAGGTCATTAATTAATTAATTAATTAATCTTGCGTGAATTTAACCAAATTTTGGAGCAACCTGAGAAAAATATTATATTTTTGTATGATCCATCTCCATTATTTTGACCCAAATATGTTTGTTCTTAATTTCAGGAATGGATCAAACACGCAGGGTTATTTTGTATGGTCTTTAGTGGATTGCTTTGAGTTTCTGTCTGGCTATACCGGCCAGTACGGCCTTTACGGGGTTGATTTTAGTAAGGAGGAAAGACCCAGGTACCAGAGAAACTCAGCGCGTTGGTACGCCAACGTTTTAGGAGCTCAAACTATCAGAAACAGGGCACGCCGTGACGGTGCTTTCGGGGATGGATATATCATCAGTTCATGAGATCATCCTTGTAAAATTTAGTAGGTATACATGCTAATTTCTGTGAATTCTTTCAAGTCTTTGGTTTTGTTTTGTAGTCACGAAAATATAATACAAATAAATCTTGCTTTTGAAATTAGCATAGTGTTAGCATAAAAACGGGGATATGGTAGTTTCAATGCACATCGGACTAAATTTCGGTCCAATGAACGGAATAACCATTGGATCTTAAATATGATATTCCGTATGATTATTAAAGCATGAGAACGAAATTTCTGTACGAATTTTGATATAATTGAACAGTTATTTTATCCACCAGACCGTAATAGATAATATAAAACAAATAAGATATTAAAATTGCTAGAGAATTTCGATACAACTGAAGCTCCGTTACTAACCAACCACCACATAAGTTAAGCCAGTGCTAATATATGATACAACGATGGGTCACTAAATATGATATGACATTTTTTTCTTACTTGTAATTCCTCACTATATAAGCATACAATATCTAATTAAATATCCGAGCATTATTTATCATACATCTATGATTCTGCCAGAGCCCAGACCAATCAATTTTCCTCTGAAGAGCAGCCAAATGATATCAAAAATTCTTTTGTGGGACCCACTGGTTGAGGTGTCAGTAGACAAATTTTAGATTCAATCATCCAATAGAGCTTAGATGGGCCCCATCACTCCATTAGCACCTTGTATTGTTTTTTTTTCTTTTTCTTGGTATGGTGTTTTTTGTCTTATGTTTTTGTATTGAGACGAGACGAGAACATTCGTCCGTAAAGTCCAATCAAATTTTTTTTAGATTTAAAGTATATGATATATATAATCGAAAAATATTATTCAAATTAAAAATTAAAATTATAAATATGTTTTTGATTATTTGAATAACGATGTATGAAATTTAAGTTAATTCGAAATTTCTGTAATATTTTATCAAATAATATAAAATTTTTAATTATCGAGTTTTAATGAGTTTTATAATGAATAATCAATTAAATTTTAAAATGACTCAAATTTGATATGTGACCTAACTAATTAATTACGTACGCATCTACAAATACTTTTTAAAAACGTAAATAATATTTCTCAAATATATATACCGTAAAATAGATGTATCATAAAAATTAGATGTATATTAGAATTACTCATTTTATATAAACAGAAAAATCATCAAGAGCAAAATAAGAGACAATACGAAATAATAAAATATTGACAAAGATATTTCAAACTTAATAGGTGAATAAAAAGATGCTAACTTTTTAGAATAAAAACTAAAAAAATAACAACACAAATAAAAAGGAAGATGAAAAAATGTACAATTTTTAATTTTCAAAAAACACTCTAATTAGTTAGGAGAATTAAGTAGATGTTAAATAATGAAAAAAAAATTCATGCTCATAAGTTCGAAGGAGAAAAATATAATGCACTTTTATATCGCTGTACAGAGAGAATTGAGAAAAAAAGAGAAAAACAATATTTCTAATAAGACACAATAACAATTTAATTTCAAATAAGTGAGATGACATAGAGGCTCTAATAAAAAAATAGTAATGATGATAATATATTAGTCAACATACATTAAAAAGACAGAAAAAAATAGGATACTTAATAAATAAGCGCTCGGTCCAAAAAAATTTAAAAGAATTGTTCAAACAACTGAGCTATAGGTCTAGCATAGTGATAATAAGACTTGTATTTCTACGAAGAGACGCATGTTTTAAGTCCTGCAAAAAACATTTGAAAAGAAATAAATATCGGGATTAATGAGAACCCTTATATAAAAAAAATAACTGTAGAAACTACAATTTCTGAACCATCCCCAATATTTATATTATTGTACTACAAACAAATGTAAAAAAAAATATTGTTCAAATGAATGTAGAAACTACAGTATCCGAATTATTCCCTAATATTTATAGAAATAAATAAATGTAAAAAAAATGAAAATCAACAACTGAAAAAAAATTGAAAATCATTGTTCATAATATTGTAGAAACTACAGTGGCTCCGCGAACTCACGACTTTATATTATTATTATTATAGATATCAAATAATTTAAAGTTTTTTAATGATGAAATTTTAATGGAATTATGATGAATAATTAAATTTTATATTAATTCAAATTTGATATAGAATTAATCTAAATAATTGATAATAGATGTATAATTTAAAATTTTTAAGTCAAATAATGTTTTTTAAATATATGTACTATAAAAATCATTGGCGGATCCAAGTGGGTGACATGAAGCGCAATGTCCGCCAATTTCATTTTTTTTTTCATTTGTACATGTATTTATAATATTTTTTTATATTATATATGTATTTATAATAATTTTATATTATATATGTATTTTTTAAGTAAAATTGTATTTGAACCCCATATATTCATACAAAATTTTCATTATGACCCCATAATTGTAATTTTATGCTTCTTGTATATAAATTTGTCTAATTATTGACACTACATTCTTCTTTGGATGCAGCTGCCTTCGGAAGCTTAGACAAGGTGTGTAATTCTCACAAAAAGAAAAAAAAAACTAGTTTTCTATATGAAAAAGTTTGAATTCTAGCACTAGTTGGTTTTTATTGAACAAATAAATCTATGCCCTTCTTTTACTAAATAGATCATATATTTCTCATTTTCATTAAAAGCATAATTACTAATATCATAACTTCATTAATTAGTCCATGAATTTTTGAACTATTTGGTACTTATGGGACATATATACCTCATTAACCATTTTTTCCATTTCTTGTTCAAGTTTGCTAACCCCATCTCAAGTTAATTAATTATGCAAATATTGGACAATATAGGCCCTTCAAAATTATTGGAGCACATCAAAGTAAACTATGGAAATCCTCCCATTATGATTCATGAAAATGGTAATTAATCTCCTCATCTTTTCTTTCTATTTTGCACAAATCTTAATTTACTCAAGCTTTTTCTAATGTTTTTTGTGAAATCGTTGCATTGAAAACAAACTGTATATGTGGATTTGTTTGCACATTTTGAATTATTGATTGGTGAATTATATATAGCCTAACACGTTGTTGTTAGGTAAAGAATTAATTATACCACTTTTTGGCAATATTAAAGTATTTAGGACAAATATTTTATACGAGATTTGAATTTATGTCTTTCTGTAAAGAGACGAGACCATCTCCGTAAAGTTAATATTGTATTATTGGAATAATTAACATCTTTGGCACTGATAATTACTGTAGGAGATACTGAATTCGTCGATAATTCAACCTCGAAAACTTATGATGACGATTTCAGAATAAATTACCTTGAGCAATATCTACAAGCATTGCATCTTTCCATAAGGTAATTAAGTTAATGAGTTTCACTATATCTGTTAATTATTACCATCATTTCATCTATAAGTAAATACTATTCTACAAAATATCAACATCAATAGCAACAACAACAACAATAACAATACTATTAAATTTTTATGACCTTGTTTTATCATTAAAATTTTAAATATTTGAAGTTGGTATTCTCAATATATATAACACAATTATCATTTATTCATACTTTGATTAATATTGATGCATTGCTTTTGGTAGTGGTGGTAATTAATATTACTGTTGTTGTTGATTCTAATTATTAGTTGCAATTATTCAGAGGAAGAGTTGGAGAATGTCACAAAATGAGACACAATTACAGGGTTAAATATATTTTTTTTTAATTATTTTGAACTATAAATATATTTTTCTGAAACTTTTTTAGGCGAAGAAGCAAGTTCCTAACCTTGCTGTTTGCATTTATTTAACTGTTCCATGTAATTATTTTGCAACTGATATTGTTTGAAGTAATTTTTTTTATCGCTAATTTTTCCCTTGGCTTTTTTCTACCATATCACTAATTAAATTTTTTGTTCTTTCAGGAACGGTTCAAATACACAAGGTTACTTTTTATGGTCATTTTTAGATTGTTTTGAATTTTTATTTGGTTATACATACCGTTATGGTATTTATGGTGTCGATTTCAATGACGAGGAGAGAATAAGATATGCGAGAAGCTCAGCCCGTTGGTACGCCAACCTTTTAGGTGGCAAAAAAAGAGAAAAAAAAGGGCAAATCTTGCATATATTTGATTTTATGAGGAATCTATTCTATATATATCTTAAGAATTATTATTTAAATTAAATTTAAAATTTTGTAAATATGTTATTCATCATTAAAAAGAATGTGCATCAAATTTGAGGTAACTTAAAATTAAGTCGTTTAGTCTTCCATCAAACAATATAATAATTCTTCCATCAAAACAATTTACAATTCTTAACATTTGAGTTATGATGGGGACAGATTAAATTCAAATCAACTCAAATTTAGTAAGCACCTATTGAAATGATGAAAAATGCATTTACCATTTTAATTTAGCTTAAATAGTTTTTTTAAGATATAAAATAGATGTATCATAACTTAAATTTCAATATATAATAGAATTATCGGAAGAATAAATGTACTTGTCCAATGAAGACATCCTTGTAAAATCGAATAAAAGGACAACTGCATGCATGCAGTATGATTTTGTGTGTATTTAAAATGGAATAAAAATGCCCTCACCTTCCTTTTGCTTATCTCTCCCCTACTCCTTTTTCTCACTCCAATTTGAAATTGCTGCTCTTACACAACTACGAGCAAAATTACATTTCAGCAATCTCTCCGTATATTCATTGCACTTGTTCTTGTCTTTTTGATTCGGTCAATGGGCTGCTACTCAACATGCTCATCATTTTCAAATATAGCTTTGGATGATATAAATAGCAAAAAACTAATTCCTACAGGAAGAATTTATTGAGCAAAATGTGCGGTTTTCTCTTCATCTTTTGATACTCGCTTTGTCTATCTTTTGGCTGCCTCAATTCACTCGTCGCCTGACCTCGTGTCAGGCTCCTCTGCCACCTCCGGCCAATAACTTCTGGCGTTGCATCGACAATGAGAGGTGACTATCTTTCTCTGCTGGTCTGAAATTCTTCTGCGCTCTGATTTCGCACCCTTCTTCTCCCGCCTCACCTCTGGTACTGACAAGAGGTGCTCCAGTTGCTCGCTCAACATATTTTAGTCTTTTTTATTGGGGTTTGTTTTACTTTCTTCCATCTATTCCTAACGATTTGAATGGTACATGCCAGATTATTGGTTCTGGAATGAAAGTTTTAATTATTTTTTTTTATTTTTTGCTTTCTTTTTCAAATTGTTTATGACAACTGTAGAAATATCATGATTTTTTCCATATTAAAATTGGTCTGAAGGAGAGGCTTGCCTCTGTGGTGTCAGGCTTGTTGCCTTCATCGTGCATCACTAGCTCTTCCTCTTAGATTATTTTTCCTTTTCCCTCATCTTTGAAAAACTTGGAGTTTGTCGCCGCATTGAAGGTATGCTTATCTCTTTTTTCCTTTCTCCCATTCTATTTAAATCTTGGTTAGTTGAAAAAGCCATCATTAATGGTGAATTGTGCCTATTAAGCTTGCATCTGTTGATTGAATCTTTTTCTTGCAGATCAGAGGTTGATTACTGATCAAATTTGGTTTATTTTGAGATTTTTAGGTAAACCCTATCCGGTATCGCTCGGTACCAGCCCTAAATCAATATTATTGGGCCATATATATTTGGAGTCAAGTCTTGACATTAGTAGAGGAGTGTGTTTTGAGATAATCGGGCAACTGGTACCAGTTCATACCTTGCCCAATGGTGTACTGGTACAGTCCAAACCAGTTTGTTCCTTGTGTGAAATCAATGGGGTTAAATAAGATTGCTCTCTTTGTCTTTTTTATTTTTTTCTCAAAATAATTTTTTCTGCTATTTTTTAGGATTATCATCCTTTGAAGCCGTTGTTGTTTTTCTATTTTGAAGATGTTCTCAGTTTTGGTAGTTGGACTATAGTAAAAAATTAAGTACATTTGATTTTAGATGAGCATTAATCAGTTGTACATTTATTATTGATATTTGAGCTTGTTCTATTTATATATTTATTTATGTATTTTGAATACAAGGTGCTATATGATTTTTTTTATTAATCAATCAATTGCAGATTGGAGTAATTTGATGTCAACACATACATAGAGGTGAGAAGCAAATCTTTATTGTATTTATTTTTACATTGTAGGAAGAAAAGTAAAAAACTACAATATCTTTCAAATAATATGCCAGCCTTTTGAGCTCACCTTTGATATCTCTTTTTCTGTTGAATTTTTTGTTGTTTTCTGTCAAAATAGGGAAGAAAAAAAAGACTATAGACATGAATATGACAACTGATGCCTTAGAGCCAGAGTCTCAATTAAGTAGGGACATTTGTTTGGCTAACAAGGAGAGAGTATTGTATTGACCTTCAGAAAATAAATAGTATAAATTGTAAGTAAATAACTAGGTCACTTTCTACCAGCAAATAATACTAACTAATCAGGTCATATAAGCAGCATTTACTGGTTATCATGAAGCAAATATGTGCTTGTTGATCATGTATCTGTTCTCACTTGAACCAAGTAGCCAACATAGATTATTTCATGAACAAGGATTTGCTATATATTCAATTACTGAAGTAGTTATATATAGTCATCCAAATTATGTCTCGCTAAACCTTTGTAAGTTATACTTAATCAGCTTTTATTATTAATTGTTGCTTGATGTGTCAGCAGTACATAACCAGCCTTTTATTATTAAGAGTAAATACATAAACATACATATAAATGATGTTGTTTTACAAAAAAGAACTCAAAATATTTTACGAACTTTAATAGAATCTTCAAACTAACAACATTTTCCTATCTTATAATGTTATGTACTTTTTTTGTGTAGGTGAAAATATTTCAAGCCATGTCCTAACAGCACTATATCTTTCATATAAAGAAATCAAAACACAAAGTAAAATATTAACTACTATTACAGCCATTTAATAAGAAAATAATAAATTTTCTAAAAAAATATTACTACATACATTCACAAAAATAGCCCAAACAATAAATATCCAAACATATATATAGAACTATACACATCAATGACATTTAGGCTCCTATATACATAAATCTAATACCACTATCTTAAATCAATTGGAACATCTCTTTTGCTAATAAATTTAAACTAATAAGAAAGCTAACTCTTTATTTTTCAGCAAACAATAATAGATTTTGCTACTAGAAGAATAATTCTATCATCAGCTCACTCATTACATCACATACCATGTCATTTACTATCAACTTCTTCAAAAATTCACACATGTTTCACTGTCATGTAAAACTTTTTAAAACTTAATAAGAACACATAATACTTGAACCACAACGTAAATCGCAATTATAACAAAAATATAACAACAAATGAGAAATAATATGAAGGAAAAAAAATATGCCGAAGCATCGTGAGACATCAAACCTAATAATATCACAAACCCAACTGATTTTACCAGGAGTTTGACAGTTTGTTTTACTTTCCTCTGTTTTTTCTCTAAAATAAAAGTACCAAATTCCAAACTACCAACTAAGGTCTCTGTCTGTGCGCCTGAGAAATCAGAAATCCGAACCAGGTTCCAACGGGACAGCATATTTAAAGGGAAAAAAAAGGGAAAGAATTCCTGACCAGAGCACTGACCTCTGGTTGTTTGCTTCCCTACAATTCTCCATTGTGTTCTACTCTTTTCCTCAATTATAGTAATCATATACGAGTAAAGTTAGTGTGTTTTTAGGAGTATTGAATTTCTGAATGCTTCTAATTCAAAATCTGTCGAATCGGTTTTAAATGATAAGTTTAAATTACTCATAAATTATTTATATTAAAATTTTATAGGATGCTGAAGTTTTTATTTTTAGAATTTCTTAGCTAATTGTTTCATATTTTTTGAAATGACCTATTTTTTATATGTAAAAATTCATTATTATTATTAGAATCATTTTAAAATTTTTTAAAAATAATTAGAAAACTCTAAAAATAGAAATTTTTGATATCCTATAAGATTTTGATATGAAGAATTCATTAAGTAATTTGAATTTTTCGTTTAAAATCGATTTGATAAGTCTTTAAATTAAGAACACTGAAAGGCTCTATGTTTCTAGGAGCACTCTAGCTTTATTCATCATGAGATATATACAATTGGAGTTAACTATGCAAGATTATATATTTTACACTATCCATTAATGATTAATCCAAAAGCATTTCAAATAAAGAAACGCAATCATTTAATGTACTATTTTGTAATCTTGAGGTAAACATATATATGTATGTTTAATTATATATATATGCTCTAATATAGTTAAAGAATATAACGAAGCCAATAACTAATTATAAATTTTCATAAATTGTCTTTTAATATCGACTAGATTTTTTTTTATCATCGCTAATTCAAAAGCATTCATCTTAGCCAGTTTGATCTTCAGTAAAAGTTGCTTATATTTGTCAAGTCTTAATTTAAATATATATGAAATGCCAATTATTTTTTATTCCAATGCATTTAAAAGGACATTTTAATGCATATTTAAGAGGAAATTTAAATAATATATATAGGAGAAGTTCCTAAAATGCTATATAGATAAGAGAAGTAATAAATGTATTTTTTAACCACATCCCTTATACCTCAAATGTGTTTATATTTTTTTCAAAAAATATTCAAATCTAATGTTATTAATATTATAAATTTTATAAGCTATATTTTTACTTGTATAATAAAATTTTTAACTTGAATTTTCCAATAATCATTCAGAAAGAAAAATGATAAACATTTTTCATATTAATTATAAACATTTATAAATTCAAATATAAATAAGTTAACTATTTAGTATAAATATTTTTGATGTGCAAATAAAAGTTTGCATAACATAAGTTGCAAAAATACTTTCTCTATAAATAATTATAATGCTATAGTGCAAGGGAGGACACATTTTTTTTTTGTTTTTATGCATGATAAAGTTATAGGTTGCAAATCCTTATATTGCACATGATGCTTTAATTTAATAGTTTTAATGCGGGTTAGTAAAAATAAAATTCTAATTCTAATAGTTTGGTATCATTTTAATGTACATCTAATGATTTTTGTTAATAATTTTGTGCTTTTTGTCGTTGTTATCATGTAACAAACTACCTAAGCATGATAGCAACTGATTAAACATTTGATTAGAAAAGAGACAAAACATGACGAAGGTTGAATGACTTTGAACTTTTTTAGGAAAAATTACAAATCAACAATGATATGCTTACAATAAACCAAACCGTTTCTTTATATACAAGTTATGATTCTAAGTTCAACATTTAAATTAATGTTAAATTTTTTTTTTCTGAAGCTATGATATATTAGTAAGATAATAGTTCCTAAAAAGTAAAATATGTAATAATGTATGATAGAAAGCAAATAAAAAAAAAGCAAGGCATTCAAATATTCTCTAAAAGTCTCATTAAATCATTCTTGGTTCTTATAAATCTTTTCAAAGTATAATGACATCATCAAAAGGTACTTGGCCGGTTTTCAAAAGCTAATATCTCAAATAGAATAAATATTAGTTACATATCATATGATATTTGTATAATATGCATTAATTAAAATATATTAAATACCATGTGAAAGTAGTGAAGGCGTATTAGTGAACAATTATTTTAGAGTGAATATAAAATATGTTACTCTATACTTCTTTATGACTAATCAAGAAAACATAACTTGTTAATTTTATCCCTAACATGCGTGGCATGGATTAAAATACGGATCTCAACTTTCATTTTATTTTATCTCATCATTGCAAAATTTGTACAGAAAACAAAACAGAGCAGGACCTCGTCAATTGCGTCACTGTGTACGTGTACACAGCAAAGGAAAAAGAGAAGAAACACACAAGAGCATTTATCTTTGTCAATAAAGCAAACGAAGACTATGACTAGAAATATAAAGAAGAAAACAAAGAAAAGAAATTTCTTCTGGAAGCAACACACAAGAGCATTTATCTTTTCTATAAGTGAGGAAGAAGAATAAGGCTAGCTAGGTTGGTTGGTTAATTGCCATGGCTGAGCTAGTCTTCTTCTCATCATTTTTGTTACTTCTTTCAATTGTTTTTCTTATCCTTTGTGAGGAAAAGGCTACTGTGGCCCTTGGTCGTGACGACTTCCCGCCGGGCTTTATCTTCGGTGCCGGTGCCTCTGCTTATCAGGTTCTCTTTGACAGTAATATTCATTGATGATAGGAACATACTTGTGATTGAAAACATTAACTGTGATGATTGTTGATTGAATGCAATTTCAGAACTACATAAAGTCCAAATTAGCTGGGTATTACTTTATAAAAAGAAAAGGGGTATGTCATGCCACAAATTAAGGACAGAAGCATATTAAAGAAAAGAAATATATATATATATACACACCATGTAACAAAATCAGATTTGTGAAAATTATTATTTAATATTTATGGTAAAAATTGTGAAGGTGGAAGGAGCAGCAGCAGAGGATGGAAGAAAGCCTAGCATCTGGGATCCCTACTGTCATGCTGGTTAACTCTTTTGATCCCTTCAACCAATTAATCCAATTAATTAAATTAACTTTAATTTACCTCCTTAATTTTGACATCTCAAGTGAGCAAAATCTAACACGATTTCATTATTAGCAATTAATTGGTCCAGCTAGCTTAATTACTGAGTTGGGATTTGTGGGTCAAGGTTGTTTAGTTTGTTACTGAGAGAGCTATTATATAATTAAATCAATTTCAGTTGTCAGCAACTGGGTCAAGTTGACTATTTTGGTTGATTGCACTCTGATATATTTAATAATTAAGAAGTTATGTGTACCCAATAAAAATCTTGTTAATTTAGAAAATACCCAAATCTTTGTTTCCATTAATCATTTGATTACGTCATTAATTTGTGTATTATATGAAAAGGTTTAGTCAATGAGTATGCTAAATATATAAGTTGGGTTATATATGTATGTAGATTTATAAAAGGGCGACAAGTAAAAATTTATTTATTTTTCTCTAATTTGTATATAAGCTTTGAATTCAGATTCTTTCTAAGGTATTATATACATGGACTGGCTCCAAAGAATAAATATATACATATCAAAAATCAATTCACACTGCTGATTTCTTACATTAACAGGAAACATGGTTGACAACAGCAGCGGAGATGTAGCAGCCGACCAGTACCATAAATACAAGGCAACCTAAAATTAATTTGTTGCTCCTGATCTACATTTTTATATGACATAAGTTACTTAAGAATCATAATTAATTAATCATTTCTTTTATAGGAAGATGTAAAGCTGATGTCTGAAATGGGCCTTGATGCATATAGATTTTCGATCGCGTGGCCTCGACTTATTCCAGGTATGTATAATTAAACTACAAAGCCCTTAATTTAATGGACACAAGTGACCTTAACTTATCAATTTTTTTTTATATTGGAGTGAAATTTGAGCTGCCTGTTTCATTTATTGAAACAAAATTAAAAATTTAATTTGCTACAAGGGTAATTTATTGATTGAACTTGATTAATGCAGATGGAAGAGGAGAGGTTAACCCAAAGGGATTGCACTACTATAATAATTTGATAAACGAGCTTTTGAAATATGGTATGCCACCACATACATTAAAAAATAATTATACTTTGGAAGTTATTTTCTGAAATTAATTGTTGTCTGTTTTCAATATAAATAGGAATTCAGCCTCATGTCACATTGTACCATTTTGATCTACCCCAAGCACTACAGGATGACTATAATGGGCTACTGAGCAACAAGTTCATGTACACTTAATATTTTGCTTTTTTTTTATTATTACCAGCTAGCCCTTTTGGATAAAAAATTAGAAAGTGTCCACACTTAGTCTAACTAAAGATTCCGAGATAAACACATGACATATGAGTCATTGACACCACCATGACTAATTAATACATGTAAACTGACAGAAAAAGGTTTATGGTGCCAGTCCACATCTATTGCTATACACATCCAGGAATCATGAGCCTTTAAGACAATTAATATAAGACGGCTCTATTATATTTGTAAACAGTAGTTGGTAGTTCTTTTCTGAGTTGCCTGGTTTGATCTAAACCAAGCTGTACAGATTTTGATTGGAGGGATCCTAGAAAATAGCAGCCAACTACTATCTTCCTCTGGACAGCAAACCAAATCCAACTAGCCTTTTAATACTTAACAACTTTAACCAGAATTTACCAGACAAAATTTAAGCAGAAGTAATTAATACTGTGGCACCAGCATCTGATCAGCATACCAGAAAATTTACAATTGTTTATTCAATTTGGCATCTATCAGAGATGACTTCACGGCATATGCAGATATATGCTTCAGGGAATTCGGGGACAGGGTGAAGCACTGGATTACATTAAATGAGCCAAATGTGGAACCGCTAGGGGGTTATGACACGGGGACCTTTCCACCTCAGCGGTGCTCCTATCCCTTTGGTGCGGTAAACTGTACTGAAGGGAACTCCACAACTGAGCCATATATTGTTTCTCACAATTTGTTGCTTGCCCATGCATCAGCTGTCTCTCTATATAGACAGAAGTACCAGGTTTTTCTCTTACTATCCGTATTATGATACACAAATACACAACCATCATCCAAACCCCCAATGGCTCAATCCCTACCAGAAAAAAACAAAAGAAAAAAGGGAAAAAAAGAGAGAAAAATATTAAACTAAAACACATAAAAACAAAGAGAAAATAATGAAAGTAGAAGGTTTAATTTATATGAAGTTCCCAGTTCCACAAAGTATTGTCTGTCGCATATATTGATGTGCATCTTTATAATAGATGGAGCAACAAGGTAAAATAGGCATAACAGTACTTGCTTTATGGTTTGACCCTGCCACACAAAATCCAGAAGACATAGCTGCAGCAAGAAGAATGATTGATTTCCATATTGGATGGTTTGTTAAACTCCTTTCTTTCTTTTTTTCTTTTTTCTTTTTTCTCATCTTATTTCATTTATTCATGTAATTAGTTGTACTGATTTGCAGTATTAAAGTTCCCGTAAATATTTTGCTGCAATTCTAGGACAATTCATCCCTTGGTGTATGGGACCTACCCAGCTGTTATGAGAAAGAATGTAGGGTCCCGGTTGCCTGTCTTCCTTGATGAGGATTTTAGAAGAATCAAGGGTTCCTTTGATTTCATTGGTATCAACCATTATGGTTCCATTCCAGTAAAAGATGACATGAGGCAGTTAGAGAACCAAGTTCGCGACTACATGAGTGATTCAGCCGTGAAAATGCCATGTAAGTACATAGAGCATGGACAATGCTGGCATGCATGTGACCTGAAAAATTTTTTAGTACTAGTTTTTCGCTAAGGAAATAAGAGGATATTTCTATTTAATTTAATATAGTTGTTTTGCAAATATAAAATTATGAAGATTAATTTTTAGTGTAGATTGCATTTGTCTTAGCTGAGGATTGCACACTACTGCACAATACATTTGGGAACCAACTAATACATAAATAAAGCCACCAATATATGCTAACAAGATAAAGCTGCTAATCAAATATCAAATAATTGATGCTTCCTTTTCCTTTGGATGCAGCATTGGGAAGATTACACAAGGTATCTTTCTGACCGAATGAAAACATAAATTCTTTTCTTTTCCTACCATGTCATAGGTCGTAAATTCCTGAATTTATGGTCGTGGGCCACAATTGTTACCGGATATATTATGTTATCCCTGCTTAACATCCAGGCAAGAAAAGAACAAAAAATCAGTGAATTTATAAGAAGACGTTTTCTTTTTGGCAAAAAACAAATGAAAGAACAGTAACTGCTAGCGGTATAAGCTGACTTAGTTTGGTAAAGGCCATTAGTCAAATTAATTATCTTACTTGCTGCTTGTACTACCTGTTTCAGAACAATTCATAAGTTTAATTTAGAGAGATAAATTTAGCACTTCATGCCTATATTCAACAAAACAGGGTCTTTCTCAGAAAGTAAATAAAGACGTGCCGCCAGCATCACAGGGTCTTTCAAAATTATTGGAATACCTGAAAGAAAACTACGGGAATCCCTTGATTGTGATACATGAAAATGGTACTCTGCTCGGCTTCCTAACAAAAACTAATTCAAGTTTGTTATTTATTTTTCGCAAAATCGGATATATACTCATAAAAAATTGTCTAATTGGATATTTAACCCTCTAAACTTAAAATTTGAATATTTACCCATAGAAGATATTATAAATTGAAATAACTCTTGCTATTAGTATTTTCTGTGTGAATGGTTGTTGATTCAGAATCCAATTTCTGCATACAAGATTCACCAAATTGTCTTTGGTCATTTTTTTTGCTTTCTTTCTCTGTTAAGGAAGAAGTATAATAGATTTCAAAAGTTCAAATAGCATTCTCCTTAAAACATTGGCTAATTTCTACATTCTTGATGGCTACAGGAGCTCTTGAGAGAGTAAATTCGGCAAGTTCTGAGAGAACTTATGATGATGATTTCAGGATAAGTTACCTTGAGCAATATCTACAAGCATTGCATCTTTCCATAAGGTAACTTTTCTTTTTTAGTAATGTTATTGCTATCCAGTGACAGCCAAATTTTGTATTAGTGCTGTCGGCATAGAAAATCATTTTGAGAACATTTTAAAATGAAAATTTATATAATTTGAAGGGGTTTTTGATATTTTAGTGGGCCAATTGATCCCACTAAAATATATGCAATAATGTAATCACTAGAGGAGCTAATAGCTATTTATCACAAATGATCTCTTTGTTCCACAAGTAAAGTAAAAATTAAAATAGAGTAAATGTTAAGTTACTCAAAAATATTGATATTTAATAGTAGTAAAGTAAGTAAATGAAATAAGGATAGTAAAAAATATTAAAAATTATAAAATTTAATAATTTAATTTTATTTCATCACCATAATTACTTTAACTTACTTTATTTTAAATTATGTCCATTTGATATATTAAAATATTTTAAAATATTTAAATTATTTTTACTACACTTATCAGTGTTTGGTATATATTATGGTTAAGGCCTTTTCTCTGCACGAATTTGTTTTGAGTTGGATAGGCTATGGTCATGGATAGGGAAATTCACATCCATCCACTGCTATACTTTTGTATAGCAGAGTCTTGTAATAAAAAAATATGAGCCACTGATAAATAGACTCCAATAAATCATAACTAAATAAAACATCTTCATATTTCAATTTGAATCGATCAAATGAGATTTAACGGTTCAAAAATTATGACACTGACGTTGTCATAAACAACATATCCGGGCCCATGGGTATCAATCCTAGGTATCTAATCCGTAAATAGTCCTTTCTTCACGTGTGCCAGAATACTATTTATAGGCTTGGATTTTGGTGACATTAGCACTTGTCGGGTAGTTGTTCCCGTCCGAAATGCAGAGGTTGTACTTTCCTTCTGTGCTAGATTCTTTGAGTAGGCTACAGTCTGAAAGCATGCATTGGGCTTACTTGGATCGATCTGGCCCAATGGTCATGGTTTTATCAGTCATGCATGGTCTCAGAGTGGAATAGAAAAACATGTGTCTGGTTCTGGCTCCAATATTGTGTTTCCAGTGCTATTTTTACACCCATTTTTGCTTTGTGAGACCTAATTTTTTCATTCTTTCAGGAATGACTCGAACACACAAGGTTATTTTGTATGGTCTTTTATAGACACCTTTGAGGTTTTAAGTGGCTATACCAACCGTTACGGCCTCTATGGTGTTGATTTCAGAGATGAGGATAGAACCCGGTATGCAAGAAACTCAGCTCACTGGTATGCCAATTTCTTGCGTGGTGAAATCATGTCTCAGTAATGGATGAAGCTGCTGACCGCTGACACCAAAAGCTTCTCACGATGATGTCACTTTAGACGGAAAAAAAATTCTTGATGCTTTAGATGAAAAGATATGTTTATTCAGATAATATTGATATTGTAAAATTTAGTACAAACTAATGGTACATGGTAATAAGCTTGTTTTCCAGCCTCCCCCCCCCCCAAAAAAAAAAAAATAAATAAAAAGAAAGAAAAAGAAACAATTATTTGTAGTTTTGAAGCTACTTTGAGTTTGAACAGACTTTATAAAATAATCACCATCTGATTTCAGTTCATTAATATAGTTTTAAATTGAATGAGATAATAAAGCAAAAATATGAAGTCGTTTTAATTGGTCTCTCACCTTTTTACCATATTATTTTTGCTTGAATCTCCCTTCATATTGGCAGAAGAGGAGCTTAATGAGATCTGGTAAGAGTGGGTCATGGCCCCTTCTTCCATCCAAAATTTTATATTTTCTGAATCAATTGCTATTTAGGCTACAGAATAGCTCCTCTTAATCAGTTTTACATTATGAACCTCATTTTATTTTGATTTCAAGCTCCGCTACAAACATGTACCAACATCTACTGACTCAGTTACACAAAAGCATAGGACATGAACCTGTATAGATATATAGGAATAATGATTGTAACCCCTGCATATATACATGATGCCAATAGAAAATTATAAATCCAGACATACCCAAGTATGAGCTCTCCATATATACACGTGTGCTACCACAATCATGTATAAACAGCATATTTTAACAATCAACATGTCCAGACAACCCGCAGTACTATGTATATATAACAAAGACATGATCAGATGTTTCATATTATAGACCACCAAACAAGATGGAAAGCCCAACAGTAACAAAAACTATTCACCTCCTGCTACTATCACTCTATGTCATCTTCTTCCTCCCCAACCTCGCCACTGCAAGTCCCCCTCCTAGCCCAGTTCAATGCACCACCGACAACACATATAACTGCACCATCACAAATGCATACGGGATGTTTCCCGATCGGTCCATGTGTCATGCTCTAAGTGTCGTGTACCCTTCCTCGGAACGAGAGCTCCTTGAGTTGGTTGCAAATGCTACCGTCTCCAAGACCAAGATGAAGGTCATCACACGATTCTCTCACAGCATCCCCAAGTTGGCCTGTCCAGGCGGGTCTAATGGGTTGATAATAAGCACGCTTAATCTTAGCCGTGTGGTGAACATAGACAACACAACTATGCACATAACAGTTGAAAGTGGGATAACTTTGAAGGCATTAATCGAGGTGGCGGCAAACGCTAATCTAGCACTTCCATATGCGCCTTATTGGTATGGTCTGACAATTGGTGGATTGCTATCAACTGGTGCACACGGGAGCTCGCTTCAGGGGAAAGGAAGTGCAGTCCATGAGTACGTGACCGCAATGAGGCTAGTCACACCTGCACTGGCCAACCAGAGTTATGCGAGAGTCCGGGTGTTAAAGGCCGGCGACCCGGATCTAGATGCAGCTAAGGTGTCGCTTGGAGTCCTTGGGGTTATCTCTCAGGTATAACTAATGGATCTTTGCATCTTTGTTGTACCATTATCTTGTTTTTTTAGTAGAGCCAATAGAACCCAGAGTTCTTTCTAAATTATTTTTATAAGATATATATATACATATAGTGCAACACATAAATATATAAATTGATTATTTTAAAAGAATTAGGATAACCTAGTAAACATGTCACGCCCAAGTGTCAGTACTATTGAATCTTGATCGATAGGTTTCTTTCATATTAGAAGTCACTTTAAAATTCTAAAACCAAGCTCTCTGCAGCATAATTAATGCCTCTAATTAATTTGTGCTTCTTACTTAGTTTGAGTGTACATCGATCGGTGGGAACTGTGTCAGACATATATGTCGGACCAAATCCAACACGATTCTTGATTCAAATTAAGAACTTTAATTTCATTTGAATATTTTGGCTGTGGAATTACGCCTTATCTCTCTCTATCATTAAGGTAATAGGCAAATAGTTTCGTGGATATATATATATTTATGAAACTAAAACGTCTCAATATTTGAACTTTATTTTCTTGCATATTAAACACTACTTTATTATTTTATTATGTAACTTATGTATATAATAATGATATTTCTTCTATTCAGAAAGATACATCAATATGAAGAAATTATTTTTGTGAATACATCGTTTATTTTCTTTTCTTTTTTTGAGGTAAGTAGGTAAAACTTTAATCATTTTATTAAACAATAAAAAGAGATTACAAGTTAGAGGAAGGGGGGGGGGGGGGGGGGGGGAGGGTGTGGGGGGTGATGTACAAGAGATGCTTTTGAGCGTCTTTCATGTACTTAGACTATACCTATTTTTCACTTGTTTACATCGTTTATATATTTTCATGGTAGAACAATCCAAATTTTCATTTATTAATACCTATGTCGATATAACCGTCCAAATAACTTTACCAAAAAAAACTATTTATCTATTTACCCTTGTATTATCATGCAAATAGTTTCAACTAACTTCAATAATATATAAACTAGCTAGCTAGATTCTAATGGTGTCACGGATAAACTTATTTCTATTACTCTCTCCAATTAATGCTCTCGATCTGATGTTCATATCTAGATCTATTTTTGAAACTTGTCGAATATGAATACAACCAAACACGTACCATAGTACCATAATTGGGTGGAAAGGTGAATTCAAATATCAGCTCTTAGCTAGAATTAATTACAGTGTGGTTTTTCTCTCTGATCTACCTCTATCACAGTGTGGTTTTTACCAGTTCATCCTAGAACTAATAACATCCAATAACTCTTGCGTCAATGCACATATATGTGATTCAATCTCTCTGATATAATCCAATTCCTTCCAAAAAATAATTCAAATACTTTTGAAATTAATGATTTAGCACATTTATTACATATCTTCACACTCAAATTTCAATAATTATATATCAAAATTCCATGCTAAATATATAATAGAAGTTCCAAATAGAAGAACTGTATATGATAGACGTATAAACAATATATAAAATTACATATATAAAACGATATAAGAAATTATGTTATTACATGTACGCTCTAAACTTGTATAGATACGGTTACAAATCAAAGCGTCATTTTGAATGATGATGTGAAATTTACTCTTACGACTCCTTTCATTATAAAAAAAAAAAAGTGAATGATTACTAATTAACAGTTCCTGGATGGCAGAATAATGATACATACTTTTCCAGCAAGTTTGTGTTCAATGCAAGTTTGCAATATACATCCTGCATATTTATCTACATCATCTCAAGCTCTTTTCTCTGTTCAAAGTTCACCATGCACTTAAGCTAATCCATATATTGCCAACTGTCAACGTCCACATGAGACTATTACTAGCTTTTGTTTTTTTTGCTGTATGGTTACTACTATATACATAATTGTTTCTTAACTTTCTTCCACAACACACCAAGGGATAGTGGGGTGCTACTTCATTTTGTCTGGCCTGGGCCCCTCCTCATTGGCTGTATATATTGAATCTAGAGAGCCTTTAGTACTAATATATACTCATATCAATTTTGGGGTATTAATAATTCCCATCTATATCGAGTACAGAAGCATGTGATGGATCTTGTCATGGAGTCCAGGATGACACTAAATCAATTGATTAAGACATGCATCTGGATTGAAAGAAAGTTATGATGGAATTTCAGTTGATGCCTTGCTTTTTAACATACAGGACAGAACCAAAATGTGCAGTTAATAATGTGTCAATATATTAAAAAAATAAATATCACAATTCATTCGTTCCTAGCAAGTTACATGTATCATGAGGAAAATAATATTAAGTAAGACTTTTATATATATTTGCAGATTACTATTTCTTTTATTATCTATAAACGTAAAAGATAAGAAAGGAATATTGACAACTATATATAAAGATATTCACGTTCCTAGTTGCTGTATATATTGCGCATGCATGAAAATAAATCATGACTTAATTATTTGACAATTGCATTCTGATTTCTTAGAGTCAGCTGCTGCGCTATATATATAGCTGGTGCAATTAATAATCATGAAAATAGAATATCCTGTAACACAAATTAACGTTCCTTGAGTCAATTTGGTTCCCAAAGTGTGAACTTTACGTTTTGAATATTTGTACCAAATTAGTGCTATATATATCGTTACTGACATTCATTTAGAAAGTTGATGACGATATAATTAATTAAATTATATAAGCAATCAAGTGCTGACATGACATGATATTACTCTGTGTCGTCATGCAAACTTAGTTAACATGCAAAACTTAATTAACAGTAGGTGGGACAGGGACGTAGCTGCTCTAATTAAATTAAATCTAAATAATGCTTACAATAAGGAGGGGGGGGGGGGGGTGGCGTTGTTATTTTACAAACTTTATTAGGCCCAAAAAGACCCAGTCTGAATGGGCTCTATGTGATTAAAAGAAAAAAAGAGAGAGTTTTTCTCTCCTCCAGTAAAAACCAAAAGGTTTTTTAATTTTCATGTTTAAGTTTTATTTGGTGCACACAAGGTGTATGATCAAGGGTTTCAACGAAACTTTTCTTGTCTAACAGATTCCTAACATAATTTTTATATAAAACATACTGGAAAATATAGCTATAATGATGAGTTTTCCTTGATAATTGATAATTATTTATTAATTAATTTACCTTAAGATAGAGGTCTTTGAAGTTATCAATTTGCAACCTAAATCAAATGGTTGATATATAACATTCCAATGCATGTGAAGCAATGAAGAATTTCTCACAAAATTATCAAAGAACCAAATAAGCACACAATGATTAAATAATATAATTATATACTTCTCTTTTAGGTGACTCTACAACTGCAACCGATGTTTAAGCGTTCACTGACGTTTCTGACACGTAGTGATGAGGACTTGGCAGAACAGGCTGTCAAATTTGGTCACCAGCATGAATTTGCTGACTTGGCATGGTATCCTGGTCACAGGAAGGTTCTGTACCGAAAAGATGATCGTGTCTCAGTCAATGTGTCTGGCAATGGTGTCTATGACTTCATCGGGTTTCGGTCTACTGCAACCTTGGCTATACAGATCAACCGCTTTGCTGGTACACACTCATATTTATTTTGGTCAAGAATACAAATTAATAATAACTTTAATCTTCAGCAATAAATGTCTTTTCAAAAATGTCAGTTTGATAAATGGAAATGTAATGGCAGCTACTATTTAGAAAAATTTTCCTTTCATTTGTTGGTAACTGATTTCAGCCTATATATACTCTTATGTTTACCACCGCTGTCAGAATGAACTTTTAGTGTGTACAGACAAAATAATTTTTGGTTGGGAGCAGGTCCGATGCCCTTTGGATAACAATCGCTCTAAAAGGCGCTTTAATGTTTTAATTTTAGTAATCTTGAGCAGGCGACAACAGTCAATTAATGCTCCTTAAAACAAAAGAATCAAGTTCTGTTTTTTTTCCATTCATTCCAAAAATTGGAAATCTCCAGTGACATGTTTTTAAGAGTTTAGTCAAATGGGAAAAAATAATACAATTGTTGTTTTCCTTCTATTTCTTAATTAGAATTCAAATTGGACCTTAATTAACACTTAACATCTAGCATTCAATGTGCTTATAGATATGAATGAAATTGAAATAAAAAGTTTCAAAAGAGGATAAGGATATGTTTTGATGAACGAATTGAGGTTACAAACAATTAAAATGTTGAAAATATTTGCAACGGACAGAAATTCTTTGGAATAGAATTAGATACTGTATTTGTCCAATTTTTCCAGTAACTGGAGTGCAATAAACAAAATAAATGAAGCTGCCTTTTCTATACAATGAATATAAATTTGCATTTATTTCCACATCTGTTTCGTCAATGAATCGGACGATGTAGAAGTCCTTTGAACAGAAAAATTGGTCCAAAGAGCATTGGACCTACTCCCACCCCAATAATTTTATCAAATATGCAAGTACTATAGATAAAATAAACAAGGACGTTTTGTGCTTAATGAAATTCGCTACGTAAATAGTCAATTTACTTTACCCAGGCCGTATCATATTCAATGCACACCAAATAGTTTCCGTAATGATAGTTAAAAATCTCATTCAAATTTGGATGGTTGTATACTAATGTAGAGGACACCCTGGAGGTGGCGGGAAGTGCTGATGGGAAGTGTGCGGATTCACTACTCACGACATCCGCGCTTGCACTGGCAGCGTACGGTCTGAAGAACAATGGCCTTCTTTTCACAGGCTACCCAGTTATAGGTTATCAAAACAAAATTCAGGCATCAGGCGGGTGTGCCTTCGGATCAGAAGATCTCCTCCTGACAGCATGCCCGTGGGATCCCAGGATCAAGGGATCCTTCTTCCACCAGACGACAATCAGCATTGCATTGGATAAAGTAAAAGAGTTTATATTGGATGTGCAGAAATTGAGGGATCTTAAACCGAGTGCTCTTTGTGGCTTGGAGCTCTATGATGGGATATTGATGCGGTTTGCCAAGGCCTCATCGGCATACTTGGGGAAACAGTCAGATGTGCTTGACTTCGACATCACTTATTACAGGTATAGTTTTTTGTTTCATCTTATTGTGCAATTATAGATTTGCAAAATATAAAAATCTTGTGGTTGCACATAACTTAAGAAACTTCTGCTAAATGCTAACTAGTATGTGTCTGAAATGTATTTAACAATACAATTATGTGGGCATCAATTGGAGATTATTAGTGGACATTTGATTGAGAGAGTATGTTTATCTCAATACTGATAAGCTTTTTGTCTAGTGTCTGGTCAATGAACCAATTCCTAACTGCTTACTGTTGTTGAAACAAGTTATTTTTCTTTTCCAGGAGCCGAGATCCAACGACCCCAAGATTGTACGAGGATTTTTTTGAGGAGATCGAGCAGATGGCATTGTTTAAATACAAGGGACTTCCTCATTGGGGTAAGAACCGCAACCTGGCATTCGAAGGAGTGATAAAAAGGTACAACAACAGGAAGGCTTTTCTCAAGGTGAAAGACAGGTACGACCCTGATGGGTTGTTCTCGAGTGAGTGGTCAGACCAAATTCTAGGGCTAGATGGCAGTGTGATTGTTAAGAAGGCAGGTTGTGCTCTTGAAGGTCTTTGCATTTGCTCGAAGGATGTGCATTGTGCTCCTGATAAGGGATACTATTGTAGGCCCGGTAAGGTTTACAAAGATGCTAGAGTTTGCACTGATGTGAATTCAATCTAGTCCAAATATTAAATTTTTTTAGACGTAAGTAGGATGGGACCTCTGCAAAACATGCTAGCGAAATTTTGTAAAGCCTTTGTGGTGAAATAACAAGTTATCGATTGTTAGAAAACTAGTTGCACATGTCAAGACACTATATATGATCCAGCAACCAACATCTGCTACATGACCGGCACTCTGCTTCTGCATCAGAGGATCAACTTTCTTGATAACATTTGTTATCTTGGTTCCATATTGTGTGTAAATTAAGAGAATATCAGCAACTACACTGGTAGGTTTGTGTAACACGTACCTTGGCATGCATATATGATTTTAGTTTATGTATCATCATATGTGCAAACAATTTTACTTTAATAATTCAATTGATTGTTGATTTTCTTAATATATATTTTGACGGTACTTATATCAAGTTTTACTGGTATACACGGCCAATATAGTACTGGCCAGCTTCCAAGAGTGCAAGCAGTTGAGCACAATCAAGTCTCGATTGACTTTCAACTGAGCAATTCACACTTAGTTAAGGCTCAACCAAACCCAACTTTTAATTATTCCGAGTTCAACAAGTACCGTCAATTTTGCCTCAAGTAATCTTCTTGAGAAATAGATCCTCAACAAATTTGGCATTAATACTCAGTAGTGTCATTTGAAGCCTCAATTTTATGAGAATTAGCATTGCTTTGTTTTGGACAGCATAGACACGATACTAGTTGGAGAATAAAATTCCTTTTAATCTACACCAGTTCTATTTACAAATCTAGACATAAAAAGGGATATGATCAACTAAGCACGCATTTTTGTCACCTTCAATATATGATTACCTCTAAATTCCGTGCATACCCAAACTTTATTATAAATCATATATAGTAAATCAATTACACAAAAAATAACCTAAGTTTATTGTTGTGTGCATATGTAATTCCTTCAACAGCTACCTACTGACATAAGTGCAGACCCTCGCATCCCTATAGACCTTACCGGGTCTACAAAAATACCCCTTTTCGGGTGCACAATGCAGATCCTCAGAGCAAACACAAAGTCCTTCAAGTGCACACCTTTCCTTCAACATAATTACACTCCCTCCTAACCCTAGAATTTGATCAGACCATTCGCTGGAGAACAAGCCGTCAGGATCATACTGCTTTTTCACTTTGAGAAAATCCTGACTTTTTGCATATTTTCTGATGATGCCGTTGAATGCCAGATTGCGGTTCTTGCCCCAGTGTGGTAAACCATTGTACTTGAAAAAAGCCATCTGCTCAACCTCTTCGATGAAATCTTGATATAATCTTGGTGTATTGGGGTTGTGACTCCTAATTAAAATATGGAAATAATGTGGAATTTACTTCTTAAAAAAAATCAAAATATTAAATTAAACTATTTAGGAAGCTAGTTTACTGACAATCTTTGTCCTAAACAAGAATGAGGCCATAATTATATATATAACTTATCTATGGTTTTTCCTCTTGTGTTTATTTAAATTCAATTTAAAGAAGTTGGTGCATGAATTAGTTCAAGTTGATGCTAGGTAGTACGTAAATTTCTTCCTTACATGAATAAAAAGATTTGTCTCTAGCCAACAATAATATAAAAAGTTATGGAAAATAACCTATAAATTATAAATTGATAATCTTCGCAACATACCGTACTTGTTATATCTGCACATGAACACATGCATGCACATGTACACAGACATGAATGTGGTATCATTAACTTATTAATTAAATTCTGACAAATATTTATAGTTATCAATAAATAACATTACCTGTAATAAGTGAAGTCAAAATCCAGCATGTCAGACGGTTTCCCCAAGTATGCTGAAGATGCTTTGACATACCGCATCAAAACACCATTATAAAGCTCGAAGCCACAGAATGCTTTTGGGTTCACATCCCTCAGCTTCTGCACATCCAAGATAAACTCTTTCACTCGGTTGAGGGGGATGCTGACAGTTGTCTGCTGCAAGAACACCCCCTTGATCCGCGGGTCCCATGGACATGCTGTTAGGAGTGCATCCTTGGGCCCGAAGGCACAACGTGCTGATCCCTGTATTTTGTTCTGATAACCTACAACGGGGTAGCCCGTAAAAAGAAGGCCGTTGTTCGTTAGACCATAATGAGCAAGTGAGATGGCGAAGTCAGTCAACTCTGCAACGAGGCATTTTGCATCCATATCTCTTGTTGCCTCTGAAGTGTCCTCTGCAGTCGAGTAATCCGTTAAGGTACTAGCTAAGGTATGAGCATGCATATTATTTGTAATATATATAAAGTCGTTTGGTTTTATAGGACAGCCACACATTTATAGCAGAAAGGTACTTTTTAGAGCTTACAGTCCAAATTTGGGCTCCCAAAATACTGACGTGCAGCTATTACAACTTATTAATGACATCAGATAAACCAATTTGTGGTCAAAAAAGTTTTTGCTTCTTTTGGTAAAGTATAACAATATTCATAATTAGGAATTTACATACATCGAACATTTCATAGGTGTCTTATAATCAGATCAGATAATTCAAATGGTGAGGTATGCATGGATGTTTGGTTGTCTACCTCTACAGAGTCCAGCTTGAATAAATATAATTAAAAGGGGACTAAGTAAGTACACTTATTATGACGGATATAATTGAAAATCTGACAATCGATTTGGATTCTGTCTACCTCCTAATCTATTAGCCAAAAGAACTGCTGTAGGAGCAGGTTGGAATCCGATGAAATCGTACACTCCATCTCCTGATACATTTACTGATACACGATCATCAAGACGGTACATAGCTTTGCTGTGGCCTGGATACCAGGTGATGTCTGCAAACTCATGTCGCAGCCCAAAAGTGGTTACCTTCTCTGCCAAGTCAGAGTCATCCCTTGTGGAGAAGGTCAATGAGCGCTTGAACATAGGTTGCAATTGTAATGTGACCTGAAAATAAGAAAAGGTAAAAGATAGCCGATTTTGACAAGATTTCATTAGACAATTTGTATCGGTTAGCTCGAAATTAACCTGAGAGATGACCCCAAGAACACCAAGCGACACTTTAGCTGCTTTGAGATCTCTATCTGTGGTCTTTAACACTCTGATCATTGAATAATTTTGAGCGGCAGGTGCTGGAGTCACCAGTCTCATCTCGGTCACGTACTCGTGCACTGAACTCCCCTTCCCCCATAGCGAGCTCCCATGGGCCCCAGTTGACAGCAAACCACCAATTGTCAACCCCCACCAGTATGGCGTATAGGGCAGCACTAAGTTGACCTTAGAAGCAGCCGCGATCAAGTCCTTGAGGGTCATACCGCTTTCCACTGTTATTTGCATCGTTTTCGTATCCAAGCTGACCATCCGGTTAAGATTTCTGCATTTAAGCAGATGCATCTGAAGTGAATTGTATTTAGGAACATTTGAATAGATTTTGGACTGAAGTTTTGTTTATTGACTTTATTCAAAGTTCAAAGCTTAGAATTATTGGAGGAATCACAATTTACCGTGTGCCGATCAGGATCCCATCGGATCCACCAGGACACATCAGTTTGGTATTGCTGTGTACGAATCTCGTAACAACTTTCATCTTCCTCTTAGAAGCAGTTGCATTTGCCACAATGCGAAGTACTTCATTCTCTGAGGATGGGTACACCACCTGGCTGGCGTGACACGTCGACCTATCAGGAAATACACCATACCCATTTGTGACTGTGCAATCTGATGTGCCCTTAACACAATGCACCGGATCAGGCGGAGGACTCGTGGCTGTTGGAGGGATTGGTAAAGAAAGGAAGAGAATGAAGATTGTTGCTAGCCTAGAGCTTCGCATGTTTATTTTAAAAATAAAATGTTTTAAATCGACTGTACAGAAACGAAATTTATATCCACATTCCATTCTATAAATAAGTAGATGTTAATATTTGGCAACGGTGCAGCTGTCTCGCACTTGTTGATTTTCTCATGCATCTTTCTGACGATTTTATTCTTAAGAAGCAAGTAGTTAATTGAGCGTATAGCATATACATCGGCTCAATATAAATATATATAGACAACAATTCAGATGAAGATGTGGTGTGACTAACAAAATACAAGAACATGATTAAGTTGTCAGGCGATCGAGAAGTGACGAAAGAAGATGCAAATCACGAGTTGGAAGAATAATCGATCAACAAAATAGTAAGGAGTATGTGATGATACAGGCAACAAGCTAGATGGATATGAGAAGATGATCATTTTTGAGTTTTAAAAAAAAAACATATATATATATATATATGGAGAACTTGAAGAGATGATATTGTGTCCACTGAAGAAAATAAAAGTTGACAAACAATTGAAGAAAAACTAATGTTCAAACAATCCAAGTTCATAAAGAATGTTACTAGGTATTAAACTTTCTGTATTTTTAATAATTGAGAGTTAAACAAAATTTAATTGTCAGTTGTAGAAAAATAGACGCTAAAACATTCAAATTGAATGTATTAAAAGGTACAAAAATAAGACCCGCTAAGGGTCCAGAAAACTGGGCCTTATTAGGTGTAATCTAGGCCCCTATAAAACACAAAAACAAGTCCATATATTAGCAGTTAATCTCTCTTTATTTGGTGTTTCAAACTCTCAAGCAATGTTTCTCTCAAAAGAAAAAAAAATTTCAAGCAATATATGTTCCGATTACTTGCAAAAATTTATTTCTTCATTTGAACCGTTCTTCTGTTTGTAAATTAAACAAGATATATAAAAGCGAGGTTAGTAAAGCCTCACTTTCATTGCTTGATTAGTAATAATGACATTGATGTATACTTTCTTTTTTATTTTAATGTTGCTTGCTGGGGTACAATATCCTCCAATCTGTCTTTTCTCATCAGTAATTAACTTGAGTATCTATATACATTGACATATATATGTTACCTACTCATTTTTATTATGACAAGTAACACTCTAGAAACCAAACTGATAAGACATGAGCAATTAATAAATTAGTGAAAATATAGTTTATATTATACCAAATTTTTGTAAGATAATTCACTGGCACCTCTTTCATGTGCTCAATTCAAAATATACTGCATGGAGAAATTGATAGGAAGAAGCAACGTGTCTGAACGATCGAAGAAGGGTAAACCCTAACGTTATCAAATTAATATTAATGATTATGCTAAATTAAATGTCATAGTTGAACTACCACTTGCGTATTTAGTTCTAATTATCAAAAAATAAAATTATATTCTCTCTGTGATTTAGGTAGTTAGATTGTAACTGTATTTCAAAGAAAATCATAAAAAATTATCCCTCAATTATTTTAACTATAAATAATAAACAACTAGTTAATATGTTAAAAATGGGGGAAAATGTTCAAAATCATTCTAATATAAAAATATTTATATTTTGTCATATGAGTGTGTATATTTAACTACAGAAGTCATTTATATCTTATCACATATATGTTAATACTATTGGTTAAAAAATATTTGAACCTGATTAAGAGTGCGTGTTTATATCTAATAAAAATAGTGTTTATACCTAGCCGATTGGGTATTTATATTAGTCATAGGAGATATTTATAGCTGATAAATATTTTTATCTGATTATTGAGACTACATTATTGCGAGCCGTAACAATATTTATATTAATACACATGAGTGTTTATATCTGATCGTATAAAGTGTATATACCTAGTTATTAGAGTATTTTTACTTGATCATGATATGTGAAAATTTGTCAAAAATAAAAATACATCTGAAAAAAAAAATGCTGAGATGAAATAATTGGGGGACAATTTTGAGGGATGAACTTTGGGAAACAAAAAATTTCCTCTATTTTTTTAAACCTTTGATAGATAAACTAAATATACTTTCAAATAGAACTAAATTTTATCCACAATCAATCCAAATCATACAAAAATTTAATTTTTTTTATTGTTGGTAATTATTGAGTTAGTTATCATCATTATCAAACAATTTGGATAATACGACTTATCATTCTCATTTTTGTTATCGTTAGATGAATATTTTTATTTTCTAACGTAAAAAACAGTCAAAACATTCACATGTGACTTGTATCGATAAAGTTTACAGTAACATTGCTATCCGCTATCTACTATGAAAAAAAATACTTAACCACGTATCTGCTATCCGTTATTTAAACCTTTGATTGTAATATATCAAGAAGATTAATTTGAAATGTCAATTAATTAAAGGTACTTAAGGGACTGCTAATTTATGTGACCATGGCCTATTCCCTTTGCTATGGATATATAGAAGGGAGCTGATACACAAATACGTTTATTGATACCGTCATCGATACAGACTTAATTATACATATAAATAACTTATTATGCATATTAATGACTTTATTATACAAACTCATTTTCTACAATATTATCATTATGCAATTTAAATGAGTTATAATGCATATTAATGGCTTTATTATGTAAATTCATTTTATACAATATTGTCATTATGCAACTTAAATGAGTTATTATGCATATTAATGACATTTAAGTTAAATAATAGAAATATTATACATAATAAAGTCATTAATATACATAATAAATCATTTAATGTATATAAATAAATCTATATCGATGATATTATGAATAATGATATCTCTATAACATTTTCCTATATAGAAGCCCTGCTCTTATTTTATTACTTTCTCTGGTAATTAAATTCATACGTATACTTATGCTATCCTAATTAATGAGAACGTTGTTCTCAATCTACATGCATTTTTTCATTTCTTGAACACACGTCATATCAAAATATCATCCTCATACTAGTAGTAGTCATCGCGTGCCACAAGATACAATTAAGAACTTGGTCGTATGATCGTATCAGCATTAGAAAAAGCTTCCCTTAATTTTATTATTAGTAATCATGATATTAATACTTTATTTATTAGTTTATTTTATTATAACTTGTAGATACGTACATTCATATAACTTTATCTACATTGACTTACGTTCCCCACCTACAATTATTAGTAATCATGATATTGATACTTTATTTATTAGTTTATTTTATTATAACTTACGAGTACGTACGTTCATATAACTTTATTTACATTGACTTACATTCCTTACCTACTATTATTATTGACCAGTCGTATTCCTACAACAAGGCTCAATTAATTACAAGATGTATAATTAAGAGGGAGACAATAGCTGGTATATATTGGGAAGATTAATACGTACCTTGTCAAAATTAAGTAAATTAATGTCCGAATTCGATGTATACCTAAAGGATTTGTATATATATTATAGTGGAAATTGGAAAACACTAAAATTCTGTAACCATTAATTAGTCCCCATGACAGCCGCAATTAATGGCAGCATGCACAAGATACAATCTCCATTGTATATATAGAGTTAAGTTAAGGTGCTTCTAGGAGCATCAAGTTTTCTGATATTCTTAATTGAAAATTTATTAAAACGATTTTAAACAAAAAAAATAAGTTACTCAATAAGATTTTTCATATTAAAATCATGTAGGGTATTAATTTTTTTATTTTTAGAGTTTTTTAATTATTTATTTCAGACTTTTAATGATGATTTAAAAATAATATTAAAATAATAATTTTTTGTATATAAGAATAGATGATTTTCAAAAATTAAATTTCTTTTGGTGTGCCGGAAGAAAATCTTTCTATTTAAAAGCTACAGCACCATTATTACTATTAATTTTGAACCATAGATCTAATATAGTGATGATAGGTCTCGTCTCTCTACGAAAAAACATAAATTTAAATCTCATATAAAATATTTAAAAATAAATAAATGTGGAGACTGGCACGAGCCCTTATATAATTTTTTATATGATGTGCATGAATAAGTATAAACATGAAAAAAAGAAGAATTGTGCTGCAAGCTTTAATTAATTATTTCTTGATGTGGAAAAAAAAGAAGACGTATTAATTAATGAAACCATCATCTGTACTTTGTACTCCGTAAATTAATACACAAAGTGTGACTATTTAATGGTCGACATCTTAAATTTTTTTTAACCCTATAGTAAGTATAAAATGACCCAAAAAAAAGTGTATCAAAATCATTAATTAATTTTTTGACCGTACAATGAACGTACATTCAACAATCTAGTACTTCTTTATTAATTTTATCGAATTTTTTTTAAAGTATCTAAAGGTAACAATCGGCTAATTAAATCATACTATATACACATTCAATTTTTTTTTATGTTATGCAAATACTTCATTTTCAAGGGCTCAACTTTAAAAACTAAAAACTGTTATCAAGACCCCAGAAAGTTATTCAATATTAATTATACACGTTTAGATCGATTATAAAGATTTGAATAGCATAAAAGGAGCCAACAATCCACTTAGAAATGAGCAACAATATTATGCACATATATAAATAACTAAAATCATAATATATATGCGGAGAAACTTCATAAGTAATAAATACCTAGGTGATGTTATGATAAATTAATAAACATGATCACCTGGCTGCGGCTTAAAACTGTATGACTTTTGGTGTGCCAAAAAACAACCTTTCTAATTAAAATTACTCCAATTAATAATAAGCAAGATAGGCATTCCCAACTCCCAAGTGATGTACTGGAGATGCACACTGAACTCATTGAAGATCATCTCGTATGAGTCTGTATCTGTTGTCATTCAAAATTATGGCACTTTTGTTATTATTAATTTTGAACAGACCGATTTGATTTAAATAGCTTAAATTTAGCTATAAGAGTTTTTTTTATTTATAATTTATTAGATTTCACTTATCAATAATTCATAAAAATTATGATACAATCCTGCCATAAAAAAAAAAAGTATGGCCCATGAATGTGAATTTTGTCTTCTATAAGTTTCCACGACTCTAGGTGTTGAACGGATGTCCCATATAGGTAGATACCTAACGGATGAATATTATTTAATCTGATTTATATTCTATGTATATATATGAATGGAATATTATTCAATCCATATATATTTGATTTGTATTTCATTTGCATCTATAAATTGAGATATAGATATTTGATATCTAAATAACTGCGCAAATATTAATATTGTTATGAATTTTATCATAAAGTAGATATGACTAATACGAATAATTTTTTATATCCGTATTTTCACAAAAGTTAATGTAGATGTTCAATTAGAAAGATGTATATCTTGTAATTTAATGCTTATTATGGAGGAGTTTATGTCATTTTCCAATATATAGTGTCAATTTTAGTTTTATATATATATATATATATATATATATTTGTGTATAAAAACTAGTATTGAAATATAAATACTATATTCATATAGTTTTCTAAATGAATTTTATATTCATTTGTAAATTGTTATGTATGTCTTTCATCTCATCATCTAATTATAGCAGGCTTAATTTATCAGGCTATCATGGTGTAACAGGTTCCGATTTGACAGGCTATGTTAAGGAGGAAAATTTATCGTATTTGATATGTAGGGCATTTTAGAAAAAATTATTTATGTCAATTTCTCTTTTTAGGAATTTTATTTTATTATAAATAAGACCATTTATACTCTATCTAATAAAGAAGTCAAGCAATACAATCAATCATCCTCATAAAATTTATCTTTTGTTCCTCTCTTTAGTTTTACTTCTCTCTCAAAATCCTAACATAAACCATATCTATATATATCCATATACATATTCATATCCATTTAATATATATATATAATTCATATTTATATTCAAATTTTATCCATATTTGTATTCACATTCACAAATTAAAATAAACACTAAAATGATTTGAACACTATAAAGTAGCCAGATAATTGTTGACTACGGATAGTTACGCTCTCTTCAATTCTTTTCTTTCTTATTATTATAATGTCACACTTGTCATATGGGGTCACATGCAATTCAAACCAATATCACGATTTGAATGAAGAGGTAGCGTATCCAAAAGTTATTGGTTCAAATTCCACGATCAATAACGTTGAATATATATCCTTCTCCAAAGAAAATTAATGTGACCAAGTTGAAGAAATTAAATCACGATAAACATGTATACGATTTTACCAAGTAAAGAGCTCGTGAGAGAGAGTTCTAATTAAAAACGGAATCAATTAAAGAGAAAATGACGTGGAGAGATAGATCCATTAGATTAAAAGGATCATGTGATATTTATGTATAGAATTGTAAAATCATCATGACAACTTATACAAGTCAAAATAACTTCAATTATAAAATACATGGTTCCATATTGTCGGAGAGTGACAATTTTAATTTCAAAGTATTTCTACGTCACCTATCACAATCAAGGAACTTAATTCTTAATTAATCAATCTTCTTTCAATCATTCCCTAACTCAATATATTCAATTTAATAAATAGTTCTAATTATTTTAATTTTATTGAAATAAGGTGAGCCTTATCTATAGTATCTTGTTAGGTTCCCACATCCTTTTGTTAAAGCACGCAATTGGATCAAACAAAGTCAAAGTGATGACACATAAGAATATTCATTTGATAGTTGAAAGGTTGCCACGTAAGGGATTATTTGCATCTTTCTCAATATTCTTTCAAGGGAAAGATAGCTAGACAAACATATATAGATTTCCTTACAATGAACAATTTTTTTTATAATTAGGAAAACATTTTATTATTTAAATATATCTAAGCAAAATTGGATACATATCATTAGTTAATTAACTTACAATTACTACAATATGAAGGGGCTTTACCAAGCCCACCAACTCTTGCATAAAACTCATATATGTCTAGCTAAATTATTTATCAACACCTTCTTAGGTTTTGCTACATCTAATCTAGTAAGGTACTATAGTAAGATCAATTTCTTCTCTTGGTAAAGATTAAAATGTGGTGTTGTAAGTTAGCAAGATCTCCTCCTTTAAGCTCCTCCAAGATCAAGTTGTCTTGTTAGTTTTCTTTTTATAAACTATATCTTAATGGCAAAAAAGTAATTCTTGTCATATCTAATGTTGTAATTTCAATATATTTATGAGCTTTTGAAAATTCATATTAATTACAAATCATTCATCTATTTAAATTTTAGACAATTGCAATAAATTTCAATTATAATTGAGAGTAAACAACATCAAAACTCAAAATTTATTTAAATATCACTCAAATTATTTTGCAGCATTCCATTTAAAATTTAATCAACAAAAAAATAATAATATATCCTATTACATTTTTTTTGTGTGATTGAAATATCAAAAATTCAAACACTCATGATACTATCATCTCTCTCAAATCTTCAGTAACATAGAATTGCTAAACACACTCATATCATCTCTATTATCACCCCTACCTTCAAATGAGAAATAAATTCATTAAAATATCAAGTCATACTGCTACACGTATTATAGAGAGGTTAATAGCAATCCAAAATAGGCTACAAGTACATCAGGATTATTGCATGAAGTGCTATGATCAGTTTCACTAATTTCTAATACTAATTTTAAGAGAAGTTGCTTCAGATGGACCTGTCAATATCATTAATTTCTAATACCAGTTCTCTGAAGTTATTGCAAATGATCTCATTGAAATCATGCTTGATGCAAATAGTGCAGAAATCTGTAATGTAAATGATCAGATTCAAACTTGTGCCCCTAAATAAATTTGCCATTGGAATGAGTTGAAAAATTATACAAAGGGCAATAATAAGGAAGTGTACCTTTCATAGCCGTTGCAAATGGACACCACCAAGTTTCAAATGGACACCAAGTTTTTTCCATTAAAATTTCTTTCTGTAATTGCAAAGCATATGTCCTTTGTTAGATTATATGCAATTATGTTATGTTGTCTTATTTCTATAATTATAAAATCAACCATCAAGTGCATTTGCTACACAAAAAAAAAAGAGGGATCAAGAGCAACCTACAAAAATATTTCTGAAAAAAAGGTAAAAATTAACTTAATTAGAAATAAAACAAAAAAGAATAGATTTCACCTTCTGCAGTTCAATGCATAAAATACAACCATACAGCAGTCCAACCTCTGTATGGTTCACCTCTGCATGAGCCAATACCTAATACTGGTACTAGGCTACTGGTGCAACACCCAATACCTAGTATCAGTACCCAATATCCAGTACCCAATATGGAGGTTGAGGTACCAGGTGAGGAGCAACACCAGGCCTGATCCAATGCCACCTGAGAGTGGGGTGGTTGCTCCCTCGTCAAAGATTGCCCAACACGCCGCCAGCTAGCACCGCCCACTCCTCCGATCGTTCCCCTAAGACCACAAAGAACTCTTCGTTGGAGAGATCTGGAGGTGAGTGGCGATCGAGACTTGGGAGTACTGGCGCAAGTTGGCGTCGCTCGGAGACGCGTAACATTGCCGATCAGAGGGATTTTGAAGGACGAGGAAGAGACAGTTTTGGCAGCGTTTTCTAGTTGAGTTAGGGTTCGGGTGAGGAGGAGAGAGAGGTGGCTGTGAGTCTGAGACTCAGAAATTTGGAGGATGGCAACAATATTCGTGATTGGATACAATACATTGAGGATAAGATGAAATTTTTATCTATTGAGTTAGATCGTGGGTGGCAAAGTAATTATATCAAATGATCATTTTATGAGTCTTTTATGTATACATACAACCTTATTCGGAGGGGATCTACACTTTATTATATTAGCAAGATCTGTTGTTCATCTATAGAATGAATGGTATAAAATAAAAACTTGAATAATTAACGGTAAAATTATTATAAAACCAAACAAATTTTAATCTGTTCATACTTCATAGCTAAATTATTGTATCTACATACTCAGATTGTGTGTTTGAATTTATAGATTGCATCAATCATAGGTTTGAATTCATGATCCATTATTGTTATAAAAAATATTTCAATTGATGAAGGATAAAACAAATTTTAAATTTGATAAAATTTGATTTTTGGGCGATCAATAGAATGTTCTTAAAGTTGAACAGTTTGGATCGATCATTTGTCATTTCGGATGTGTCTAAAAGAACTTTGAGATATAATTATGATATTAACATATGAAACATGAACTCGATTTGTTGGCTAAAGTGCTTCTTAACACATAAAAAATAGCGAGTGATCAATCAGAACCATTAAAGTTGAAAAACACTACACATATTATCTAATAATCAAATCTCATCAAATTTTGGATTTGTTTGACCATCCATCACATGAAATATTTTTTGCAATGATGAAGGGCCGAAAACTAAAAAGTCTTGATGGATCCCCAAATGACCATGAAACGGAACAAAACTTATGTGATTGCATACTACACAACTTCTTGTTGTTTATTTAAATTTTTATAAATTTATTTACATTTTTTTCTATTTTTAATAAATTTTTCAGTTCAAATAGCTCTTAATTCATGATTAGATTGGATATAAATATGTCATGCTTTATCTAAATATCAAGTGACTTGTAAATCATTTGTTTGTTGGTAACATTAAATGTCCTTAGAACTGCAAGAGGTTTTGGATTCAAGCCCCATTGCTTACATTTTTTTTTTTACTTGGTTAAGCATTGGAGAGACTATCAAAATTTTATTTACATAGGCATTGGAGGAACTATTTACATGGATAATTGATATAATAATAATATCTCGGTTGTTTAGAAAAAGATGATCTTGAAAAAATTATTTGGATAGATACAAATTATTTTCATGATAAAGTAATACATATTTTCATACGTCATCATTTATATTGGCATATCTATGGAAATAATTGACAGGTACGAAAAAATTTCATTATTTCAATGCACCCTTATATTACCATACAAATAATTTTAATTACCCTTGAAAATAACTCAGATTTTAGTAGTGTGCATTGTGTTCTTTTAAGTGGATTTTTTTTTTAGTGAAATAACTTGAACATTTTAATAAATAATTTTGTGTTTTAAATATTAAAAAAAGAGTGCTCGATTGTTCTAATGCGAAAAAAGGAATGAAAAAATAAGCAAAATTTCAAGTCAGTGAAAAGAGGAAATTTTGAAAAAAAAATTATTTTTTACTCTAATAATGAAAAATATGGAAAAATTATGCAAAATCATAAATTTTGGAGCCATAAAAGAAGATAAAAAGTATTGTGATAAAATGTGATATTTGTTTATGCCTGCTACATCAATATTGGTTTAGCCATGTAATGTTGCAAAAAAAAAAAAAAGAAATTAATATTTTTTATTGGTAGATGAAAATTTCTTGGAGTGATGCACCATACTTGCTACATCAGCATTGATGTTGCAAAGTGGTGTAGCAAAAGTAGGTAAATAGCAAAATCAAGACCAAACTCTTGCAGATCTTGTCTTGCTAAATCTCCTTTTTTTTTTGTAGTGAATTTAGATATTTCTCCATTCAAACTTCAAGTTTAGATATTTCCACACCAATATTTTAAGATACGTCCCACAAAATCATGACAACCTTAGATCAATTCAAAGTATAGATTACAATAATATTTAGATATAGAAATGACAGATGTACCGATTTCTTCAAGTAAAAAAGCTTGTCAACAAGTAATACATGCTATATATTTCTATCTTGCTAGCTAGCATGTGCATCTTTTTTAATTTTATGCTTCTGCTCCACCACCAATTTTTTTTATTTTATCAAATGAACCGATTACCAAGAATGTACAAGAAAAAAAATTAATTGGAATAAAGTGGATGAAAAAAAATCACAAGTGGAGAGAGTGGGGAGTTTGTTATTAATTCTTTATGTGATGTCCCCAAAATCGAGGTCAAAAGGGGTAGAAATCAAGACAAAATGACATAGCTACATGTTAAATATAAAAGTTTTTATAGCTAACAATATAAGGAAAAAAACTCTAAAATTTATATTTATACTTATTCAAAAATATAATTCAACTTTGAATTTTCTTATGATTGTTAATAAAAGGTATAAATAATTTGTGAGTTCAGATATGAACAAGCTACATGTTAAATATAAAAGCTTTCAATTACATATAAACATAAAGAGTGGGGTGAAAAAGTTATTTCTCTTTAAAAAGAATACATAAACAAGTTGATGTTTTATGTAACTAAGAAATTTAAAACAGAAATTTCAATAAAAAAAATATGTTTAAATATATAAGAGAACTAAGAGTACGTTAATGCAATATGCTCATACACACATAAGGTTAAATACTTCAATTGTGAAATTTTCAAATATATATGATATTGTGCTATTTGCAAGTCAATTTAATGAAAATTCATACAATGAACGAAATAGTACCAAATTTGAAACCAATATACATAAGTAAACAAACTCTTCAATCCGAAATTAATGAGAATTGCAAGAGGAAAAATTCCTTGCTTTTATTCAGCAAACATTTCTTTTGTTTGGTTTGGGGAAATATTTTGATAAATTTCGACAATTCAACTCGTTCCCATGAGGAAAAAAATATATTCATTACTATCTACTTTTTCCAAGTATATGCAAAATAACATAATCCCTCTGTACTGAAGAATTGATGAAATATTCAAATGTGTCATATTTTTTTCATAAATTAAAAAATATTCATAGTAAATTATAGAAGATTTATAAAGTTCTTAAAAGTTAATTGGTTTTCTAATAATACTTATTTGTTGGTATATTATATAAAATGATGAAAATAATATTATACAAAATCTATAGATCTATCTTGCTAATTAATTTCATCGAAATAATTAGGTGAGCCTTATCTATAGTATCTTGTTAGGTTTCCATCTTTTTATTAAAACATGCAATTGGATCAAACAAAGTCAAAATGATGACACATGAATATTTATTTGATAGTTGAAAGGTTGCAACGTAAGGGATTTTGCATCTTTCAATTTCTTTCAAGGGAAAGATATAAACAACATAGGTTTCCTAAAATGAACCATTTTTTTTATAATTAGGAAAAGTGGAAAACCTTTTATTATTTAAATATATCTAAGAAAAATTGGAAAAAAAATTAACTAAATTAAACTTCACAATTTAGATATTTCTCCATTCAAACTTCAAGTTTAGATACTTCCCACAAAATCATGACAACCTTACATCAATTCAAAGTATAGATAATATATATTTAATTAGATATAGAAATGACAGATGTACTGTTTCTTCAAGTTAAAAAGCTTGTCAACAATTAATACACGCTATGTATTTCATCTTTCTACCATGTGCATCTTTCTTAATTTTATGCTTCTTCTCCACCATCAACTTTTTATCAAATGATCCGATTACAAAGAAAGTAAAAAAAAAATAATAGTAATAATTGGAATAAAGTGGATGAAAAAATCACATGCGGAGAGAGAGGGGAGTTCGTTATTAATTCCTTGTGTGATATTCCCACGATCGATGTCAAAAGGGGTAGAACAAATATGCCAAGACAAAAATGACAATACATAATTAAGTGATCAAGCAATTGAAATGGAAGGGAGGAGTTTGTTTTACACAAAAATTCAAATTTATCATTGAATGCTAAGAAGTAAGAAGAAGCATCCTTTTCCACTTTGATGAAAGAACAGAGATCAATGTCAGTGAATTGGAGCTTCAACAATACACGCCATATATTTATCCTTCTCTATTAAGTGTTTAATTAAAATACAATCTACTAGAAGCTAGACGTGGAAAGGTCAAATTTGTCATTTCTATATATATCTAAATGATGAGGTTTTGATGGGTATGCCTTTCCAATTTTATCATTTATCTAATTAGTACGTGGCATAAAGTTTCTCAGTCTATGTCTGACGTATCAGAACATTGAAATTCTACAAAACTATATAGTGCATGTGTGACCTAATTATCAGGCTTCATGCATGCATGATGCACATGTCATACTGGCATGGCGCAATTATCTTATCAAATCCTAGATGTCGAGCATTAATTATCTGATCTACTTCTCCGTTGACAAGATTTAAAAATTAAAATTGCATTCTACGAGAACCTTGTTGAAGGATAAATTAAAGGAAGTTTCTTGGTAATGCCAAGAAAACCTAATAATGCTTTATTTTATTATTATTTTTGCACGTTTTTCTCTTTTGAAGATTCCAATGACTGTCATCATTAATTCAGCTAAGTAAAGAACTTCCTTTGATACTTATCTTGGATGAGTTAATTAATCTATTTTTAGGCCCAATATATGTTTCTCATTTTAGTTTATGGGTGCTTAATTTAAACTTAGTTAAGTGAGTCCGCATCCTTCTCTCCTGCCTTTGATCATGAATTAATTTTTAGGAGATTTTTTATTACATGAATTCTGACGAAATACATATTTCAATAAAAATTAATGCATTCAATCCTTACTGAGTAGGGGTGTAAATGAAGTGAATTCGGAGTAGATTATATTAATACTAAATTAAGATTAATCTTTGGATGTCCGGATATGAATGTAAATATGAATAATCAATGGATGCTAAATTTTAAAAACAAATCCGTCTTAAACGAATACAGATACGAAATGGATACACTATAAATACGAATTCGAATACAAATACAAAATGAATTATTGTCAAATAATTGGGTTGTATAAACTTTAAGATATAAATACTAATTAATACAATTTAAATATAAAAAAACTATCATCTCATTATATAACATCTTTAATTTATAAAATTATATTACATTATAATAGCAGTGTTATATTCTTGGATTGCTATAACACACAAAACTAATAGTGCATACATACCTACATCTACATGATATAGTACTTGCTATATATATGCCTACGGTACAATAATTATTACATAGGCACCTACATGCCTACATGTCTAATTGGGTTCAGGGGGGATTAAAATAAAGATTTCGGATCCGAGTAGTATTAACGGATGGAAAACGAGTTTCGGATAGAAGCGGATATTCGTTTCGTTTATGCATTGCAGAAATTATTCATTTTCGAATTCGGATCTTCTCTTCATATTTAAAAAATATTCGAATTCGAATCTGTGAAATTATCCGGAGAAATTATCCGTATCTGTCTCATATGCGAATTCGGAACGGATTCATAATATCTGCTCTGTTTTCAGGCTGTTATTAAGTGCATTTCACATACCAGAGAAGATGTGAATTTTCCGCCAAATATAATGAATTAGAAAAGGAAGCCCCAATCAAAGATTGGATTAAACAATAAGGAAGAAATGATAAAAAAAAGAAAAAAAAAAGCTTGAAATATAATGTATACGATATTGACACTAGCGTTCCAAAAGAACGTCTGAGTCAAAATAATTTAATAATTAATTACACCGTGTCGTATCATATTGAACAACCATATATGACTGTGTAACAGATATCTATTGTAAATTTTGTAACTCGACATTGAAATATTATATATATTGTATTTGTATAGGATATTGACACTGACGTTCCAAGGATCTAGCTACTGATTGGCAGCTGTGCTACCTACCAGGGAAATTAAGATATTAATTATGATAGCTGCATGTATATCATTACCCATTATTATCTCAAGGCCCATCTAATAAAGAAAAAAAAATCATTTGACAAAAAAAACAATTCAATTTTTTTGAAGTTAAAAAATTTTGAAACCTTGGAGTTAATTGACATCCAACAAATTGGTGCTCGCAAGTTTTCTTAATTATGTTAAATAATATAGGAATAATCATATCCAATAATCAAACCATGAATGAAAAAGAAATAAATTAATCTAGCCGCTATGTGTGAAAAAGAAATAAATTATATATATAAGCCCTTTTATCAAAAATAATAAAATAATTCCAAATTTTAATAATTTATACACTATAAGATTTTGATATACAATTATATTGAGTGACTTGATTGGCAATTCAAATATAAAAAAGCTTGATATCTAATTATAGTCGTATCCATAACCACACAGCCCTGCACAGCATGTATATATAAGAAAACCAGACATAAAGTTTATAGCCATATATTCAGATCACCATATGAGATGGAAATCACAACATCAACAAAGTCTACTCACCTCCTACTAGTAGCAATTACAATACTCTTCCTCCTCCCCGATCCATCCACCCCGAGCCCCCCGCCTAAACAGGTGCAATGTGCCAAAGGCGGTACAAGCAACTGCACAGTCACAAACGCATACGGGATATTTCCTGACCGATCAACATGTCGTGCTCTCAGAGTCGTGTACCCTACTTCCGAACAAGAGCTGCTTAAATCTGTTGCAAATGCTACTGCAACCAAAACCAAGATGAAGGTCGTGACACGTTTCTCGCACAGCATCCCTAAGCTGACTTGCCCCGGTGGCTCTCAAGGGTTGATTATCAGCACACTTAATCTTGACCATGTCTTGAATATAGACAACGCAACAATGCGAATAACTGTTGAGAGCGGGGTGACTCTGAAGGCGTTGATCGAGTCAGCTGCAAAAGCAAATCTTGTTATTCCATACGTGCCATATTGGTGGGGGCTGACAATTGGAGGGTTGCTGTCAACTGGGGCCCACGGAAGCTCACTCAACGGTAAGGGGAGTGCAGTGCATGAGTACGTGACAGAAATGAGGCTGGTCACACCTGCACCTGCCAATCAGAGTTATGCAAAAATTAGGGTTCTAAAGTTGGGGGACCCCGATCTAGACGCCGCTAAGGTGTCCCTCGGTGTGCTTGGAGTTATCTCTCAGGTACTTTTGAATAGATGAACCCGTAAATCTAATTATTCTATATGTATATATTGTATACATGTGAGTTTGCATGTAATAATACTGCTGCAAATTAATTTCATTTATTGTATCTTTTCCTTGCATATTGTCAACATCGATCAAAAGGAGATTGAACTAAAAATTGCTTTCTTTTCTCACAAAACTTTAATTTGTTTAATATTGTTTCTTTTATGTATGTGAAGTAATTACTGGGAAACTCCATGTTTTCCAGTATATAATTAATTGCTTATCATAGTAAGAACACTTTAATTTCTCAAATTAAAAGACTGCTTTAAGGTTATATTTTGAATTTTTGAGAAGTGCATGAAAACTAAGAACTACTTTTTTTATAATTATTAAACATTGAAGCTGTATAGAGGACAATTGTTAAATCAAGCGCGTTTATCATTTTTACTACCCTTTTAGGTCACTCTGCAATTGCAACCAATGTTCAAGCGGTCTCTCACCTATGTGACACGCAATGATTCAGACTTCGCCGATCAGGCAGTCAGCTTTGGCCAGCAGCATGAGTTTGCTGACTTGACATGGTATCCGGGCCAGAAAAAGGTTCTATACCGGAAAGACAACCGTGTCTCAGTAAACGTCTCCGGTAATGGTGCCTACGAGTTCATTGGATTCCGATCAACTGCAACCTTAGCTATAGATGTCAACCGCTTTACTGGTATGTATATTTATGTATACATGATAAATTCCAAGTTTCAAACAACAATAATAAGAAGTGCCCTTCAAAAAATTTTAATATTTTCCAACATAATAGAAGCAATTAATTTGAGCATCTTTCAAAAACGAAGAATATTTTTTAAGTAAATAAGAAGTCCAAAGGTGAAAAAAAAAATTGACGAATAACAGAATTCGTAGCATTTTTACCTATCAAACACTGTAGTTTTATGTTTACACTGGGCTAGCCAAATATAGATTCTTATGCCAATGAGAGTCTTTAGTTAATTATTTAGAAACACATCCGACAAACAAATAAGAAAGCTCCGGGCATTAAATATATAAATTTACATGCTTAAGTAATTGACCAGTCGTTGTTTGACCACGTCAATGACAATCAAAGTTAGTTGTACTCTAAATCATACAACAAAGAGAATTACATAACTAAAACCAAAAAAAAAATAATCAAATTTGAATATATTCCAATACAGAGGAGATCCTGGAGAAGCAAAAAGACGCTGATGGAAAGTGTTCGTATTCACAACTAACCACATCGACACTTGCATTGTTAGCATATGGTCTGACAAATAACGGCGTCATCTTCACTGGCTATCCAGTGATAGGTTATCAGAACAAAATACAGGCTTCCGGGGGTTGTGCCTTCGGATCAGAAGACGGCCTTCTGACAGCTTGCCCATGGGACCCTCGGGTTAATGGGTTGTTCTTCCACCAAACAACGGTTAGCATCCCGTTGGATAGAGTCAAGGAGTTCATATTGGATATGCAGAAGTTGAGGGATCTTCAACCCAGTGCTCTCTGTGGCTTGGAGCTTTACAGTGGAGTATGGATGCGCTATGTCAAGTCCTCATCAGCATACTTAGGAAAAGAGGCAGATGTACTTGATTTCGACTTCACTTATTACAGGCAAGTTGGGGCATGAAATTAATGTTCTTTCCTTTTCTTCTTCTAACTTTAAATTTTAGGTAATGTGGCAAGGCTACCTGATTCTACAGTAATGTGAATTATATATATGTTTGATCAGTAATTAATAGAACTGCTTGAATCTAAAGAGATCAATATGTTACAATATATAATATTGCATCATCTTTTCATAATTTTCAGGAGCCATGATCCGATGACCCCAAGACTATACGAGGACTTCATGGAGGAGATAGAGCAGATGGCATTATTCAAGTACAGCGGTCTCCCGCACTGGGGTAAGAACCGCAATTTGGCATTTGATGGAATTATAAAAAAGTACAAGAACAGCCAGGAATTTCTCAAAGTGAAACAACTGTACGACCCAGACGGGTTATTCTCGAGCGAGTGGTCAGACCAAATACTAGGGTTAAATGGCAGTGTCATTGTGGAAAAGGCAGGCTGTGCATTAGAAGGACTTTGTATTTGTTCAAAGGATGTGCATTGTGCTCCAAATAAGGGGTACTACTGTAGGCCTGGTAAGGTTTATAGCGCAGCCAGGGTCTGCACATATGTGGATTCATCAAGTGAAAATTTGAAATCCAGTTAAGAAACATACATCGGTAGCTCGACTTAAGAGTACCCTCGCAAAATTACTGGGTGCTAGCAGATGCATGTCACATTCTTGTTATCATTTGTTTGATTTGTTCTACTCTGTTGTTGTCATTACCGGGTTCTTGTTAGCATTTGTTTGATTTGTTCTGCTCTGTTGTTAAGCATTGTATTTGTATTCATGTTCATGCTATATGTATATGTATAAACCATTTGCTTTATTGATAAAAAGATGGACGTTGTTTTCTCCATATATACATACTGATTTTTACTATATTAGGTTCGATTGTACATGTTCGATAAGAAAACCTGGACTCCTTTGGTAGAATTGATTAATTACCCCCATTGAATACAACACAGAAGTTCTTAATTACACCAGTTATGCACTTTACGAATTGCATGATCACCGATGCACATCGATCAGCTCCCGACATTAACAATCGTAATCCCTCATAGTCCAATTTCGAAAGTGATACATACATAAGTTTTGGTTTTCAGCTCATAATCCACCCAATAATTTTAAATACCTTTTAAAGAAATTCTATATTTATTTCTTATTCTCGTTCTGTAAAACATCAATCTCCTTAATTATTACTGACGTCAATTATTCTCTATTTCTGTCATATTATATGAGTTTTGTTCCAGTGTTTTTCTTGTGTTACACCATTAAGATTTTGTCTTTCATATTCCGTACTTCAAAACTGAAACAAACATCTTATGGACGGTACTGATATCTTACAAAAACTTCTTTTTAATGTAAATGTAGTCAGATATGACTATGGAAATGTGCAGTATAAACTTACAACGCAAACAAACTCGGTCCAATTATCTAATAACTAGTTTGCCCAAAGATGGCACCATACTAAAAGGCCCAAAATATTTTCTCTCCTATCATTTGAAATACCAAGTGCCTAGCTATTTGAACATAATATTAATTTGAAGCATGACAATATTTATTTATTACTCACAAATGACATTTTCTTTCTATATATATTTATAAACTATATGAAACCAAATTCCATTCTTCCTTTTTGTGTTTTTTTCCAAAATCCATTTTAGCTACTGACACGAGCGCAGACCCTTGCATCCGTAAAAACTTTACCGGGTCTACAAAAGTAGCCTTTATCAGGTGCACAATGTGAATCCTCCGAGCAAATACAAAGTCCTTCAAGAGCACACCTTTCCTTCGACACAACCGTACTCCCGGCTAAGCCGAGAATTTGATCAGACCACTCACTTGAGAACAAGCCATCAGGATCATACTGATCCTTCACTCTGAGAAATTCTCGACTCTTTGCATACTTGTTGATTGCACCATTGAATGCAATGTGGCGGTTCTTGCCCCAATGCGGCAAGCCGTTGTACTTAAATAGTGCTATCTGCTCTATCTCTTCTATGAAATCTTCATACAATCTTGGAGTAGCAGGGTTATGACTCCTGAAAATGTTACCCAAAAAAATTAAATGGAAGGTGTTTATTCAAAAAGTAAATCAGAATTTTAAATGAAGGAACTACAAGAAAATTAACAATAATTTATAAGTTGCAAGTAACAAAATGTATACCTGTAATAGGTGATATCAAAGTCAAGCATGTCTGATTGTTTCCCCAGGTATGCTGACGACGCCTTGACATACCGCATCAGAATCCCATCATAGAGCTCAAGCCCACAAAGTGCCTTCGGGTTCAGATCCTGCAGCTTTCGTATGTCCAAAATAAACTCCTTCACTCGGTCTAGCTGGATGCTGATAGTGGTCTGGTGAAAGAAAGACCCTTTGATCCGTGGGTCCCATGGGCATGCTGTCAGAAGCAAATCCTCAGGACCAAATGCGCAACCGCCAGAAGCTTGCATTTTGTTCTGATAACCTATCACAGGATAGCCCGTGAAAGAAAGGCCATTGTTCTTCAAACCATACCGGGCAAGTGACAGTGCGGATGTGGTCAATCTTGAGTTCACGCATTTTCCGTTGGCATCTTTCGTTGCCTCTGAGGCCTCCTCTGCATTTTAGCAGTTTGTTGAGACTAAACGATTGTGACCTTCAGCTACTAATTAGCTAGGTAGTGGCATTAATTGCATAAAATGGAATAAGATAGAATTAAATTTTGGTGAAATTATATATTTTACTGGCCTTCTTGGTAGACAAACAGCTGCAACAAAAAAGTCCCAATTACATGTAACTATCCTGATACATTGTTTGCATTATTCATCCAGAGACAAAAGGCTTTATCATGTCAATGTTAAAGGGGCAAATTAACTAAATCAATTTTAAGATATAAAATTAATCACTGGTAAAAGTTGATCAGAACGCACATCAAAAAGTTCAAGTAAATTGAAAGCAGGACAACATCTACCTGCCAATCTATTGGCCAAAATAGCTGCGGTGGAAGTTGACCGGAATCCAATGAAATCGTAGACTCCCTCTCCTGATACATTTACCAGTACACGGTCATCGAGGCGGTACACTACTTTGCCATGGCCTGGGTGCCACGCGATGTCTGCAAACTCGTGCTGGTGCCCAAAATTGGCAGCCTGCTCTGCCAAGTCGGAATCATTGCGTGTGGAGAATGTTATGGCACGCTTGAACATTGGTTGCAATTGTAATGTTACCTGGCAATTGGAGATCAATCTATTGATGAATTTTAGAACTATTCTAAATAAATAAGCTAGCTTTCATTACAGACCAGAATATATAATAACTAATGATCCAATTAAACAGTTTCATATTATACATCATACTATTCACATCAGTTTAAGGCGTTACTGTGTGTGAGAGAGATTCATGTGATTAGTTTAAGCCATGTGGAACACAATTTCTAACAGTACTCTGACGGCATGAATCAACCCAAATAAACGCACACTATGTTTGCCGTGCAAGCTTAAGAAAAATTTTTGTAGTCAGTTCCACAACTGTGACTATACCAGACACAAATCATGTGATCAGTCTGTACTTCTTTAATTTAGACATGGTAATTTGTCGACGCTAATGATGACATGGGAATTTGGATTTTATTTTGTCATAAATAAACCGTCCTGCTATTTACTGCAAAATTCAACTATTTCTTAGTGGAGAAAACTTTTGATGTTGTGAGGTCGTTGCTGAATACTTGTTTCCAAAATACATTGATTAGTAAAATCAACTATCAAATATGTACGGAGAATTAGTTTTTGATTTAGTGGTAAAAAAAATGCTCTCCATACAGAAAGTAGCAAGTTCAAAATTTGGATGAAAAATCTTTTATAGATATTTAAATTTGAGTGATTAGATCCTTATTTTTATGGACATTTCAATTTAAAAATATGTATATGTACAAGACGTACCTGAGAGATTACTCCAAGAACACCAAGTGACACTTTAGCAGCATCCAGGTCGGCATCACCAATTTCCAGCACTCTGATTGCCGCGTAATTTTGAGCTGCAGGTGCCGGTGTGATGAGTCTCATCCCGGTCACATACTCGTGCACTGCACTCCCCTTTCCCGAAAGCGAGCTCCCATGGGCCCCAGTTGACAGCAATCCGCCAATCGTCAACCCCCACCAGTACGGTGCATAAGGCAGTGCCAGATTGGCCTCTGCCGCCGCCTCGATCAGATCTCTGAGGCTCATCCCGCTCTCGACTGTGATCTGCATCCGTGTTGCATCCACACTCACCACCTTGTTGAGGTACCTGTATGGACGACCCTGGATGAATTCATGTTTTAAAATACTGTTTGATTGATCTCCCTATAATGAAACATCTTAATTATCTAATTTAAGGTTGTATATAAAATATCTAATTATTAGTTGGTTTCAGATTGACACTATGGTAGTGAGCGCCACATGTGTATCTTAGTCTAAAAGAATGCAAACTGTGCACTGATAGGTGCATTGATCTGTCCCAATCGTATAATACATGTCACATGAGATATATATATGCATTTAGAAACTAATTTCCTCTCCATTTTGTAGGAACCGTTTGTTCTAGATTTAATGATTCAGACAGCTCGTATAATTAATTGGACAGTTCATCAGACAAGCATTAAATTATTTCTGTTTATCTATTTTGTTGGATCTTAGAGATAAAAAAAAAAAAAAAAAAAACCCGTTGTATCTAGGGAATAGGCACCATCCAATGATTTTTTTTTTTACAGGGAGAGAAGGAAAAATGTACCCCACTTAAATTAATGCCTTCATTTTTCAAAGGTTATTTGAGACATATATATATATTAAGTATTATTTTCTACCGACACAAATTACAAAAATTGGAGAGGAGGTGAAATCAACTTTCCTTTCTTAATTTCTTAAGATAGCCAATTATTATCAACACGGCATAAAAAGAAAATAACTCGTTACAAAGAAAAAAAGTAAGAACAGGCTATTCAGTTAGAACATAATAAATAGAAGGATAATTTTAATGTATATCCAACTCATACAGTTTATATACGTGAAAAAAATTATTCAAATTAAAAAATTAAAATTTTACATATATTTCTAATTATTTAGATAAGACATGTATCAAATTTAAGTTAATTTTATGAAAGTTTATAAATTTTTCAAATTGATTCAAATTTGATATATATTATTTCCAAGTAATTGAAAGTACACATGAAATTTTGTTTTTTTTATTTAAATAATATTTTTTAAATATATCCTAAAATTTGGGTTTATCATAAAAGTTCAATATACATACTATAGAAATACTCTAAAGAAAAAAAAAAGGAACAGGCATACATTTTAAAGATTTGGCTTAACTAAGTGACATTATACAATAAAGACATGATTTTTTTACTAACAAATAAAAGGTGTTATATATGGAAAAATAATTAGGTAATTAGTAAAATAAAAGATATTTCCCTAGCTAGTGTCTAGCAATCCTTGCATAAGCAACCATGCATTTTGGGTTAGAAGACAAGAAACCTACCTTGTGCTGATCAAAATCCCGTCGGACCCGCCAGGACAAGCCAGTTTGGGTATACTATGCGAGAACCTCGTAACGACCTTCATTTTCGTCTTCGAAGCAGTTGCACTAGCCACGGCACGAAGCAACTCCTCCTCTGAGGAAGGATAGACCACTTTGCTGGCATGGCAAGTGGATCTATCAGGAAATGTGCCATACGCATTGCTTATCGTGCAATCAGTTGTGCCCTGTACGCATTGCACCGGGTCGGGCGGAGGGCTCGCCGCCAAGCGAGGTACTACTACCATGGAGACAAGGAGAATTAGAAGGAGAACTAGTGTCATTGTTGGTGCTGGTGTTGGTGCTGGTGTTGGGATATGCATGTTTATTTTAGAAGATGGTTGAATTTGAATTAATAGGAGAGACAATGTGCTACATGTCTTTTATTTATAAAGAATTAAATCCATTGTGAATGTGTGTTTTGACTGTTTGCTGTGTTTGTCTCACAGAAACAAAGCTAAAGCCAATTGTTTTTTTTTCCTCTCTTTTATAATCTTATTTTAAATGGACACTTTTGCCCCTCAATTAATTGATCTTAACAAATTACAAGTCTGCCCTAGTTGAATGACACGTCAACATCACTAATTTATTTTTCATAAATTAAAGAAATTTGAGTCTTCTAATCTCTCATTATATCATATTAGCAAAGTTTTTCAATCACAACTCAACATTAGTTTTGGTCTAATGACTAATTTATAAGAGAATCATTAATTAAATGAATTCAATTTAGAATCAAAAAATTTTGGTGACGATCAACCCTTCAATATAACAATTGATATTTAATGGCATCTAACAAAAATAATACCCTTCAATCCAATCTCAAAAAATATATATGATATATCTAGAGAGATAATGCTTCTTAATTAGCCTTATAATGTACTGCCTTATTGTATCGACAATGATAATAATTAGGGTTTTTTCTCTAATATTATTATCTATTCAAATCGTCAATATATATGATAATATTACGCATGGGTCCTCTTAAAGAATAATATTTTCAATTAGTCCCTATTATAAAATCGCTAAAAGAATGATGGAGCAGCTATGTATATTGGACTTAATTATACACATTGAGTTATTATCCATATTAATGATTTTATTATGCAAATTTATTTTGTACAATATTATTATTATGCAACTTAAATGAATTATAATGCATACTAATGACTTTATTATACAAATTTATTTTGTACAGTATTATCATTATGCAACTTAAATAAGTTATTATATATATTAATGGTATTTAAGTTAACTAATAGAAATATTATACATAATAAAATCATTAATATATATAATAACTTATTTAATTTAATGTATATAAATAAGCTTGTATTGATGACTATATCAGTAATAATATTTTCATAATATTTTTCGTATATATTTAATTTCCCACGAATAGCTTTTTGTTATTATTGCTTTGTGTACACGCGCGCATTATTCCCCACAATGGAAAAAGAGAGAGAACAATCGCAGCGTAGCAAGTGGAGAAGATGGCAACATGCACGATAGGTGTGAGAATATTTTAAAAATCAATACCAATAATTAATTAATGTGGAACAAATCCATGTATATTTAATTGATACCGTTGTGAATACGGACTTTATTATATACATTACATGAGTTATTATACATGTTAATTATTTCATTATATATAATATTTCTATTATTTCATTTAAATATCATTAATATGTATAATAACTCATTTAAGTTGCATAATGATAATACTATATAAAATAAGTTGCGTAATAAAATCATTAATATGAATAATAACTCATTTAATATGTATAATTTAAGTTCGTATCGACGACGGTATCAACAATCGTATTTGTGTATAGCTCCCTTTCCATAATGTACAAAAACTATAGTTTTCTTTTCTTTTATTTTGTCTAAGTCATACTTTCTTCTTTTCCTCATTATTTTTAGGCCAAATAATCTCAGTTTATTGTCATAGAAATTAGGATTATTTTTCGTTTTTTGTCCTCAAAAATTTTACTAATGAAAAACAATTAGGAAATTTATTAGGATCTTTATCTTTTCAAATTGTCTTGTCAATATATCGATCCTTACTATATTAAAATACTGAAAGAATTATTATGTTTTTGAAATAATAACGATTTTATTTTTTGAATTTGAAAACAGGCATTCTAGTTATTATTTTGAAAACAGGTGTATTATATTTTCATCTTAATAAAATCAAAGATAGACATAAATGCTGTTCTTTCCTATTTACCAAATTTTCTTATGATATTTTTCTGCGTTTATTTCTATCCATAACAACCCATGATGGTAGGATTCAACCTTGAAATTATATCAGTAAATCAGATTTATGTCATCTATCAGTAAATCAGGTTTAGTCAAATGTTATTACCAAATAGTATGTTAATTTGTTGTCAGTAGCAATTAAAATTCAAGCTATTTCTTAATTTCCCAAATAGAATTGAACCATAAAAATGCATGGAAATGGCATATCAACATTAATATGCATCGATTTATGTGCATAAAGGATCTCAATATATAGTCAATAGTCAATATAAATAAACGGTTGCAATTTGTCAAGAATCCATGGCGTTTCAATAAATGTTTTCAATTCCTTTATGTTAATTAATTTCATGTGAATATACAATAGTACTATTGGATTGAAACTCAGTTTCATATTAATGTAAGAATTAATTTTCAGCGTGAAGTTTCACCATCTGAGTTAACAAATATTCAACGAAACAACTTTTTAACAATACAATTTTAAGAGCTCGGAAGAAAAAAATACAAGAGAGACTACTGTTTGCTTTGTTTTTCTTTTCTTTTTTTCCTTTTTAACAATAAATTTTTTGTTTAAAGTAAATTCATCCATTAAGACTCAATCACGTATTCAAATTATTAAAAAGTATTCAAACAGAACAGTTGTACTATAAATCTGAAACAGTGCACCGAATGGTTCACCTACCAACTAAAAATTTGACTTAAGTTTTGTAATTAGGTTCTCATCTTCTGATATACAGCACTCTGCATTGTATAATATTCGGACAAATAAATTATAAACATTTTTTTAATTTATTTTATATAAATTTTAACATAATCGGACGAATAATACGTTATATTATATGATACAATATAACAGAAAATACGAATCCAAATTTTTAAAATTCTTTAGACTTTATGCCTCCACTCCACATCCACAACTAGTCACCTACAACACTAACGCTACTAGAATCACACAAGCATCATGCAAATTTTAGTGCCACTTTTAGTGCCTTTGCTTTATGACCTTTGTGGAGTAAACCTATATTATATCATTTCATTTTTCTCTTTGACTCGGAATTAGTTTGAGTTTTGACACGTGTCTACTACTACTCTTTCGACCTAGCTAGCATGCTGCTCTTTTTATCAACCAACAAGTGTTACAAAAAGTGCACATGTTTAACTCAAGGGGTTGCTCATTTTATGCATGTCAGAACAAGACAAATAAAGTCAAGTTTTAATTAATGAGGGGAAAAGGCCAAGCTTAGAAGAATTTTAGTGGTGATATATAAAACTAAGAAAAAGATATTTAATGTGAAAATATGTATTATAGATAGAAAAAGTTTTACAAACATAATTGTTAGTAGGATCTCTTGACAACAGTTTATCTATCTTGGCTATTTTGATAACTTATTTTCAAAACATGTCAAAAAATCTTAAAGAACTGAAATATATATTTTATACAATTTAATTTTAAATATTATTTGATGTTCAACCAAATACCAGTATATTATGAACTTCTGCAAATATTTATGTCATTTGATAAACAATGAAACTTATATAATTATTTCATTACTTTTTATGTATATAATATGTATAAAATATAGGTTATTTTTACATATGTCATGGTTGTCCAACTAATTTATTATTAATAAATCTCCAACCAAAAAAAAAGTATCGAGTTGTCCAGTTGACCATTTTACTTTAGGCTTCTGGCAATTGGTACTGCTATTCTCCATGGTCCAAAGTGATAAATTTTGGAAATAAATTTACAAAAAAAAAATATGATTTAAATATAATACGGATACAATATTCTAAAAATAAATTATGTAAACATAATTCATATATCATTGTATTAAATTCTGAAATTTAAAAAAAAACAAATTATGCGAATAATCCACAAATAATTTGTAAATTTTATAAAGTTTATGAATAATTCAAAATTTTTTGAAAAAGCTTTTGCGAAAAAATCAAAAAAATTTCGTTTAATTTGTATGTATTCATTAAAGAGAAGTCAAAAATGAATAATTTACAAATTATTTACAAATCAAATAATTTATAGGGTGGGGATCTATTGATAAACAATTAATTAGATAACATTGATGACAATTTCTCAAATAAATTAAAAAAAAATTTACAAATTTATAATTCAACTTTTATGTTTATTGTGTTTCAAGTTTCATACAATTTAACTATTATTTTATATTTCATCAAAAATAATCACAATTACAGGAAATTTACAATAGTCTAAATCTAATAAACTTCAATGGAATGATAAATGACTCTTAAATTACATAAAATGAAAATACAATCAATCAATTATAAGTTAAAAAAATATATTTATAAATTATCTTCTATTTTTAAAAATTTTTAAAAATTTCTTATCAAAGTTGTGGAGTTTATAGTTGTCTATCCTAATTAAACATCATTTACGTGCGAATCTTATTACTACAATTGATATCAGACTATCAGCCTATTATGGCCTTTAGGGCTTTGAGACGCAAAGGATGGAATCTGGCAAGTTCATATCCTTTGAAGTGGACAACTATTTCAGGAGATGAAGTGAGCTGAAATTATATATAAGTACTGTAACATACAGTATAAAGATTCATGTGGGAAGATTTATAAAGAAGATTTTTGTCCAATACACATGAAGTATTATGGAAGATGTGAATTCAACCTGGCCTTGTGTTGGATCCTGTCATGATTGAATTCTTGCTTTTTCAAGGCTTGAAAATTTCACTGATAAAATTTATTTCAAGCATAACTACGTTGCAATTCATAAATCCTAAATTTATCATGATCCTCTAATGAACTCTTAATTAAAATTAAAATTTTCTTGATCCATGTTGTCGATCTTCTAGAGAGACATAATCCCATTAATCACCAGATTCCTTAAGACTTTACGGTGATATCCCTCTTATCCGATGGAGAAATAAAGAGGATCGGTGCAGACAGTTTTCTTCTCTTCTCAAAAAATCTGAAAATTGAGAGAAATTGTCTGACAATTTCTTCTTTAGAAAAATAATGGAGAGAGAGATGGAGAGGGAGGACGGTTCTGTAATATATAATGGGCGCAAATAACTGAAAGGTTGGCAAACTAAAAGTTATGGTTTAGCGGATCCATACCAGATTCAATTTCTTTCTTATCAGGTTTAACAAATCCTAATCAGAAAATTGCCTATTAATTGTGTTCTCTGGGGACCAATAGCATAATTATATCATTACCAAATTTTATATAATTTAAACCATCATTAAATCATAAAATTATTAGTACGCATTATATACATTAAAAACCTCACTTTTCATGACACATATTAAACCCAATAAATAATACTTAATTCGATCACTTTATAACGGATCTAATTAGATATTTGACAATTCATTATTCAATATATATTTATATTATATATATAAATTCATATATGTTATTATTAATAGAAATTAATTCCAACATTCACTGCTTCCTCTCTGAAAAAGGTGTCTATTGACTATTCAGACAGAGAATAATGCTCTGATACCATGATGTGGAATTGAGACTGAGAATTGTTACCAGGACTGTGTACTATTTATAGGCAATGCCTTTCTTAACTCTTGGTCTATTTGACCTAAAGAGCAAATATTGTACAGATCTGATCGATTTTACAGATATTACTTTATATATTTGATAATAACGTTCGGCTAGTTGATTGGCAGAGAAGGTATTGAGCTGGCTTTCAAATTTAATCGATGATAAGAATTCTCTGAGATCAATTAATATTGTGTCACAGTTCCAACTTCCATGAAAGAAAGAAGAATTGAGGCCCGGTGTTAATTTTGCTTTCCTGTACAAACTTTACATGCTTCTACTGTTCTACAGTTCTACTTCCATGCTCTGTACCAGTATCAGCATAGATAAGAGCATGTAACGTAGGAAGTAATTTGAAAGAAATTAAGACGCATGACGGATTGCGGTAGTACCCTGATCAGGCAAGTCGCATAAACCCATACTTATGCGTGCTGTCAAACAGACATAAGTAAAGGTGAATTTAATGTAAGTATGTGACATATAAATTTGTAATATATTGCAGATAGTTTGTTTCTCTGTAGGTTAATAGTTCCATACCTATACTAACCGTTCCAAACCAAACAAAAAGATATGTTTAATTTAATGCAAGAGATGGATTTATCATACTCTGCAAGTTGATTTATAGGTGGAGTAAATATTGTGACAATAGTTTGTCAAGATATCTTGCAAGGTCAAAGAATTGCATCGAGTTTCAGCCTTTGATTAATGTAATCAAATTTGTGATGTATGAGATTCGGTATATGTTGTTTGAGGCAGTTGGTTAGTATGGTGGTTAATTATGATTGTCCCTGATACAATGCTGATATGTCTGAATTCAGTAAATTCATCAGCTTCTATTTTTAATAAGTTTTGCTGTCAGTTGGTTTAATCTCCAGAGATCTAAACTGTTATAGTAGACGACCTCAAGGATAGTTTATATGTCATGGAATATTAAGTCAATGAATTTATGGTTAAACTTTGCTGAGAACCCGTCTGATCTGACAGTCTTTCCTTTTACCATGCTCTATACTGCACAGCATATTTCATCTGGTGTAAAATGTTGATCCCAGTAGATGAGAACATTTTGGGTTTAGAATTCGTTTCGGTGCGTACTGCATTGATTATACAGTCGGTGATCCTAGGACCGTGAAAGTTCGGTTGATTTTCAATCATGGTAGGGACGGCCGGTAGTAAACATACATAAACACAGACTGGTCTATTAACAGACCATAAATAAACAAAACTTCTATATAAATTGTGTCTAATGCAGCTGTTTGTTTTTACCATTCATTCAATCACCTGTTCCAACTACTAAGCCATTGTTTTTTTCTCTCTACTTCACTTATTCTGGTAAGTCCATGAAGAAAATCCGACTTGGTTGCAGAAACCTCGGTAAATGATCCGAGAAGAAGTGCTGATTGGTTCTTATGACAAGAGGGTTAGAAATACATTAGCACCAGAGATTACTAAAAGGAAGACAGCATTGATTCTGATAGCCAGAGAAAAGTTCATCTTGATTTCTTACAGTTGTAATACAAAAATACAAACACAATAATAAAACTCAATGCTATATAACCAAAGTACAAGGCAATGAAAATGAAACTACGTATTGTTGTCATTTCCCAAGCGTAAATTGCAGCTTTTATTATTAGTGAGGTTATTACTTTCTGAATATATTATTCTAACAGAAATATAACAATTCATCACATATATAGAGGATACATCGAGAATACAAGTATATAAACATTATGACCTCCTTGAGGAGCATTTAACGCTTCGTAGTACATTCTACAGATAAATTTCATGTTGCTTCAGAAATATTTGTAAGATAACATATGCAACTTGAATAGTAAACTTTCACTGTGAATTTCACATGAGGATTAACAATATGATAATACACAACATAATAACCTACTATTGTATTTTCAGACCATAGTCAAATGCCTCCTCATGCTGCCAATACTTCCGCCCCGTGTTTACCCCTTTCCTTGATCTTGTCAATGATGCACAAAGCACATCTTTCTAGATAACCAGGCTCACTGGAGCATAATGTAAATCCATTTAAAACAGCAGAGAAAACACAAAGGCAGAGAAAAAGAAATGGGTATCCCTACTAATACACCTCAAGCTACAGCAAACAGCATAAAATGGTAATATTATAATCACCGGAACAAAAGACAAAGCAGAGGCAGAATCAGTCCTTTTCAGCAGGCATCAAACGAAGCCTCTCTTCTGTGTTTTGAGACAGGAGGGAATGGAGATCGCTGCCATTGGCCAAACTGTTGAACTCAACTGACTTGGAGGGGTTGGCAGGGTACCGGCGCTGACAGAGGGTCATGAGACGCTTGATGGACTGCAGGTACTTGCGTGTTGTCTCATCATTCATGATGTGGGCCACGCTGTTTGTGTAAATCTTCTCCCGTGCGGAACGCTCGTGAATGCCAACCATGGTAACCCCGATTGGCCAAGGTGCATTGCCAATGGCTAGCTTAATGTACTGATCCATGGCTGCCAGGTAGTCCCGTTTCATGCAGCATTCTACCACCACCATCAATGCTTGACGGATGTCAGCTGGAAGGATCTGTAGGTATAATAGAAGACATACTCCCGTTAAAACTATAAATTTGATCATCATTCCTCAACAATAAAACAGAATCATAGAATAGCAGTTATCAGTTGATGCAGAATGAACCGTAGGACCTTACTTAGCAAGGAAAAATCTCTTTTCCTTAATTGCATCTGGCATGTGCCTTTCAACATTCTTTGGGTTATTAAAAGAGCTATAGATGTCACACAGAGCACAATTCTTCGTCTTACTATGTTCACCTAGCACTCAAGATGATCTTATTTAGGGCAGTATCCTGTTCCAATTAGAACTGGGATCTTCTGAGTTCATATTATGAGATATGAACTGTATCTACTTGGAATAGGAATTTCTAAAGCTATACTGAGCCTTTTCTTCCACTAATTATCGGTTCAGGATGTTATTTTCATCTGCATTGCTTAGCATAGAACTGTAACATAGAGATCAAGTATTGCTTAGCATTTTCATCTGTATTAGGTTTTCTGGAACTAATTTTTTTTTAATTTTCAATCTCTATGTGACAGTTCACTGCAGGGTTTGTTTAACAAGAAACAGCGGTACTTGGGAAATAAAAAACTACAGCCGAACATATATATTTATTGAATTATATCAGTTCTTTCGAAACTTATCATTGCTTCAGGGGCTTAAACTACAATCACAATAAATTATTCAGCTTTACTATTTCAAAGATGCTCCTGCTTAGATCAGTTCTAATCACTGGATTCGGCCCAAAAGAGCACACAACTATCTAGATATATAATAGATAAAAAGAAAAAAAAACGAAGTATCACCTTTTTACGGCAGAACTTAAAGAGGGGAGTCAGATAGCGAGCGCACTGCTTAAAAGTGGCAAAAAGAGATTTCCCTTTCGCGGATCTCTTGTCAGTCTCACTCATGTCTTTGAGTTCCTGCTTCCACTCATTCAAAAGCCTCTTGAAAAACACCAGGATTTTATCTTCATCACACAAATCCTCAAATTTTGCCGACATCCTCGCCCCATCCTTGTCGTCCTTCCCCCCCTCGTCGCCACTCAGTACTAGGTCCTTATCCCCCTCCTCTTGGCCGCCATTGGCCTCATCATCTCCAATGCCAATCCCATCCATTTCTCTACCCTTGTCCTTTTTCAAAAAGGAGCCACCTCCTTGCCCCGATTTCTGGCGTTTTCTCATCTCAGATATGTCCCGCAAGAAATCGTTCGTCTGCCCCTCAATCATGTCACTGTCAATCTCTATAATCCCCGACTTGAGAGTGAGCTTGAGACGGTCCAGCCGAGCTGCATCATCTTCTCCAAAAAGAGTAATCGGCTGCTTGAGCATGCGGAGACGGCGAATGACCTCGTGGCGAGGGAGAACGAGGTCGTCGATCGGGAGGGATTCCGGGTGACTGGTGGTAGGGTTAGGGTTTGAGGAGGAGGAAGGGGCGGAGGAGGAGGAGGCAGCGTTAGAGGAGGCGGAGGCAGTAGAAGCGGCGTCAGTTGAGGATGACTTGGCGACGAGGGAGCGGTGCTCGTCTTGACGGAGTTTCTGGATCTCTTTTTGCTCGATTTCGGAACGACGGAGGAGCTTCTTGCCTCCGAAATCGGCGGCGAGGTTCTGTCTCTTTCTCTGTAGCTCTCTCTTGAGCAGATCCATGTCGCCGATCAAACCGCCGTCGCTACTCTCTCTCTCTCTCTCTCGCTCTCTCTCGCTCTCTGGTGGAGTATGTCGACAAAGACGAAAGGAGAGGAGGAGGAGGCAGAGACTGGATTAGAGAGGAAATGCGGAGTCGGATCGAAATCCACTAGTGACATGGGTTATAGGGTTAGGTCGTTCGGCAACCGTCCGATGAACCGACCTAAAAAAAAGAATTCACCGAGTCACCAATTGTTCTATCCAACCCGTCTCAAGGACGGTTCGACTCGTATTAAATTGTACAAAATTCACCTTCCTTCAGCTAGCTGGGCAGTAGCGATCTATAAAGATATATAAATGTGTCGTAACTTTTCTGTATATATTAATGAGACGTATCGTATTATATAAATATGTATAAAAATTAATACGTATCATATTATGTCATATTTTTTAATAATAGAGTTAACGACGATACTTCTAACGACACGATACGTCTTAACATATCGTATTTATACATGTTTATATATATTTAGATGTTTTTTTGACCTTTTTAATTTAAAATTCTGAATTTAATTATTAAAAATATGTAAAAATTCAAAAAAAAATAGAAAAAATTTCAAAGAATGAAGGAATTTTTTTTACAATAATATATTTGTTGAAAGGCTGGGGATCCCTTAACAATTATATACTTTGACAACCTTGATAATAAATTTTTAAATAATTCCAAAAATATAGAACAAAATAAAAAAAGTTATATAAACATATTCTCTAATTTATAAATTGGTTGTGTTTTAGATTTCATATAATTTAAGTCTTACTTGATACTCCATCAAAGACCATCAAAATTATATAATATTTACAACAGTCCATATTTAATGGTCTTGATGAAATATCAAATAATTCTTAAATTATATGAAATTTGAAATACAATCAATCTATAAATTACAAAATATGTTTGTAATTTTTTTCTATATTTACGAACTTTTATTATTTATTTTGAAAATTATTTAAGAAATGATTGTCAAAATTATTAAAATATTAATTATTAAGAGATCATCTCCCTTTTTAAAATACGCTTATAATAATATTATAATAACTATTTTTTAAAATTTCATAAACGTATCTATATATGTTTAAACGTGTCTAAATATGTCACATATCAGTTAAGCATTTGAACGTATCATGTCATACCGTATTCAGTACACTTAACACTTAACATAATATTTATAAGATTCCGACGCATGACATGTGAAACAGTTGAATATTTTATCTTTTTCGGTTTTCACTGCAAAAGGTTTGACAATGCTTATATACGACATGTTCTCTGAATCTGCATGCTAAAAGAAAGCTGATTTCAAAAGAAGACAATTGAACTCACATTCATAGAAGAACAGTTTCAACACTCTAGTAAATAGTAATAGCACTGTTGGGCCTGGCCCAATTTGTGATAGGCGCATGGCACAATTGAACAATTACAATATGAATTTTGAACATCAACAACATTTCATAACATCCTACAAATCCTAAATCTGGCAAGCAAAACACAAGAAAAGACACACCAGTCCATAGTCTAAAACTGCAAGTTACACATCCAATCTAAAAAGCTAATTCATCATTTCATCATGTCAAATATTAGGGTTTGCAGCGAAGAAAGCAAGGGCACCCACAAAAGGAGCATTGATATAAGTCGCCGGCTCGGACTGTCGGTAATTATTCCTGTCATCCGAGAACCCGTCTCCACTGTCAGGACCGCCCACAATCGCCCCGACGAGTAAATTTGGATTTGGTGATCTGGAATAGAGGTATTGAAACCCATCGTTGCAGGAAATGCGACCAGGGTGGTCCCGCGTTGCTGGTAAGGACGACCCGCGATGGTGCACGTGCAATGGGTACCGGTTGCCAAATCCTACCATGTAGGATGTCCTTGCCGGGTTCTGACCCAATATATAGTCCACCTGGCAGTTGAATTGCACTGGATTTATTCCTTTCGGAATGAACGAAAACATGTAAAATAAAAAATTCCTACTGTTGAGCATACCATGCCACAAGGTTCTTTTCTCATTTCGGGTAAACTCGTTACTTCAACAACATACAAATTTGTTTTCTGTTGCTCATTAATTTGTTGATAGATTTATTGCTACTCAAGTGTAAATTGAGGCTAGATAAAATTGAGGGTCTAAAAACTTTTAGAGAACTGATAACTGACACCTACTTATGGGTAAATTTTGGATGAATTGAGGCATGATTTACAAAGATGAGCTCACTTTTGGTATACTGGTGAAATTGCTAAATTCAGTTTGGTACCTGTTTCTTTGCTAAAGAAATGAGGTCTGTTGCAGAGACAGTGGTACTGCCACAGGAGATGGATGCTCCATTTGTGTTGAGGTACTTGGCATATGTGAGAAGTAGAAAAGTAGTAGATGTCACATACTGTAAGTTGCTCTCACTTCCTTTGTACAAAAGCCCACCTGTTAATTAAAAACAAAAATATTTAACTTTTTTTTTAGATATTTTTTTTGTTCTATCAGACAAATTTTCCATGTTAATTAGTCTAGAAAATTAGCTTTTGCTTTGCATTTGTTCAGTTCCAATTGCAAGCCTATTGGTCTCAGAGAATGAATGAATTATTATTTTTTTTAAAATAAGTGCTCTCGTTAACCCCGGTATTTATTTCTTTTCAAATATCTTTTACCGGATTTGAATCTGCATCTCTCCATAGAGAGACGAGACTTATCATCATTATACTAAGCATGCGGTTCTAAATGAATTAATTAATGAGAAATTAATAACCTGGTGTGTACTGGGATTGGAATCCATTTGATCCAGGTACAAGAGAACAAATGTAATTATCTGAGTGAACTTTGTACAGCTGCAATGAATCTATCCTGTTTTGTAAGAACCCCTAAAAAAACAAATTACATAATTATATATGTCATTACAAAATATTCAGTTTATTTATCAACACTATTCGATCAATTTTAAAGCCTTGTTTTTGTTACCTTGGAGAGAAGAACCTTTGTGCCAATGCGCTTATCATCCCAACTGAAGGAAAAATCATCCTCTTCGGCACCAAGAGTGTGGCCGTTTGATTGAATGTATGACATATACGATATGTTCTCCGATGCCCGATGCAACCATGACGCCCCCCATAGCAGCTCATCCTGATATATGTTCTTCAGTTATATTCATGCTTAGAGGACAAACTAAATTAATCGAGATTGATTCGAAGAGCTTAATTACATGATAGCCAGAGTATGAACAATAGAAGGGGCACACCACGGAGCTCAGCGAATCACTGTATGATCCCCGGTATCTATCTGCAAAGTCAAATACCTGTAACAAAATTTTTAAAAAATTAAATTTATACAGAGAAAAGGAAAGGAAACGGTATGAAACTATTCCTTCTTTCACATATTTCAAACAAAATTTTTCAAACTCAGTCAAATGCCAGAACTTAGCATTTCTTTCAAATTTAGCTATAGGAGAGGTGTTTCTTTTGTATTTATATTTTTAGTGGGCCCCACATGCCATACACTTAGAAAAACTATGGCACATTTGTACCATAGAAAAAAAAATATGGCAACGGATGTGAATCCGTATTTTTATGACCTTAGTGGCAGCTTGAAACAACTTGGCAGAGTAAGCTGGATCGCAATCCTTGAACACGATTGATGCAGCAGCCAATGCGGCAGCAGTTTCAGCTGCCACATCAGATCCGGGATTCTGGGCGGTGACCCGGTATACGTTTCGCGGTGTATCCATGTCCTCAGGCCGCTCCCAGCACCTGTGGTCCTGGTTTGGATCTGCCACCTGCAAAATAAAAAAACAAATAAGAGAAACACATATTAACTAAGTTTTTTTTATTGCCAAATAAAAAATTGAAAATGGTGATATTGTTGTGATTCTTTTCAATCTGTGGTCACAAGACAAATATGCATAATATATGAAATAAAACAAAACAGGACCCTAAAGAGTTACATAATATGTAAAATAAAGCAAAACAAGACAAATGTGCTCGTTTTCACTTTGGAATTGATAATTGCACCAAACAATAAAGTGACAAATCCTAATGTCATCTTGCTTTGCTTCACGTGTGATACAACCATATTATAATTTTTTGTTTTTTTGAAAAAACGACCATTTTTGTGGAGGATCAAATTGCCAATAAATCAACAATTTCATCTTATACATAGCAAGCTCTGATTATGTACAGCTTGCAACATGAATGATTACTTACAATTGTAGAGATCAACAATACTCCAAATTGGTCATTTGAAAAAATAAAACACACATGAAACAATTGTCATCTCTGCCAACAGAACTTGTCTCTTTCCATTGTTTCAAAATCAAAACACACATGAAACAATGCTCAGTCGGCCAGTCCCGAAACATATTTCGCTATCGCTGTTCTGGTCACACATTCTCAACCCGATAAATCAAACTGATACCATCATATAAATCTAAGTTGAATCAGAATAAAAGACCTGGACATAAAGGGAATCGGGAGTTGCGGTGGCAGCCTTGAGGAGGTAATCAGAGCCCCACCTGACAGCTGTTCTGGCATTTTCAAGTTGGCCAGACATCATGCTTCCAAACTCAATTATGCTCCATGCTAACATCGTCGTGGTGAAGGCCATCGGGAGCCCAAACTTAACATTGTCACCGGCATCGTAGTAGCCCCCGACCAAATCCACCTGCAGTGAATTTATCAACATATATTTCTTTTTCTTCTCTATGGTGCTTACAGTAAGAGAGCGTTATATTTTTTTTGGAGGCAACCTTCATATCATTGTACAGTTCATATATCATTCTTGTTTAATTATTCACCATTTTTTTAAAGTAAACTCCTGTGTACGTAGTAATATGAATATTTACTCATCTCAGCAGTGAGCAGTTCATTTTATTTTAAAAGAAAATAAAGTAGGAAGCTTTGGCGAACTTGGTATGCAGATCCGTCAGAGAGACCGGAGTTGCCTCTCCAGGTGACACGTTGATTAGGCGGCAGCTGGCCCGACCTTTGCGCTTCGAGAAACAAGATAGACTTGTCTAGTGCATCCGCATAATTGAGCGTTGCAGTGACACAATGGCGGTTTATCAAAAGCAAGAAGACACAGAATGGGAGGTAGAAAAAGAAGATTTTGAGAACCATTTTCTGGACTCAAGTTTGAAAGTTGCTTTGGCCTCTGTGTGAGTGTCTGTGTGTTAATTACAGTTGAAGGAGACGTAAGAATTTATAGTGAAGAGGAGGAGGAAATCATGAACAATTTGCTAAATAGACTTGGTTCATGTTTATAATATATGTACTATGGAAGTAAAGTTGTAGTGAGTTTAAATTCATTAAGATTATCGGTGATTTAACTCAAAAAATTATCAAAATGATTTTAAACGATAAATTCAAGTTACTCAATAAATTATTCAGATTAAAATCTTACAGGATACTGAAATTTTCTATTTTTAGAATTTTTTAATTATTTTTTTGAATTTTTTTAAGTTGACTCTAATAATAACAATAAAAAAATAATGATTTTTTGCATATAAATATAAATTATTTTCAAAAATATGAAACAAATAATTAAAAAAAATTATTGAACAATTTAAGTTTATCGTTTGAAGTCAATTAGACAGATTTTGAATTAAGAACATCAAGGAATCCAGTGCTCATAAAAGCACACTAACTTTACTCTATATTATAATAACATAATATAATAATAGATGTATCATGGAGGCTGAATAACAGTTGAGAATTTGTGTAACAAGTAGGAGGAGTGTATCTAGATGAAGAGACTGAATGTGGCAAGTGCGACAGTTGGTCGTTGGAAGGAACTGAAATATGAGCGCTTAATGTGGGCCCCGCTCTAACTTGATCACGGGTTCAAATGTGACATGTCATAAGTTACTCTGTTGCAAGGAACCATGTTGTACCTTGTGTTGTGTACCTTGTGTTGTGTATCTTGTGTTGTGTACGTGCATCTCCAACAAAAGACAAAAAAAGAAGGAAAATGTTTGAGAGATACCATCGTTTATATAATCGTCAATAGTTACAAAAGGAAAAAACAAAAGGAAAATGTTTGGGAGATACCATCGTTTATATAATCATCAATAGTTACAAAAGAAAAAAAAAAGAAAATGTTTAGGAGATACCATCGTTTATATAATCATTAAGATTGATTTTATTATTTATATAAAACGAGTTATTATTCACATTAACGATTTTATTGTGCAATTTATTTTGTATAGTATTTTATTATTCAATTAAAATATCACTAATCCGAACAATAACTCACTTAAATTGAGTAATAACAGTACTGTACAAATAAATTACATAATAAAATTATTAATATGAATAATAACTCATTTAATTTAAATAATAAAATCGGTATCGACGACGACGACGGTATCTATATATGAGCTCCCAAAAAGAAAACCAACGAATGTATAAATGTAAATGGTCACATTTGTCAACAGAATTAGAATGCTACAGAAGATCCGAAAGAAGTCATGAAATTACTGAGAGAGTACGGAGTTAATATGAAGTGCATATGAGACAAATTTTGGTTTAATTAAACGCTGTAATTAAGGTGGTTTTTATTTTATGCTGTAAATCTAGGCGCCAAATTATTTACTTTTAACTATCTTGTTTTGGAAAAAAAATATATATAAATACTTATTGAAAAATAAATTTACTTTTGATTGTGGACATTTATTTTTTCCCGCTGCTTGTAGTAGAATAGTACTGTCATTTTTTTTCTTTTAACCTTCGATTGAGGACATATTTAGTTTTGTGATTTCAGCTCTCGTACTTCCGACTTCACGTCCTCTGTAGTACTACAAGTGGAGTGAGCAGAATGTGAACCGTTCAATATGAATCTTATTGTTGTTTGCTCTATTAAATTTATTCTGTAAATAATATCCGACGGTCTAAATCAGTTAGACTACTCACTTCATATATGGAGTAATACAGATGAGTCGGACTCCACACCTCTATGATTCCCTTTGGCATAACGAGAACCAGTGAACTAGCAGTACAACTTTACATCCTATTCAGTTCACGTGATGGAAAAAACCTAACAATTAGCATGAGAGAATATTATGGTTTGGCATATCTCTCAATCAAATTTTACTTGGTTGGTTTTCTTTTTTTTTTCCATTACGCCCCTATTAAATAATAATATAGAAGAATAAAAAGATAACCCTCCATAGTACCGGATTCTCAAATAATTATCCAACAAAAATATTTTTTAATTTTTCTCTATAAAACAAGGCGTTGGTTTCGCTGGTGAAAAGTCACGAGATCTTTGTTGTGCTTGTGTATCACTTTTCCTGTTCCTGCTCGCCAAAATAATTTTCTGCTTGTTCCTGCTAGCCAAAATAATTTATTGTTGGGTTATGTAGGAGTAGGACCACATACTGACACAAAACAAGTTGCACCATCTTTTTCCCTCTTTTGGTTGAAAAACCAGTTGCACAAATTAAAGAGGAAGAAAACAGTAAAGAGGGGAAACCCAAGAAGAACACATATTCAACAAACTGAAAGGAGTTGACAAACACATTACAGAACATTAAACAAAAGTGCCAATTGAAAACAAAAAAAAAAACATCCAATTGCGATGTTTGCAAGGGAAATCTAGACAAATATTAAAGCAATCAGAAGTACAAGCTTCACACCAACTGCTAATCTCCACACAAATGAAAACTAGTACTAATTAATGTCCATAGCAAAATATTACATCAGAATAATGGGGGAGGATCACCACAGTTCGAATTGTCATGCCCTTTCTTCAGGAGAGCCGCTACAAGAGAAGATACATTAACTTAGAAAAAAGGGGGAAAATAATCAAATCAAAACACAATGTTAGATGCCTACTGGCTCCTACTAAACAATAGTTGTAGGTTTAATTTGTTAGATATGGTATTGTTTACCAAGATGTCATAACCAGGAATGGATAGATTTAATTAATTTCCCTAAAGAGTGATGCTAGTATATACTTCATGAGTGACATGCATGTGAGCTTACTCTACAATCCATTGTATTGGGTTCAAGTGAAGAATCCAAACTGTTGAAATCAATCTATTTTATGAGTGGTGTGTTTATATGCCAAATTAGTCGATTTTTAATTATTTTTTCTTATAAAGTCAAGTTTCAATTTCTGCTACCACTTATTAACCTGAACAATACCAAACAAGCTACATGCAAATGCAATTGCAAAGTTAAAACCAATGTTAAAATGATCAAGCAGAGATTTCAGTAAAAAAAATTGCCTCAATTTACCTTTCTTTCATATAAATGTGAAACTAGGCCTCAATGTTTGTTTATGCAGCTTAATTAAGCCTGTTGACCCAGTTATGCAACATTAGGTACAAGTGAGTTTTCGCTGTCCCTCGTTTAACCAAACTGGCCCCAAATTTACTAAGAGTTATGTAACAAAGCACAAAAAATCTAACAACAAATAAATAACAGGGAGAAAGTAGATAAAAAAGGTTATGGTACCATACCAGCACGGTTCCAAACCTGATATGCTAATATATGTATAATAAAAATATAAAAGAGCTACGCACCTGCGGTACCTGTCTCTGCCTCTTTCTCTATCCCTCTCCTCAGACCTGTCTCTGTCTCTCTCCCTCTCCTTCTCTCTGCCCCTCTCCTCAGACTTCTCCCTCTCCTGCTCCCTTCCCCTCTCCTCAGACCTCTCTCTCTTTCTCCCCCTATCCCTATCCCTCTCCAGATCCTTCTCCCTAACCTTCTCCTCAGACTTCTCTCTATATCTACCCCTCTCCCTGTCCCTCTCTCTCTCTCTTGATCTGTCTCTCCCCCTCTCCCTTGACTCCCTTTCCCTCTCTCTTGACCTCTCTCTCTCCCTTTCAGGAACTGGACTATCAGTCCGCCCATTCGCCGGGCTCCTGGACCGAACCCGCTCTGGGCTTTTGACACGGCCGTTGTTATCTCTTGGGCTCGGTCCACGGCCATAATCAGGGCTGCCCCTTTCACGGCCCCGCCCATAAGGACTGGGGGACCGGTCCCGCGCCCGGTACCTGTCCCGGTTAGGCGACCTGTTATCGCGGCCCCCATCACCATCTCTATCCCTTCTGCTGGGGCTCTGGTGGCCATTCCTCTCATCATCATCCCTCAATGCATACTCGACGGAGAGAACCCGATCCAACAATTTGCTACATTTTAAAAAAAAAAGATGGAGTTAATTCTATCGACTGTAAGATAGATTGCAGAAAACGAGTAGGTGTTGGACATTAACACTACACCAGTCTACAGAAGTAGAGCCTCAAAAGCGAGACATATCAGCCAGAAGTACCAAAGCAAACATCAAAGTTTGGATAAGAAGTTACGTAGAAACTTACATAGTCGAAATTTAAAAAAAAAAAGGCCAATCCAGTCTAATAAAGCCCATAAAAACAAACAAGAAACAGAGTGATGTAACAGATGGATTAACCAACCAGCTGGTAGATACCAGGACATACCAGATTATCCCAGCAAGCAAATTCCTTAACCATAGTGCCTAGCACAATTCAGTATATACTCAAAAAGGCATGTCAACCAATCTAAAATAAAAGATTTCTTCTACTTTTGAATGGTGTTGGCTGGGAGGCCATCAAGTAATAACAAAAAGCATTATCTAATATCAACAGCCTCAAAGCACTTCTGGCTCATGGAATTCCAAGAAGCTATGATATCCATATACCATATGCAAATACAAGGGCATCATTGTTAGTTCTGACCTTCCATTAGTTGCCTCAAATGCCTTGCTTGCATCATCCAGGCTATCATACTGCACAAAGGCAAAGTTACGACGGATCCTGATGTTGACGATCTTGCCATAAGGCTCAAAGTGGCGCTCCAGGTCCCTCATGCGGGTGCTGACAGGGTCAAAGTTTATGACAAAGAGAGTCTTCGATGGCTTTATGCTGCCCGGCGACCGCCGTGAGCCCCGGCCTATTCGGCTGCCCCCTCCGCCACGATCTTCATGCTGATAGAACAACACACAAAGAACTTATTTTAGTATGATTGAATTGTATTTTTTATTTGTTTGTATGACCTCTCATTTCTTTGTTTCCTTGTTTGTTGCTTAAACATATAAAATTCAATTTAAAGAAGCAACTTTAAGAGGAAAATAACATAGAACAATGGCATCATCTCAAACTTGATGTTCCACTTCAATTGAAATCCAGTCCTCAACTAAACACACAGCTCTTCTTGCATTTCTTATACAAGATTGATTTACTCTAATCTATTTCTAGCATGCCTTTTTTCTGGGTTATTCACAAAGGAGGGAACATCTCAGTTATTAAATGCACATCTCATCTTTCTATTAGCCCTCTATAGCACAAACTAGCCCAGCTTCAATGTTTTATATAATGTGCTTGCAGCATGAAAATAAGTCCGCATTTTCTCAGAAACCCAGCTTAATATATTTATACTCGGGTGCATTTTCCACGGGAATAACATAGTTTGGATGCGGCTGGACTAATGTGAAGCTTATATCTTTTAAATAACTAAATAATTTCTCAAAATTTATCTTTCCAAAAAGTGAAAAAATACAGTTAAGTAATAATCAGTTCTAGCACCTTTGCCCATTCAATACGAAGCCTGCGACCTTTTCTGCCAAATTCAGTTCTATCGAGGGCTCGGACTGCATCATCAGCATCCCTTTCATCCTCCATGTAAACAAAAGCAAAACCTACAAATTTCATGCAAAATTAATGAGTTTAACTATTTAGAATTTTGATACTGGAAAATAAAACAGACATTTTGTAAATTAACCAAAGTAAAAAAAGGACAAATGGAAAGAAGAATAACAGGTGAGCCCCTCCAATTAAACTATTAGAAATTCGGGCTAGTATGCAGGAACAGACCTTAAAATAAATGTAGAGGTACAACAAAGATGAAAATGTGAAAAGAAAGGCAATTGCATTAGGATTTGCATTTGGTGGTTGTTTGACAGTCAGAAACTACGGTTGTGCCACCACCTCCATTACATTGTTCCTGCTTGGTAGTGCATGAGTGTACCAACATAGAAGATGTGGTAGACCGGTAGGGATGATAGAAAAATAGGCAAAATTGCATGAGAGAGGAGACACTAGGGTTGGTTTAGTGCCCCAAGTGAAGGGAAATGAGTGGGGTAGGACCCGGTCCATCATCCAATAATATATCCTGCGCAAAGAAATTGCTGAGTACAGGACCTCAGGCACATAAGGAATAATTTTTGGTACATTCATACAAAATACGAAATAATTACATACAACCTTGAAACCAATATATCTAAAATACCTTCTGAAGTTCCAACTTTTTACATAACCCCATAAAAGTAACAAATATTCCAGATGTCTAAGATATAGTATTTTAAATGTTTTGACATCTTTCATTATTAAACTTCTCCAACTAAACCCTGAAAAGACACAAATCCAATTGGACCTTCAGTCCAGTTAGGAGCGAATATGCATTCATATAATGACTCTTTTGTGACGCTAGTCTGTGCAGCAACCTGCAAGAAGTACAGATCCAGCATGCCCTGTAGGTGGTGATGCCTCCATGTTGTGCATCAAAGTGAATAGAAGCAAATTGCAATTTCAAACCATATAAAGTTTCATTTAAATTGATTTTTTTGTCGTTTTCCGTTCTTTTTTGTTGGACTAATGCATACCTGACTTCATGTCAATCTTGTCAATTCGCCCATACCGCCTGAAAAGTCGTTCCACATCAGATTGTCTCGTATCAAAGTCAAGGTTCCCACAAAACACTGGCCTCATCTTTATCTGAAAAAATGATAACATCTTCAACACAATGTAAACAAAGTATTACTGTATTAACTTTTAAATTCAATTAGAATTGGTGTTTAATTTGCATGAGTAGGATTTGTAAGTTACAAACAAGAATCTAGACATCACCACTACTAAGGCATAAAGCGTCTGAAGGTCTGATTATGCTCCAATTAACCATGATTTGCGCAATTAAGAACAAGGATCAATTGATGAAAAGAACCTCAAGAAAAGAAAGAAGATCAAAGTAGTTGAATGGCAGTGATTACTGCTATCTATTGATCCGACAATCTATTTGTAGAGACTAATCGCAAGAACAATTACAGATCAATTCCTGTTGCACGAGAAACTAAAGGAAACTTTAGTTACAATTCTCTATTTCTTGAATTAATGCACGAAACGAAAGGGAAAATGACAGAAATAGACGATACCAACACAGATCGATATGGATAACCAAAATTCAGAACAAATAGGACTAGATCTCGCGAGGAGTGGGGTGCGTGTAGAAACCTCACCTTAGAATTGGAAGGTCGACAATAAACCCTAGATCTCGCTTTGGATGCGCCGTCCTTTGACGAAAGGAGACGGTTTAAAGATTTTAAATGGGTTCTGACTCTCTGTTAATTTAATATTTTCTACGACTTTTCACTTGAAACACTACGTGGCACAAAGAAATGGGCTTCCGATTTGCAGCCCATGTGTGTGTGTGTGTGTGTGTGTGTGTGTGTGTGTGTGTGTGTGTGTGTGTGTGTGTGTGTGGTTGGGGGTGAAAAAAAAAAAGAAAATCTTCAAAATTTCACTGATTAATAACAAACTCGCATGTGTACATCATAAATGGGCTGTTACTGAATTACGTCCATATTTCTATCATATATTTGGGAGGGTCACTTGATAATTTTTAATTTGACAATAAATTTTCAAATAAATTAAAAAAAGATCTTAAAAATAGAAAAGGTTTTATAGATGCATTCTTCAATTTATAGATCGATAGTAATTCAAATTTCATGTAATTTAAGTTATATTTTATATTAATTAAATACTGTTAAATATGGAGGGTCGTTTATAGACATTTAAATTTGAGTGGTTTCATTCTCATCTTTATCTCAAAAACAATATAAGTTGTACAAATTACACAAATTTCAATGGCATTTGATAGACTACCAATAAAATTCAAATTACATAAAATTTGAAACACAATTAATAATCCGATCCTTCAAACATTTTGCGGGAATAAGTTCTTATATGTTTATAAAATGTTTTTTGGAACATATCCGTGTGTTTTTGTGATTTTATAATCATAAATGAGACATAAATTGATTAAAAACATAAAGAACTCATTAAAACGCACTATAAATGTGTTTTGATTTTTAAAATTTTATGCAAAATCCATGTTATCGGATTATTCAAAATCTAACCCATACCTAACCAATTAAATTCAAAAATTTGTATTAGATGACATCTTAAATTCTGTCCATTACGTGTGCAACTATATATGCATAAATTTACTTGTACTAGATTCAAACAGATTTGTAATATATTATTCATAAAATTCAACTAGAAAACATTTAGAGTGCTATTGTAAAACCCTTAAAAACAATTATGGTCAGAACAAGAATTTAACAAAATCTGTCATATTAGTTATATAAAGGCTGATAAAGACTGCAAGAACAAGAATTGCTAAATCAAGGTCAGAACTCAAAACGGGTTAGAAATATATTTTGATTTAAAGGAAAATAGAAAGTATGGCAAGAAAGTTAGTATACAGGTGTACAATTTCAGAAAAAATAAACTAGACCACAAAACAAATGTACAAGTACACTAGTTTTAGCACTTGTTTTGAGTTTACGGGATCATAAAAGGATGCTTTTGCAATTCTATTTTTTCTATAGATGGCATCATTTTCCTATCTAAGAACCTTCTTGTGCTTGGCAAGACCAGCATCTCAATTCATCTTGGAGAAATCTGAGTAATTTTATTTACAACTTCCAGAAGAATTTACGGTTTTACCAAATTGTTGTGCAACCTCACAAAATCATTCAACGTGAGCTCACAGGGTCTTGCCTGCATTTGTTCAAGCAGAGAATTAACTAATTGAAATGGAGAATGTAGCAAAAATATATACAAGTTTCGGTAATAATTCTAATATCCAATAAACATACCGTGATTGGAAGCCCCATACTGTCAAGAGCTGATTCAATCTCAGTAGAAGAGCACAGATGGTGAAGTGATTTCCTCAACATTTTTCTCTTCCCATTGAAAGCAGAATTTACCTGAAGATTTAGATTTTAGAATTTGACAAAAATATCATAAAAAAAATCAAATTATCTGCACTGGAGTTTCAAATGCAAAATAGAGAGAATCAAATAACAAAAGAGGTGCTGACCATAGAAAAGAAGCTTTTAGGAGAAGCAACTGGTGGATACTCTGAAATCTGCTTCAATTTGAACTTTACGATTGCTGCATCAAACTTCAAATTTAATTAACAAGAAAACAAAAATATTAGATCTTGGAACCTTCACCAACAAACATACAATAATAGTAAGGGCAAAGTCATGCGTGCCCCCAAATTTCTGGTTAGAAACAAGATAAGCCCTTGTTTTCTTGTTTTAACCAGTTACATGTTTTTGTTTTCGATCATGTAAGCAAAGAAGATATGTTTTCTTGTTTTAACTAGTTACATGTTTTTCTTTTCCAAACAGAAACAAGATAAGCCCTTGCTTAAACTTCAAATTGTAGACCATCCAAAAAATACTATTTTGTTCACATGCCACATTTAGATTCATTTATTACCTTCAGAATTCCAGATATAAGAGTTGCTTGTAAAATATCAGCAAGCAGCCTGATTTATGAAATTTACCAGTAGGTATAAATGTGACCAATTTACAACTTGTAGGGGTGTAAACGGAATTTGTGATCAATCTTTCATATGTTTCAGAAAAAAGAGATATACCTTCGGTTGAGGGAAGAAATTTGTTCTTCCTACTTTTAACTTGTACTCTGGATCTGGAAATGGGAGTCTTAATATCAGGAATTCAGGATTACAAACATTAAGATTTTAGGTGGCTAAAAACATTCAATTTTTTTTTTTAACTATGTACTCCTCTTGTATTCTCTAATAAAAATGGAAAAATTCCCCCAACAAACTTCCTCCTGTTTCCTTTAACATGGTCCAAAGTAACTGTTCCTTAATACAAGGAGATACAGTGATTGGGAGTAAATGCAATCATTTTGAGATAGGTCTCGAGAAGAATGCCAGAAAAATCCTCATATTTTCTATGTATCAAGTTAAATTGAACCTTTCTTGTTTACAGAGGTAATTCCAAAATTGAAAGAACATTAAGCCAACAATAGATGATAACAAACATAAAAGCTCCCAAGAGAACTTTTTCAAAAGCTTTAGTTGTCCTTCTCCAGCAGTTATTCTATTATGATAAATGCATAATTCAATTAAAAGTATACCAAACAAAACTTGAAATAGCATACCAGAGTAGAAGTTGACAAAAATATTAATGGATCGATATTCAGGTGTCTCAACTGAAGCGTCAGCCAGCCGTGCAGCTGCCTCTTCCTGCAATTAGTTCAAGTCAACACCAATCTTTTACCTATTATGGTGTATAAAGAGTTTAATCCCAGGTACAGAACCTGCTTCTCTTCTTGTTAAGCTTGGTGCTTTAATCGCGGAGTTGAAGTTAAAATTAAGGCTGGGTTGGGTTAAACTAAGAATTACTGTCCAATTAAGACCATATTGCACAACTGATTGTTAATTGGGCACTTATGCTTTTAGCAATAGCAGAAACTAATGCCTTATGATAAACAGGAAGACAATATGAATATCTTCTGATGACTAATTTTGGAAAATGTGGCAACCAGTTTGAATAACAAACCTGAAGCAAAAGAACAACAACAGAGAAGGTATTTCCCATAGGAAGAAGAAGCTTCACGACCTCAGTACTTATATTAAATGGTATATTTGCTACTACCTGAAAAAAAAAGTTTATTATGCTAAAACATTAAAGCATCATAAATGTCCTATTTTCGTCCTTGAAGTTTACAATATCCCCTTTTGATCCTTGAACTTTCCAATATCATTTTAATCCAAATAATCTGTTTAGGTATGCATTAGCATACACAATTTTCCTTTTGATCCTGAAGTATTTGAAAGCTTATTCTTAAAGTTACAACCTTTAGAAAAAGAAAAAAAAATGTAGGAATTAGCTTATCATTTTTTTTGTTCTTTAGTAAATTATGGAATTGTCCAATGGAAATCCAGGATTACTGTTCTGATTCCAAAAACATACAATCTTGTAATTTGGTAATTTAATTATGGCTTACAATTTTGGTCATCATTGTGTTACAATATTTTTAATATTTCATAAAATAGCACTATTCAGAACTCATAACAAAGAAAAGTGACATTACTAATATGTTTGTACCAATACCTTTGCAAGTTTTTGTTCGGGTCCTCCAGGTATCTGGTTTTGCAACAAAGGGCCAAGATGTGAAACAATGTGGCATTTTGTGATATCCTCTTGGATAATCTAAAAATTTGAAGGAAAAAAACATACGGCTAAAAATGTGAAACAAAAGTTTCCTGTAAACGAAAGGTCTCTTGGAAATTGAATGTTTTAGTTCAATCACCCCCACGCACACTCATTCTATATTTTCTACATCAGATATTCTCTTAAGATGTTTTTTTTTATTTTATCGATTATTTCTGACTTTTTCTATTTCTTAAATTTTTAAAACTGAACCACTACACTGCAGAATTAGGCAGTGATGGACCAAGTGGTTCAATTTTGCCTCAAGCAACCAATAATTGGTGTCATTAAGCCAAGTTTGCCATGTAATGCTTGGCACGTGCAATTCAGTTTGACTTAACCAAAATTAGTCGAGTAACCTCAAGTTGCAGCAGAACCTCTATTGCGACACAATTTAGCTTCAATTTACACTTGCTTGCTCAAAGTACAAACCAACCACCAGACAACTCAATATAAAGGTGGTCAAAGCAGTTTTAGAACAATACTACGAAGTTCAAATTGGTAAAATCTATCACCATCATAGGATCATGCTTTTCTGGTTCAGATAATCTGATCCAAAATGCAAGCATCAGATTTCTTGCTGCCATCATAAACAACACTCGTCTATGACATCAGCTAGTTCATCTGATGTGTTTGTTTTAGATTGGACAGTCAGGAATGGAAAAGCAGGGTCCTACAACGCAGATAGGGGATAATAGCACATACAGACTCACAAGACATCACTCAAACAGTATGGAAATCGGCTGCACTGACCTGAACATACTAAAAAGCAGGTAGCCATACAAGTATACTATTCTTTTATTTATCCTTGGCATCTTGTATTCTAGATTTAGAAAATGTACCTTTAAGCGCTCAGTGCACCCAAACCTATCCTTTATCAGAGTTGCCATTCGAGGATCCTATTTTATCAAAAAGCATACATAAATCTTACTGTCCGGGAATTATCGGTTCACCATTACCTCCAAAAATAAAAAATGAAGCAAATATATAACCTTCTCTACAGCTATGACTGTGGCACCTGAATTGAGAAGAGTGTTGGTCAACGAACCAGTACCAGGTCCGATCTCTAGTACCACATCCCCTTCTTTGACATCAGCTGCATCTGAGAGCTCCTCATTTACGCTTGAATTCAACATATAGTTCTATAAAATGAATTAAATGTTCGAGTGAATTGGATGGCATGCTTAAAAAACCAATGAAAGAAACTGAAATCACACAAAGGCTAAGCGTTATTTAAACTTGGAACCAAGGACTAATCAACCAGTTCTTTCAAACCTCGTTTCTCATCTTGTTTGATGCTTAGACAAGTTTCAAAACTAAAGAAGGACAATACTACTGAGGCTCAATTGCAATTCACTGAGTCAATTTAATCCAGTCTTAATCGCATAATTGAAGCAATACCTGACCGAGGGATTTCTTCGGCACGTGACGCCCACGTGAGTTGAGAGACTTCACCGTAGCATGGTAATCGTCCGTCGGTCGTCTCTTCTCTTTGCTGGCTGCTCCGCCGTCGCGTGAGGTGGCGGAGACCGCCCGTACGGCCGCTCTCCGGCTTGTGCACTGTCGGCGGCGCCGCTCCGCCGTGGGAGGTGGCGAAGCGCGTGAGGCCACTCGAACAGAGAGGAGCATCTCTCTTTGTCTGAGAGCTGTGAGCTGGGTTTTTAAGGGGGCTTTTAACGGTGTGTGCAATGGATAGATAAGAGAGAGAGAGAGTTGAAATTTGAAATTATGAAATACGCTTTTTTGTTTTTGTTTTTGTTTTTTCTTTCTTTAAGGAATAAATAACACGATTTTTGAAGCGTTTAGATTTTGTTGTGACGGTGCTGACGGCTCTGGATAAACGGCGACGTTGAATGCCAATAACTGCATTAAATCTGGACCGTTTGTTTAGATCAGATTAATTGATTAGGATAGGATTACATGGATTATGGAGCGGGTCCTGCTATGGTGCTACCTGGACGTGATAGACAGGGACCTCCAAAAAAAAAAAATGGAAGCAATTAACAGTATCTCAAGCCAAATCTCTCAAAAAATCTTCCTAACTGATTTTTCATTTTTGACAAAAAAAAATACAGATTATATACTGGCTTTTTATTTTTGGTAAAAAAAAATACATTCAGTAATCTTATGTGTTTAAATCCAACGAATCCAACTCAAGTATTTGTATTATATACTCGGATATTTATATACGTGGCTCAGATGTTTATATCTCGCACTCATGTGTTTATATATGTGACTTGAATGTTTATATAAATTGTTAAGAAGGAAAGTAATAAGAGAGAGAGAGAAAAACTCAGGAAATAAAAGCACGTGAGAAAAGAGTCAAGAATAGTGACAAGAGAGAAAGAAAAAAAGAGAATCTTGGAAAAATAAAAACGTGTGGAACAAGAAAGAGAAAGAGTGTCTCGACAAACAAAAACACGTAGGGAATAAGTCATATGAACTACTCAAGTGTTTATATAAATCGATCGGGTGTTTATATTGGACTTAGGTGTTCATACATTGAATAGTGAAATTAATTTGGAGATAGAAATTTCAAAAAAAAAATAACAAAAGTCATATGGTCCAAATGGAGTCAAAACGCATGGGGGTGAATCTGGAGAATGATACTTGGGGAAATAAATATTTTCTCAAAAAAAGGGAGTTTATATATAGATTATTATTGATACTATCATCTATACTAATTTTATTATCAATGTTAAATGAGTTATTGTTTATGTTAATAATTTTATTATATAATTTATTTTGTACGGTATTTGTATTATTCAACTTAAATGTGTTATTATTCAAATTAGTGATATTTAAGTTGAATAAGGAAATTTTCATACAAAATAAATTACATAATAAAGTTATTAACATAAATAATAACTCATTTAATTTGAATAATAAAATCATCTTAGCACTGTCAAGTTTATAAAAAAGTACTTGAATAATAAAATTGATATGAATGATAACATTAATGCTCCCTAACATTTTTTTTTCCTAAAAAGATCTAATCAGGGGGTTGAGAGAGGTTTGATATTTATTGGACGAACTTTAGATTCAATGGCAAACCAATCATTCAATGATATTAAAATTCACATAAAAAATTTGCTCAGAAGTTTTAATAATTATGAATATCAAATTTGAAAATCCGACGGTAAAAACTGCCCATCGAATCCAATTTCATCAATAAGTTTGAGATGCGGGTATATTGCTCAATTTACTCTCAAAATCTTCTAATTGTCAGGATTCAAAATACTTCCTATTGATTGAGAGAGCATTGGTATATTAACACACTTTCTTATTGTGCACATTAGTTCAATAAGCGTGAATTTTATAGAAATTTAAATCTATACATGGTATACATTATTTGTTGTGTTTGCAAACTTTATATCCGGACTATACAAAATTATTAAAGAGATTTTGAGGGGACTGTCCAAATCAGTATTAATATTGAATAAGAGTATTTTTTTTCCTCCTATAAAAATGTAGAGAAAGTGCTTGCTAAAATGGACGTTGATACAACGCCTCCAACATTACCCCTATTTTGGCCACTGACACTACAGTGAGCCCCACATGCTGATGCTTTTATAAGGTCTTTTTTTGTCAATGATAATTGAGGAAATAAGAGGCACTATGTTAGAGGCATTACATATTTTTTCTGCTAAAATTTACATGATAACTGTATAATATAACCCCAGAAAAAAAATAGTATTTTACTTCTTATTGCCAACACACCAGAGCTAAAATCAAATAGGAGGAAGAAAATAAGTGGCGTATGTATGTATGTATCTGTGTTTGTGTCTGCTGTGGGGCTGATTGCATAGCCCTTTACAGGAAGAATGTTCTGATTTCTAAGAATACAAACTTCAAAGGAAAAGTAAATTTCATTTCCCTGCCTAATGCTTCCTGAAAACACCATATCCCAATCATTTTCGTAGAAGTTACACATATCAACAACTTTTCAAATAAATTTATTTTCTAGATGGCATCATGGCCACCCTTGCAATAAATTATAAAAATTATCTATTCACTAAATTATAATATGTAATGCATCCACGCATTCCATCTTGAGTCAGCTTGAATCTGAAAACTGTAGAATTTATCAGAGTAACGGGAGAAAATCTCACATGACCATCATACCATAGATTGAAAAGGTAGGTTCTCCAATTTGCAATTCAAAAACTCCAAAAAAGCATCCCTGCTCAGATGCAAATTAAACATCACGTCATTGTTTTAAAACGTTACACCATATAAGTGTGTTATTTACTCAAAAAAAGAAAGATTCTATAAAGGATTATGATCCATTTTCAAGCAGTTAACTTGACAGTCTAAAACACTTTGGGCATGAACTGTATTGTATACCAAGCACACAAAAAGTAACGAGATCGATTGTACCTTCCATAAAAAATCTGTACTATTCAGAAGTCTACAACAACCCTCGATGGACTACTAAAATATACTTAAATTGCATAAAATTTATCAAGTCTGTTGTCAAATAATTCCATTGTCAATGGATCACCCTTTCTTAAAGGAATACAAGTGTTTTTCTCAATGCAAATTGCATGTCCATATATACCAGTAAAGAAATGACACACCTGTAACCGTCTCTTTTTGTATTATTTATGAGCCTGCTGTGTAAGTGTAGCGTGTCTGAATCCCAATTAATAGCTCTATAAGTTTAGCTGCATCAGAAAACAAAACAATGAATTTATTCGCAGTCATTGAAAGTAACAAAATGGCATTTGATGAGGACAAAATACTGAATCTGAACTCCATTCTGGTTAAGTTGGATATAAATTACAGATAAGGTACCAGTTAGTTCATGATAGACTTGACGAACAACAATGGACAAAAAAATTAAGATGCAAAAAAGAAAAAAGAAATTATATTGTTTTAATACGGTACCAGGGCATGCCAGCGGGCATACAAAACAGATCATAATAGAAGCTACACGACCAGGTGCTACTTCTTTTCAAATAATTAATAATATCACACTAGGATTTTTCAAGGAAAAATCAATCATCTCATTCTGATATTGATAACAAAGGCAATTAGCAGGATTTCTAGGATAAAATGTGATATCTTCCTTTTTTGAATGCAGTATTTTCTTTCAAATAAGATAAATTACGTCAACATACATGTAAAGAAGCTAACAATTGGCACAGGGCTAAGGATCTTATCGACTTTCTCGAGACGACTCCTGAAGAGAGAAATTGAAGAAAAAAAATGATTAAATATAGGCTCACCTAAAAAGAGGAATTACATCTATTACCCTGAACATTGTTTTGCTGTGGAAAGCTCATGAATCAGTTTCAAATTGATATATGGTCAAACAACACACCTTTGTTTTTAAGCACAGCCTTTCCGTCTCAGAATTTGCAACTACCAAGCTATATTGGGCATCTTAACCTTTTAACATGCATATTGGGCATGTTTAAAATTTACATGTACCTCATGAGAAACTAACCTAGAAAATATATGTGCCAAGAAGACGTGAATTACGGGCAATGGATTTTAAAATAGTGTGTAAATAGGGATCCAATTGCCTACCAACTAAAGTATATCATCAATAAAATGTTTCAAAGCACATTCCAATCGACAGCTTCATGTCATAATTTAAAATTTAATATGTTACTCCAATTGCAAATCCATAAGCAAACATTCTCATGGAAAATTGGACATATAACTAGCAGGTTTTTGCAATGTTGAACAAAAATAGGAAGGTTAAAAGTATAATTCTAAAATATTAGCCAAAAAAAATGGAAAGAGGTGTACCTGGTGTATCTGGTAAAGAAGGGATCCCTTAAGATGTATAGAGCCAATATATTCTTTCTCCGTTTGAGCTGTTTAAAGTAAAAAACATGGAACTCTGTATCAGTGCTCAAGAGCTAATTCGGGAATATAAGTAGAACATAAAAAAATAAACAAGTAATCATTGTCCTTGGGTTACAGGGAATGTCAAAGGAATAGAATCTTGAATTTTGGTATAATTCAAATCCAGATAATGTTGGATAGTTGTCTATGCATCTTAGTGTGAATTATCTTGGATAATTGTCTATCAGCCCTACTCACCAGCAATAATCTTGGATAGTTGTCTATAAATTCGACATGTGAAACCTCACAAATACAATAAACTCACCTCATCCTTTTCAAACTCAGATAATTGGTATTGTCTCCCTCCACTTTTGTTGCCTCCACTAGTAGCATTAGAAACAAGGGTAATGCCAGTTAGATCAACAACTAGTGACACTAACCAAGGGGTCCATGATTTTATACCATATTTTCGGATAAATAACACGTATATGACAGGTCTCAATATGTGAATAACTTCTCCTACTAAGAATAGACGACCATGCAATCCTTTCTCATGCCAAATACTTGAGAGTGTAGGTTTGGGAGCTGTCAGACAAACAAGGAGGAAAATGAAAAGTTAGTCTCATAAAGATTTTTGCATTTTGCAGCCTCCCTCCTGTTTAAACCCTATATCCTTCAAGGTTTCTCTCAAAATAAGATGATAACTCGAACATTAAATTAACCTACATAGCCCTTCTCTATGTATTTTTGTCCCTCCTATTCACCCCTTATTAGCACGGTTGTCTTTAAGAAACCCATTGTGCATGAAGATCACAGGAGAGTAAAATTTTAGTGCTTAACATGAATTTTCTCAAGGAGGGATTCAAGAGAAATTTTACCAGGCATAAGTGGCGCAGGTCTGTATGTGCCCAAGTTATATTTTGCATTTTGACCAAATTTGTTCAGCGCATTGACGGCTCTCCCTTCTAGGCCCCTTGGCAACTGAGAATTCTGAGAAGACCCCTCTGCATTTGCGGATAGGCCCTCTCCCCCATTCACCACCTCTCCTCCTTGTAATAGCATCTTGAACCCACATTCTTTGAATGTCGCAAGCCGTACCAGTGCCCTAGTATCCCAAATAAAAGAACACAATCATAGTGAAAAATTTTGCTTTGCAGTTCTTGCCTTGCAGAACATCAAAGTATAATGTCAACCTTAAAAAAAAAAAAAAACTCTGTACTTTAACTAGGAGATGAGAAATATCACACACTACTTTCCATGTTTGGAGGTGCATTCATGAGATAATTCAAGATTTGCAGGCATATATATGGTATAAGAACATTTCCAAGGGCATGCCCCAAAAACAGATCTAATAATCCAAAGCACTATATAGAAAAATGAAAATGAAGAAAGAAAAAAAAAAGTGCACTTGACGGCCTCCATGGCAGCAATTAAGCCCCATTTTCCCTCTTGACCAAAGAAATGCTGAGATGCCACCTCCACCACTGCCTCACCATCTTTCAAAATCGACAAAATTAGAGACCAAGGAATCTGTGATACATTAAAGCCCTCCTGGCACCGAGGAACTGGCGTTTGTGGGGTGGCGTCGACTATGTGCTGGTTCACAGCACTGACCATGCCCAAGAATGCATAAACTGTGGAACAAAGATTATGTAGAAAATAGGTAAACTTGCAAGAATCACCTAAAATTTGCTCAAATTATAGTTTTTAGTTTAAAACTTCTATTTTTTAAAATTCAGACAAAATAATACATTGCACTAAGACTTGTCCCCTTTTTATTTAAATTAAGTGGTGTTCAGTACCACTTGTTCCATTAATTTTCAAAACAGGAAAGTTTGTAACAGATCAGAAAGGACAGAGTGGGTAAAACGACAAAAAAATGATAAGGTGAATGATATAATATCAGAACCCTGCATTGGTCACATCTGGCATCAAGCTGACTCTTCTCCCCATTACTAAGTTTATTTTCTGCTTAGTTAAGGTCTGTTAAAGGAAAGGTCAAGTAAAATTTGATTAATTGCACCTTATCTTTTTTTATTTTAGTTTAACTAAACTTATTTATAACAGAAGAAACTATAGAATTTGTTTAATATCAGTTATAAATTCGGCACCGGCCATACTGCTTTAATATCAGTAAACCCCATCCAAACATGGAATGTTTTTCTGTTTATCCTCAGTTTTATAAAGGATTAAAAGAATATCCCTGTATGGAAGAATTGCAAAAAAAGCTTTCTCAAAAGTTAAACAGAGCAAATTTACCAAAAAATAAACAAAACCTGCTTCAGGGCCGATCTCTGAATTGGAGAACCGCTCTGGAAGCAGCCACGTAATTGCCTGAAAGATAATAGTAGAATAACTTTAGTAATAAGAAGTTATCAGGATTGCAACTTATAAATGGTACATCAAGTTTCAGGTCTGAGTATCTGACCGGTACAACACCAGACTGGTATGGTAAGCTAGCTAGAGTTTCCTATAAATCAGTCAAGAGTTCAGAGAAACCCCTTTGTCAATCCCAGTTAAACAATTGAGTCCTCCAATATACCTAACTTCTGTAACTAAAAATGAAATTTTCTAAGCTTTCGATTCATGAAGATTCTTCATTCAAGATTCATCTGAAGTTAGGAGAAGGCTGATCATCAGAATTTCGGAGGTCCTATAACTATATCTCACAGATGCTTCTTTGAGAACATCGAGCAGATATAACAATCTCAAAGAAATCAAAATTATCAGAGTAAAAAGAGGGTTGAAAAGCGATGTATTGAAATCCTTACATTGGCGAGGGATTCGAGATTTTGAACGAACTCTCTATTCGCTCGCACGAACTGCTTGTAACCCTCCATTGATCTCTCTCTCTCTTCTCCTGGCCTCAATCTCCTCTCTCTGTCTCTCTCTTTCTCTCCGATTTCTCCCCCCCTTGACCGAAAAAGAGTCGCTTCTGTAAAAGCTGAAGAGAAGAGAAAAGGGGTAGAATATTGAACTCTTTTAGTTTTTAGTAATGTAAAAAATTGAACTATTTTAGTGAAGTTCTAGATTGATTAATTTTTTTTTTCTTTTTGAGAGGAGGTAGTAAAGCTAGCAATAGCTAATACCTTTATTACCTTTAAGTTTTGTTTTATTTTTTGAATGGTGTATTAAAGGAATTATTTTAATATGAAAGGTTATTATGGTTTTTCTATGTATAATAAACCTCATACATGTATTATACTTTTTACATAGCATATATATCGGACAGTTGTTTTATAAGTGGATGAACTTTTAAAATGACAATTAAGAAGTCTCAAAAAAAAATTATATCATAAAAATGGTTTATAAATAATTAAATACTAATGATCATGTTTAGATTAAGTGTATCATTAAAAATAGAAAAAAAAAACACGTAGATAATTAATTTAAAGTAATTGAAATTAGTACACTAATCAACGAGCAAACAATAATTATATGTTTTTCAAACCCTTCAAAAAATAAACTAAATTAGAATTAAAAATGAAACAGAGAAAATAAAAAAAAATAAAAAATCTATGTGCGGCTAGCACATCATATCCTGGTTTCCACCCCTCCATTTGTCGAGTTACTGGAAGCATCCAGTTTCTTATTTTCGTAGTATCAGACTACGGACTAGTACATCATCTATGCTCGACAGTCCATTTTGATATCAAATTAGAGTCAATGAAATGAAATTTCAAATATTTTTTTTAAAACTCTTAAAGAAAAAAGCTAATTAACTAGATGTATTATATATATTATATATTACACGTATATAATAAGATATATTGTTTTAAGTTCATTTGAGTATGCATCGAGAACTAATAAAATTAATGATTTAAATTTTGATAATTTAATGCCCTCGTTTGATGACTATCGAAATTAATGAAGTTAAAAATTTATGATTTTTGTATGTATGTTAGTGAGATTATATAGAATATATTTAATTGTTTAAATTTATAAATTTAAGTATAAATAAAAAAAATTGACATTAGTTAGCACTAATAATAATTGATATTAGATCCCTTCTCTATCAGTATAGTGTGATGAAAAAAAATGTCAAATTGAATTTCTGGCAACTCAAATTATGTTACAAGTGTATTTATAAATTTTAAATGATAATTATGTTCAAATTAATTGACTATAAACATCATGTTCTTACAAAAATGCAAGTAGATGGGAATTGATTTGTTCTAAAAGAGAAATCCAAAATCTAATATAAAACTTCAATACCAAAAGCATAATAAAAGAGGTTGATACAAGATTTCTTAGTAGTTGGAATTAATGTATAGTTAGAATTAATGTAGTAAGATAATTTTTGTCGATAAAAGTTCTTCCAAAAGAAAAATATTATCCAGTAAAATTCATTAATTAGGAGTGGGATGAATGTTTATAAGAGTATGAATATAAGTTATTTTATTTTATGTGGAAAGAATGTTCTATAGGTAAGATGTATATATTCTTACTTTTATCTAATTCATGTCTTTTAAAAAGCTTCATTTGATGTATTCATGGTTGACTTCCGTATATATCCTCAAGTCTTTAACGGTGTCAAGTTCGATGTGAATGAACTAGCATCGAATTTAGTCAGGAGCGGAGTTTAGTGGAGACCGGGAGGAGCTGCAACCCCTCCCACAAAAAAAATTAAAAATTAATTATATGTATTAAGGATTTAAGACATTTTATTGTAATTATAATACATTCAACCATCCCAAAAAAATTTGAGACATGTAAGTATACCGAAGATAATATTTTAACATCTCTCCCATTAATTTTGATCAAACTCTGCCACTAAATTTAATAGTAAAACTAACATGGTTAAAGACTTAAAGTTCACAATAGAACTAACAATGGAGGTCTCCAACTTGAAGGCACAAATGGAGAAGAGGAACTGTTTATCTCAAACATTAGCATTAATTGGTGGTTTTAGTTTATTGAAAACATAGAACATGTAATCCTCAATGGTCAAGTCAAACATCCTTCAAATGCAAAAATCATTGCATTTTTAAAGAATTTTAAATAACAAACATGCAAAGAAGTGACCAGGATATGAGCCGCAAACCTAATTAAACCTCACAATATCTTAATTTTCCATTATTTCGCGCTTCTTTATCCCAAATTTTTTTACAACTTATCAATTCTAAGAACAAAATTTTTATGAATTTTATAATACTAAAAAAAATAGCACAGATAATTAAGAACATTTTCATCCTTATAATTGTAGAAAAAATTGACTTCATTTGTCACATCATCAATTTAGTGTTTTTTTTTGTCTTAATTTCTATAATTTGTTTATTCATTGACATGATAATTTTTAATTAATAAAAAACATAATTTTATATAATTTTAGAAATGGAGTCATGGAGATGCTCTCATATAACTTATAAATGAACTGTAAATATTAATATGTCATTTTAGAAAGATTACTAAATTAATAAATATTTCATGTCCCTAAAATTATAATAATAAATGTCATGAGTAAAACTGCCGTGAGTTTAAGTTTATCAAAGGGGTCGGTAAGCTTAACTCAAAATTCATTGAATCGACTTCAAATAATAAATTCAAGTTGCTCAATAAATTCCCTGAAGGCAAATCAAGTTTGATTTCAGTGACGTTTTTGTAATTTTTTTTGAAATAAAAGTTTCCATTAACCCTGATATTTATTTATTTTTAAATATCTTTTATAAAACTTGAATATATATATCTCCTTAGATTTGATGCATCCTTCTAGCATTGGTCTTGGATCCGACTTAAAGTACCCTGAGTCAAATCTCCCTAACTAATTTTTCATTTTTGACAAAAAAAATACATCAACATGTACTGACTTTTCATTTTTGATAAAAAAGTACGTTAATGTGCTCTCATGCGTTTAAGTATAATGAGTCCTGATATTTATATTATGTACTCAGTTATTTATATAAGATATAAAATGACTCGAGTGTTTATATATCTACCCTTAAGTGTTTATATATTTTAAATAGGTGTTTGCATTTTATTTTTACACTAAGGTGTATATATTTCGGACTTATGTATTTATGAGCCCCAAATGTTTAGATAAATCACCAACATGATAAATATTAAGAGAGAGAAAAGAGTAGTGGGCCCCTTACCCACGAGTTGTTGTTCAGAGATCTAAATCACAATAACATGCGCATCTCAAATAACAGGTAATTAGCAAATACTTTTCCTATGCTCTTAATTTGAATTTGTTTAACAACATCCAATCGAATCAATAATTACTGGTATTACGCGACATGCCAACATTGCAATTAAACACATCTCAAACTTACTTTACAAACCCAGCAACATAAGCAGCATTAAATATTAACAAAATTGAGTTAAAAAAGAAGAAAAAGGGAGATGCGCAGATGTGGTCCTATGTTTTCATTCTATTCAATCAGCCCCTGGATCTGATACAATTGCAAGGATATTTTTATTTGATGGAAAAATACAAATCTAAAGCAGTCTACTTGTCTAAGTATCACCCCAAAAATGTGGGAAATACTCACAGAACCTACCTTCCCATGCGAATTATTTCTGAAGATTGATTAGTGACTGTTCTTGCACAATTATGAAAGGTATGGTCGGAGATGATTCTATTCCCGTATGCACACAGATATTTGAAGGCCACATAAGAAGTTACCTGAATTTCCAAATAATTTCTTAGAGGCAACTGATAGGTACAGAATTTGACACCGGTTGAGAGCTCAAGTAAGATAGAGATTGAAGCCATGATACAAGCACTGGTTTTCTCGTGACATCATCAGATTCTGCCACATGTGCATACATTTCTCCCAACAATGCATCCTGACCGTCCTTTGGCAACTGAGTTACCAATCCGGCTAACTCCCGGAGCAGATAGGGTAAAACCTGTTTTGCAAAAATTTATATCAATGACGGGTGTTAATTTCAGATTATACTGGAATTTTAGCTGGAATCTACTGCTGATGATGATTTGGTGGTCTGGTACCAGTATACTCTTGTAGGCCAAAGTAACTTGTCTTTATCTACTAATACCCTTGCTGTTATGTATAATTGGTCTACAAATGTTTTCTGGCTCCGAGCATACTGCCCTTTGTTCAATAACTTATTTTCAGAAAAGGGTTCTGGTTTGGCCTTTCTAAGCCATTTATCGGACCAAAGAACTCTCATTACCTGAATATCGGCTAGAGAGAGGAGGCGTAGCAACAGATCCACAACTTTCTTACACGGCTCCAAACTTTCTTCCCAAGATTTCCACAAGTCTGGACTCCTTCCTGTTGCCTCGTCGGAGAGGCTCTTGGCCTTGGCAACGAGACTATGAGTACAATGGAAAGTACCTGGGCTTCCAGCAGGAAGGTTCCGGACTAGCGCTACTACACCAGAGGCTAGGCCTTCAAATGGAGTTGCCCCAGGGTAAGCCTATACAAAGAAGTACACTTCAGAACCATCAACTATTTAAGATTATTTTTTATGGGTATTTGGACATATGCCGTAGTTTAGGCAATTCTAGAGAAACAATGCAGTTTTATATGTGCCCAGCAAAACCTCCAAAATCTGAAAACAAAAGGAACTTAGAAACATGAAGTCGTGAACTACATGCATAATTCACAAAACAAGAAATAGGTTGAGCATTGACAACAGATTTATTTGATAACCACAAAACTGGTCCACTAATTATCAAAATAAAAAAAAGTCAAATTACAGATATGTTTTGCATAGTGTAGACAGTTTGTGTATCAAATTTGGCTAAATTTAAAAATTGATTGGTCATACATCGAGCAGTTTGAAAAATTAATAGTTCAGCTTTATTGGCAATTGATTGGTGACCAAATGATTCAAAACTGCACCAATTTTTTTACACACAACATATCTACGTCATAAAAAGCATATCAACAATTTTATGTTTTTAGTTTCAGTAGCCATTTTACTGGTTGTCAGTCCCTTCCCTTCCTTTCTCTTCCCACAAAACATAATACCATTATGAAATCTAAGATCGAATAATACAAAGAGAAGCAATATGACAAAGAATTTAAATGAATATCTATTGATCGCATACCTCTAAAGCTCTCTGTATATAATAGAATGCCAGCTGCTCTTTCAAACTGAGTCTTTCTTCATCATCCATTTGGTTAGAAGAAGAAATGAAAGAAACCAGCACAGAATGCGATGCACGAGCTACTTTTTCATTTGGATGGTGCATATATCTACAATATAGTTTGTATTAAGGAGGCAAAAACAAATTGTAATGCTGCAAGAATAACTTTTAGTTCCCAGTTTCATCCCTTAAATTTGAAATTTCCCTTCTATCAGTACATACTTTTATTGCCTAAGGTATGAGCTCATCGCCAACAAAAATCGCATACTTTTATATTTGCTTATTTTGTCCATATTAACATTCAGATCTTCCACTACAGATGGAAAAACTTTTTAGAGACCAAAGTCAAAATAAAATCCTTTCCAGTCGAGATAACAATGCATATTAATTTTAAGGACTAAAATTGTAACTATGTAATAATTTTAGCAGGAACAGCATGCATAGCAGTGTTTAAGAGCCTAACATGGGACTAAAAATTCCACAATAAAAATATAATAGACACTTTGAGGATCATAGTTTTTTCTCTAGTTTAGATGTATAAGAAAGTTAGAAAAACGAAACATTGACAAAGTTCCATAGGAGGGGAAAAAAGGATACAAGAACATTGTAGAAGCAACCTTTTTGGCAAACAGAGAAGCTGGTATGAGGCTGACAAATGTTGGTATGACACGAAGGTAAAATAACATACGGGCTGTTTGAACATCATCTTTAGACCAATGATACAGTTCTCCTCCTATATCTTGCAAATCTTCATAGTTATAACCATAGAAAAAGGAAAAAAAAAATTAGAGATGACAATATAATTACAAATTGTTACCACCGGGTAGTTGGTCAGCATGTATTAATACTTTAGCATATTTTTTCTGCTTTTCATGACTTCTTTTGGTGCCTAATTGTGGAACTGGCTGATTCAAGTGTTCTGGCATCATACCTGTTCTTACCAGCTATCACTACCACTCTGGCGCAGTATCGGTGCTGTAATATACCAATGCTCAGATAATTCGGACATAATTTATTCTCATCTAGGATCAGATATAAAACCATTATCAAACAATATAAGGCATTGTACTTATATCTGACCTGATTTTCCAGTTAATTCATCATAAGAAGGCATAGAAACAAGAAAGTCAGAAGAAAGAGCCCCATCATTTTGAATAGCAAGCACAGCTCGGCGCACAGGGTCTGTATACTCTGGTAACCTGACCCGCCTTAAATACTCCACACAAGAGAACGCCTCAAGCATTCTAACAGAAACTTCCGGCTTGGCCACACCTCCCGGCTTAGGGTTTAGTTTACTCTTTGACACCTCATTTGCAATTACCACCACCATCAGAAAAGCTGCTTCAGCTGTTTTCTCCAATTCATTCAACAATAAATTGTTGCTCTTTCTTTTATGCACTAAAATTGCACATCTAAGGCTTGAATACAGTTCACGAGAGTAGTCCCAAATTAGAGTTTCAACAAGTTCTTTGGTTGGTTCATCAGAAACGAAGTACTGATTGCAGAGAACTCCTGTTACCGCACCAGCTTCTTTGAATAGTACCCCTTCCATGTGCTCCCTTAATTTGGTGAGAAAATCCCCATTTGATATTTGAAGCGAGGACTGGATTAGTGATTTCAGAGGGAAAACCTCATTTGTCAAAGCTATGCAAAGGGATTTAACAATGTATGGGTTAAACCCAATTTGACCACATCGTACCAAACCCAATGCAATACATCTGATAAGAAGACTATTATCACCATTTCCACTGCCCAAAACAGCATTTTGAGCAAAAATCCCTATTGCAATCTCAACAGATTCCTTGATATTTGTGTCGATTTCAAACTTATATCTCGAAGAACCAATCTTGAAGGCACGTAACGTGCCACAACAAGCCATCAGAACAGCAAATTCAGGGTATCTCTTCTCATTACACTTCTCCAGATTAGTAATTTCTGAACCAAAGGCTCTGATCTTATCCACAGAGCTTGAGGCAATATAACTGGAGACCAACCAATCGACCAGTTTGAAAACCATAATGCCATTTTGTACCGAACCGATCGCAGTATGCCGCCAAATTGTGAACAGAAAGGAAAGAATCTGTGAGAAATGAGGGGAACCTGGAGGGAGCCGCGAGAGAGCGTAACCGAGACCCGCCAAGGCTTCGGGTAGGAAGGAAGGAGTGGAGGCTATAACAGAGAGGTGATTTTGGAAAAGGGAGATGAGGAGGGGGTAGGCGGACGAAGAATGAAGAGAAATGGAGCCGAGAAGAAGAGAGAGGTGAGAAGGGAAAGGAGGAGAGGGGGGGAGTGAGAGGAGGGAGGAGACGGAGGAGAGGAGCGAGGAGAGGGAAGTGGAAGGAAGCGGAGGGGACGACACGAGGTGTGAAGAGAGAGAATGGAGGATCGGAGGGGAAAGGGAAGGAGGAGGTGGCAGGGAGGCGGAGAGAGGCGGAGGTGGATGGAGGGGAGGAGAGGGGGCTCCTCTCAAGTAGTCTTGGAGAAGGAAAGGCATGATCTGTTTTAATTGATCTCGGAAAGTGAGAGGAAGAACCAATGGCTCTCTCTCACTCTCTCTTCTTCATTCTTAGTTAGGTAAAATCCCATATATACCCATCAAAAATTGTCTAATTAGTTATTCATCTCTTTGAATTTAAAATTTGAATATTTAGTTATTTATCCATAAAAATATCAAAATCTTAGATATTCTCCAATAACATATTATATTTTCACAAAATTAAAATTAATAACTATTTAAATTTCTAATATAATAAAAATGCTCTTCAATCGTCCATCAGAGTTTGTATATATGCTTCATACAACAATATTAAAACAATTTCAAATCTAATTTTAAGTCATTAGCATTAGTTTTATCTTTGATCTTGACTCTATTGAGCATGCTTATAAGAATGCCTGATTCAATTTTATATTATCGGATGATAAAGATTCTCTTATGCAGTTGAGGTAAAATGATAGGAGGATGTAATTGGTATCAATTTGATTTTTCTTGGATAAATTGATAAACATGCACAATACATAATTTGACACATTTTGATGAGTTTTGATGATATTATGATTGTAAATAAGGTGTAAATTTACTAAAAATATGATTAGAATCATTAAAAATACGTATTTAATACTTTTTAGTAGGATTTTATGCATAAGATATGTCTGATCAATTTGATTTTGTTTGGATAAATTTGATAAACATGTACAAGATATAATTTAAGGCATATTTGTTCATTTTGATGATATTACGATTCAAATGAGGTGTTAATTGATTAAAAATGTGATTAGAATCATTAAAATACATTTTGAATGCATTATAGTAGAAATTTGGACATAGTATATGTCATATTAGTTTGATTTCGCTTAGATAAATTTATAAATATATAAATTGGCAAATTTTTGTAAGTTTTTGTGATTTTATAATTGCAAATGAGGTCTCAATTGATTTGAAATTTGATTAGAATCATTAAAATACATTTTTAATATATCATAGTAGAAATTTATGTAAAATATAGGAGAATTTTATGTAAAATATGTGTGATATATATATGATTTAGCTCAAATAAATATATAAAATACGTAGAAAATATAATTTGACATATGGTAACATTTTTAGGTGAAAAAAATTAAAAAAATGAAAAACTCCATGCCACAAATCTTGATTGACTTCAAAGGTCTAGATTACTTTGTCCATCCAATAATTTGTTCGTTAGAAAAACAAATGACTAATGAGAGATAATTACTCAATAATTATTTATTTCCATAGTTCTAACATTTTTTAAAAACAAGTTCAAATTTTAAGATCTGTGATTATAAATCTATGTGATGCACATATTAAGTTATAGAAAATGATAAAATTTGATGAACGTTCTATCGTTTGTTACGTGTTTTGAAATTTTTTAAGGGGAGAATTTAACGGTTATTGCTGCATCATTAGATCATATAAAACTTAATCACTAAAATATTTAGAATTCAATGAATCATCCATAAATATTTTTTTTTCAACTTCATTTAAACTGATTTAAGAAATTATTATATGAGAAATTCAAGATAGACATTTAGGGGTGTCAATGGTTCGGATCGGGTAGATATTATTTTATTATTATTTTTTATCCGACCTGAGTTAATTCGAATCAAAATTCTTTAATCCGTATCCTACCCATTCGGATCATGGGTTGACTCAACCCAATATGAATAAATTGATTAAACATTTAATAATATATTTTTATATAACATAATCTTAATTAGTATATAATTAATCTTAATCAATATATAAATAAAATCTTAATTAATATATAAATAAATCTTAAATTAATATAAAATTTTAAAATTAAACTAAAAAACATAATTATTCAGATCATTTCGACCCGACCCGACCCGACCCGACCCGACCCGAATCCAATATGAGACAAAACTAAAATTGTTAATCTATATCCGACTCATTCTCTTTGATATCATGAGGGATTCAAATGGGATGAAAAATTGAGGATAACCTTGAACTTTTGTTGCAAGCGGTCTGGTCCCTCCGCAAAAGGCAAAGCTAAAATGGACACCTCCGTTTTATTCTATTCTATCAGTCTCCCGCTGCCCCTGTCTGACTCTGACCGATCTCTCCATCTCCATCTCCATCTCCATCTCCATCTCCATCTCCAGCGCTTCTTCCTGGCCGCGCCTCCACCTTGCACGGTCGGATAGGAAAGAAAGATTATCCCTCGCCGGAGATCGCATCGCCTCCCTCTCTCTCTCTCTCTCTCTCTCTCTCTCTCTCTCTCTCTCTGTCTCTCGTCCTTTCGAGGCCGATCGTCGCTCGCTCTAGGCGCCTTCTCCTTCGATCTCTCCTCTCCGCCGTGGACCTTTAAAGGTATCCATTCGACTTCCTCTCTTTCTTATCTATGTATGTGGAGTCCGGAGCGATGTGTTAAGCACTAGATCTGTCTGTTCTCCCTCTCCGCGTGAATGTTTATTTCTTTGCATGACATTCGCAAGTTTAATTCTCGGGCTTTGTTAGTCAGTACCCTTGTTGTAAGTTCATTTACCTGGATTTTCAACAATTATTAGTGGATTTAATTGATTTACTTACTAAGAACAAGTAGCGGTCTTAATTGTTTTTGAACTTTGTTCAATGTTTCCGTAATCTGTTTCTTTACCATCAAAATGTTTATCAAAAACTTGGAAACTTGTAATGTCCGAGTCTAATCATTCAAAATTATGATAACTAAATGCTTCCTCACTTAATTAGTTTGATATGAATTGAGTAATTATAAAAAAACAAATTTAATTGTACAACTTGTAATGTACCAGTCTGTTTAATATCTGAATGGTGATTGATGGTTTCCTGGTGTAATTTGGTTTATTAGTCACATTAGATACTAAAAAAACGCAATATATAACACGGGAATTGCTCTTTCATGCATCAGCTACTTAAGTTCAAACTCATCAAGGGTCTGTAGTTCGTCCATCAAGGGTCTTTTATATATCATCTTTTTTTCCCTATAATATCATATATAATTTATATCAATTTCATTCTATTGGTTAGTTTTTGTGGGTTTTTCCTTTGATTATTTTTTCTTTTTCAATTGATAATAGACAGATTGTTTTATTACCTTCAATAAATTCAATTTAATCTGGCATTCTGTATTTGTTGTAGTTAACCATATTAATGTTTCATCTTTTTCCTTTCATATACAGATATATCTGTGAATTGAACTATCAAGTGAGAATTGTATATCACTAAGTGCTTGATGAAATGGCTCAACTATCTAAGAAGCGTGAACTGTCGGTGTATCTTTACATCCCTAATATTATAGGTATGAGATTAGACTGACACCATTATACTTTACGATGGGTATATTGTAGCTAGATTTTAGAGCCAAGTATAAGAATGTATGGTTGTAACTGTAATGATACTTGTACCTGTATCAATTGGAATGTCCCTCATATTATGTCATTACTGGGCTGAAAACTTCTTGTCTTTCTTATTCATTTGCATTTGATAGATTTTGTACATAAATGAGCTGTTATGGGGTTTGAGGCTAAATTTGGTTAAACTGCAATGAACTCTAATGGGGCTTTAATTGCACGGTCTAGTGTTAATAGAGGCTCAGGGTTATTGCACACTGAGGATTAATTTAGGGATTGGTTGGAGAAGAATTAGTTTGCAATTAGTTTGCTATATTAATGAGGCCTTGGATCTTTGAGTCTCGGATGATATTTCAACCTAGCATCAAATACTAAGAACAACTTTTGATTATAATATAATATCCTCTTGTTCTGTTTCTCCTTTTCTAAAAGTTATGTATTTTTGGTACACAGGATACATAAGAGTGATAATAAACTGTGGGGGTTTTGCACTTTGCTATACACATAAGCCTCTTTTTGCTTTCCTTTACTTCTTCAGGTTTGTTTAATTTCACTATGCAATTATCTTTTTTAGTATGCGGTGTAATGGATGTTGTTTACTTTTATCCATGAATTATTTTGCCTTTTTCTGTGTACCTCCTACTGCTGCAGGCAAGGTTTTGTATGATATTACATTTGGAACTGGTACTGATGTGGCAATAATTCTAATCACTCTCTAGGGTGATGAGCTAATAAAACATGATTTTTCTTTTTGTTCTTTTTTCAGTTTTGTTTGTGACGGATTGGATGGCTACTTAGCAAGAAAATTCAATCAAGGTTAAATTTATTACCTCTTTCTAAGAACTTATATTTCTGTCTAGAAAGCTGTGATGCATGTAAAGAGGCACAAAACAACTCTGTTGCTTCTTTTGCAAATAGATGAAGTATATATAATTGAAATGATTTAGAATTTTATATTTCTTACAGTGTCTACCTTTGGAGCCGTGCTTGACATGGTAACCGACAGGTATACTTTGTTTTTTCTTTAAAAAAATATGAAATAAAGCAATTGAGCTTTAATTATAATACAAATGCAGCTAGTATGTGAGCTTAAGCTCACAAGGGTAGTTTGTGTGCTTAATCTTAGAAACCATGGGATTGGCTGTGAAGAACAAAATTTAACAGTCGATCATGATCTACTTGATGACCCTACCGTTTCCATACAAAACTTTTAATTTTTCAAGTTCAATTTTACAAGATTTAGTGGTTGAAAACTGTTGCAAAATGAATGAAGCAAAACAGTTCAATGTTCAACTTCTTGATCTTGTACAAAATGAACTTCGAAAACTAAAATTTTTGGATTCAAACACTTGGCTTGTCATCAGTTCAATTGAGCTTTAATAATAATACAAACACAGCTAGTCTGTGAGCTTAAGCTCACCAGAGCAGTTTGTGTGCTTAGCCTTAGAAACAGTGGGATCGGCTGGGAACAAGAAAATTAACATTTGATCTTCATCTACTTGATGAGCCAATCGTTTCCCTACAAAACTTTTAATTTTTCAAGTTCAATTGTATAAGACCAAGGGGTTGAAAACTGTTGCAAAATGAATGAACCACAATAGTTACAATGTTCAACTCCTTGATCTTGTACAAAATGAACTTGGAAAACTAAAATTTTTGGATTCTTGTCATCGGTTCATTTTCATCATTTGAAACTATCCAATGGTTTTGGGGGGTTCAGTTCACTTACCCTTTGGTGATCTTAAGCTCATACTCGCTTTATTGAAGAAAAATGGATGACATTATGGTTTCATACTGAGGAGGATATAAGTTAACTTTTTTTGCCCTTTGTCATATCTTGCTTTTTTTTTTTTTTGAGAACTTGGCAGAGGCATCTTGCTTCTTGTTTGCTGTAACATATTAGTGAAGTTGAGCCTTTTCTGTTGTTGTTTTCTTTTTGTATATTTCAGGGTTAGCACTGCTTGTTTGTTGGCACTCCTCTCTCAGTTCTATAGGTATGCACTTGTCCCTTGTTCCTTCCTGGCTGTTAACAAATAATTCATTTTGTTCGAATACTCCTTTGCAGCCCAGGATTGATTTTCTTGGCATTGCTTGGATTGGATATTGCAAGCCATTGGCTACAAATGTATAGGTACTTGTGGATCTTTCTTATTAGTAGTGCTTAATGTCTACTTGCTTTAGTAAGCACCGTGTTGTCTGTTTTGAGAAAGGGTCCTAAATTTACTTGAACTGTGCCTTTAGAACCAGACATAAAAGGAGAAATGTACAGATAATTCAATTCCTATTCAGCTGCTCCCCAATGTGAGTTGATCGGACACTTCCAGGCAAATATATGTTGTCCATTTTACTTTTATGTCAAGTGGTCTCACCAGAGTTAACAACCTTAACTCCAGAGCTCGGATGTTTAGTCCGGAGTTACAGATATTCTGGATTTTTTTTTTCCTGGGTTGGTTTTTTTTTTGGGGGGGGGGGGGGGGTAGATGTACTGACATATTTGGTGCAGTATTGTCCTTGATTATTCTGAAATTGACATTAGATTGTTGTTATCATATTATCATTTTTTTTATCTTTTTGTATTTTAGTTCTTTTTTGTCGGGTAAAACAAGCCATAAGGATGTGAGAGATAAGAGCAACTGGTTACTGAAGGCTTATTATGGTTATAGGCCCTTCATGGCCTTCTGTTGTGTTGCTTGTGAGGTATTATAATTGATTTTGTTGAGGTCCTTTTTATTAATACTGATATATTATTTGAGTTACATTTGTTAAATTGTAGGTGCTTTATATTGTTGCGTGTTTAAATTGTAGGTGCTATATATCATTTTGTTTCTTTATGCTGACAAGAAATCCCCTACATTACTTGATGTAAGCTTTCTTATGATGTTAATTTTCTTTGCAATGTTCTCATGTGACCCTGCAAAACCTGACAATAGCATAGGTACTTCTAAAATCAGAATAATCCCCAGAAACTCTTCTTGCTTTCTATGTTTTGATAAAATTTATTCCATCTAGCTCTATATTTCATAAATTATGCTGTATAAAGGAGATCTTGGAGCTAATATCAAAATTGGAAACTAAGGATATACAGAGCCTCTTTTCCCCACTCAGGCTATTTAGAGATTAATTTTGCTTTTTCTCCGTGTGGGGTATTTGTCATTTTTTGAGATGGATGGGTATTACATGAAACTGCACTTTCCAGATACTTTCTTATTATTTGTAGATCAAAGCTTTGGAAATCTAGACTAATATTTGTCTTGAGAAACAGGTATCCATGAATATAATCGCGGAGAGGTCCTTTGTTTCATTGGTATTTGTGCTAACATTGTTCGGGTGGGCTATAAAGCAACTTATCAATGTTATTCAGGTACCTTAATAATTAAGGATTTTATTGTACTTCTAATAACTTAAACAAGTGTTAGGTACTCATTATTTATTTAAATTTATGTGTTGCAGATGAAATCCGCAGCAGATTCATGTGTGTTGTATGACATGAAAAGGAGCAACTGACTGGAGCTCTGATTATATGCCAAGTACCTTTTTTGTATACTTCAAATTTTGGAGGTCTAGTGAAAAATGTTGTCCGTTAGTCTGTACAATAGTTTATTCTTTGGAGATCCTTTTAGTTCTGGCATGTGGTAAACAATAGGCCATAGTCGTCTCTACTTGACTGCATATTGAAACTCAATTTAGACCTCTTGTTGGTTGGCAATGGCAATGGAAAAAAAATGACTCATGAAATAGAAAAATGTGAATCAACCCAACAAAACCAGCCTGGTGGTGGAGCGATACTTCGTGAGATCTTTTATTATTGTTTTAGGAGCATATGTGATATTTATTTTAGGCCTTTTTAAGGGAAAATTGATTTCAGCGACTCTATAGAGGAACAAACAACAAAACCTTCGCTCCAAATGTGGCTTATTTATTTGGAAAAATTTATATTTTGATCCTCAAATTTCTTAAAAAAAAATCAATTTGGTCTTATAGACTTCTATTTGACAAATTCGGTTCTTGTGGTCTCTTAACTTTCTAAAAAAAAAAAAACTAAATTAGTCCTTTTATTATATTTTTCACTTACGTGGACTATTTTGTTTGTCACATCGATTGTTGATGTATCATTTAGATTTATAACTCACTGCATAATTGTCAATTGGCTCTAAATTAATATTTATGTCAAATCCAAGTCACATTAATAATAATTTAGACTTGGTTTATAACAGTATGGTGAGTTATAAATCAAGGTGGCAAAGTAAAAATCTATGCAACAAACAAAATAGTTCACATAAGTGGAAAATATAATTAAAGAACTAGTTCAGGTTTTTTTTAATAGAAAATTAAGGAAATTTAGTTTGTTTTTAAAAGTATAAGGATCAAATTGATATAAATAAAAAATTTAAGGATCGATTTGATTTTTTTTTAAAAAAAGTTTGAAGATCAAAATATGAATTTTTCCTATTTATTTAATTTAGTAATATTTGGAAGCTTATTCCCAAAATAAAATCGGCCATGCTGGATTTTGTAATTATAGGGGATTAAAAGCCCATTTGGAATGTGCAAAAAGAGGAGGTTTAGTAAGCAAAACTATCACTAGTTGATTTTACCTAACATTGGCTGATTTGTGCTAAAAATTATGATTTAGACGATTTATGTGCTGAAAATTATGAATGAAAGTTTGTGTTTTATCCTGATATTTTTAACACATTTACCAACTAATTATAATAGAGTATAATCGACTTATCTGGCTGATACTTTACTATCTCCTACATAAGCTGTTATAGAACTAAAATATTTATGTGAAAAAAATATTTTATTACTCTTACATGGGCCATGTTTTTTTCTAGCAGTTACAGGGAATTCCTACTAAAGAATGGTGGTGAATGATTTAATTGAGGATTTCATATTTAATAAAATTGGAGGCTAGAGCTGATTAGAGATGGCAATGGTCAGGTAGGCAAGATTTATGCTAAAATAATAATTTTATCTTAGTTTTCAAATTCAAGATCCATGTTGTCTTGTGCTATATATAGAATCTAAAAATATTGATTCGCCATATCCTCCTGCTCCACTATATAAGTTCTATCATGTTCTAAACATTTTAATATCATACAAATGAATCACTCATAAGTCATGAGTAAAACAATATTGATAGTTTATTTGCAACTATTAGTGAACAAATTACATATCAATTAAAAGATTTTGATTTTTTAAATTAGTTCAATGTTATCTTAAAATCATATAAACAATTGTAACAAAATATATACAATATTTTGAAAAAAATATGCATAATTACATATCAATTAAAAAAAAATTCTTACTTTGTATAATCTCTTAGATAAAATATTGTTTATAGTTTTGAACATATTTGAGGGATCCAAATAAGAAAGGAAGCAAGTCGAGCCAGAGGTAGGGGTGTGCAAATGATTTGATTTATTTGGATTTTATCCGAACCGTTAAATTTTGAACTATTTTGTTCGATTTTTTGATTCAAAAAGTTCAGTTCAGTTGAAAATATTAACTTATTCGGTTTTTCTTTTTTTGGTTCGGTTTATGTTTTTCTAAATCGGATAAACCGAATAAATCGAACAAACTGAAATTTATTAAATGAAGTCATTTTACTTAATATGAATAAGGATTATCAAGGATAATCCGAATATTTTTATTTTTTTTATAAGTTTTATTTGCTCGTTGTTTTGTTCTTTGAATTATTTATTTCTTTTATCAATAATTTGAAATTGCTGACATTTTTATTTTGAGTTTGAACCGAACTGACCGATTGCCAAGACGTATTTTTACTTTAGTTTGATTTGATTAGAAATCGTGAGCTCAAATAAAAAAACAAAGTCATCAAGCTTTAGCTAATATGCATTCGAATTGAGTTCAAATTCTTCACAAGCTCAATTATTAGAATTATTATAAAATAATTTTAATTCTTTGATTATAACAAGATTATATAATTTCAAAATTATTAATAAATTAAATGAAATATTCTGATTTAACAAAATGGTCATATATTACCGAGCTAAAATATAATCGAGCTCGAACTTATTCGAATCGCGATATTCGGGCTCGACTCGTGAGAGTCACTCGTGACTCGTGTTTCGTCTCGCACTTGCATCAAACCTCGAGGAAACAAGGGCATGAAATCACCTATTATTCAAAACAGAAAAGTAGAGCCCTATTATTCCAATTTTGATCGTTGGATTGAAACGAACGAATCAGATTTATTTAAAAAAAATCTCCAAAATTCCAAACATAGCTAATCATATCCGTCCGTTTTAATCCGACGGTCCAAATTGAAATAATAGGATCCTAGTTTCCATTTTGAATAATAGCAGATACGGACTGGGAAACAATCGCTATACAATTTGTGGTTCGCTCGTTCGCTCACAGGCTGCCAAAACTGCGAAGCATCTCTCTGTCATTCTATCCCCTTTCGATCTCTGCTCCTCGGTGCATCAACAATGGCGGGAACGATCAAGCTCAGCAGCGGCTATGAGATGCCCTTGGTAGGCCTTGGCGTCTGGCGCATGGACGGGAACTCCATTCGCGATCTCCTCTTGTCCGCCATTAAAATCGGATATCGCCATTTCGATTGCGCTGGTACTCTCTCTCTCTCTCTCTTGCTAATCAAGGACTAAAAGATCTATCGTCCGAGGCTAATCGTTACGCTACCGTTTTGTAATTCAAACAGCTGATTATCAAAACGAAGCTGAGGTAGGGGAAGCTCTCGAAGAGGCATTCAAGTCTGGTCTTGTCAAAAGGGAAGATCTCTTCATCACAACTAAGGTTTGTTACTGGTATTCTTGTTGTTGTTGTTGTTGTTTAACTTACACTATTTACTTTTTCCTTCCCTGGCAATATCCTAAGGGTTGTTGATAACGTTGTCGATACGAGCTTTATTATATACGTTAAATGAGTTATTATGCATGTTAATAACTTTATTATATAAACTTATTTTGTATAGTACTGTCATTATTCAACTTAAATGAGTTATTATTGCATATTAGTGGTGTTTAAGTTGAATAATAGAAGTACCGTACAAAATAAAGTCTAAAACATGCATAATAACTCATTTAACGTGTATAATAAAATCCATATTGATGACAATATCAATAATGATATCTCCATAACATTGTCCCATCCTAAATGCATTTCAGCATACCCTTTAACCTTATGAATGATTTTGATTTTGGTTATCAATACCTATATATATATATATATATATAGATAGATAGATAGATAGATAGATAGAACAAAATTTCATGTGTACGAGCTAGAACAGAATAATAAAACATATATATATATATATATATATGTTTTATTATTCTGTTCTATCTCATACCCATGAAACTTTTGCATAGTAATATTTCTAATTTTCTCTTCCCATGTGTCAGTTATGGAATTCTGACCATGGGCATGTATTGGAGGCATGCAAGGACAGCTTGAAGAAACTTCGACTGGATTACCTTGACCTGTATCTGGTGCACTTTCCTATTGCAACTCGTCATACAGGTAATGTTACCAGTTTTGCTTGTTTGATCTTCTGCGTTCAACTTTTGTAGCATGAAGTATACATAGTACCAAGTTGTCAACTTTTGGTATTTGAACAAATTATTTTCCTAAAGATTGTTATTCTTAGCTTGTTTATTGTTGAATTGCAGAGCTGAGGGGACATTGAGGTAATTTGGTCTAAAACAAGGCCACAACTTTCAGTTATTTACTGCTAATATGTATAATTAGGCTTAACAACCCAATTAAAGGGTAGCTGGGCCTTAAGTATCTAACCTTTGGCCGTAATATAGCTTCCGATTGAGGTTTGAGTTGAACTCCTTTTTTTTTGAGCCAAAGGGAAGCATGCATCCATTCTTACAGTAGAATATAAATTCATTTTGAACCTGTTTAATGAATTCCTACAGGAGTTGGTACAACATCTAGTGCAATTGGAGATGATGGAGTGCTGGACATTGACACCACCATTTCACTGGAGACGACCTGGCATGCCATGGAAGACCTTGTCTCAAAGGGGCTGGTACGAAGCATTGGAATCAGGTGCAACAAATTGAAGTTGATTCCTCTCTATTTCAAATTTCTAATAGGAAATCACATCTATTGGTCAACACAAAATGGACAGTTCAACTTTATTTGGCCCAATGGTGCGTCGATTGACCCTAGCTACATAATTGAGTGCCATTGGTGCAATTAATCATCTACTCAATCCATTTAGGTTTCAATTTCTCAATTCTCAATTAACCTCAAATTCCCTTAACTTTTGCTATTTAACCCCAAAGGAACTAAGAAAGGGTGAGGTGAAACAGGAGAGCATTTTGGTTAGATTTCGGCTCATAAGATGCCTACTTGCAATTTTTCCTAAAATATGTATTCAGCATTTCTTCAATCATACAATCAAACCTAAAATAACCTGATTTTACCTATATATTGTGATCAACCATAAATTTTGAAACTCCGAATCAGTTCAACTGAATTTTAATGCACTCAGTTTCAGTATACAACCAATGCTAAAATTAAGCCAGCTTTTGCCTCGATGAAACATCAGTTGTGCCAACTTTTTGATCAGAGTTTGCTTTAATTCGCTTAACTCAGCAATTCAGACTTAATATTATGTTGATACTTATTTTTTTCCTTTTTTTTCAATTTTCAGCAACTATGACATATTTCTCATGAGAGACTGTCTTGCTTACTCCAAGATAAAACCTGCAGTGAACCAAATCGAAACACACCCCTACTTCCAGCGGGATTCACTTGTCAGATTTTGTCAGAAGCATGGGGTGTGTGTTACAGCTCATACACCTCTGGGTGGGGCTGCAGCAAATACTGAGTGGTTTGGCTCTGTCTCATGCCTTGATGATCCCTCTCTCAAGGTATAACACCAGGGTCTTGAGATCTGAGTGGTTTAGTCAGCTTTGGTACTGACAAGAGACTTATATTTTAATTGATTCAATATTTTTCTGTTGGTTGTAGAGCCCAATTACAGAGCTGAGAGTAAACCCTAGTAGGATTTGGATGCAGGCCAAGCATTGATTCAAATATCCTTCAAATTGTGCAATTTGCAACCTGGATGTATGTAATTATAACTCCAAAATTGTGCAACAAGACACCAAACAAGCCATTGGTTCCTTGTTGCAGTGTTCTTTGGTATTTAATTGTTCTGTTGAGGCTAATTTAGTCATATTGTGCAAATGAGGGCTAATTTAGGGAAAAAATGGTTATTACTTTTCTTTGTTGTGACAACATAGTTGGAAATAGGTTAAAATTGCAATGAGTCCAATGGTAACACATATATTGACTACATAAAGTTGAAAGAAAAAAACTGAAAGCGCATTCTGTCTTTCGTATAGGCCTTGGCCGAGAAGTACAACAAAACTGTTGCACAACTGGCACTCAGGTGGGGCCTACAAAGGAGCACAGTTGTTATACCAAAAAGCTCCAAAGTGGAGAGGTTACGTGAGAATTTCCAGGTGTTTGACTTCACCATTTCTGGAGATGACATGGAGAAGATCAAGGCCATTGATCGGAAGTACCGCACCAACCAACCTGCCAAATTTTGGGGAATTGATCTCTATGCTTGATTAGGGTTTTGTTCTTGTTAGATTCTCTCATGGTACTCAAATAAGTTGCCTCTATGAACCAATAGGGGCAACATTGCATTTCTCATGTACTAGTAAATCGCATGTCTGATATGTCTAATTTTGCCACTTTCTAGTTTTCTATAATAAATTGTATTCCGTGCCATTTAAGACAAATAGGGGCGAGATTGCATTGGATGTTTCCATGTCTCTCCGGTTGTCAGTTTCGGTGCAACTAGAATCAAATGGCTTAGTTCATATTTTCTTTAACATGTATGATAAAGTTTATATTAATAATAGTATTCACAATTGTATATGTATAATAAAGTTTATGTTAATAATAGTATTAATAATTGTATATGTGTATCAGTTTCCATATTTAAAATCCAAATGATAAAAATCCAAATGATAAATAATGAATGTACAAATTTACTTTTTGGTATATTATTGATATTAATGGTATTTAAGTTGAATAATAAAAGTATTATATAAAATAAAATTATTAATGTATATAATAATTCATTTAAGATATATAATAAAATTTATATCGATAACGGTATCAATAATGATATTTTCATGACATTTTTCTTTAGGTATATCGTATCAAATGGAGCGAGTTCATTCATTGGATCGTTCGTTCGTTCGTTAATTCGTTTACTTGTTAATATTCCTAATATATAGGATTATGGTGAATGGGGTGTGTGAGCTAGCCAGTAACCAAGCACTTGGGATTTGGATAAGGTTAGTAATGTGAACTGGGGCTATCATCCATCTGCACGTCAAGGATTTAATTCACCATCTTTCTGGAGCTGCCCAATCATGGAAATGGAAACATTAATCATCCAAGAGTTGGAAATGCTGCTGCCACGCCTTGCCCTGATTTTCTCGTACACTGCACTCCACTGCATAGCGTGCATAGCGTACAGACGATTAGATTATAAGAGACTTATTTTATATGAATTTTAATATGATTGGACAGATAATAAGCTATGTTGTACGGTACAACACAACAGAGAATACGTATCCTTGCCTAACTCACAAACCTCCTGATATCGGTTCAACCAATGGCCGGTCCATGAATAAAAATTTATTTAACATAAATAATAAAGTCGATATGAATGATAATATATGTATGTTATAGCTTCCTTGTTTTTTTGGAAGGGGTTGTCTTTTTATATCCTCTTTTGTCTGAAGTTGTCCCTTATTAATTTGATAGGGAATTTCTTTTTATAGATAAAAATGAGGTTGTGCTTTGTATTTTTAAATATCTTTAAAAAATCTTCCAACCGAATGTAGAACCTAAATAAAATTTTGTTCTATAGTAGTGACAAAACTATTTCTTGTTGTGTATTTTTTTTTTCAAAATGCACCTTTTATTTATTAAATATTACAATGTTATCATGTTGACTTTTGCCTGAGCTTTCATATGTCATATACTTATATTAGACCTTCTTATTTGTTTTTTCAGAATATGAAACTCTTTATGTTTCTAAATTTTTATTTTTTGTTTTTTGTGTCGTTCCGCTATGAATGACAAGAGTTTTGCAGCTCAAATTTCATTTAAATAAAAAATAGATGTTTAATTTCAAAATGAAAAAAAAACATAGTGCATAGATCTCTTACATTATATCCATTACCCGTCCAATTTTTTAAAAATGTACAGTCCATAATAGTTTTGAGCCATAACATAACTTATTTTTTATTTTTTTAAGTAGGACTTTCCGTATTCTTAGACATGTTTAGTAACTTTCTTAAATAATCTTTTAGATATCTGAATTTTTGAATAATAATGCATAATTTGATCTTCAAAACAAACAAATAAATAAATAAATAGTACATAATTTACATAAAATTTTGAGGTGCGTAAGTAAAATTTCCCTCTCTGTTTTAGGAAGCAAGCATGAAAAAAAACCCTGATATTTATGCCAGGCTGGCAGCCAATCCTAAATCCTTGTACTTCAAATAATATAAAAAAACTACAAAAGTAGTTCTCCATTTCCTAACATAAAAAACCTTTAAATTTATTGTGTCATGTACATCTCCAGTCCGTTTAAACTGGAGACGAGAATTGATTGAATCTACAAAACTACAAAAGTAAGCTTTTGGCGCACCAGAATCAGCGAATGGGCGTGAAGTATACACCGTCGATTTTTCATATATACAAAATCAGACGGTCGAGATTTCCTCCTAGGATCCTTCGATATCCCCCCCTGGATCGGTATATAAAGCGAGGTTTTTTCCCTTGAAAGTAGAAAGAGAACCTCTGAGAGAGAAGGCGGTGATTCAGAGAAAGAGATAGAGAGAGAGAGAGAGAGAGAGAGAGAGAGAGATATTCCAATCTCTGAATGATTTGGTAAGAATAAGATGCTAGCTAGTAATAGAACTTTGCGTGATTTTGTTTTGGATGGTTTATTGTTTTTTTCTCTTTGAGTAAGGTAAGGTTAGGTTTGTTTTGATTTGGTAATGTTTGCAAGGTTTTTTTTTTAGAAGAGATAAATTCCTTTGGAACTCCGTATATACTTGCAATTTCCAAATTTTGAGATGGATCCAAGTTTTTTACGTAAATCTATGAGTACTACTGGCCTCTTTTGCTATACTGAAGTTGAAACTAGATCATCTTTTTTTTCTTTTTTTCTTTTTGTCACTTTAATTCTAGGGTTTGTAATTTGTTAGATTTTTTTGTTGATCTATGTCTTTTACAGATCTGTACGAGATTCATCCTATAATTAATTGATCTCATACATTCTCAATTGACAAATTATAAGCTGTAAGTCTTGCTTCAAAAATTAATTGTATATATATTATCTAGGTCTGTTGTTGATGAGTGGTGCAATAATGAGAGAAGCATAACAAGTATTTTAGATTTTTTTTTCTTTTTTTCTTTCTTCAATTTTTATTTCTCCCCGTTGTAAAACTCTTTTGTTCGGTTTAGTAAAATTTAGTAGCTAGGCAAAACCTACTACTTAAAAAAAATAACTATTTTAGATTCTTAGTGAAAATTGGAATTTTTTCTTTTAGTAACGTGAAAAATGAAAATGTCAATCGAGGAAAAAAATTTGAAACTTTTTTTTTAAATAAATACAATGGTAGTTCGCAACCAATGTTTGCGAACCAAAAAGAGATTCGTAGATTATACCTATCATCATCCTAGTTTAAATCTTTCCGCTTTTAATATTACTAACAAAAACTAAACATGCATTAGGATATTAAAAATTTCTATTTCATTTTTTTCAAATAAAAATTCAATCTTTTTTAGAGAATTTTCTCTTAATTTTAATAGTTTAAAGCACTTGTAATGTTGAAGTTCCCTTGATAATCCACTTGACTGCTATGATTTAAATTTTAATTGTGAACAACATTTTTACCTCTTCAAAATTGTATTCGCCATACACAAGAGGGGTGGGGCCTTAAAATTGTATTTACCTCTTCAAAATTGTACCTGATTACTATGTTCTAATTCTATTTAAGATAACAATTACTCCTGGTTTCTATCGCTATCCATTTCAAAAGAAAAGTTTTTACAAAATATAAATTAAACAGATTTTGAGAGGCAACCTTTTTTTGTTTGTAGGTTTCAATAAGTTCTTCCATGCATTAATTGTCTTATCTTTAACCCCTCTTATATGTCTATGATTGAACAGATCTAAATATGAACCCTGTCGACAGGAACCCCGAAAAAATGCAACAACAAACTTCTGTTTCTATTTCAGAAGGCCATCGGATGGGGCCCCCTCCCAACCGGCAGCCCATAGTCATGATCCCTACCCCCAGCTACACCTCCACTGGTAACAAGGTGCAACCGAAAACAAGCGAAGCCATTGTCGCTAACACTGGCTCACTACATCTCACCGGCAGCGTGACATCAAATCCTCCCCCCACTGTGAGCAGCTCACTAGTCTTGACAAGCAGGGCCCACCACAATATTCCAATGGTCTCGTGTCCTTTTGGTGCACAGACGATTCCTTTATCGACCCCAACACTTCCTCAGCCTCAGATGGATCGGAACTTGTCCTTGACCCGCTCCAACCACTATGCAGACCAGAGCCTAGTCTCAACCAACTCCAGCTGGAGGCCCCATGCTAACCCGCAGGGCACCTTTCCCACAGGACAACATACGGCAATGCCACTAGCCTCCGTATGCAGGCCCCCTATCTACCCGGTGAACACCTCCAATAACAACAATAATGGTGAGTAACCTAATTACCTCTTGTTAGCTTCGGTTTCTTAATACTAATATCGACAGTCTGGCCCGGATAATATTACTTAGGTCAGATCTACAATTGATAGAGAGTAAAAATGAACTCATGCATGTTTGGAGGAAACTTGTATTGCCTTGATTGGTGCTAATTATATATATATAGTTGAATGCAAAGATGATACTTAATTGAGAAATGGGACTTAAAAGTGATCCAATGGAACTTGAGACAAATTAATTTTTAAACAGTTCTATCCATGCTAATTAAATTCTGGCTCAGTAGCTAATGGATCAGTGAAGTACATCATAGGACCTTGTTATGAGTTTGTAAAAGCCAAAACATTATAGGACCTAAGATAGATTTTTGGTTAATTAATTCCATTTCAACTTAGTAGTTCGATCAGTTGTTCCCGCAGCTTCCATTTGCCCGCCTATTGTTAGACCACCATCTCAGCAGTTGCTAGAGAAAGGGTCCAATGTTCTTGAAGTCCCGAGTGTCTACGTGGAACAACTTCAGAGGTACCTCTGCCATTGGAGTAGGCGGCCCAAGGTATCGATCTGTTTCCTTTCTCTTCTGATCTTTTCAATCAATTTTTTTCCTTTCTCTTGGCTTCTTACTTTGAGGTTGCAGCGATGTTTGGTTGTAGAAAGCAGTTGTATAGGGGGATAACTATGTTACACTTGAGGCTCAATTGATGAATAGGTTCATTAATTTGTATTCTTCACTGTTTCCTGATACCTGACAATTTGGGGCCTGGTGGTGCAGGATAACAACATTATATACTGGAGGCAGTTCGTAAATGAGTATTATGAACCCGAAGGCAAAAGAAAGTGTTGCTTGTCAGCATGCAACGACTACTCTACCACCAAATATCGGCAGTGGAAGGTTTTACTTTTACAACTCCTTTTTTCTATTCAGAGATTTAAATGCTTGTGTTGAAGTTATCCCGCGTTTTATGCATATCATATGATCAACGGCCAGCTAAACTAAATAGAGTCAGTGTGCATATATATAGTAGGATATATATAATAAAGAGTCATATATATAGTTAGCGTTACAAAAATTGCATGTGTTTACTTGGTGATATATGGATTTATGTTTTCTCAACTATATATAGATTGCTTATGTAATCTATGTTACATTTACTTAGTATTTATAGAAGCCCTAAACTTTGTATTAGTCGAGGTGTGTTTAGCTACACTTCATACTGTCATGCAATTCTATGTTTTGTAATGCATCCTTTGTAAGATTTGGTATCACTATCTATTAAAAACATGGTCCCATTGCACAGCTGCTTGTAAGACTTGTTTTGAGTCTTTGTGGACCCAAAATGCACCAAATCAGGCCCAGTTTACTGGACTGATTAGTAGGAAACAACCTTCATTAATGCCCATTTGGGGTGAAAAGAAACAGATACAAAAGAGAGAGAGTACATTGTTTAAGTTTTTTTTTTTTTAATATACCTCATTTGCCTATGTATCATGCTATTTACCCTATTTGCTCTACATGCAATTTGCTTAATAATTAATGTTACTTTTTTTTTCATTGTTGTAGAATAAGTCGCCTTGTGGCCATTGTAGAACCTACTCTCAAAATGGCTCTGGTTAGTAGTAAAAAAAAAAAGAAGAAATTAATTTTTATTACTTATTCTGTATATATCATAATTTGAATATTGTTATTGCGCTAGATATTTCATTCGAGGAGTTGCCAATATACTTTCAATATAAATTCAACTCATTGAATGACGAGACGCTTAAGCTCGGGGCATTCCAGGAACATCAGTTAGAAAACAAAAATACTGTCCTTTACTTTCCAAGTGTGATCGAACAAGCCACGGATGACCAGTTTATGGCTATTCGGAAGGGACCTTTGGCAATTACCTTCACTACAAATAAGAAGGTACTTGTTTATTTATTTATTTACTTAATTATCTCTGATTCCCTTTATTTTTTTTCTAATTCACTTCTGCTTGATATTTGTTTTTCATTTATTTATTTATATACTTCCCATTTTCAGATATTATCATGGGAGTTTTGCATGCGCTCTTGTGAAAAGCTGGTATCCCAAACAGCTCTAATCTCTCAGGTATTTATATCGATATTTTCATGCAAGTCGAGTCGTAGCTACAAAATGTGTCATCAAAACGGTACATAAAAGTATATAAAATAAGATAGAGTTGGACCTTTACTTGGTATTGTCATGGTAGTACAATAGCTGAAATAAAAAGTAGGTCAGTATGACATATATGCCTATTTAATTTTGGAGTACTGGTATTGACTTTTATACAATTAATCATGGTTATTTGGCTTCAATTTGAAGGTTAATGAGATGTTGCAAACTGCTGGAGATTCTTCTGATTCTGGTTCAAGTGGATCTAAGTCATCTCAGCATTTTACACAAGAAAACTGCAACAGGTTTGCTAATCAATCTAAAGTTTGTTCCTCTTTTCTTTCTATTTTTAAGGTATAAATTGAAAGTTACTAAAATTAAACACGAGTGAAGAATGAAATCTTCTGAAAATTAACATCATGTAGGACTACTTTGTATATATACAGATATTGTAAGTTAATGCAAGATTGTATGTAGTATAGATTTTAATTTCAAAATAGATTTTTAAGTATAAACTTTTGCAACTTCTCTACGTATGCACAAAGGTCAATATTTATTTTTATTTCTAAAACTATGTTTTGTATATATGTTTATCTCCCTTCGTTGATTTGTGCAGTTCTTTTATGTTATCTTTTTTTTTTTTGACATACTCCTGTAGGATTATTAAAATAGGATGTGAGCTGACCAAGAAGTTGGAGCAAAATCAATTTCATGAACTAGGCAACAGTACACAGGATGTACAGACAAACATGGTATCAACATACAGATTGGTACATTGAATAACCTAGGATTTATACTATGGTACCAGGCTACCAATTACTACATTGTCACTATGGTTAAACACTTAAACTATAAATTAACTTTATCCGTTTCTTAGTTTTATTTTTAATTACTATTTTTTTAAATATCTTAATTATGGTTTGTTATTATTCATTAGTTTTCTTTTGGAACCTTTTAATTAGATTAATGACCCACAGAATACCGTGAAGAACTCGACAGACATCAACTTTAGGAACCAGCACAAGACAGGTATAGTTAGATTTACTTCTGCACTCTCAATAATTATTGATACGTACTAGAATGTGGTCTTTCTTTAATTTTGGTAATAATTAGTAGCTAGGCGCTAGTAGTTAATATAGGCTTTTAACTTGATCTCTTTAAATTTTTGTAATTGGGACTTTTAATTTGATCCTTTACTGCATGCATTACCAAGGATGAGTAAACTTGAGGCCAACCCACAAATTAAATTAGGTTTAATAGGAAGATTTGGAGTTAATGGTGCATATATTTGGGACCAAATTGGCCTTTAATTTGCAAAATTAAGAGAACAAATGTCATATTGTTTCTATAAGGGTACTACTAGCATACACCTTTCAACCCGGATGGAGGGTCCTTTATGAACATTAAATTTGAGTGGCTTGATCCTCATCTTTATTTCAAAAAATATATATATATATATTGTGTTGTCAACTCAAAAGATGATGCATTTTTTTTTTCTGAAATAGTGGTCAAGCCACCAGTTTCATTTGAAACTAATATTGGTACCACAAAAACCCCGGTACTAGTAGGGCGTAATTAAGTTTGTAACAATAGTACTTAACTAAACTGAGACTAATCAAACTAGCAGCAGTACCTACATGATTCCAACCTAAACCACCAAACTGCAGTAACCAGAATACTACAGTAACCAACAAGGACAGTGCAAGTTAGATGAGATTTAAGATGCGTTGCACCAAAATGCACTTCCAAATTATTTTGAGCTGATAGCAGAAAATCTGCAAATCCAGTTACACAGGAAATACTCAATTGTACTACAATTAGTCAAACCTCTACTAATTTTCAACCCTCTATTTGCGCACTTTCAGAATACTCGCAAAATTGTACTGCTCAGCCAACATCGGGCCACCAAGTCCAGAGCCAAGCAATTCCGAGCATAACATATCCAAGTCATGGGGCAAACAACAAACAGGTGAATCCGCAGGTGCCACAGTTTGTGAACCCACCAAGTGTATTGGACACTGGTGCATCCAGATGGGGGCTTGTGACTGGTACGACATCTTCCTCAGTAAATCCTAACATTATGACAAATCCTCTGTGTGTGGCCCCTCCCATCAATGCTAGATCACTGCCAGGTCTGTTAGACCAAACCAATAACCTGCTTAAACGTGCTGGCACGATCGAAAATGGTTTGGGCATGGATGCCCTCGAACAGCCTGTTACCCGGCAAAGGTTGGGTGACGCATTCTCTGGAAATGTAGCAGCAATTGGAAGTGGAAGTCAGAATCTTTCAACTTCGGACCATACTCAAGGTTTGGTTGCCGATAGAAACATGGGTTCTAGGGCTAACCTAACGCATGAGTCTGGGGTAAATCCAACAGACCAGCAGATGGACCAATTTTTTGAAGATATTGATTTCGATAACTTTCTTGCTGACATTTCCAGTTTGGAGGAACTGCTAAAGCAATAGTGCATTACTCTTGATTCTCGATTTATAGAGTAATAAATATTGGACTATAGTGATATAGACAGAGCTATGTTTACATTATGTTTTACTTAAATAATTTGAACTTCAGGGGGCTAAGAATGAAACAATTAATTTCCATAGTTTGAACTTTTGAGCTATGTTAAGTTACGTACCTGTCATATTTAGTAAACTAATTGATCTCATGATGAAATTCGATAAAATAATTGAATAATGGATGTTGTACTTTATTATTCATCTTCTCTCTCGTAGAATTTTTTTTGTTTTCTGGGTCTTGCTTATATAGTACTTTGACTTGAATGATATATGATGAGAAACTGAAGCTCCTTATTAAAGAATGTACACAAAACAAATGCATCCTGAATTATAAAGCGGTATATAACACAGGTATTCTAAAATCATCACTCAGTACTGATTCTCTAGATGTATTAATCGTGTTGATCTATCAGAAAATCCATATCGTTGTGCACACAACTCTCATGCCGTCCCTCCATGGAACTTATAAATTCTCTATGCATGTGCTTCAACAATTATTCCAACCTATCAGCTTACTCACAAAGTCACAATCACAGACATACTCACCAATGGGTCTCTTTTCACATGCTACGTACACTCGCACTGTCTCTTGCTTGTGATGGCTGCAATGGATTGCTATGAAGAATTTATCCGCCTTTTCTCATGTATGCCTTAGATTGTTTCTGGGGAGATCGAGTTTGGATCCCGCAGCAAACAATGCTGTGTAGATATAAGGCCCTTGAACATGGTTATGTGTGCAATGCACTAGAGAACTTCAGTAGTTTGTCTGTCAAATGCAGCTTACCAGTTACCATCAAGACCTCCTACCTGCTGTAATAATCCCTTGGTTTTATCTGTTTGAAAGTGTTACTTTTTTGAAGAAAAAAAACTAAAAGGTAGTACTGAAAGTCAACCTTCTTAAACCAGTCTAACTCAACCACGAGGATAGCTCACTTGAGCCTTTATAATAAATAAAAAGAAAACAAAGGTGTTCCTAAAACAAGAATCTTCTCAATAGACAGGCAGCATATTTATAGAAATCAAATTACAAATGACAAGCAGCTATTAATCATTTATTATAAATTGACAGTTTCCTGGGAATAATTCCTCTTCTCATTTTCAGATTTTCTCAAAAGCACCCGAGATAAGGGTCTTTCAGTAGTAAGCAGGTTCCCAAAGAACCCCAGTTGTTCTCCTATTTTAGTAATGTAGCATGAGAGGCAAGCTTACTATTGCAATGCAAACATTTCACGAATTTTCTCCCCAAAAACAGAAAAAAAAAGAACAAAAATAGTATGTCAGAATCTGTCGACAAAATGAGGGTTGTCTAGACGAAATGGTGAGTTGGGTACTCATGCTCACTGCCATTATAGTCATAATAGAGTCTCTCCCCTTTGCGAATGTCTCTAATTGCAATTAGGAGAACACGGCATTCACCGTCCACGTCAAATCTCACACATTTTAGATTCTGCTTCTTTTTACCATCCCTGGATTTTAGAAAAAAATAATATTACTTCAATACAAGCATGACAATTTTGTCATTTCGACACTGACCTCAGTTTGGTACTAAACCCGTTCCTATAACGGAAATGTTGGTTTTATTATATCGGGAGACTATTGCTTTCTTCAACTCAAAATTCTTTTATTTATTATCACTCTCTTTGTATTAATGGGGAAAACTTGTCATATCTGTCTTCTACACGAGAAAACCAATGAACTGGCCTTTTGATTAACCCTTGTTCCCTCACCAACAGCAAGGTCATAACTAATAGTACAACCATAGTTCATTCATGAAATTTTCTTTGAAATATCCAAGTACCCCTCCTTTCTGATGATGCATGTAACATAAGACAAAGAGAGGTATATTTGTTCATTTAGCAGAAAATGTGTGCAGCAAGAATCACAAGGACACTTAACATGGCTTGCTTTTTCAGAGCTGATAGCCCCTATGAAGAAAAATCATATTAATTATAACAACACAAAAGTGTGCTTACTGGGTGTGATTATTGATGCCATTAATAAAACGTGCGATATTGCTTCTCTTATCAGGGCAAATGACGAGGCTCTTTGATTTGTCTCTGGCAGAGAGAAGTGTCATCATGCTGTCCCCATCATCAGTCTCTCTGTTTCTCAGATAGTCCACATCCCCAACATATTCTGTTATTATCGTTAGGTCTTTTATGTGTCTATCTGCCTCCACTGTGAACCTACATCGAGATTATAGTTTTCTGTAATTAGTATGAAATACTGCTATGTTGAATGAGAATGGCACTTTTATACTTAATAGCTGCCAATTTCCCATATCAGAGGTTCACTTTTCTTGCTAAACTTATTAATGTCATGAGCTTATTTCATCATGTGATAGTTTTCCATTGATGTCCTTCACCATGTAAGAGCCTATCAAATCTGTGTAAGCCAAGTCTGTTCTGTGTTGATACTGTTAATTAGGTCTTCACATGAAATACAAACCTGAATATGTTGGTTTGGTACCGGAAAACAGTGTCAGCTTGGTACTGTTAATTGTACAGGTGGAAGTAACAGATCTAATAGCTAGAGTTTGTTTGGTGGTTCTAAATTCAGCTTGGTGCTAATACGATCAATCATCTACTTAATTAATACGTGACACATCTGAGGGAGGGAGGAAGATAGAGAGAGAGAGAGCGGGAAGAGAGACAAACCCTTCAACAGGATCAAACACGACCAAAAGAGGTGGCCATTCTCCCCTTTCCATCATCATTTTGCACTGGATTAGAGTCTCTTTATCCTCCTTTGACATCACCTAACCAATTACAATATACATTGTTAGACTTCTGATTTTTCTGTCATTGTAATTAGGTTTCCATACTAAAACTTGATTAAATATAATAAATCAATTCTGTCTAATTAAGAGCTCCTTTATGCCATAAACCTCAACAAGCCCTAATCTTGCAAATTACACCCCAGCTGCGGCTCAATGTGACTTCACCTACAACATTGTGTCTTTACCATGCCTGAACTATTCCTATTTTATACAATACTTGCTCAATTACTTCCAGTTTATTCCTCATTTATGGAATAGTTCTTAATTGACTGAATAATAATGTCTGTTTCAATTCTTAATTTCAGGAAATATCATTAAGAGGAACATTACAATGTACCTGCATCCCTCCTTTCTCCAATGCTGCTCGATTAGCTGATTTAGGGGCCATACCAGCTACATAGCTGAGCTCATTGCTAAACATTGTGCCAGTTGTGGTAAGAGCAGTTGCAAGCGATGCCATTTGCTCAAGCCTCCTTCTCAGATCCTCAGTCGGGTTAAAAGGCAACAGCTTTCTCTTCTTCTTCTTGGAAATGAATGAACTCTTTCTCTTTCTCTTCTTAGATTCTATCTTCTCGAAGCCTGACGAACGCTTGATTTTGAAGAAATCAACTATTTTGGTTTGAACTAGAGGAAATTCTGCAAATACAAAGGAAATTAATGTGTATCTAGTCTTGAATGTTTTATACACAAATTCAAGATGAAACAAAGAAAAGGAACTTTAACGCCAACTATGAAAAATGTAGATGTAAAGTAAAAAAGGAATGTGAAATTCCGCATACTTCTAGGGATTTTCTTGCCAGATGAGGAACTGGAGGAGGAGCAGGAAGGACAGAACCAGGAGCCAGATGGGACACGTGGCAGGATAGGGCGAAGGCAGAAGGTGTGGTAGCCAGCATCACAACTGTCACACAGAAGCAGCTCGGCGTCCGCCTCACCAGATCCGCAGGCGTCGCACCTGATTGACTCGATCGAATCGTCGGGGTCTCGCTGGGGCTCAGCTCGGGTTCGGTGCTTGAGGAGAGTTTTTGGCGCCATTGGAGAGAAAGACGGAGAGATCGAGAGGGAGACGGAGAAGAGAGAATAGAGAGGGGATCTATTACGGAGATAAATTAGTAGAAAGAGAGGAAGAAGAGGGAAAAGCGCGGGAAGAGGATAACAGTGAAATGGCGGGAACGGTTTCATTTTTAGCGCGGAGCATTTTTCCCGAGGTATCCACTACCAGGATGAGTCGCGGAGGCTTTCTGGCGTGTAGTTAGTAGTAGTTCGTCTGCAATTGTTTGTAAGTCGATTGACCGTCAGTTTTTGATCGGACGGAGCAGACTGTGTATATTTGGATGAAGATTCAGCAGCTGTTTTCTAAAGCAAAAATGAAGGGGATCGTCGGATGTAAAAGAGACGGTTCAGATCTATGTAGGACCTTTTAACAGTGTTAAATAGAGAGAAGCTGAATAGGCAGCACATGCCACATGCAATCTTGGATTCTTGGCTCAATGAAGAGAATTTTTTTGTCTTTCCGTATTTTATAAATAAATAAATAATAATAATAATAATAATAATATTTTTAATATTAAGTATTTAACAAATTTATATTTATTTTTTAGATGCGGGTATTTATAATGTGCATAAAAAATTATTAAGTTCAGAATTAAAAAATTTTGAACATAGACATTTACAGAAAATATGTAAATACAGAGATTTTGTTTATATGATGTAAAATCTAAACGCAGTGTTTGAACGCAGAGTCTAATTGCAAAATTTTCTGTATTCACATGTTTTCTATAAAGTGTGCGTTCAGAAATATTCAATTTCAACTTAAATAAAAATAAAAATATTTAATAGATTTAAAGTCATAAATATATACGTTTAGATATGATTATAAACTGTTTTTAGATAACAAATATAGAATTATTAAACACTTAAAATAAAAAATATTGTTATTATTCGTTTATAAAAATTAAGATAAAGGAGAAAAAAATTCCAATGAAGAGTGGTCCTCATTTCTTTAAGCCTAATAACTAATAAATCTCCTTTAGTAGAGAAAGTCCCCAATAACTACTATCTTGTAATATCATTTGCTACTTAATCAATAAAATTCTTTTTTTTTTTTAATTTCCACAACCTCCACTATATTTGCAAATTTTGCACCATCACAAAATAGAATTATCTTTTACAAATCCGAAAAAAGGAAATTAAATTTGGACGAGATTTTGATAGGTAGCTCAGCCATTTTTTGGGGAGAAAATTAGATTTTTCATTTTGATGTAAAACAGAATTAGATTCAAACAATTTGTAATTTAAATAAAATACAAATAATTTTACAATAATCCAACTCCTCGTAGACGAAGTAATATCAAATTCAAACCAACACCAATGATTTTATTTGCTAGTCAAATATTATAATCTTTGTTGTTAATAATCTAAAGAAATAAAAAAAAAGAACGAAAAAAATATTAGAATCCACCTCTGTTCATATATCACAATACAAATATTTTCTTAGTTAATACTGACAAACGAGTTCTGATCATATATTGTTCAGAGAATAATCTCGGAACTCGTCTAATTGACGGCGCAAATCTTCTCTGGACAGTTCTAGGTGTTGGTATTTTGGCTTCACTGTTGACTGTTGAGGGATTATTTGTACTGAAAGCACAGCGCTACCCATAGAGTTTTTGGCTCTGTCCTTGACTCCTCAATTCTATTCATTCTTTCAATTGTTGGAGAGAAAATAACCTATACACTATATACACCTTACCTTGTTCAAAAAATATATTTTGAATATTTTTATTATTTCACCAAAATAATGGAATTTATGTCTGATTTTATTATTATTTTATGAATATGATTTGCGCAAAATAACACATTTTGAATGGTCTAATTTCAAGAAAAAAAATATTTCATAATTATCAAAATTATCAAATTAATACTGCATCATATATATAAATTATTTTTCTTTTTTTTTCTCTAATTTCATCAGATTTACAACCTCATCAAATATTATAATGTAATAGAATTCAAACACTAATGCACTGTATATCTAATACAATAGTGATAAACACCACCTATTTACGAAAAAGACACAACTTCAAATTTCATAAAAATATTAAAATAAATAAATATTAAAACTAACGAAATATCTTATTTCAAAAAAATAAATAAATAAAAAATATTTCAATTTTGTGGGACCCACTCAGCAGTCAGGTAGCGCCTAGCAGTGATCCTCGTTGAACATGTACTAATTCAATGCTCGACCGAGTGCTTGCGTTTCACGCTCTTATCTCATTTCCCACCAGATCCCTCGTGTCTCTCTCCTGCTCGTTGCTCGTTTCCTGCACACTCCCAAATCCCACCAGAGAGAGAGAGACACACACACACACACAAAGAGAGAGAGACACAGAGAGAGAGAGAGAGAGAGAGAGAGAGATGGCGATTACCTCAGCCATGGTAGGTGCCATCCGATTCATCCCAAGCCCTGCTACTAGTAACCCTAGCTCTAATTCCAGCTCTACTTCTTCTCTATCATCTGTTAAAGCACACAAATGTCCCCAGTTCAGCCCCAAATCCGTCGTGCACGACGATGACAAGCCACGCCTCATTGTTCCTCTCTCTGTCTCCGCTGCCATTCCTTCTATTGCGTTCTTTCTCTCTCCAGAAGTAAGTGTCTCTCTATTCTCTATTCCATAAGGACCGACCATGACTTGTCTTTGTGTGCGTATGAACCCTTGTATTTATGCAAATTTTATTTGATTGTTGACGTGTTGCATTCAGAACCTTTGTTGGAATAGTACTTATTGATTGTTGACATATTGCATTCAGAACCTTTATTGAAGTGATACCTATTATTGATCATAATTACTTGTTTCAGATACTTTTATTCTATTAAATGAAGTTTCGCTGCAGGTACTTAACTTTTGATAATTTGTTGTGCATTGTGTGTTGTGTTATGATTGAAGGCAGCATTGGCGGCAGGGGGAGAGTTCGGTATACTGGAAGGGAGAACAATGGCTCTTATACATCCGTTAGTTATGGGTAGCCTTTTTGCATACACGCTTTGGGCTGGCTACCTAGGTTGGCAGTGGCGCCGTGTCAGAACAATACAGGTTTTGTAGAGCTTTTGGTTTTTGCAATTACAGGAAACTTACAGGATAATCCACCCCAACCATTTTTACTAATATTAGTTTTACCTCTTTTCTTACTTTTTGTTTGTTTACTGTTTTATTTGCCTCGGGTATTTACCCAACCATTGTCTTAATCATATATTACCAGAATTATCAGTATTTACAAGGAATATGAAAATAGAGGGATATGTTTTCAATGTATTTTGTAAGCCTGAGTGGGGTCCGGTGAGCCCACTTGGCTCTATGTGGCCTGCCATTGGGGTATTATTTTTATGGACTCCAGTTCCAGTACATAACAACAGGTTTTAAGTGTATAATACAAGCATCAGGTACTGGAATGGTCTGCCTTGATTGGATTTTGTATGAATTGAAATATTTCAATACTTTCTTATGACAATTGGGACCGATAGAATATAGTGATCCAAACAAAAATTTCAAGGATGCATCCAGCGGATACCTTCTTAAACCAAAGGCTTCGTTTCAAAGTTTCAATATATACAGACTACTCAAGAGGAAACGAAATCTGCAGGACACATGCTGGGGATGTGAATCTGCCCTTAAAATTGATGTAAGATGCCGTCCGTAACTTTTTAGGGGCTGGTTCGCACCCCTGAGGACCCATCGAGAGAATGCATTTAATTTTTCTTTTTTCAACTCCAATTAGTCTGTTTATATTGAAACTTTGCAGAAAGGCCCTTGGTCCACGCGTCCTTGAGTTTCAACTGGGATCAGTACATTCTGACAGTTACTGTTGGTATAGGATAGTTGGTTTGAGACATACTTTGGTACTTAAAAAAAAAATGCCAATACAATTCGTATGCAATTCTAAGCTAGTGAATAAAACTCGGAATGGAACAGGATGAGATAAATGAACTGAAGAAGCAGGTGAAGGCACCAGCTTCCGAGGCAGCCCCTGTGACAGCAGGCGGCAGCTCTGGCACGGCAGCCCCACCACCGCCACCATCACCTGAAGTGTCAGCTGTTGAGGCAAAGATCCAGCAACTAACTGAGGCAAGTGCTTAGCTCTCTAGTCTATCTTGGATTTTTATTTTATCCCTTTCCTTTTCCTGTTTTTGGTGGTACTTTTTTAGATGCATCTATGCTCCAGATTTTATACAATCGGATTCTCAGTTGTGCATCTGAGCAATTGTTATGCACAATTTCACATCATTCAAGCTTCAAAATTGGTCTCAATTTTACCCAAATATCTGTGTTTTTTTTAATTGAAAACCTAAGTATATGCATTTAACCTCTATTAATTATATCGATTCAAAATTTCACTTGAATCAAGGCTTAGTGGCATGTTTTGGCCAACGTTGTCTTAATTTAGCTGATACTTTCGATTACTTTAAGTCGTCCGTGAATATTTCAGGAGAGGAAAGCATTACTAAAGGGATCCTACCGGGACAGGCATTTCAATGCAGGATCTATATTGCTTGGATTTGGTGTCTTTGAATCTATCGGTGGGGGTCTCAACACATGGCTCCGTACTGGAAAGCTTTTCCCTGGGCCCCACCTTTTTGCTGGTGCAGGTACAATATTCTGTGAAAATTGATTTTGTCTTTTTACTTTGCTTTTCTGCCGTAAACAATCAAGTTCTCAACTGTGGATTCCACATCAGCAATGGTCAAGTTCCTCAAATCAGTAGACCTTAAACCGGTACCTTACCATACCAAGAAGGTGCAGCCAATTATGTATCAGCTAGAATAATAATTTGTTAGGTTCCTCAGTTCACGAGTTCAAAGAGTGAGAATGTTTGTGCGCACTAGTGTACCATATGGACTGCAAAAGGTTCATGTACTGTACTATCGGTGAAGTACTCTTTTCCTTTATGGCAAATATTTTTCTTATTTTTGTAGGAATCACAGTATTATGGGCATTGGCAGCGGCGCTGGTGCCGGCAATGCAAAAGGGAAATGAGACGGCGAGAAATCTACACATAGCATTAAATGCGTTAAATGTTATCTTGTTTATATGGCAGATACCAACAGGGTTTGAGATAGTACTCAAGGTCTTTGAATTCACTAAATGGCCATGAAACATTTGTTGTATTCTTTGCTTATGAGGTTGTATCTGCACTAACAAATAATTTTCTCTTTATTGGTGTAGTTATCCTTATTGTATCTATTCAACACGTGTATATCAAATAAATTATCTTAAGATGTGGGCATCTTATATTAGGTTCTCCGTCTTGTTCCTTGAAATTATTTTTAATATAGTTGTACTCACATTCTCTCTGTCTATTTAATATATTCTTTGCTTATTTTTAATCTAATTGTTTTGTGTAATTCTAATTCAATTTCTTATATTATTTACTAATAATGTAAATAATTTGATTGCAATAAGTATTATTTTTTTCTGGATTGTCCTGTATCCACCAGAGTGAATCGTCCAGTCCGAATTTTTTTTATTTAAATATAATTCTGAACATTCTCAATCACCCTAGTTTTTATTATTATTGTTGTTGTTGTTGTTATTCGTTATTATTATTTATAAGAGGGATTCACTCACAACATTTTTTGTGACACATTATGATGATATATTTTTTTATTGTATCAATAATTAATTTTTACGATATCAAATTACAAAATTGAATGTTTATCCTGTTCAATGTTACAAACAAAACATATGCACCAAAGTTTGTTAATTTAGAATTTGTTTGGTAAACGATCAAGGTGTAAAAAAATCAACGAGTGATTTGAATTAATTATGTCCATTGATGTTTTCACATTTTGATCTAGTATCAAATGACCTAAAATTTTTATAATTTCTGGTACACAAATATTAAACAAGATTAATGGTTTTAATTTAGATTTTGGTCCTGGAACTTTTTTTCAAAAAAAAAAGTTGGTCCTTGAAATTTCATTTGTATCAAATTGACTCTTAAACTTTCATTTGCATTATATTGATTCTTGAACTTTTCATAAAAATCAAGTTAATCCTTGAACTTTTTCATAAAAACCAAATTGATTCTTAGACTTTAAATTACTCCAAACAAAGTCTTTGAACTTAAAAAAAAAAAGAATTTAGTTAGTCCTTCAACATTGCTCGAATTAACTAAATTAATATTTCGACTTAATTTGTTTTTGTAACGTGAAGGATCAATATGATGCAAATAGGGGTGTAAATGGATTGAGTCAATATTATTTTATTATTTTTCTTAGATGGATCAGACCAACCTGACTCAACACGTGTCAATATTCTTTGACCCAAACCGCATCCGAATGGGTCATAGGTCGATACAGCATGACCATACTAATTTGATTAAGTATTCAATAATTTTATTTATTTATTTATTTAACTTCATTAATTTTTTTTAATTAATACTATACTTCAAATGAGTCAACCCGACCCAACGAGAGATGGATAAAAAATTATAGACCCGTATTCGATCATTTTTTTTCACAAGTCATATCAAATTAGATTGTGTTGGTCATCTTTTCAAAATATAAGGATCAATTTAATATTTTTGAAAGTTCAGGAATCAATGTGGTATAATTAAAAGTTCAAGAACCAACTTGATTTTTTTTAGAAGGTTTAGGGGATTGAAACATGAATCCTCCCAAAATTTTATTTTAAAGATTTTAAATTTAAATTATCTAATGTAATATAAAGTAATGTCATTATGTGTTGTAAAATAGAGTTATTTTCCTCATTATTATTATTGTTATTCTTATTACAATTTTTATTGTTATTTTTATTTAATTTAATTTATATTATTTTACTTTTATTGTTATTATCATCATTATTTTGTCATTTTTATTTTGTTTATTATTTGACTTACATTATTATTATCATATTTATTATTAACGTTATAATAGTAAAAAAAAATAGTATAACGTTATGTAGTATTGTAGCCTAAATTTGAAAACTTAATTTTTTTTAAATAACTATTCATATTTATTTTATAGTCAAATAAATTTGATTATTTTGCTTATTCTTGTTTTCTTATTTGCTAAACATTTATCTCATATATATGAATTAGACCAGGGTGCTACGCATAATGCATAGTTAGTGACAAAATTGTACTACGAGGACCGTTCAATCCGTTTTAAGATTCGTGCACAGACTTTAAAACTCATACTTAAAACGTTTCGTACGAATCTTGAAGCAAATCGATCGGTCTTAAAATTTGTAACATATTTTTTTTTTACTAATTACACGGGACCACCCGGCCTAATTCTACATATGATCCCTGAAAATAACTTTTTAAAAATTACGAACGATTCACGTTTTTGACATTTTGTCGGTGGATGCTTCAGACTGAAAAAAGCTGGCCTACTTCCACGAACCGGTCGCTGACTGAGCCGGTTCGCCTAAACCGGACTGGGGTTTTTTTTTTCGGGTCTTTTGAGGGGAGTCTCGTTTCCAAACCCAGTCTCGAACTAAAACCCTCTCCTCTCTCCTCTTTTCTCCTCTAATCCATGGAAGCAATGCAGCCGCTCTGTCTCTTGCCAAAACCCTCACTTCCTCTCCATCTCCCCAATTCCAATTCCAAGAGATCATCCTCTATTGCCCCCCTCTCTCATCACAATTCCTCTCTCAGATCGTCACCCTCCGTTTGCTTCTCCACCAAATGGGCTGATCGGTTACTTGGAGACTTCAATCTATCTATCTCCGCTGTGGAATCACCGCCGCGTGATGATAATGGCGGCGGTGCTTCTTCTACCTCCGCCCTTGTTTCTCTCATTCCAGCTTCCTCTGACCGTACCGTTACTCTTCCTATTGACTTCTACAAGGTTTGTGTTCTCTCTGATGGATACCTCTTTGTTGTTTCTCAGTTAGGTGTCTATGCACATGTTGAAATGATGATTTTGTTTCGTAGACTTCTCTCCCCATACTGGCATAATGTCTGAATCGTTGTGTAGTTTGTTAATCCGATAATATCTAGTTGATTCGGTTCCTCTAGTAGGAAAATTTGTTGACCTCGTGTATTAAAAACAGTTATTTGCTCTTCTGGTTTATGTGCTGTAGTCTTGTCTAGCCTTTTCTTTTTTGAACAAAAGGTAGATGTGCTGCCTGTTTCATTGCTGAAACAACTTATATCAAATGAGAAAAGAAAAGAAGTATGGCAAATGCATATCAACCCAACTTAAAGAAAGCCCAAAATCGTCATCTCCCAGCCACACTGTACTGTGTCATTCGCTGATCTCAAAACAAGGATTCTCTAAAATGTGTACCTTCCACTCAACCAGGTACTGCATTTAGAGATCCTTTTCGAGACTAAGTCTCAGCTAAATTGGAGACACGGGTCAACCTTGAGGTGACAGTACACAAAACACAAACCCATTATCTAGCCTGTATCCAGCAGTAACCCAACATAAGCTCCTAAGTCAGTGTTATGACACTATTATCAGTATCATATTCCAATGTGCATGTATCAAGAAAGTGTCATGAGGTTCTGATCAAGCAACATTTTTGTTCTAAGCATTGAGTGGTACCAGACTACTACTATTCTCTCAATGATGCAGTAAGGTAGTAGGCCCCGGCATTCGAATGTGAATCAAATTTCATCTCCTCAGGCATCCATCTTGCTGCTTTTTTTCTTTAATCCTTGTCTTGGAATTACCCATCCAATAAGAAACAAAAGACATAATAAGGATGACAGAATTTCATGTGGTTTAGCACAATGTTGGTTAAAGCAGACGGAATTTTTTTCCTTCCGCACACAATACAAGCATATAACATACAGCAATGACTACAATAAAAACTACCTCTTACTGAATCATATCCTCAAAACAATGCCAGTTCTCAGATGCATTTTTACAGTTATCCATCCAAAACCGAAAATACTGGGCATATAGCATAAATAAGTGGTCGCAGATACATCACTATAACAAAAGTAACAAATAGCAGAACCAGATCATCGTTTTATTTTTTTTTTTTCTGAGGGCATTCTTGGTTTTATGGAGGAATTTAATTTGCCACTGAAGTAAAAATCACAATGAGCCACTCTGAAATCCAACTAGTAATAGAGAGAGTGGCAATTTTCCATTTGCATGCATTCTTTTTACTTTCTTTTATCTTTAATGTAAAACATCAATTTTTTTTTTTGTTAGGTGCTTGGTGCAGAGGCTCACTATTTAGCAGATGGGATCAAGCGGTCTTTTGATGCACGAAGTTCAAAACGGCCGCAATATGGGTTTAGCCCAGATGCTCTTATTGGTCGGCGCCAGATCCTCAATGTGGCTTTAGATGCCCTTTCCAACTCACAAACCCGGATTGAGTATACTCGTGGGATTTTAGATGATAGAGATGCAACTATTTTAGTTGATGTGACATGGGATAAGGTAAACAATTACATTTTAGCTCTGTAATTAGAGCTTAAGTAGACTGAATTGATTGCCCAATTGGAGGCGTGGTTCTCATTTGAGGGTTTATCAAGGCCATTTGATTTTGAGCTAGCAATGTTAAGGGTAGCTGTACCTATTCCTTACCTTTCTGAAATTATTAGCATTGTGTTGTTTGTCATTTACTTTAAAACTGTCTCTCCTCTATGTTCAACCCTAATTAGATCTAAGGATACTAGAGGGGCTGTTTGTATACTTTAGGGGAAATTTTGAGAGGGGTTTATATAATACATCTTTTGCATGTATCTGCATGATACATTGATGCTTTTAAGAGGCATAATGAATTCGTTCCTTTTCTGTATTCTTTCTTTCTTTAGGTACCAGGAGCTCTATGTTTACTGCAAGAGGCAGGGGAGAGTGAGGTTGTACTGGAAACTGGGGCCCGTCTGTTAAATGAGAAGCTCCCAAAGGGCTTCAAGCAAGATGTAGTCTTGGCTATGGCACTTGCTTATGTTGATATCTCCAGAGATGCCATGGCACAGATCCCACCTGATCTGGTCAGATGTTGTGAGGTGCTTGAGCTGGCCCTCAATCTTCTTCAGGTAATGTGACTGATGACATGACACACACATTGTCTGATACCTTTTTCATACCAAGAGGATTCTATGGGCTGTTTGCCGGAAGGTCATTTCAATCATCAAAATATGCAAGTTTTAGCCTAAAAATACTGGCTTGACTCGATGGGCACCTTGTCATGTACAGGGGTGATTTCAGGGGTCATTTTACCAGACGAAATTTTAAAGTTCATTATTCCTATACACAATCCCAACTTTGAATCAATAATAGAGGTTTTGTACTGAGCCATTACTGAATCATACAGTAATAGTTAGTTGGTATATACCATTTGGAACTTGTCAGCACTAGTTGGCAAGGTCGGAAAATGGCCATGAAACCCAAACAAATTTGCAAAATGTTATCTTTTTTTAAGTAAAATTTGCAAAATATTATCATGCAACAAGTTACAAACAAAATCATATAGATGTGCTCCCCCTTTTCATGTAGCAAAGGAAGAAAAAAAGAATATTTTCATCTTTTTCTTCTAGTAAGGACATCTGAAAAGCTTGCGAAGCTCGTGCAAGTCAGAAACCAAAAAAATCCGGTAACATCATTTTGGGTAACAAAATTGGCACGCTATAAAAAATTCAAATGTGCTTTGCAGAGAGTGATATATGTCTTAAAATGGTATATGGGCAGTTTGGAAATATCTTTCTTTGATGCCACATTATGTTGCTTTACTAATTATTTTGTTGTGCACAGGAGGAAGGTGCCACTAACCTTGCACCAGATCTAATGGAACAAATAGATGACACCCTAGAGGAGATCACACCTCCGTGCGTGCTTGAGCTGCTCTCTCTTCCACTGGACCAGGCACACCACACCAAGAGGGAGGAGGGGCTGCGTGGGGTCCGAAACATTCTTTGGAGTGTCGGCCGGGGAGGTATGTTGGCTATTGGGGGTGGTTTCTCCCGTGAAGGCTTCATGAATGAGGCCTTCATCCGTATGACTAGTATGGAACAGGTTTGTGCAAATTTTCTTATTTATCTAATAATAAAGTTGTGCTATTAATAGCTTTTTTTAACTCTTATTTTATTGCAAGAAAAACTTGTGCTGACATGTTTTATGTATAAAATATCCGAATTACTCATTCTCCAAGGTTGGGAACTACACTTTTTAGGGAACATTTTCTATAATCTTAGTTGCTGCATATCTTTAATATCTTGCGTACCTATATGAAATTAGATGCATCTCAGGGATCACATGAAATATGGAGAATGTCCCTTGTATACTTGTCTTACCCCTCTTCCAAGAGGACCCAAACTAGGCCTTCTCGCTCTTTCTCTCTCTCACTCACTCACACATGCGGGTGCACTTACACTTGTAGAGAGAAAATTGTTATTGCTGGAGAATGTTTGGGCATCTTTGTAGTAACCTCCAGACTACAGGAAGGGGACAGGAAGGAGAATCATGTATTGTGCTTTCTAAAGGGTGGAGAAGATAACTCCTTTTTTTGTGGGTTGTATAAATTAAGAATTTTATTATAAGTGGTTTGCAAACAAAGCTCCTATCATGGTCAATAAATTAATGAAATGAGCTCCCAGGCCACAAAAAGCACCTTCTAATACATAGTTTTTTACACCATGTATGTGCTATGCTGCTACACTACTATCTATGTAGTAAATTACAAGGTTTCCAATCCTGGTCAATAATACACACAAGTTTCTACTAAAGTCCTTTTGTTATTTTTTTACCTCCTCTTCTTTTCACTGTTTAGATAGACCTCTACACTACAACACCGAGCAACATACCGCCCGAGCTGTTTGAAGTATATAGTGTGGTGCTTGCCTATGTGGCCCAAGGTGTGGCATTCAGAAAACCCCACCTCATTGCAAGAGCTGACACACTACTGTCACAACTTCAAGACCCTAATGTGGGCCCTTCTGATGAAATTGAGTTCTCTCTAGAAAGTGGTATGTGTGCACTTCTCATGGGAGACTTGGAGAAGTGCCACCGATGGCTTGGCTTAGACAGTGACTTGTCACCTCACAGAGATCAAGAGGTTATTAATTTCATAATGGATGTATCCAGTTCTCACAGTAATGGAGAGGATGATGCGGTTGATCTGTTGCCGGGTCTTTGCAAGCTGTTGGAAACTTGGCTGGTGCAAGTGGTTTTCCCAAGAAGTAGAGATACACAGGAAGTTGACTTCAAATTGAGGGATTACTATGATGACCCTGTGGTATTACAATATCTTGAGAGCACTGGAGGGAGCGCTGGTTCTCATCTGACAGCTGTTGCCTTGGCAGCTGTTGCTGTTGGGGCAACAGCAGTGAAATCAGGAACCTTAACAGCCTTTCAAAAGGTTTTCCCAGGAATTATGAAGCAATTTGATGGTAGCAGTGGAATTACCAAGAACATTGATGGGAGCCATGAAAAGAATTCAGAAGAAAGTGAGGATTTGATTGGGAAAAAAATTGATTTGGGAATTTATATGAAGGATACTATGATCATGCTTACATCAGCTGGCGTGGCAGTTTTTGTATTGGCAGCTTTGGGTCTTCGGTTTTTGTCAGGAAAAAGGCATGTATATCCCTCTGGGGACATTGGGGCTGCTTCTGTAGTGGAGAATAGTTGTACAATTTCAAATGATGGTAAGAAGTTGCTCCTCTTTCTCCCCTAATGCATATTATTTGTAGTTTTCCTTTAGCAAAAGGATTTTTTTCTCTCTGATTAGTAGCTGTTCATTTAATAAATGGTCAATTCCTTCGGAGGTCACTACTCTCTAAACCTTGCTACATGTCACAAATTTGCCTGAACTTTGGGTTGTTCACACAAGTCACTCACTGAATTCTTTTACAGTCTTATCTGGTCAATCTGTGATATTTTCTATCTGAAGCTAGCACAGTGCTGACATAGACCATTTGTGCTACATAGACAACTTATGCTGATGTGGGTTCATAAGCACTCCTTAGCTTCTAAATGAAAAACAATAATGGGCTAACTTAGATAAAGACTTGTGTAAGCAACTCAAAGTTCAGTGACCAGTTTGTAATGAAGGACAAAGTTCAGCGACCTCCTAGGAACCTGCTTTTAGTATATCAGTATATGATATAATTTTTTACATGTTTGTGATTCATATATATGTTTGCAAGATGTAACAGCAGAAGAAGAGAAGGGCGACATGGGGATTCTGACAATGGATGCCAAGTTAGCTGAGAGTATTGTCCGCAAGTGGCAAAACTACAAATCTCTCGCGATGGGGGCCACTCATCAGCTGGACCCGCTTAAAGAGGTCCTAGCTCTTTCTACTGCTAATTATGTCGTATTATTGGATATGTTTGTTTCTAAATAACTTCAGAATAACACCATCAAACTAATACCATTCTGTGCTGAATATATTTACTAGTTAGAGCTTGTTTCTTGCAAATAACTTCAGAAAGTATACCCAGATCAGCCATTGTGCACTGAATATATATGTTACCAGATGACATCAGAAGAATATTCTCAAACTGGTACCATACTGACTGACATCCTAATACTGAGATTAATACAAGTAAATAGCAGCTAGATTGCAGGCTGTCTAACAAGGGGTTACTAGATTGTGGTGTGCACCCCCTTAAGCCTTTTTTTCTTTTTTTGGAAATAGATGATGCAACATGAAGGAGCTTCCTTTCAAATTATGGATAAATAAAGGTGTCTTTTGCAAATTACTCAATTTTCTTTGATTTATATAAAAATAGGTGCTGGATGGTCGTATGCTGAAAGTATGGTCAGAACGTGCCACAGAAATGGCCACTCGGGGTTGGCACTGGAAGTATGACTTGGTAAATGTATCAGTCGACAGCCTGACTGTCTCATTGGATGGTACGCATGCCACTGTCGAGGCTACAATTGAGGAGGCAGCACGGGTATTTGATGGGCGGACTGGGGATGATGGTGAGGTCGACAATGCATATAGCACTGGGTATGCGGCACGGTATGAGATGGCATACACCAACTCTGGATGGAAGATTGTAGATGGTGCAATTCTCGAGTCCCAATAATGTTGCTGTCTTCTCTTTAATCTCTATGTAATTAAATATGTTGAACTTTCTCTCTGTTCCCATTTTTTTTATATAACTTGAACTTCTTTCAGATCATTTGGTAGCATACTTCAAATTGGAATGTGCTTAGCTTATCTGCAACAATGCAGCTTCAAGCCTTTTTCTGTCTGACAGCGAAGGCACTTTCGCATTAAAATAACTTTTGGCATTGGATCTGCTGTAAATTTCAACAATCATGCATTCCCTCATAGTTTAGATTTTGTTGCATAAATTGGTCTTTTAAATTATATGAAATTCATTGAACAATTTCAGACAGATTCGGACCATATACTCTGTCGTCCATATCAGATTGTTTATAACTTTATATTGTCTCTGATACTCTCTGATCCCTCTATTACAAAAATCATGTAGGTCTGGTTATCGCTGTCTGACTGAGAAAAGGCGATCTATAACTCCTGACACCATTGATAAGTAATGAATTCTACATGAGTGTTCATAGAATTTATCTTAATAAAAACTTGAATAACGTAGATGGTAATACTTTTTTTTAAAGTGATGTAAGTTTAAATTCTGTAAAAAAATATTTGAAAAGGAATGGATGTCATAAATAAAGGAATTTTTTATTTCAAAAAATAAAATAAAAAATAAGTGATATGAAATTTCACAACCCCATCCCACCCCCCACCCCAAAACACCAAAAAAGGAAAAAACCAACATCTACATTTTGGAAAGAGAATTTCCAGCTGGATCCTCTGGAGCTCACAATGCCAAACAAGCTGGCGAGTATAGCAAGATGAGAAAAAAGAAAAGAAAAAGAGAAAAGAATGAAAACGCCAAGCAAGCCGGAGTTGTCTGGATCCTACTGACAGTCTGGCACTGAAGCAATGGTTTTGACCACACATTTATTAATTTTATAATCATGATGACAATTTCAGAAACTAAAATTAATTAATTTAGTGAGGTTCAAATTTCATGATTTAAATACCAAACGTATATATATTGGAACTTTCTTATTATGTATGTAATATAATACGAAAATGCTAATATTTTTAGAAAGTAAATGAATAACTCGGGTATAAAATTGGAAAAATTTTAGGTATAATTTGTAAATATTGTAAAATTCCACTAATAACTTGGATCAATTAGTTACAATTCATGAATATTCAATCAATCCGTTAATTTGTTCAAAGCAACTTAGAGAGAGAATAATATATATGTATGATACAGGCATTATTTTGAAACTTAGTTTATTATGGTCCCAATTTCAATAACACCAAATAGTTAATTACATATTGATTGAATGTTGCCTAAATTCCACATTGTCAATGAGTTCATCAATTCCACAAAATTAATCTACTTGTTGAATTGATAGACTCTATATCAATTGCTATCAAAATGATGATAACAGATGTGCCACTACTGATTCATGATTTAAATTTATACTAAATTGGATGTTTTAAATTTAGACCAAAATATGCGTTTAATAAATTAACATAAAATTATTTGATTTTGTTCAAATGACTTCCATATATACATAATGTTAGGGATTGTAGGAGAAGCTGATTCTATCAACAAGCTTAATCAATACATAAATTCTTGTTTGGTTGCAACACTTAAAATATATAAAGACTTTTTAAAATTTATATTAATATCATTGCTAAATATTATTATTATTATTATTATTATTATTATTATTATTATTGTTATTATTGTTATTATTATTGTTATTATTATTATTATTATTGTTATTGTTGTTGTTGTTGTTGTTGTTGTTGTTGAGCATGCTAGAATTAACCTTTGCCTAATTTATGATATGTTTTTAGCATGTTAGGATTCATCCATGCGTAATTGGAAAATCATCAAAACTAAGGAGACATGTAATAAAATAAACGCGATAATGATTTTGATTATTTAATAAATTTCATCTAGTATATGATAAATTATTTTTTCGTTCTAAAAAAGAATAAATCCGTTACATCTTGAATTAAAAAGTAGACGCTACAAAATTTTTAAAATGAAAAAAAAAGTATTGGATTATTTAATAAATTTCATCTAGTATATGTTAGGATTATTTAATAAATTTCATCTAGTATATTGAAGTTGATTCGGTAGGTTTTTGAGTTAAGCTCAGCAAAAAGCTTGGTGAGCTTAAGCTCACGCTAGCTTTAATATAGTAAAGCTAGCGTGAGATTAAGCTCACCAAGCTCTTTGCTGAGCTTAACTCAAAAATCTACCGAATCGACTTTAAACAGTAAATTCGAGTAGCTCATAAATTCTTCGTACCAAAATCTTTTAGGATATTAAGTTTTTCTATTTTCGGAGCTTTTTAACTATTTGTTTCAATTTTTTTGAAAAATGGCCTATTCATATATAAAAGTATTCATTATTTTATTATTATTTTAGAGTCATTTTCAAAAATTCGGAAAAAATAGTTAGAAAACTCTAGAAAATTTCGGTCTTCTAAGAGATTTTAATATGAAGAATTTGTTGAGCTACTTGGATTTATCATTTGAAACTGTTTCGATTATTTTTTTAGTTAAACTTATCAAAGGGCTTGGTGAGCTTAAGCTCATGCTAGCTTTATTCTATATATATAAACCATAAATCCGAGTAGTTCAACAAATTCTTCATATTAAAATCTCATAGGACACCGAAATTTTCTATTTTTGGAGTTTTCTAACTATTTTTTCTGAAATTTTGAAATGATTCTAAAATAATAATAAAATAATGAATGTTTTTATATATGAACATGCCATTTTAAAAAAAATGAAACAGATGGATAAAAAAACTCCAAAAATAGAAAAAAAAGTATCGTACAAGATTTTGATATGAAAAATTTATTGAGCTACTCTATTTTACTGTTTGGAGCCGTCTCAATAGATTTTTGAGTTAAACTCACCAAAAGACTTGGTGAATTTAAGCTCACGCTAGTTTTTTTTCTTCTATATATATATATATATTTTTTTTGAAATAAGGGCTCCCAATAATTTGAATATTTATTTTTACTCAAACTATTTTTTTATGAAATTTAAACCCTTAAAAATATTAACTAGTTAATAATTGATAACAATAATAATAGAGATAAAAATAGCTGCCCAAAAGAGTTAAGTATACTTGCTTCCTACCTGAAATCAGAACATAAAAAAGGGTTCAAATCTACAAAAGGAAACAAACAACAATTAAGGTAAAAAAGTACAAAGATTTCATATTTGATAAAGTACTACCTTAATATGTCTGGCGAAACCGTCTTTAGCAATCCAAAATAATATTGAGAAATTATTTCATATTTACATTTTTTATTTATACATAAAAGATATTTATATTAAATAGATAATTTTTTTATATCTAAATCTATAATTATTATAGTTAGTATATAAAATATTTATTATTTTTTCTTTTTTAGTTAATTATTGAAAAATTGAAATTAAAAAATTTTGTTATACAAATATAAATACAATTTGCATAATTTATTTTAATAATGTAAGGAATAAATACTTTTATCATTAGATATAAAATATTTTCTAAAAAAATAAATTTATTTACAATGTAAATAAGGATGTACAGTTAAGAGATATAATTATCACTCCTCCAAAATAAAAGAGAAATAACTCTTATACTCTAACTTCTGTGGTCCTTATTTACATCCAATGTTAAGTATAAATACTTTTCAAAAATACATATTTTCAAAATTTAAATTCTTCATCCCAAATTTTACGCTTCTTAACTTCAAATACTTGGAAATACCTGTTATATCCCTGTTCAATTATCACTCCTCTGTAATAAAATACACTGATTTTACAAGGACCGATATATAAAATTGCTTCGTTTCTTTGTTTCTTGGTTTCTTTGTTCGTTTCTTTCCTCGGGAGAAGAGAAACCCTACTGACCTCGATCCGACGGTTCCTCTTTCGTCTCTCTCTAAAGCTGTAGCCAACTAGACCCTTCTTCTCTCTCTCTCTCTCTCTCTCTCTCGATTGTGAAACCCCAAAGCCTAACGATTCCTCTCTCTCTCTCTCTATCTATCTATCGCGCGTAGCATTCCCGTTCGCCGCTAAGTGGAGCGGAGGTGAGCTCTTCAGCGCGCGCTAAACTTTCCTCCTCGAGTCGAGGGATTGAGATCTGTCGGCGGTAATCTGCCGCTCTTTCTTCGATTGTTCAAGAACAAGTTGATTTTACGAAATCGGGATAAAAGGCGATGGCGGATTGGGGTATGAATTTGTTATTTTTCGTACTTATTATTATATTAGATTAATTGTTGCTTTTGTTTGGCTCTACCCTGGAGTTCTTGATCGAATTAGTTTATTGGATAAAGTAGTACATATTCGTAATTGGAATCTTCTTTAAAAAAAAATATGTTATAGTGTAGAGGACTTGAAAATTCCTATTAGACCAAGTTAAAACTAGGGTTTCAATGGCCGGTACTTCTCTCTGGAAAGTGGAGTAAAGTCTTGTAGCCGGTAATGGCCAAATTTGCAATATTACTGTTTTGGTAATGTCTGGAAGAAATTTCGGATGGGGACAAACCTACAAAGATGGTATCTTGTGTGCTTCATAGGAAGAAATGGAAGATTTCTAGTTTTGCAGGGTTATTTGGAGATATTTAGAGGCTTTATGAGAGCATGTAATCAGATAATGTCTATCCTTTGACTTCAATTAATAATTTTTTTACAGAGGAAGACGATTTTGAGCCAGCACCACCTAGCTTGAAGCTGGAGCCTGTTAAGAACAAATGGGAAGACGAAGAAGAGGAGGATAATGATGTAAAAGAATCTTGGGAAGATGAAGATGAGCCTGTTAAGGTAATTTCATATTGTGTTGTCTTATTATTGTTAGTTTTATTTTTTTTTAATGATGTTACATTTTGTTATTTGTAAGTACAAGTTATTAGCAGAGGGTGATGTTACAGTTTTGTTAGATTGAAAGGAGAATCGAGGGTTGGAACTTTTGGTACCTATACCTTCTGGTATGAGCATCTTATTTGGTGCATGTTGCATACTAGTTGACCATGATGTTATGCTTGTTTCTATGAGCTAGTTACTAGACAATGGGTACAGTGTGAGTGTAATACAGGGTTACCAGGGAATGGGAATGATATAATATGAGGAATGGAGACCGTAACACAGTACGCAGTTATGGAACGAAGAACGAGCTGTGTAGTGATAGTGGAACAATTCGGTTCGAATAAAATACACTTTTTAGGAATGGAGTACGATTTCTTGGATGTGATGACATATAATGGATCAATATTCAATATTACGTATAATATTAATTTTGCTAGTACATTCCACTTTAGACTCAGATCATTTAATTCTGTTCAATATCAATTTTGATATTTACTGCTGATATTATCAACGAGAATTAGAAGTTTCTGTAACCATATATTTGTGCAACAATGAATGTGATAAGTCAGTAAAATGTGTTGCATGTTGTCTGCCACATGCAGTTGACAGCATATTAATTCAATAGTAAAACAGTGAAGAGAAATAATTGACTGGGCCTCCACAATCTCTGCTCAGATATTAAATGGTCATGGTTCACGATGAACTAATAGAAATTTCAAAGTCTCCGTATTACAAGCTTATGTAACACATCTATCTGAACAAATAGTTCGAGATTTTTCTTTGCAATCCTACCACAGACTCATCACCCTTTCTATTTTCTTTTGATTGCCATCTTGTTCCGAAAAAAGAAAAAGCAAAATTCAGTGGTAAGATTTCAAATCATGCGATAATGAATTCTTGCTCTCAATCTCAAGATGCAAGAGAAATTTAGAGTTGTGAATCTAAAATCTACCAAATCTTTCTTGTCGTCAGAGTGCCAATTTTACCGTACCGGAACCTGTGATAGGAAATGTCCATATCAAATTGTGATTCATACCCCTCTGAAATTTAAGAGTGTTTTCTTCTAACATTATTAGCCTTGTACAATATAAGAGAAGGAATATTACTAATAATTTTCATAAATCGAGAATTTATTTGAAGTTCACCATCGGTCATTGATCAATTAAAATTTTAATATATGCAAACATTTTGTTTAGAAAATGTGCAGTTAACAATCATGATTTTTCTATGGTCTCTTATGCACCATTGTAACTATCAGCTTGGACCTTCATGCTCAAGTTTAACCTAAATAACTGAAACAGCAAAATAAAAGATCAAATTGCTTCAAGAAAATTGGCAATAGCAAGAAAGAATTAGACATTTAATAGTTTAAAATCACATGTGGATCCGACTCCTTTAGGCATATAGCGTAACGGATATTGCTTTATAATGTAAAAAGGACATTTAGATTGGAGATTAAAATAATGAAGTAAATATGCCTAATTTTATGGTCAGAAGACTAGAAATTTAGTGTCCCAGATGAAGCCAACCTTCATCTCTTTGAACTGTGCTTGATTTAGAATGTAGTGCTGAGTGATCGGAAACCCTTGAAGGGGGTAAGAACAAAAGACAAGCATGAGGCAGTAACAGCTGCACAGAGAGGTGGATAAGTGGTGTGAGTAACATGCTCAGTGTTTAATGGAGGTGCAAATGAGAATAATAGCAATGATGGAGGTGCAGTGTTGTTTGAGAGGAGTGGAGAGGGCTAGATGGAAGGCCAGAGAGATCTTTTCCTGAAGAGGCAGTGAGCGAGATAGAGGGAGAAAAGATTTGAGAAAAGAGGCGGTGGCGGTGGCCCCCAAAAATTAAAATTGAAGAGAGAATAACATATAGCTTTATTAGGGTAGATTGGAAAGGAGAACAAACTTTAATTCTTTTTGTTCCCTGGATATTGGTTACAAAAATATTATGCAGGGAAGCATGTTATTAATTGGGATTAATTAAGAGGAGAAACTGGCGAGGGCTGGGAATAATCAGGAGGATTGTGGATGGTCCAGATCTCTTAGATCAACATCCATATGATAGATGGTCCAGATTTATTAAATTAACATTCGTGTGATTGTCCGGGCCTTCAGATTTTGCACTTTCCTTTCAAACCCAAATGGTGCTTTTATATATTACTATGGAGGGTTCTTATTATAGCTAAGCTGCCCAAATGCACAAATGTGACTATGTACCTGTACTGGACACATAGTTGATATAAATACGTATACGATTTGCTTCTAATGCGTATGGACACGTATCAGAGCCTTGGAAGCACTGGATGTATACACTTGTAAAATTAGCCAAGTGCACAGACTAAAAATATAGTAATTATCATGTATTTATGCTGTCAGAATCTTTTCATTATAGTGTTTTTAAGAATCCTCTACATTTATTTTCCAAAAACTTCTTGTGTTATGCATGAAAACCATAATATATTGTGTATATGTGTAGTGTAATGGAGCTTAGGATTTCTAGAATGTCCTTACCATATTGTATAAGATATAGTCTTCCTATCCAGGACTGCAGCATGGCATAGTAGGAATGTGCTGACACCATTTTTTTCTATTTTGCATAGGATAACTTGTGGAATTAGAATTTGGACTAATATTAAAGTTATTTCTTTGATTTTATAGGAAACAAAACCAGCGCCAGTGATAGAAAAACCTGCACCTAAGCCAAGTACGAAAGGCGCCTCTAAGAAGGGAAAGCAACCTGAACCAGTGTCAAAGAATGTGGAAGTGGCTGACGAGGTCCTTTCTGATCCTCTTGCTGAGAAATTACGTCAACAAAGGTACAACTCTTTCTTTTTTTTTTTTTAATCTTCACTGAACTTGGATAATATAAATTACATAATACAATGCATGTTCGTCCTTTTGTAATTCTGTTGTCTTTTCATGTGCTTATTTCACAATTGTAGGTAAGATCATGCAAATTTGGGGTCACTGGAATTTAAATGTTTTTTTTTGAGGTACTTTTCAAAGAAAATATGATTGTTGAAAATATCAAATCATTTCAGGCTGATAGAAGAGGCAGATTTCAAGTCAGCCAAAGAATTGTTTGGAAAGAAAGGAAATGATGAGAAAACCCTGGATAATTTCATCCCAAAATCTGAGAGTGACTTTATGGAGTATGCTGAGCTGCTATCCGATAAAATTCGCCCTTTTGAGGTACTTGTTTCTTGTTTCAAGCAAATTTCACTTGTATCATTCTGGAAAACTTGAATACTAGGTGCACTTTAAGAACATGGAGTCTGCCTCTGGCTTCTAACTTGTGTTTACAAACTGCCACCATTCACCTTAGTCGCATCAATGTGAATGATGCGAACGGAGGTAGTTTTGGTATTCAGGCTTTTTGGTTTATTAGTGTCAAATGGGACTTCCTCCCTTTTAAGGCGTCTTGATTTTCAGAGGGCACATATTTCGCACAAGTTCTCAGGAATGGTGTGAATACCTTGGACAATAACTGTTGTGTTTTGTGAGAAATGTCGCTGATTTATTTAACGAGAGAACAGATAGAATCAGTTATTTGGCATGTCATGGAGAGTAGATTGAATATAAATTTTGATATGTTTGCCTTTTTACAGGATACACATTATATTTACCTATGTTTTGACTTGGCATGAACATATCTGTTATTTTTTTGTTTGTGAGTGCACGTTTGTAGGAAGCTCTCTTTGTGAATGTCATCTTATTCCCGTGAAATAAAAAAAAATTGCAGAAAAGTTTTCACTACAATGGATTGCTGAAGGCAGTCATTAGGTTGTCAATGACAAATATGAAGGCGGCTGAAGCCAAGGAGATATCCTCCTCTGTCAATGCCATTGCCAACGAGAAGCTCAAGTTCGAGAAAGAGGCTCAGGCTGGCAAGAAGAAAGCTGGTACACCTCTCTTACATGGATCCTTCCAATTTCTTATAATTGAATGCTCCCTGAAATCCACACTGTGCCCTTACTAAGCTATGCTTCACTGTAAAAATGAGAGATGCTTTTGCAACATCCCTTTGTTCAGAATGAAAAAGAAAAGACTTCATTTTGTTTATTTTCATTGCACTAACAAGGTTTTATAGAATAGTAATATTCAATTGATGAGATCCTGGTGGTTGCTTTTCATCTATAGTCACTTTCTTTTTATTGTATTTTAGGGGCCAAGAAAAAGCAGCTTCACGTTGAGAAGGGGGATGACGATTTTGCGATTACTGGCACATATGATGATGCAGATGATTTTGACTTCATGTGATCATATACTGTTGTGATATTATTATTTTGGTATCTGATGAATTTTATTTCTACATGAACTTGAGATTATAGAGTAATTAGCAATAGTGAAACTGGAGTGTTTTGAGTGCTGTTAAACGTATCGTTTGATATCAGAAAGTTTTGACTTTAGTTTTCTGCTTGTAATGTTTTTCATGTTGCCTGGACTGGGTGTAATTCTTTTCTGCATGTACTGTAACAGGTAAGTTGAGGTGTCATAGGTAACTTTGGTCTCATAAGCATGCAGTTGTGTTAATTATTGTTTTAATGACAATAGTGTGTTTGTCCTCTGTTCTTGTGTTGCTTTTGATTCAATTTCTTCTGTTAACTGTCTGATTGGAGATTCCCTTATGCATGTTGTGCTGCACAACTACAGCTATCGCATGATATGTTGTGTATAACTTCCCTTGTAATTGTAGGATCTATATTGATCTGCATCTGTAGTAGAAACCAGTGGTCTCCGACTTTTAATGGCCTGGACTGTTTGTCAAAATGAAATTGCCGCCTCAAAGGATCACATGGATTTAAATTGTAAATAGTATATTGGTCAATATCAATATGCCTCAATTTATGTTTGATATTCTATCTTTTGTACTTCCAACATGGAGCAGGCTCGATTTAGCGGCTCTTCATTTTAGGAGCAGAACGAGATCTTAGAACAGATGACTTAAATGGCCTGATATTGAACATACATAATCTTTTTGATGTACAAAAAATGTTGATAGACGAAGTAAGGAACGAAGAGATCTCCATTCAATACTTGTTATGGTTACTACCTCAAAAAAAAAAAGAAAAAAGAAAAGAAAAACCTTCTTGTGATAAAGTGTGAGATGCTCTTCTGTTATTGTCAAAAGAAAATAACACTTGATATCTGAATACTATTGAAAAAGACCAGCTGATCTGAGCAATCATCATTTAGGGTGTGCTCTAGAAACATTATAGGGAGGGGAAGGAAGAGGAGGGGAGGGGACGGATGAGAAAAAGAGGCTATCCTCCAAATCGCGAGGTATAAATTGGAAAAGAATATTTATTTTTTGTATCTGAGTTCACCTCTTCTTCTCTTCCTTAAAATACCTTCTAAAATTTTACGTTATAAAATAAATAAACATGTTTTAAACAATCCGATCACCCTTCTCCTCCCTCCTAATTAAGTTTCTGAAGCACACACAGCCTTATGATTCGCCTCTTCTCTTGGGTTATACGGGACTACTGACTGGACTATTATCGTCACGTCTCAATCATCCACTCACTTGTACGCCTCTGCCATTTGCCAATTCCTTTGATCTATTGATGTACTCAATCTCATTGCGTATCATTCCGAATCACTATTATAGTCTTTTAGTGTCAAGGTACAACCCCAATGAGGAATGATCCCCAACTTGAGTGAACACGTTTAATTACCAGCTACTTCAAAGGCAAACTAATTTTCAAGTTTAGCCATGGGCCAGAGTAAATTTTCACACGTTACGGAACACTGTAGTTATAGATAAGCCACCGCAGAAGATCACCTTCTTTTCTCAGCCGTTAAAATTTCTCCAAAAAAGAAGGAAAATAGATAAAAGGAAAAAAGAAGGAAAAAAAAAACAAAATAATAATTAGACATGTGCGTCTCACATGTACTTCCCAGTAATTCGCGGCACAGTGGCGACCTTTCCCTCTCTTCCCTCTCTCTCTGTCTCTCTCTCTCTCAAAAGACAAACAGGAGGAGAGGAGAAGAGAAGAGAAAGAGAGAGAGAGAGAGAGAGAGAGAGAGAGAGAAGGAGAGCGCGCAATGTCCGTACGACTCCTCTCACCTACCGCCCTCCGCCCCTTCTCTCCCATTTCCCCTAAACCCGGTCCACGCACATCCTTCCTGCCACCATGCCACGTCATCTCCCCTCGTTGCTGTTCGCTTCCCTTCCAAACCTCTAAACCCCAGTTCGTCACCTCCAATTCCAAGTCCCTGTTCCTCCGGTCATCACCGCCTTCCTCCTCCGCCATCCGTTGTACCGATTACGGCGAGTCTGGGGGCTCGGATGCACTGGAGAAGGGCATATTGGACCAGATGAGGGAGATCGTCGTGTTTGCGGGCCCCGCGGTGGGCCTATGGATATGTGGTCCTCTCATGAGCTTGATTGACACCATGGTTATTGGTCAATCCAGTTCTCTTGAGCTTGCTGCTCTTGGTAGGTGCATAAGCACAAGTTCTTTAGGGTTTATTATTCCCAATTTTCTCATTTAAAGGGGTTAAGTTGTAAAAGCTTCGCCTACTAGATTGTTGATTAAGTTTTTTCTTTTTCAATATTTTGTATAATCACAGATACTAGGCCTTATCTCTTTACGCGGAAATGTAAGTTCAAGTTATGTAAGAGATATTGAAATGTCGGGTTTAACGGGAGCTCTTATATCAAAAAAGAAAATATTATGTGTAACCTACTAAGATATGTTTGCTACTTTTAAGTGTCCATGGGCTAATTGAAAATTTTCTTGCAACAATGTTGAAGGAGGAAAAAGGATGAAGTATTTTTTTTAGAAATATGCAACTGCCTGATTTACTTATCTTTCATATTTGTTCTTATTTCCTTATTAGGACCTGGTACTGTGTTCTGTGATTATCTCTGTTATATATTCATGTTTCTGTCCATTGCCACCTCCAATATGGTTGCCACTTCACTTGCTAAAAAGGTGCAGTTCTTCTTTTCCTTTATATATATTTGAAAAATTAAAGAAGGGAGAGATTTCATTTCTTTGAAATTAAAGATTTTATGATGGCAAACAACTGTTTTGCTTCAGATAAACTAAAAGGGAGTACATTTTTTTATGTTGCAATATGCCTTGAATAAATGATTTAAGATGCTAAATCTTCCCCGAATAAAAATATTCAGGACAGAGAACTAGCACAACATCAGATATCTATGCTGTTATTTGTTGCGTTGACCTGTGGCTTGGCAATGTTTCTCTTCACCAAATTTTTAGGACCACAAACATTGGCAGGTTTGATCCATCGTAAATCAATTGTGAAAATCTGATTTTTTTTTTGTACTCCTATTGTTTCGGAATCTTATTAATTTCCATGAATTTTCAGCTTTTGCTGGGCCTGAGAATTTTCATTTAATTCCTGCTGCCAATACATATGTAGAGGTTTGTTCCCCTGCTTCTCTCTCTGTCAGAGATACACACAGTCACAGACACACACACAAAAAAAAAAGAAGAGAAAAAGAAATATGCATTGTCCATATCCAGACTGTATGCTTCCTGAATCTCTTTTTCTAATATTGTTTGGCCTGAAGGTCAAGTCCAATGAGGAAATAGATAACAGATAATAGAGCGATAGGGATACCTACCAAACGAAAGTTAGACCACTATGACCTGCATTTATATGCTTAAAATAATATTGATTTTGTTTAACTTAGGTATATACTATTGTGGATATTTTTCTTTCCAGATTAGGGGTTTTGCATGGCCAGCGGTTCTAGTTGGTATGGTAGCTCAAAGTGCTAGGTAACTTTCATCTTCTATTTCTGTTTCCTTTTTGCTTCTTTTTTAGCTAATTAGCCTTGTATTGAGGGGCTGAAACTCTTATTCAGAACATAAGGTATATGTAAGGATATGTAAGGGAATAATATGGCATATCAGAAATGGATGAGGATATGGATGCACAGATTGGTTATCCTGATAATTGATTTCCACATTCGGACATAACGGGGTTGTGGTTTGACAAATCAAACATGCCATGGCCAAAAAGGTTAGAGAACAGCATGTAAAAGTAGTATTGCAGTGGTGATGGCTCGAGGCTTGGATCTCTCTTAGAGCTGCTGAGGTAGTTACCAGCTAAGATGACTTGCCATTGGCAAAATGCACAACTAAAACATGCCTATTATATATTCCTATAGGCTAAATACATAAAAGACCCAAATTTGGATAGTAGTTGTGAACTTGTAATTCAACCTATTCATATTATATCCCATCATCACCCTAATATCTGTATCAGTATTCATATTCCTCTGTGCATTTGGTTTTTATCCAATTTCATGTGTATCCTGTTGTTATCTGATCCTTATTGTAACTGGGTATATCTATTTTTGCATCTGATCCAAAAAAAGAAAAAGGAAATTGGATATTAATGGGGTGATGAGACCATTATCCCATCCATATCTGCTACTTCTTGACCCTTACTTTTATTAACCAATTAAGAAAAGGAATTAGGTTTGTCAAACTTTACCAGCAAAACTAGGTTTTGACCATCAGATTAGGTTAATTAGAGCTTGAGGCGAAATTATGTTAAGCCCGTTGCAGGAAAAGTTAAAGGTTCAATTAATACATTACAGCTCAATTTACATGCATGTTATGATTAAACCCATGCCATAGGCAAAATTGGGCTTATTGCAAACTTTGGCTGCTAAGTGAATTGAAATTCTCACGGATCACTTTAGGCCTGTATGCGTGTTTGAAAACGTTCCTGCTCATGCAGCTTAGGTATGAAAGATTCCTGGGGCCCACTAAAGGCTTTAACAGTTGCAAGCGTCATAAATGGGTTCGGAGATATTTTTCTGTGCTGTTTTTGTGGTTATGGTATTGCTGGTGCTGCTTGGGCCACTATGATCTCTCAGGTACTGCATTTGTTTAGTTGGAATACGTCTTATTCAGAGCCTTTTGAAACAAAAAATAGCTTTCAAATCTCCATAAGCATGTATATGTCACCTGTACCTTTGCACATTGCTAAAATAAATGCTTGAAGGGCCTCTTTTTTCTCCATTACTAGTATGAAGATAAATGGTGTGAGCTGGTTGTTTGGGCATCTCTTGAATGAATGGCGGTGGAAGTTGGTTTTAAGGGGGGTATATGTGATATTTTCATTTCTGTAGATGTCTTAATGTTGGTTCTCTTTGGTCCATTTTTCTGTGGATATGTTAATGAATTAATGTTAATTCTTTTTGGTCTGTTTTATCTAACAAGCGGAGCAGTTTTCCTATGTGGAATTTCCTGTGTGGGCCTTACAAATCTAAAATTGTAATGCATGCCTCAGTTGAATGCAAAACATTTTATACACTTCTGATCTTCTTAAATCATTGAAAACCTTGCTATGTTCAAATTTCTTTAAATGAAAATGAAAACTTAAACTACCTTCTTTTCTTTTTAATTTGTTGTGTGGTGGGGATATTTCTCATTGATTTATGCCTGGGATCAAAGAAAAAAATTCTTTATTACACTCCGAATTTTATGGATGCACATACACATAATTCTAATCTACAAATAATCACCTCTGCTCATGTCCCACCTGGTCAGGTCGTGGCAGCATTTATGATGATTCGTAATCTGAAGAGTACAGGTTTTGAGGTGTTTCCAATGGCGATCCCTTCGAAAGGAGAACTTTTTCAGATATTTGAAATCGCCGCTCCTGTCTTTATAACCATGACTTCTAAGGTTCTCTGTTCTTTTGGATATTTAACATTTTTTTTTTCTTTTTTTGAAGTAGTAGGCTTTCCCTATTAAATTGGATGTTTGGCATTTTGCCTGCCAAATCTTGATCTTGTGCTATCACCCTCGAAAATGTGGTGCTTAAGATATGACCTTATTTGTGTGCTCATTCAGAGTTTTTTTTTTTTTGACAATAAATGCCTCTGGTTGGTGAGCTGAAACTAACTCAGCATATATTGTTATGTGCTGATATTTGTACTGAAATTCATGTTTTTTCTAATATCTAGGTAGCATTTTATGCATTGCTGACATACTTTGCGACATCAATGGGAGCCATCACTATCGCAGCCCACCAGGTAAATTTGCATATCCATAACTATGCAAAGTTTATTTGATACCTCTTCTGAAGTAACTAATACAATTCTTTACATTTCTAAAGTGAGATTACATATTTTCTTTTTTATTATTAATTTCCGTTTTGTTCGGTAGGTCATGATAAATGTGTTCTGCATGTGCTCAGTTTGGGGCGAACCTCTCTCTCAAACTGCTCAATCTTTCATGCCTGAGCTTATACATGGAATCAATCGTAGTTTATCTAAGGTCACCTTTTATGATACATAATTTTATTTATTTATTTATTTACTGCTTGATCGGTACTAGTGGATCTTTTGGTTTATTAAGCAATCTGTCCATGTTAGTTGATTATAGTGAATTTGAATTGTCTAGTATTCTAAAACTTGTATATATTATTTCTGTATTGATAGGCACGGATGTTGTTGAAATCTCTTGTTATGATTGGTGCAATTGCTGGTGGAACTTTAGGTGTAATTGGTACTTCAGTACCGTGGCTCTTCCCAAGCCTCTTCACAAATGACCTCACAATTATCAGACAGGTTTGAATTTGGATTTAAACTTTTTAATTTTTTTTTAACTTTTTCATTTTTCTCAAATTTGAAAATTCTTTTTGTTTTGAGCAGATGCATAAAGTGCTCCTTCCTTATTTCCTTGCTTTGATGGTTACACCTGCAATTCATAGCCTTGAAGGAACACTTTTGGTAAGCTGATCTTCTTGTAATGGCAGAGTACCTGCTTGGGGGCACCTTCATAGTGTAATTTTGTCATATTTTGACGTTTAGGCCCAAATTGAGCTCGATCCCAAAGGCAACAATTGGCTTGTACCCTCAAAGCTAATGAAAAGATCAAGAAACTTTTGTGCTCATTATTTTGGATTAAACCTCTTTTTTCTCCCTAAATTTTCCAAGTCCTCTGATTAAGTTTTACTTCTAAGGATGTATAGCTTATATGCACTTTTTATTATGTGAAATGTTTGCCTGGTTAATTTGTTAGTGTTTGAATTTCAGGCTGGAAGGGATCTGAGATATCTGAGCCTTTCTATGAGTGGGTGCTTTTGCGTAGGTGCTCTTCTAGCATTGGTATGTATTTTTAAACTTTCTTGCTTAGATAAGGTAGGAGATATCATGCAACTACCCCAGAAATAGTGGGAATATTCTCTATGCTCAAAAGGTGCCCAAAGGCCTCTAACCTACCCTTTATTGTCACTTCTCTCAACATAAGAAAATAAAAAGTGTAGTTGGACAACTTTAGGAAAATATTAAGTTGTACATCTGACGTTTAAGATGTTGCTGATGTGTAAATACAGGTATGTTGAATGAGTATGCTGGATATTCCAGGCTCTGTAGGGGCACATATGGAATTTTGATTTTTTTTTTTGTATGGAAATTTAATCACGTATTAGTGATCAGCATATTTGTTTCTCCTAAATTTTTTTGTTGTTTTTGTTTTGCCCCCCCTTTTTTTGCATGTTGTAAAGCTGGTGTCAAGTAGAGGCTTGGGTTTATCGGGATGTTGGTGGACCCTTTCAGGTTTCCAATGGGTAATTTCTCACACTCTCTCTCTCTATCGTACACAATTAATCCTGTATCCAGATAGGCAGGCACCATTTTGGTTCAAACTGAATTACCATGTACTGGCCAAAATTCTAGTCAGTACTGGTATTGCCTATTCCCACCCGTCTTAACCATTGTTATTAGATGGTTCTTTTGGGTCTTGAAAAATAAGATATGGCCAAATAACTCCAAGATAGTATACCTGCCCAAAATTATCCAGCAAAAGAGTCCAGGACCATTTTCACCATGTGCATGCCCAAATTGTGGTTTCTGAGTCGCGAAATTAGAAAAATAAACCAATTCTTTGGAAGACCTTTGCCCTTTTTTACTCTGTTTCTTAATAAATGTCATAACTATATCACAGGTACGGTTTATTCTTGCATTGCAAAGGCTAACGTCTCCAAATGGGATGCTATACAATGAAGACTTTTACCAATCTTCAGATTATGTTAAGCTAAAAACAACATAGAAGCACATACGTACTGACTTAAAACAGGTGTAGTTTTTAGAATCAAGCTTCATGCTGTGTTCTTTTTGTTGATTTATTATTCACAAATTTGGGAGGTTTGGGGGGGGGGGGGGGGGTTAATTTAATTTAAAATCACAAAGCGAATTTGTGTAAATAGCAGGATCATTTTGACCTTGAATAGAAAAGTTGCTCATTGCAAAACTTCTGGTAATTATAATTCTCTCGAAGTTTGGCTTTAGAATATTTGATTCTGTTATAGATATTATTTTACAAATAGAACACCTGCATCATCAATATAACAGTTTTTGTAGTAAGCAAGGGTTCCAAGCTAATTCTTATGAACTTCATCAAGTTCATAGCTTAAATTTGAATTCTCTTTTTTTCTGTTTCATAATGATAATTTCACCCATCGATTTGGTAAACTTGATGAGTCCCATGATGGTATATATTCCAAATTTATAAATATTTTTCAATTTTGTATTGTATGTGATTACAATTTCAGAAAATGAATTACTTTTGCAGTTTCATTTTTCAACAATTTTGGACTTCTTGAACTTGTATGAAACGGACTGGAAAAATTGCAAATTTATGAACATGAGCAGTGCGCTATAAAAATGGTGTACTTTTAGCAAAATGTTAAAGATATCATCAAATGATTAATCCTTAATATAACCAATTAATTGATTTTTTATGGACTATTTGATATAACGTATATGAAGGTTGAAATAAATTTTGGCCTCTTAATTTCATGCAAAATAAACTTAAAAAATTTAAAATTTGAAACACACAAAGACAGTTCTTGAGATTTAAGCTTACAAACTATTTGAGAAGCTATAATAGCTTTACTGAACTCTCCCTTCACTATCGTTTACATGTCAAAATATGATACAAACGCTATTATCACCAGTGATCAAGACATGATGCTTTTTTGACACAGCTACAAACAACAGCACCGATAATTTATATATATATGCTGCTTTTCATACAGGTACAAACAACAGCACCAATAATTCAGATATATGCTGCTTTTCAGATTAGTACAAGCACTAGCATCAATAATAATTCATAAGTGGTATTGTCTGGAGTACTTCACATGTTAATTAAGTGGATAAGAATTACGATCCAAACCATCAGATGAACTTTATAGATAACATTTTATTTTGGGATAAAAGTTATAGATAACATTTTAGAAGATAGTTTCAAAATTCGTATGAATTATGAAACAACCCAGGTGCTGTACACTATAGTGAAGTACTTCATTTCCGTGAAACACAAAAGGAAAACAAAAGTTACCCCAATATCTAGTCTCAGCTCAACCGAGCTTCACAGCCGGCAACTGAGCATTCTATCTCAGCATGTACTCAGAAGGAACGAGCTACCAGCCTCTGCATACTACTCATCATCAATTAGACTACATTAGAACCATCCATCTACCCCTCAAGAGCAACAAAAAACAACTAACATCCATAGACCAGATAAAATAAGCAAAAGAAACTGATAAAATAAAAACGGCGAATATAAATAGGAGGAAGATAACTGAGAAATTCTTTATATTATAATCTTTTTGTTCTCTCTCTTGTCCCTTCTTACAACAACATACTTCTCTATTTATACTCCTACGCATGACTCTTAAAATTCGTCTAGCTATTAAATAGAAACATAATTCAAAACAACAACAGAACAGTAAATTCTGACCCTTTATTATTAAAATTATCATAACTTCTTCTAGGGAGTACCAAATGACCTGAAACTTGAACCATCAGAAACTAGACTCAAAAACACCCCAAATACATAGGTCAAACATAAAAAAAAACAGATAACATTTGCCCCTTCGACTTCCCATTTAAAAAAACCTCAAAATCTGTTCACTGTGCACTTACGAATTTCAAGACAAATTAAGTTTATTTATCAACACCCCTCCTTAAACTTAATTCTCTTTTGTCCTTCATGTCGAAAATATTTTTGAACTTTTCGAACAACTTGATTGGCAACAGTTTCATAAATATATCGGCAACTTGATCTTCACTCTTAACATGAAATAGCACAATATTTTTTTCCTTCACTTGCTCCCGAATAAAATGAAATCGCACATCAATATGCTTGCTCCTTTTATGATGCACCGGATTTTTCGTCAACTCGTTTGCCGACTTGCTATCCAAATAAATTTGCGTTGTCTCATCTTGAATGAAATTAATCTCCTCGAGTAGCTTTCTTAATTAAATCGCATGGCACATGCATGCCGCTGCCGTGACATATTCCGCCTTACACGTCGAAAGTGTCACAATTGGTTGCTTCTTCGAAAGCCATGTGAATGCGGTATCTCCCATGTAAAATGCAAATCCCGAGATGCTCATTCTATCATCACCGTCTCCACCTCAATCACTATCCGAATAGCCAAAAATTGAAAACTTGTTAGCGGATAAACTATAAAACAAGCTAAGAGATAGAGTACCTCAAACATAACGGAGAATCTGTTTGATTATCTTCCAATGTGTTGCTCTCGGCTCCTCCATGTACCGGCTTACCGAGCCGACCGCATACAAAATGTCCACCCTAGTGCATATCAAGTACCTCAACTACCAACTAGGCTCTTGTATAATGTCGCATCGATCACATTTCCTTTGTCATGTCGAGACAACTTAACACCACAATCAACCGGTGTGCTAACCGGCTTACAATCTTCCATCTTGAACCTTTTCAAAATTTCCTTAGCATAGACCTCTTATAAAATAAAAATGCCTTCATCTCCTTATTTTATCTCAAGACCAAGAAAATATGACATAAGCCCTACATCCGTCATTTCAAATTCTCCCATCATGGCTTTCTTAAACTCAACAACCATTTCGCAATTATTACCCGAAAAAATTAAGTCATCAATATACAAAGCTACTACCAATATGTGTTCATACGGGCATTGCACAAAATCGTGCGACTTAAAATATTGGTCAATTCGGGTGTTCCATGCTCTAGGAGCTTGTTTCAAACCATACAACTCTTTCTTCAATTTTAAAACTTTACCTTCATCACCTTCTTTAACATACCCGAGTGGATACTTCTTCCTCCAAGACACCATTAAGAAATGCCGACTTCACATCCATTTGATGAATGTGCCACTTTGATTGAGCAGCAAGAGAAATCAAAAGTCGAATAGTCCCATGTATCATTTTTTTCGATTGCTCGCATCTCATCATTCATTGCGGCTCGCTACTTGTCATCTCAATCGCCTCTTCAAAAGAAATATTTTCACCTTGCGCCAAAAGACATACCAAGTGCAACTCGCTTGTCGCCTTATACAAATAGCATATACTCTTTGTTTTTGGTGTTCTTTGCTTGTCATCCAATGTAGTTGTTTCGTGTGTTCTAATTGTTGGTGCTCTTCATTGTTGTTGGATGTCGACTTTGGCATGTTCACCGGTATGTGCATCACATCTCTTGACTTCTCATGAAAAGTTTCCACCATTGCATTCCAATTTCACATGGCTTCTTCATTTACCTGCACATCATGACTAATATGCATTTTTTAGTAGGATAAAAAAACTTACATACTTTAGACCTCTCATCATATCCAACAAAAATCAATTTCAAACTTTTATCATCCAACTTCACACGCCTTTGATCCGATATATGCACATATGCTACGCTACCGAACACTTTTAAGTATGACATCATCGATTTTATGCCGCTCCAAGCCTCTTGGAGTGTTATGTTCTCCAAACTCGATTTCTTGCATCGATTTAGCAAATAAACGATACAAACCACTGCTTCCGCCCAAAATTCTTTTGGCATGTTCTTGCTCTTGAGCATACTCTGGATCATGTCAAGAATAGTTCGATTTTTGCGTTCCGCCACTCCATTTTGTTGAGGTGAGTATGGCGTTGTCAAATGACACCGAATACCATGTTCTTCACAAAAAAATTAAAAGCGGCCGAAGTAAATTCGCCGCCTCGATCCGATCTCAAAAACTTTGATATAAAGATCACTTTGTTTCTTGACAAAAACTTTAAACTTCTTAAAAACTCCAAAAGCGTCCGATTTTTCTTTCAAGAAATAAACCCAAGTTTTTGGAGAAAAATCATTGATAAAAGTTATGAAATACTAGTTTTCATCAATTGAGCTCGGCTAAATCGGTCCACAAATATCGTATGCACCAATTCGAGAGGATTTTTTGCTCGATATTCCGTCACTTTTGGAAAACTACTCCTTGAATGTTTGCCAATCACACACACTTCACAAAACTTGTCGAGAGAATCAATTGATGACAAACCATGCACCATCTTCTTGCTAGCCATTTCTTTTAATCCTTCAAAATTCATGTGCTCAAATCTTAAATGTCACAATCAAATTTTATCTTCTACACAAGCCTTCAAACACTTTGTTTCAATATTAACCAAATTTAACTTAAACATCCGATTTTTCGCCATTTCAACTTGAGCTAGCAACCTATTATTTTGGTCTCTCAAAATGTTGGTCTTCATGTCTGATACATAATAAATGCTTCAAATAAACTTTTGTGCACCATCTCTCAATTAAATCAAAATGTTACATTGGCCTTTTACTTGCACCTTAGAAGCATCTCCAAAAGACACATGACCATTTCTATCTCCTTCAATTCGGTAAACAAATGTTTGTGCCCGCACATGTGGTTGCTCACAACCGTATCAAGATACCACACATTCTCTTTTTCGGGACCATTCTCCTTATTCGCCGATAACACCACATCATTATTCTCGATCTCCTCCTTTGCGACAAAATTAGCATTCTCCTCCATCACCTTCTCATAATGACACTTATTTACATAATGACCATATTTTTCACAATTATAATAATCAACATTGTACCTAGTTGGTCGATCGCCTCTACCACGGCCGCGTCCTCTACCACGCGTATTGTTGTTGTTGCTTCTTTCTTCATTTTCACTTTGTCCACGACCATGGCGTCTACCGCGACCACGTCCTCTACCTCAATTACCATGGCTCATTTTTTCCTCCTTAAGCGTAGCCTTCATTTGCAACGCTTCTTCTAGCAATTCTTACTTCTTTTTCTTTTTTCTCTGTTCATGAGCCTCAAGAGAACTTGCGAGATCGTCAATGGCCATTCTTCTAAATTTTTGGATTCTTCAATCGCATACATAACATTTTCAAAATCATTTGTCAACGACCGTAGTATTTTCTCCACCACTCTTGCATCGGTTAGAGTTTCACCATTTCTTTTCAATTGGTTGACAACGGTCTGCACCCTTGTTATGTACTTAGATACGCCTTCGGTTTCCTTCATTTTCATCAACTTGAGCTCGCCGTGAAGAGTTTGTAACCGCACTTACTTCACACGCTCGGCACCTTTGTATGCCTTCTCCAAAGTCTCCCATGCACCTTTTGATGTAGTAGCGCCGGCTATCTTTTCAAAACTGGCTTCATCAACCGATTGATAGATGATGTAGAGTGCGGTTTTGTCTTGCTTGCGATTCTCCTTCAACGCCTTTACTTGGGTTGCAGTATATCCGGTCATATTCTCCGGCTCGGTGTACCTGTTCTCAACAACTTCCCATACATCTTGCGAGCCGAGCAATGCCTTCATTTGGATGCTCCAATTCTCATAGTTTGTTTTGGTAAGATGCGGGACTAACATTTGGCCACCCGTGATGTCGGTAGTCGACATGGCTCTGATACCACTTTGATAAAAATAAAAATAACGAATATAAATAGGAGAAAGATAACTGAGAAACTCTTTGTATTATAATATTTTTTTTCTCTCTCTTATCCCTTTTTACAACAGCATACATCTCTATTTATACTCCTACACATGACTCTTAAAATTCGTCCAGCTATTAACTAGAAACAAAATTCAAAACAACACAAAACAAAACAGTAAATTTTGACTCTTTGTTACTAAAATTATCATAATTTCTTCTAGGGAGCACCAAACGATCTGAAATACAACATGGAATATACTAAAAGAACAAAAGACAGTCAAACAGGTGCCAGTACCATACTGAAATGTAGGTACATGTTCATACCTGTACCAGACCTAGCTGAGGTGGTACTAAAATCCAGTATCATCAATCCTCGAGTTTGACGTTGAACCATCAGAAACTAGAATCGAAAGCACTCCAAATACATTAGGTCATACATAAAAAACATATAACATTTGCCCCTTCAACTTCTCATTTAAAACATTCTCAAAATCTGTCCACTGTACAGTTATGAATTTCAAGACAAATTAGATTTATTCATCAACAGAAACAACAATCAACACTTCCAAAGTATCAGTATATATAGGACATCATGCAACAAACTTCAACCAACCTCGATCTACTGGCACCATCTCAAGGAGGAGTTCGGGCCCCATCACCTGTACGGGAATCTCATCAAAATCTGAAGGCATCTGGCGTTTAAGTCGTGACTTTCTAATTTCTAGCATTTTAAAGGTCATGCGATCTAATTGACTGCCATTTGGGTTTCCACCTCTCGTACGGAAAAAGTTACTTTTGTCATTAATAAAAAATATCAAGGACTCATTCTCTCTAATTTGTAGTTTTATCTTACAAAATTTGGTTAAGTTTTGAAAATTATTTCCAACACTCTTTTGTGTTTGAAAGGATGAATAGTTGAAGCACTTACTTTGTGTGATTTAAAGTCTAAGGACTGATGTGATTTTTTTTAAAGAAGTTCAAAGTTCAATTTTATTTTTTTAAAGAAATTCAAATACTAATTTAATACAAATGAAAGTTTAAGGATGTACTTAATTTTTTGAAAAAAAATGAGGGATCAAAACTCAGAATTCTCTCTTAAAATGGAGCCATTCACATACAAAGGAAAAAGAAATTACTTTGTATAAACGGAGTCATTCACACAATTTTCATATAAAAATTTCTAATATGCAACCATTATGGAACTTTAGCGCGTCTACATATACTTTCATCAACTCTCTTCTCATAGTACCCATCAACAGAAACTTCTGTCTTCTACCAATATATATATAACTGACAAGCAACTAGCCACTATCAGTACTCTTGGAGAAATTCATAATTTCACCAAGAATCACCAAGAATAAAAATGAGTACCAGTAAACGTAGTTCTCTTAATTTCACCAAGAATCACCAAGAATAAAAATGAGTACCAGTAAACGTAGTTCTCTTAATTTCACCAAGAATCAAAATTTGAATATAGTCATTCATCATAGGAAGGTTTTGCTCTTCGTCGTAGTTGTACATAACTCCTACCATTCTCGCACAATTCAGTGATGCCTCTGCAAAATATGGCAAGATAGATGTGTTGAAGAAATACTCTTCGTTCAGTTCCTCCCATGATTTAGAGATTAAATTCCTGGTATGGTTTCTTGCGGCATCAAGCGAGCAGCTCGGGTTATCTTTCATGTAGTATTCCATGTACGAGCCATCAAATCCCTCCTGATTTTCATCCTACAGCATATATAATATTAATCACATTCAAATTTAGCTAATTCCCTTGCAGCTAAACAAGCTGCTGATTAATGCCCTATATATAGCTTAAAAGTACCTTAGCACTTCCAAGATCATCCCACAACCTCAGAATTTTTGCTGGGCAGTCGAATAGAGGAGATTCACCTTCGATTAGGTGCACCGTGTCAGTTGTTACTCTGTGCCCCAAAAGAAAGAAAAGGTGCCTCAGTACCACATGAACCCCAGAGCTGGTGACCCCGTTTGTTAGGTAATCTTCGGCACTCGGCACTTGCTTATCAGCAAACCACCTTGCCTCTACCATAAATGCGTTGCATAATGTTGCCCACTGTACCAACACAAGACCAGTTAAATGACACCTCCTTTTAAAAGCAAAACAAAAATCTTTCTGCTGGAGAGAAAAAATTATTTATAAACTGCTTATTTTTTTGGACTAATTGTACTTCTTGTTTCAGATTCAGCTGGTATGGTGTATTCATCTTTTATCATTTTCTAAGATATATACTTGTTTCAACTGAATATAAGTTTTTTTTTACTATAACACAACCTATTGATTAGTTGCAGAAGTAAAATTGTTATATAATTGATGAATTATAGCAGACATAAACATTCTTATTGTTAAAAATGGAAAGAGAGGAGCAAAAGAATTAATGTAGTGTTGACGTACAGATCTTCTCAAGCAACTGGTGGGGTCCCATCCATACTCCTTTTCAATAAATCGGGCAATGCCGCATGTCACTTCTTGCAAGGCAATGAAGCATACTCTCATGTATCTTGGAAGTGCACTTGAATCCTCCCAACTGCATCGATAATTTAATTAACGATCGCGCATGTTATCAATTACTTGCATATGTAACGAATAAGCTCATATTTCTTCTGAATTCTGATATTCTTCATTAATTACCTGTTTATCGTCTGAGTGAACAGAGCGAGTTCCTCTGTGTTACCCATGATATCAAAGATATCATCTATTAAGTAAACAAACGATATTGCTTTTGTAACTTCCAATCTATGCTTGGAAAATTGTGGGCCCGGGAGAGTAGTCACAGACCACAAGTACCATTTCAGAATTTGACTTCTGGCAAATGTTAACTCCTTTGCCAAACCCAAGTCCTTCCACCATCTGTGGAGTTAACAGGAGAACACTGTGTTAATGGAGCTTAATTTCGTATATATAATTAACAAAAAGAGATATATTGATCTCATTATTATTGTAAGACGTACGAAAAATCAAACCTGTCGTTTTCTGGTTTTTCACATGTTTAACAATAATACTCATCTCATTTTTGTCATTTTCCATGGTTTGTGTGAAATTAACAATTAATATACCACCCATTTGTCTCATTTAACAATACACAACTCATTGTTCTTATTTCCTTGCTAGCTATATGCAGTGAAATTGTAGAATATATAATATCCTTTCAAACTTCTATATATGTACCTTGCGATTTGTTCAAATTCATCTTGGAACAATTGTTGACTTGCTTGAAATTCCATTTGTGCAAGTTCTTCCATGCTAGTAGTAGAATTGTTCCTCTGAGAAGGGAGAAGCCTGAGGTAGTGTTGTGCCTTGTATTGTTTTAGGCTCATATGGTATGGATGTTCTAATGTATGCCTCACCAGTGCACCGGTGTCGGGCACCAAATATTTCAATGATGATTTCAGATGCTTTGTGGAGAATTCATTTGCCTTGTATAATATTTCTTCTCCCATGTTCAAAAATGATGCCTCGTGTAAGCTTATTAGACCTTCTAGATTATTGCTGAGAGATTGCCCAAATTCCCCCTTTGCATCCATGAACCTCAGAAATACATCTGAAATTACAACAAGTACTTGAGAGGAAGATGATAGTAATTTCGTGGATATTTTTTTCTTTGCCTATTTGACAGAGAGCATTATTCCAGACATAATTAACTAACATACTTCTAATTTTTAAAGAAACTATTATCGATCATGTACATACCAGAAGAAACATCATAGCCCGCTTCCCTGAACAGCTTGAATTGTAGAGCCATATCAGTCAATTTTCCGTCACTTTCCTTGTGAAATTTGTGCATGTTATTGTATGAGAAATCTAAAATTTCTGATATTTCTTCACCAAAGTAGTGATCTATGCCGAGCTTCTTGACAGCATCCACGATGAATATTGCCTTTGATTTATGTTTTGATTGAGAGAGCATCGTTCTTACGTTCTCCATGTTTTCTATTCTCTTGCTTAAGTAGGCTTGGTCCTATTGAATAAAATTGACAGATTAATTACTGTTTTACTGAACAAATTCTACTACTTCAATGATTAGAGTCAGAATATATGTAACTTACAAAGTAACTATGTGATGGATTATCAAAGACCGTCAAAATTATATTAAACTTACTAATGATATTTAATGAAACATCAAATAATATCGAAATTGTGTGACATTTAAAATATGCAATTATTGGTATGATCGCATCTTTTTGTTTTGTTTTGATTTACCAGAAAAGGAAAGGAAAAGTATCTTTTGTATCATCCAGTAAATTGTAAAAAACCACACACCAAGAAAACGGACATTTGCCAAATTAGTGTATCCAACCTTGCCGGATACTGTGCTCCCGACATATCGAGGTATACCAGCTAGGGTATATATATTTTGCTTCCTGCATAGTAACTGTACCTGATACATTTCTTCTGCATCTTTATAAGTAGAGGTATGTATCAGTTGATCTAATTTGTCTATCAAAGTTGATTTGCGTGCATGCAGGCATTAATTGCATGCATCCCTACATATTCATTTAGCATGTTCATAAAAAGAAGCATTGTACTGCAGCAGAGATGGAGTTTGATAAATAAAACAAATTCAGATATTTAATGTTTTGAGGGTATGAAGAAATTAATATGAGGCTTGCCTTCAGAAAAACATGCTTAGATATTGGCGATATGGCACCCTGATTAGCAATTGCATGCGGCCTACGATCTACCGGAACACGGGTGCTGGTTGGCGAATGGACGGCCATAGTCATGGAGTTTCCTTCACTAGATTTGCGGAAGAACAAGCAGAAACTAAGGGAAGAACTTAACAAAGAATTTGCCATCTCTTCTCAGGTAGCTCTTCGTTTCTCTCTTTTACTCGCGTACTCTCTAGCTACTAGCTGGTTGCAGCTACTAATTGTTTCCTAATTTAGATGTGCATGGTATACGCCGGTGTCTTATATAGATAGATAATTGCTGGCTGATTCCCATAATCCTCGGACAGTTCCATGAAAAACACGTGGAGAGCGACTTTGGTTTCATGTGCCGCATGCTGTGACTCTCATTGAAGGAATCAAGATAGGAAATGTAGTAGAGCGAATTTTATAGTGGATATAATATTAATTGTATAATTATTTTGAAGCAGAGAGCAAAGGAAGCTAGCTCGTGTTTTGTTATGCTTATCAAAGAAGTCGGTGAGCTTCATTAAAAAATCAATCGAATCGAGTTCAAATTACAAATTCAAACCGTTAAAATCAATCTACATAATGAGTACTAAATTTACATAATAAATTTATAAAATTTCGAATTCATTTAATATAAAGTGAACCGGTCAAAAAATGTTGCTTCAGCTGTGTCATATAGTATTGTATCGTGTCGTGTCAGATACTTGTGTTCGTATCCGTGTTACATAGTTTGGTAGGGATGACCGGCCGGATGAGTAAGGCTGATTTGCATGGATGTTGCTTCAGCTGGGGACTGTTGGGGTTAATTTCTACTCGTTCCATTCTCTCATGCTTTTTGTCATCTCTGAGGTATGGATAATATTGGACTTATGTGGAACAGCTTCATTTGATGGTTTTTTCTTCGTTCTTTTTAATTTTGTGTGATGTAGTGTATTGTGTGTTGCAAGATTTAGTTTTGAGCTTTCGATCGAAAAGCAATGAGAGCTGGTAAATGAATGTATGTTAAGGTTATTAAATTAATGCCACATAAAAAAAGTAACTGATTCACAATGAAGGAATGGATGGTCTGTTTCTCCATATTGAAGAACAAAAAGTATTGAGGGATACCCTGATGAGATATTGAGGTGTGTGCTCACCACAAAGCTCATATGCAACACGTGTTCCCGTACAAGAAATAATACTGAAATTGACATGTGTAGTCTTGTCGACAGACAAATTCTAACAATATATATGTCATTATTTTTTCTTCTTATTTAATTTCATTAAATAAAAAGCAAGCTTATGTAAAGTAAAATTAGAGTAAATTTAAGCTAACTAATATTTTTAGTGAGATTAATTTCAAAATCTATCGAAATTAATTTAAATGACAAATCTAATTTGTCAATTAATTCTTTATATCAAAATCTTATAGAATATAAAAAAAATATTTTTTAAAAATTTTAAGTATTTATTTCAGATTTTTTTTTCAAAATAACCTATTCTAATATTCTAATGTTCATTATTTTATTATATGTCATTTACTCTAAAAAGGGTATTTGCCACCATACTCAAAAATCTGAAAAAAATAGTTAGAAAAACTCTAAAAATAAAAAATTCCGGTATCTTATAAGATTTTGATATGAAAAATTTATTAAACAATTTGGATTTATTATATAGAGCTGTTTCAATAGATTTTTGAATTAAATTCATGAAAGATTTTGGTGAGTTTAAGCTCACGGTACTTTACTCAGCTATATATATATATAAGAAAACTATAATTTATTGATCATGTCTAAATACAAGTTATTTATCTTTTAATTCTAATAATATAAGAGATAAATATTTTTATAATGAAATATCAATATCTTTAAAAAATATATAAATTCATCTAAAATATAAATAAATGATGCATTTATTACTTTTAAAAAATAGAGTTAAAAGAACATCATTGGAAGTTTGACAACAGTACTGAACTGTGCAATGACACTTGTTTCTTTCCTACAATCCGCATTTTACTTCCCTGATCATATTTTCTTTTTCTTGAATTAACCTGCAGCTTATTTTAAGATTAGCACGGAAACATTTGTTAACGTTTCTGTCATGAAAAAGCTTAAAGAAGTCCCATTCGGAAATGAATATCAAGACCTTGTTAGTTTGCTCTTAAAATTAACCTAATAAAGACTTGTTAGTTTGCTCTTAAAAAACATAGCAGTAAGTATGTATGGTTGCCTTTCGTTGTCAATCCAATTCATCACTGCAATGATCAATGCCTTGGCAGAGCTTTCGCTTCAATTGTTTTGCTACTTATAACCTTAATAAGTACTTCTCCCAAAGCTTGATACATCTGAATCTAACCAACAATTGAATATTTACTCGAAAGAAAAAACAGATACTTCTTATATTAAATATGCATAATTTTGTGATCGGAAGAGAGGAAGAAGACTTTGTGATTTTCAAAGATAGAAATTATGGTATAAAATCCTCACTAAAATAGATGTACTTGACGAGAATTCCTTCATCAAGTGTTAAAAAAATTCATTTCGACCCTTAGACATTGAGTAGCTACGATTGTGGCTTCAATTACTTTTGCTCTTCTTTTCGATGAAGTTCTTTTTCTCATATTTTTTCGGGTTTGTTTTTCTTCTATTTATACCCAACTCTAAATAAAAGTGGATAAGTAATATGAAATAATAAATTAAATGAAGTTTGTGGAATAATTGAAATGATATGCATTAAATTATTTTTCCTGCCAAAAATAATTTTGACCATGAAAATCCAATTTCAAATCTAAATCCATACTATATTTTTCAGCTAATTGGAATCAATTCTTATAAAAAAAAGTACTTCATTTAAACTTTATTTTGATGCGCATCAAGAGCAAATAAAATCAATGAGCTAAATTTTAGGATTTAACCCCCCTTGTTGAGAACCATCGAGATGCAGTCAAAATTTGATATTTTTTATATAAATATAATTCAGATGATATAGGACACATCTTTTAATTTAAATATATTAATAATAAAAAATAAACATTATTTAACAGCAATGATAATAAACATGGAAATCCAGCTCATAATTAAATGTTATTCTAGACTACAAAATATTCTGATGTAGTCATATGCATGACCCTTCAAGAGAACATGATTAAGGTGATAATTAATATCCACGTAGTCTCGTAGATTTTTCTTGTTTGCAGCTGAAAAACATAGCAATTTCTGTATCATTGCATTTACATGCACATGTCTAATCCATCACGGCCATCAACATAGAAGAGAAAATAAAATGTCCAGACAGATTGACTGAAGGTAAGAAGGTATAACAAAATGTTTTTGTTCTGATATTTGTTATCTGTAGTCAGGGGAAGGGAACAAATGATATTTAATTTTTCTATCATATTTTCTAAAAGCACTATATGTATAACTCAAAATTATGATCTGAAATTGACAAAATCAATTTTTGTTTTCCAGCATGTGCGATGCATGCATACCAACTGTAAAAGAACTCAAAAAGATCATTTTGTCTGACGACAGACACAAAACATCAGAGTATTAAAAGATTATTAAATTTTTTTAATATCCAGTTGAGTAAAAATTAATACGAAATTAAAGTTTGTAAAGTCTAATTTATGTAGAGTCTTAGATAATTAAAATTAAAATTTGGATGAAAAAATATGACTCAAACAAGTAATATTGTGTATTCAAAAAATTAACCGAATTTTACAGCTGATTAATCGGTACTACATCTGACTAATCATTTAAATTCGTAAAATATCCTCTAATTCTCTGAATACACTATAAATAACGGTTTATCTACCGACTCCGACATATCGGTCTTGGCTATTTTTTCAACACTGATAGTGAGATGGTTGGGCATAGTGTTATGAGATGGTCCGGTTTTGTCAGGCCTCCAATTCCTTCACATACCAGCACACAAGAAAAAAATTCAATTTTGTGTAGTGTGATTTCCATGAGAACGCAGCATCTGTGTGGTTCAAATTTTTCATGTCCATGAGAAAGCAACGGGCTTCGGAGGTACTTGGGGGGGGACAACAGCTTCAAGCAAAAAATTATGACAGCTGATAATATAAATACTGATATCGTTATCTATATTAACTTTATTATTTATATTAAATGGGTTATTAATTATTTATTTTAGCAATTTTATTATTCAGATTAAGTGATTTATTCAGATTAATGATATTTGAGTTAAATAATAAAATATTGAACAAAATAAGTTGCATAATAAAATCGTTAATACGAATTATAACTCATTTTATATTAACAATGAAGTCGGTATCGATGACGATATCGACAATTATATGTCTCAAATATTTTCCAAAAGAATATTGTTCTTAAAGATGGTTGAAAACGCTGCTAGTTGGATAGTTGGAGATAGCATTCTGTAACCAAACGATATCAATCAGCGTTAACGTATTCGTGGAAGCCAATGAGATCCATCAACAAGATTATCAAAAGAATTTTAGTTTAAATTTTCTTTTACTATTTTACATAACCAAACGAAGACGATTGCATATGCCTTTTCTAATACTAGCTATTTCCTTTAATTACTTGATGTATCTATATATTACCCAACAAGCGAAATGCAGTGATTTTGTGATGAAATGTTTGGCTATAGATATAATTTTTTAATCCTGTTGATAATTAAATAATTCATATTGAACTTTAATATAGTATAATTTAGCATTGTCATAATGAAATATGTTTTGTAGTGACATAACATTCAACTTAGGCAGCTAGCAGAATTGAAATGAGCAGTTCAATTGATTGATCGGGTATATTTTCATGAATACATCAACTCCAAAGCTTAAAAAAAAAATCTGGAAAGGGACCAGCAACGAAAACACTGCTATACCAAACAAAAATAAACGCTTAGCACAATTCAGATTTTTTTTTCTTGAAATTGTGGTGTACATTAATTAGGTTATACTTTGAAGCTTGACTCTAAACTTAACTTGGATTCATTCGTGAAATCTGATCCTAATTTTCTGCTGCACTACATGACGTACGAATATGTGGATTATAATAGGTTTTTTTCGTGATTTGCTTTGTACGAATCTTAACGCGATCGAACAGATAACATGCTGCGCTGTACCATACAGAGGATATGAACTTGTGAAATCTCCGAGGTCTGAAGAAAAGAGAAAATTGAAGAAAAAAGAAGCAACCGGGCCCACCGAAGAAAAGAAAAGATGGGTTTCATTAAGCACGGTTCTTTTTGTGGTTGTTTCAACAGAAAAGCTCTGTGGTGTCGTACTCACTTCCGTTCGAGAAGTGAGGACACACACTCGAATGTACAAAATGTGTAATAGACAATCATATTTAAAAATAAAAAGAATAATATTTTGCAAAAAGATTACCAAAATAATAGTTGTGAAAAGATCCTCTTTCATATCAATATATGACATTATCTAAAAATACGCAGGATTTTCTCCAACAAAATAGTACAATTGGTTAGAAGTTAAATCCTAAAGAAAGAGAAATATAATGTTTACATCCATATCTTTCTGTGGAATTAGATGCTGCACTATGATACCACATATGTAATAGGTTGGATTGGACGCATCATGTGTGGTCAGATGACTTACGCATTGTATATATATTGAAGACAAATTGATGTCCTCTACATATATTTTGACGGATTCATATCAGATTTTTGTCGAATTCACATTTGACAGGCGCTATTTTTCTTTGACGACTCATATTTTAAAATAAAACTATCGTGTTCTTAAACTCATCAATATTTTTGATGATTTTACCTTAAAAATTAATAGAAATGATTTTAAAAGAAAAATCAGATCCGTTAAAACCAATCTACATAATAAATACTACATTTAAGTTACATATTTATGAATTTTCGGATTCATTTAGTATAAAATCAAGGGGTCAAAAAAATTAAAAGCTTATAAACTATTTCCATACAATTGTTGTTTATCATTTTTTAATCACTTAATTTTTACCTTTTCGTTTCTAATCTACTATGTTGGATGAAATCGTTGCCAATGAAAATAGTACAATTGGTGAGAAGGCAAACCCTGGATAAAGAGACATACATGTTTTTCAGGAATTAGATCCTACACCATCAAACAACATTGGTTGGAAGAGAGTCAAGGGACACATCATGTGGGGGGTCACATGACTTAATGTACATATAATGAAGATGGATCAATGTATACTACAAATATTTCGGCGGACTCAGATCCAATTCATCCACTGGAAATAGTTTGCGAGTTCACATTTGACAGACTCTTTGTGTTTTAATGAAGACAGATTTAATTCTCTTAGATTTTTATGAATTAAAATTTAATCCCCTTATATTTAATCTCTGCATTGTGTGGTTCTCCCCTCATTCAGACTTCCGAGGTTGAGTATAAACTATAAAGAGAGAGAGAGAGAGACGTACAATGGTAGCACCTTAATTAATTAGTCTTCGCCAAACAATAGCATAGGCTGAATATGGATAGTACTAATTAATCCCCATATGTTACCTTTCAATTTTTGAGTTTTATAATTCTAACAATAGATCCAAATTTCTTCATTTTATCTTACCACTCAAGTACTATTATAATTGATCATTTTTCACATTTTAATTTTTTTCTCTCTTAAACTGAACAAGGAGAAAGTAGTGTCTTAATTCGGATGGACGTCTTAACACCTCTAAAAAAGATGAAATTATATGGAGATGGTCATCCTTAGAAAAATTCACTGTACATTTCTTTATGGTTTGAATTTGGAGATATCGTCAATCATGATTTTGATGTTACATGAAATATAATTTTACTGCTCAAAATTAAAAAAATTTCTTTGGTTACTTAGAAGAAACAAAAAATTTCTAACTAAATATAATCTTTTAAAAATGGGATGGACTAGAGATATTGCATGTGTGTTTTGTGGTCTTTTAGAAACTAGCGACCATTTATTTGTGAATTGTTCAATTGCCAATGCTATGTGGCAGCGGATTGTCAACTGCTTTTAATAAATTTCATTTTACTGGCCATACTTTAGAAGATACGTGGTGTAGTGATTCTTATATACATATAAAAGAGAGGTCTCTTATTGAGCTTGTCAGAGGTGCAGTCATCTAGTATATTTGGTTAGAGAGAAATAAAATCTGCTTTATAAATTATAAAGGCAAGACCGTTAGAGCTCTTGAAATGCAGATTATTAGATGTGGAAAAAGAATTATCATTCATATTATCGCCGGATGTTGAGGGGCTTCCTCTTAGGGGTAGAGCTTAGTGAAGACCGGGAGGGGCTACAGTCCCTCTAAAAATCTTGAAAGCTAATTATATGTATTAAGGATTTAAGATATTTTATTATATTTATATAATTATACTGCGTTCAGCCCTCCAAGAAAAATTTGAGACATATAAGTTTTTTTATAATTGGTTAAAATGCATCATATGTGCTATAAAATAAAAGTTGATTTTCTAGTTTTGAAATCATAATTTTGAATTATTCATAGTGAAATATAAATATCATAGAAAAAATAAATTGTTATTTCGTCCTTTCCATACACATTTGGAAACGAGAAATTCAAAATTGCCCCTTAATTAATTAAGTCTAAAATCTACCCCTTTTGTATTATCTTTTTTCTTAACAATGACAATATAAAAATTAAAAAAAAAAGGACTGAGTTTGAAATTGCATGTATGAAACTACAAAGCTTGCACTGTCTGCGAACCAAAATTAATTTGTATTCATTGTCCACGAACCACATGTGTGTTCATAGATAATATTCGCAATTCAAAAAAATACAGTCAACAAACTTCTTTCGTGAAAAACGTACAATTTGATTCTCGACATACACACTTTGTACTTTTCAAAACCTAGCCTCAATCAGTTTGTCTAGACTTTCTATTTTCCTGCTCTGGCCGCGATGGATTAGATATGTAATTGAAATGCAGCCATACAAAATTGGCATGTTTTTCATCAGCAAAAGAGAACAAAATGTACAACAAGAGGTGGATATATATCTTAGGATAATATTTAGGAGATGCCATTATTGATACCATTATCGATATATACCGACTTTATTATTCATATAAAATGAGTTATTATTAATGTGAACTATATAATCATGCAACTTATTTTTGTACAGTATTTTATTATTCCACTCAATTCAGATATCACTAATGTGAATAATAACTCACTTAAGTTGAATAATAAAAATACCATACAAAATAAGTTACATAATAAAATCGTTAATATTAATAATAACTCATTTTATCTAAATAATAAAATCAATATCGATAAGAGTATCAACTACGATATCTATATATCAGCTCCTTATATCTTATTCTTAGCCTCTTAATTAATTAAAGTGATGATGATGATGATGATTATAATTTTATTATTATTATTATTATTATTATTATTATTATTATTGTTAACTTTATTAATAATAAAAATAATAATAATAATAACATCATCATCATCATCATCATCATTATCATTATTATTATTATATTTTTTTTATCATGATTGTGGTTATTAATAATATTATAATTATTTTACCATCATGCTTTAAGTATGAATATTTAAATTAGAAATATTTAATGACTATTATTAATTATTTTGTTATCATTATGATGATGATGATGTTTATTATTATTATTTTATTTTTATCTTTATTATCATAAATATTTTTATATAATAATTATATTGTTGTAATTTTTCATTATCATTTTCACTTACATTATCATAATTTTGGTTATTAATATATTATCATTATTTTATTATTATTTTTAGTTATAATTATTTAATGATAATTGGTTAATTTTAATTAGTAAGGTATAGATATTTAATGATTATATTAATTATTATTTTATTATTTTATACTTTTAATATGATTAAATTAATATTGTACTACTTTTTTTGTTTATAGTATATTGTTACTGTTAGCATTATTTCTACAATTGTTATTTAAATAATAATAATAACAATGTTATTTATTATTCTTGTCATGAAATTAATGTTTTAGTTGTTAGATTTGTGTTCTAAAAGTTATCATTTGTTAATTATTTTTTATATATGTTATATTTATGAATTGAATGTGATTTACATTTTGTTCCATGAGTTTTATATTTATATTTAGAAGTGTTCAAGAAGATGCACTTGGTCTTGAACTGCGGGACTCTAAGTAAATAAATATACAACACTAAAATATTCACAGGTCTTGCATATTAGCAAGAACACTAATATGACATATAAGACTGTCGTGTTGATTAAAAGTACGTTCTAGTTCTGCAAACGTTGATAAAAGATTATCATTTAATAACACGAATATATGAAATGCTTCATATATTGAACAGACCTAATAGATGAAACATTATATGAATTGTTTTAGTGTCATTAATGTTCTAATCATGTCTCTGATTTCAAGATTGAGACATATATTGTAAGAATATATATATAATTACGACATGGATAAATTAACAATAATAGAACGATCTTAGATGTTATTGGATTAATTTTTTTTTATTTTATCCGATTCGCATCATAAAATCTTTCATTAAAATCTTTCATTAGTATCATAGTAGTGATACAAAGATTATTTATTTTCTATTATCCGAATTGCTCGACCAAACAATAATTTATGATAACATAATAATTTTATATAAGAAGTTATGTTTCCGTAACTTTACACCTCAACTAAACATGAGCAAAAAGATGCACGGAATTCAAAACTGTTTGCTGTCAAAAAAAATATAATACCAAAAATACACACAAGTCAAAATACATGAAATTCACAAATATGATTTCATGTGATTTTCATACCGAAATTTAAAAATTACGAAATTATGCCCAATTTCGTAATTCACTACATACGAAATTTATTTCTTGGAATTAAGAAACAATTCCATGAAATAATCATGCCAAATATTAAATAATGAAATTATGCTCAATTTCATGATTTATCACATATGAAATTTATATCTTAAAATTAAGAAATAATTTCATAAAATAATTATTATGTGAGATTAATGCCTAATCTCATATGATACACAATGATGAAATGAAATTAATGCCTAATTTCATTCCAAAATACCAAAAACATTCTTAAAAATCATAGAAAAGCATTCTATGATTTTACAATAATTTTCATGATTTTATTATAAACAATTTCATGAAAAATAATTTAGAAATGAGAAAATACAAATAAAATAGAAGCTGGGGAAAATTTTGTGTGCAATTTGGGAGCATAAAACATACTTGGGTACAATTTGGAGAGCCAAAGCATGGCTCCCCACTTCTCTCCAGCGAAAAACAGAGGGTGGTCTCGGTTCATGTACACCTACACTCAATGTAATGCTTCGGCTCACGTGAACCGAGCCCAAACAAAAGGAAGAAAGAGTATGTGTCTCATTTAATATGACATATGGGACCCCAACCCACTCTCCCACATACATTGGACCCCACATGGATTTTTAAACAAAAAAAAATGTAAAAAACAGAGGTGGGGGCTGTGTCACTGTGGGTGGGACCCACTTGACAGGTTCTCCTCCCTCCTCTCTTTCTCCCCTGCCCCAGGCCGAGCCCGGCCAGATCTGGCCGAAAGGAGAGGGCGGCTCTCCGGGCGTCTCACGACTATTCCTCCTAGCCCCGGATAGAGCTCGGCGAGGAGAGTTCGGGGAAGCCGTCAATTTCAAAAATAGATGAATTAACGAGGGAGAAATCGGGTACGAAACTTATGTTGGTGAAGAGGCCAAACGAGCAAATTGGCGACCAATAGCCCAAATTGAATGGTTGGGGAGCGTCACAAGGGTGCCACGACGGTGTTCAAAGTTTCAATTTGAAGTTTGGAGTGGTTGAATGGCGGGGCCACAAAGGGAAGCCCGAATGTGGGCAAGCCCGACCTCAATTGAGCAAATTGGAGTTACAAAGGGTAATTCCATGCTATGAACATGCTATAGGGATGCCAAATGAGCTCTCAATGATGTAAAGCAAGTATCAAACGCATCCAAAAAATGCAAGCTGTCCCAAGCTCGAAAATTGAAAAAGACAAGGGTGTTTTGGATGCCTCTGACACAATCCAGCCTTTTGAAGACACTTGGCACACTTTGATAGGATTCAAGAATGCAAAAGAATCAGAAGAATAGAAAAGAAACAAATTTTATGCTATATTGGGCAATGTTTGTTTTTAGCCAATTTTCAATTTCCACCATTTGATCAAAATTGATGGTGGAGATGATACCAATGTGTTGCCCTAGTTTTGAGGCTATATAAGGACCCCCCCCCCCCATCTGCCAAAGAAAAAGAAAGGAGGAGAAGAAATAAAAGGGAAGAAAAAATATATTAGGGTTAGCCAATTTAAAAATATTTTGGTTTTTTTTCAAAAAAAAACTGAAATTTTAATTTATAAATTTTGAATTCATTTTCTTTAGTGGTGAAAGGTATGATATGTATGCAATTAATGAAATTTTATATTTTTTCTTGATGAATGAAATATATTTCCTTTTTTCCTTTTGTTGTCTTTTTAAAAAAAAATAAAAAAAAAGAGATCAAAGATTAGTGTTGTAGTGAATGCTACCTCTATATCTTTGTTTTCTCAATCTAAAATTAGCTTTGTTAATCTAATTTCTTTTTTTTTTATAAATTTTTGACAAATATATATTTAAGAGGGTTATGGTGAATGCCATCTCTCAAAAAAAAATTTGGAAATAAGGTGTTGTAGTGAATTCTACCCCTTGTTCCAGATTTAATATAGTGCTAAGCATCAAGCAAAGCACAATATCAAACTCGAAATCTCAAAAATCGAGTTGAAATATTGTCAAAAATCTGTAAAAATAAGAAAAACTTGTGATTTTGACACAAATTCATGCTTTTTAATAAAAAAATTATTTAAAACTTGACCCTCCATGTTCTCTTACATTTATTTAGTGAAACGACATTGTTTGTGAGCTTGTACCAGTGCTTTAAAGCTCATTGAGCCTTATGATGCTCAACTGGTACCAAACAGGGGCATTTTTGCCAATTTTCTTTGCAATTTCATATCTTTTTATATACTGAGCCAATTGGCCTCAAATTTGGACAGGAATTAGAAAAAGACTAAACAAACATTCCCCTAAAATTTCATAATTTTTGGACTTATGAACAGGGAGATATTGCCTGTTGAATTTCGCTGGTCCAAAGTTTCTGTAAAAGTCAACTGTTGGTCAAACACCAAACTCAACACAAAAAAAAAACTGATTTAAATATAAAAAAAATATATCCTGATAAAGGATGATTATTTATTTGATTTGGATTTTTTTTTAGTTGATTAGGATGTGTGAATTCCTTGAAAAAAATAAAATAAAAAAAAAACAGAACACTGGCACAGATTTGACATGTGCCTTATCTGGCCAGTTCAAAGATCAGCTAATATGTCTTGATTTACTCACCCATTTGATCTGAAATTTTGCAAGAATATAGAGTATGTTTTGATAGACATGTTCCCAAAATATCATATTTTTTTGAATTTTCTGTGAATTTATATGAATTTTTAAAGTTGGGTCTGTCAAAAGGAAAAAACTGGGTTGGTTCTGTTTTTTCCTTTTCTGTTTTTTTTCCTTTCTGATTTTTTTCGCTTTTTTCTCCAGAAATAAAAAATGGTGAAATTGACCACTCAAATATACTGAAATATGGTTAAATATGTTTTTAAAAGAATCAATTGAAGAAAAAACAAGGATAAATGCACGAATTTCCAATCGGTACCAAATCCGTTTGAGCCTATTCGGTACCGGTCGGTGAAACTCACATATTCGGAGATTTAAATTAAAATTAAATTGCACAACTTGTTTGTTATGTTTTAACGACGCTACAGATCGAAGGAATTGAGCCAATTTGACAAAACGAGCTCAAAATCGACAAAAAACCGATTCCCCACGAGTTTCCAGCCCTAGCCGAACTGGTGGTGCTATTTCCGGCGATCGCCGGAGCTAGTGGCCCCGAGACCAAGACAGTAGTGTTCTCCTCCCCGAGACGACTCCGGTGGTCCCCCCCGATCGACGATCCGACGCCGGCAGAGCTCCGATCAAGCAAGAATACGAATATTGATGCATATGAAAGTGTGGATATTGATGAAATTTGAACTCAAGCATATGGGAGGGAAATCGCACGGATCTTGATGCCATCCGACAGCCCAGAAAAATTCAAAGTTTGGATCTTGATGATCTAGCTTTAAATCAAAGGCTCACATTAATCTGTTTCAAAAAAACAGACTTTAAATATTAAATAAAAATAATTTCTTAAAACCAAAAATCATGAAAAATACATCAAAAATCATGGGTTCATTTGAAGATATTTTTGGATCAATAAAAATTAGTTTTGATTTTATTTTTATCTTAAAAAAAAATCAAAACATATCATCTTGTACAAATATTTTCTTATATTTTGATAAAACAAATCAAAATATTCAAGATACTCAAATTATTTATATTTAGATAAAACAAATCAAAATATTCAAAATACCCAAATTATTTATATTTTGATAAAACAAATCAAAATATTCAAGATACTCGAATTATTTACATTTTGATAAAACAAATCAAAATATTCAAAATACCTAAATTATTTATATTTTGATAAAACAAATCAAAATATTCAAAATACCCAAGTTATTTATATTTTGATAAAACAAACCAAAATATTCAAGATACTCAAATTATTTATATTTTTGATAAAACAAATCAAAATATTCAAAATACCCAAATTATTTATATTTTGATAAAACAAATCTAAATATTCAAGATGCTCAAATTAAGTTATATTTTGATAAAACAAATCAAAATACTCAAGATGCTCAAATTATGCTATATTTTGATAAAACAAGTCAAAATATTCAAAATGATCAAAATAAGGTTATATTTTGATAAAACAAATCAAAATATTCAAAATCATCAAATTATGCTGTATTTTGATAAAACAAATCAAAATATTCAAAATCACCAATTTATGTTGTATTTTGATAAAACAAATCAAAATATTCAAAATAATCAAATTGTGTTCTATTTTGATAAAACAAATCAAAATATTCAAGATACCCAAATTATGTTATATTTTGATAAAACAAATCAAAATATTCAAAATCACCAAATTTTCTTATATTTTGATGAAACAAATCAAAATATTCAAAATGACCCAAGGATGTTATATTTTGATAAAACAAATTAAGATATTCAAAATGACCCAACTATGTTATATTTTGATAAAACAAATCAAAATGTCCAAAATGACCAAATTATGTTATATTTTGATAAAACAAATCAAAAATATTCAAAATAATCAAATTATATTATGTCTTGATAAAACAAGACAAAATATTCAAAATAACCAAACATTGTCATATTTTGACAAAACAAATTGAAATATTTAAAATATGCAAATATGTCCAAATCTTTGACCAAATATGTCAAATATGCAAATAAACCCAAGTATTTCCAAATATTTGACCAAATATGTCAAAAATGCAAATATGCCCAAACTTCTGACCAAACATGTCAAATATGCAAATATGCCCAAACTTCTGACCAAACATGTCAAATATGCAAATATGCCCAAACTTCTGACCAAACATGTCAAATATGCAAATATGCCCAAACTTTTGACTAAACATGTCAAATGTGCAAATATGTCTAAATCTTTGACCAAATATCCCAAATATGCAAATATGTCCAAACTCTTGACAAAATATGTCAAATATGCAAATATGTCCAAATCTTTAGCCAAATATGCCAAATATGCAGATAAGTCCAAAACTTTGTAAAACATACCAACATATCAAATCATATCAAATCATGTTTCGAGAACGTTAAACGGGCAGTGCGCTTCAGGTTTAACGTACCTCATTTTGGAAATCGATAAAGAATTATACGTTCCCGATTCTCCAAATTTCTCAGGTTTCGAATTGGCATAGCGCTTCAGATTCGGGATTTGGAGGGTCAATAGACTGTTTAGGACGATACGCCCTTGTCTTTGACATGAGCCTCTATAGAGATTAAACATCTCTGGTTCCTCGAGTATCGAGTTGGCAGTGCGCTTCATATTCGAACTCCGTGAGATCAATAGGATTATACGTCCTCGATCTCTGATTTATGAGAAATTATACGTTTCTCTGACTTTAGATCATACGTCTTTAGTCTTATTATCAAAAGTTATATCTTTTGGTTATTTTAAACATGTATTATAAAAAAAAATTAGGAAGAAATAAAGTCACAAATCTGATCCATATATTTTAATTAGTTTAGCCCATTAATCAGAGGTTCCCGAGGCGAGAGCCGGGGTAATTAACGGCGGGGGCTTGCGCCCGTCGGAAAATAAAAGTTCCCACAATCACCTAAAGAATAAGTCCTTGAGCGCACAAACACGCGCAGGGATGTACCTGCACCTTCTTCCCCCGTGAGCGAGGACGTCGATGTCTCGCGCGTGGGCCGCGAAAAAGGGCCGCACAAAAACGTTGTGTGTCACATTCTATGGCACATGTAAATCTTTTAGGTCTTTAGGAACTAAGATAATTTTATTAGCTACATTATTCTAGTAAGAAGCTAGAAAAAGATGGATTCCGTTTCAAACTTTCTCTCAACCTATTTGGTGATGTACAAGATTTGCCACAGCAGTTCCTCACGAGTCAGAGGAGTCAAAGATGGTACCAATGGTACCACTGTTTGGATCTGGACTTGTCATGGAAGACGCAACTGAAGATGCCTAAAATCATATTAGTTTTGGGGTATGCTTTATTTAGCTTGGACTAATGTGATATCCTGTGCGACGAGACAACTGTTTTGGATGTTTTGTTTCTTTTAGAATTGTAGCTTCTAAGATTACCTATTACCAGTTGTTTGGTAATTGGTATAACTTTTCTGATTTTACTAATAAAACCGGTGGGTTTTCCCCACTTTTTTTCAAAAAACAAAAAATGGGTTGCAATTTCAATAGTGTTTGATGAAATATCAAATAATATTTAAATTATATTTGATTGAGTCTCCTATACATTGAAAAAATTTGAATGGTCATAAAATATTTGATCAGACGTGTGGCTTTTAATTAGACTGAAGATAATGAGGGTTATTAGAGTAACTGTACAGTCCATTTAAAAGCTCACAAAATGGTAAGTATGCAAAATTATCGGAGCTGAATAAATACTGCATGGACCCACATGTTGTTGCATCTCCAAAGAAAAAGGGTGCGCATAAAGAATTTATTTGCCATTTACAAAGATGAAAACTTCCATTCATACACTAACTAGGGATTCATCCATTACTGACAGGACAAGATAAAGATTCTAAAATCGGAGGAACATTAGGGAGATTTCTCCTCTTGAACTTTCCGTTTTGGAAGAAGGATAAAATGAGACTAATTAAGTGATAAAGTTATCACATGCGAGAGATGGTGATCATTTTATTCTCATATCAAACATAACAAAAGTGATAATTCAATTTATGGAATTTTTACACCAATTCTATGTTCTTTCTCTACCTCTGTTTTCAATTATTGATTTGTGGTTACAAAATGCTTTTTTTTTTAATCTCCAAGCTAGAGATTTGTAGCATTAATCAATAGTATGGATATTAGGCTTTACGTACTAGCTGGTTTAAAATTAGTTTTAGCTGGGGATTGAATCTATTTGGTTTAATGCTTTTCTTTTTCTAAGATTCAATGAATTTTTGTAAACAAATGTCAAATAAACAATGAAGTTTTGGGCTGTATTTTGCTTGTTACCTAGTCCAAGAAAAAGATCTCGTCCGTCTGAATTAAATAATATGGTTTTCGGCTACCTTTGGAGCATGTTGCTTTATTTGGACTTCAAAGAAGTTTTGGGCTATTTATGTTGTTATATACTCTTGATAGTTATATACTCTTTACTTATTTCTTTTGGAAATAAGACATTTCGTTAGTCCCGATATTTATTTATTTTTCAATAATTTTTACGGAATTTAAATTTATATCTTTTCTTAAAGATGTGAGACCTATTATCACTGTATTGTGCTAGACATGTGATAGTTATATACTCTTGATAATCACAATTCAAAATTGAAATTGTTGTGCTAGATAGACTGTTGAGAGAATTGGGCCGCCTGACAAATTAAACAATTACCCATCAAAAGCTCGGATTATCCAATTTCCCATTTTTAGTTAGGGTTTTTAAATAATTTGAATTTAAATTTACTTATGTTTGAATAACATTGTACAGGAAAATTATATGCGGGTTTAGAATAATTTGAATTTTGTGTAAAATTTTCATATAGAACTTTGTAATACGCAACCATTATGGAACTTTAGCGCGTCTACATATATTTTCATCAACTCTCTTCTTATAGTACCCATTAACAAAAACTTCTTTGTCTTACCACTATATATAGCACTGACAAACAACTCGCCACTATAGTCTTGCACGGATTGCAAGATTAGCATCATAACACTCAAATAATTAAGCCTAATTAGTTAAGAGTAAAAAAATCAAGCACCTATAGTCTGTATATAACCAGCACCTATAGTCTACAACCATACTTCAAGAGAAATTCAAATGAGTACCGGTAACCGTAGTTCTCTTAATTTCACCAAGAATCAAATTTTGAATATAGTCATTCATCATAGGAAGGTTTTGGTTTTCATCATAGTTGTACATAACTCCTACCATTCTCGCACAATTGAGCGATGCCTCTGCGAGATATGGAGAGAGAGATGTGTTAAAGAAATACTCTTTGTTAAGTTCCTCCCATGATTTAGAGATTAAGTTCTTAGTATGGTTTCTTGCGGCATCTAGCGAGCAGCTCGGGTTATCTTTCATGTAGTATTCCACATACGAGCCATCAAATCCCTCTTGGTTTTCGTCCTACATCATATATAATATTAGCCACATTCGATTTCATCTGAATACTTTCTGTTTTCCTTTCTCTTCTCTCCTATCTCTAATCTGTATCAATTTTTTTTTCAATTTGATTTAGTAAAATTTACATAGTAGACTATTCTTCTGCTATCTCAAAATAAAATTTCTGAAAAATAAGTCCGGACTAAACCATAATTAAAATAAATATTTCTTTTGTAAAATTAATATGTACCTTAGCACTTCCAAGATCATCCCACAGCCTCAGAATTTTTGCTGGGCAAGAGGCGAAAGGAGATTGGCCTTCGATTAGATGCAGCGTGTCAGTTGTTACTCTCTGCCCCAAAAGACAGAAAAGGTGCCTCAGTACCAGATGAACCCCGGAGGAGGTCACCCCGTTTGTCAGGTAATCTTCAGCACTCGGCACTTGCTTATCAGCAAACCACCTTGCCTCTACCATAAATGCATTGCACAATGTTGCCCACTGTACCAACAAAAGACCAGATAAAAGACATCTCCGTGCTAAATTAAACAAAAATCTTTCTGCGATACGAAAATTTTATTTATAAACTGCTCACTTGTTTGGACTACTTAAACTTCTTGTTTCAGATTCAACTGGTATGGTGTATTCATCTTTTATCATTTTCTGAGATATATACTTGTTTCAATTGATTATAAGTTTTTTTTACCATAGCACAATCTATTGATCTGTCACAGAAGTAAAATTGTCATATAATTAAAAATGGAATGAGAGAAGCACAGAATTAATTTAGTGTTGACATACCGATCTTCGCAAGAAACTGGTGGGGTCCCATCCATACTCCTCTTCAACAAATCGGGCAATGCCGCATGTCACTTCTTGCAAGGCAATGAAGCATACTCTCATGTATCTTGGAAGTGCATTTGAATCCTCCCAACTACATTGATAATTTAATTAATCATCATTCCTGTTATAAACTACTTGCATATATCACAAATTAATAAGCTCATTCCTTCTGATATTCTTCATTAATTACCTGTTTATCGTCTGAGTGAACAGAGCGAGTTCCTCTGTGTTACCCATGATATCAAAGATATCATCTATTAAGTAAACAAACGATATTGCTTTTGTAACTTCCAATCTATGCTTGGAAAATTGTGGGCCCGGGAGAGCAGTCACAGACCACAAGTACCATTTCTGAATTTGACTTCTGGCAAATGTTAACTCTTTTGCCAAACCCAAGTCCTTCCACCATCTGTGGAGTTAACAGGCGAACACTGTGTTAATAGAGCTTAATTTCATATATATAATTAACAAAAAGAGATATATCGATCTCATTATTATTGTAAGACGTAGGAAAATGAAACCTGTAGTTTTCCAGTTTTCCACATGTTTAAAAATACTCGTCTCATTATTGTTCTTTTTATACATAAAGATAGGTATTAATTAAGCCTATCATTTTCCATGCTTTGTGTAAATTAACACTTAATATACCTCTCATTTTTCTCATTTAACAATACACAAGTCATTGTTCTTATTTCCTTGTCAGGTATATGCAGTGAATTTGTAGAATATATAATATCCTTTCAAACTTCTACATATGTACCTTGTGATTTGTTTAAATTCATCTTGGAACAATTGTTGACTTGCTTGAAATTCCATTCGTGCAAGTTCTTCCATGCTAGCTGTAGAATTATTCCTCTGAGAAGGGAGAAGCCTGAGGTAGTGTTGTGCCTTGTATTGTTTTAGGCTCATATGGTATGGATGCTCCAATGTATGACTCACCAGTGCACCGGCATCGGGACCCAAATATTTCAAAGATGATTTCAGATGCTTTGTGGAGAATTCATTTGCCTTGTATAATATTTCTTCTCCCATGTTCAAAAATGATGCCTCGTGTAAGCTTATTAGACCTTCTAGATTATTGCTGAGAGATTGCTTGAATTCCCCGTTTGCATCCGTGAACCTCAGAAATACATCTGAAATTACAAGTACTTGAGAGGAAGATAATAGAAATTTCATGGATACTTTTTTCTTTGCCTATTTGACAGAGAACATTATTCCAGACCTAATTAACTAACATACTTCTAATTTTTAAAAAAAATATCATCGATCATGTACATACCAGAAGAAACATCATAGCCCCCTTCCCTGAACAGCTTGAATTGTAGAGCCATATCAGTCAATTTTCCGTCACTTTCCTTGCAAAATTTGTGCATGTTATTGTACGAGAAATCTAAAATTTCTGATATTTCTTCACCAAAGAGGTGATCTATGCCGAGCTTCTTGACAGCATCCACGATGAATATTGCCTTCGATTTATGTTTTGATTGAGAGAGCATCATTCTTACGTTCTCCATGTTTTCTATTCTCTTGCTTAGGTAGGCTTGGTCCTATTGAATAAAATTGACAGATTAATTACTGTTTTACTGAACAAATTCTACTACTACAATGATTAGAGTCAGGATATATGTCACTTACAAAGTAACTATGATGGAATATCAAAGACTATCAAAATTATATGAAACTTACTAACGATATTTAATGAAACATTAAATGATATTGAAATTGTGTGATATTTAAAATATGCCATTATTGGTATGATTGCATCTTTTTTGTTTTGTTTTGATTTACCAAAAAAGGAAAGGAAAAGTATCTTTTGTAGCGTCCAGTAAAATTTAAAACGGACATTTGCCAAATTAGTGTATCCGACCTTGCCGGATACTGTGCTCACGACATATCGAGGTATACCAGCTAGGGTATATATATTTTGCTTCTTGCATAGTAACTGTACCTGATACATTTCTTCTGCATCTTTATAAGTAGAGGTATGTATCATCTTTATATGTGTGAGTGTGTGTATATGGCCTTAACTCTTCTCAGCTGGCTCTTCGTTTCTCTCTTTTACTCGCGTACTCTCTAGCTACTACCTGGTTGCAGCTGCTAATTGTTTCCTAATTTATTTGTGCATGGTTCTATATACGCCGGTGTCTTATATAGATAGATAATTGCTGGCAGATTCCCATAATCCTCCGAATGTTCCATGAAAAACACGTGGAGAGCGACTTTGGTTTCATGTGCTGCATGCTGTGACTCTCATTGAAGGAATCAAGATAGGAAATGTAGTAGAGCGAATTTTATAGTGGATATAATATTAATTGTATAATTATTTTGAAGCAGAGAGCAAAGGAAGCTAGCTCGTGTTTTGTTATGCTTATCAAAGAAGTCGGTGAGCTTCATTAAAAAATCAATCGAATCGAGTTCAAATTACAAATTCAAACCGTTAAAATCAATCTACATAATGAGTACTAAATTTACATAATAAATTTATAAAATTTCGAATTCATTTAATATAAAGTGAACCGGTCAAAAAATGTTGCTTCAGCTGTGTCATATAGTATTGTATCGTGTCGTGTCAGATACTTGTGTTCGTATCCGTGTTACATAGTTTGGTAGGGATGACCGGCCGGATGAGTAAGGCTGATTTGCATGGATGTTGCTTCAGCTGGGGACTGTTGGGGTTAATTTCTACTCGTTCCATTCTCTCATGCTTTTTGTCATCTCTGAGGTATGGATAATATTGGACTTATGTGGAACAGCTTCATTTGATGGTTTTTTCTTCGTTCTTTTTAATTTTGTGTGATGTAGTGTATTGTGTGTTGCAAGATTTAGTTTTGAGCTTTCGATCGAAAAGCAATGAGAGCTGGTAAATGAATGTATGTTAAGGTTATTAAATTAATGCCACATAAAAAAAGTAACTGATTCACAATGAAGGAATGGATGGTCTGTTTCTCCATATTGAAGAACAAAAAGTATTGAGGGATACCCTGATGAGATATTGAGATGTGTGCTCACCACAAAGCTCATATGCAACACGTGTTCCCGTACAAGAAATAATACTGAAATTGACATGTGTAGTCTTGTCGACAGACAAATTCTAACAATATATATGTCATTATTTTTTCTTCTTATTTAATTTCATTAAATAAAAAGCAAGCTTATGTAAAGTAAAATTAGAGTAAATTTAAGCTAACTAATATTTTTAGTGAGATTAATTTCAAAATCTATCGAAATTAATTTAAATGACAAATCTAATTTGTCAATTAATTCTTTATATCAAAATCTTATAGAATATAAAAAAATATTTTTTAAAAATTTTAAGTATTTATTTCAGATTTTTTTTTCAAAATAACCTATTCTAATATTCTAATATTCATTATTTTATTATATGTCATTTACTCTAAAAAGGGTATTTGCCACCATACTCAAAAATCTGAAAAAAATAGTTACAAAAACTCTAAAAATAAAAAATTCCGGTATCTTATAAGATTTTGATATGAAAAATTTATTGAGGAATTTGGATTTATTATATAGAGCTGTTTCAATAGATTTTTGAATTAAATTCATGAAAGATTTTGGTGAGTTTAAGCTCACGGTACTTTACTCAGCTATATATATATATAAGAAAACTATAATTTATTGATCATGTCTAAATACAAGTTATTTATCTTTTAATTCTAATAATATAAGAGATAAATATTTTTATAATGAAATATCAATATCTTTAAAAAATATATAAATTCATCTAAAATATAAATAAATGATGCATTTATTACTTTTAAAAAATAGAGTTAAAAGAACATCATTGGAAGTTTGACAACAGTACTGAACTGTGCAATGACACAACTTGTTTCTTTCCTACAATCCGCATTTTACTTCCCTGATCATATTTTATTTTTCTTGAATTAACCTGCAGCTTATTTTAAGATTAGCACGGAAACATTTGTTAACGTTTCTGTCATGAAAAAGCTTAAAGAAGTCCCATTCGGAAATGAATATCAAGACCTTGTTAGTTTGCTCTTAAAATTAACCTAATAAAGACTTGTTAGTTTGCTCTTAAAAAACATAGCAGTAAGTATGTATGGTTGCCTTTCGTTGTCAATCCAATTCATCACTGCAATGATCAATGCCTTGGCAGAGCTTTCGCTTCAATTGTTTTGCTACTTATAACCTTAATAAGTACTTCTCCCAAAGCTTGATACATCTGAATCTAACCAACAATTGAATATTTACTCGAAAGAAAAAACAGATACTTCTTATATTAAATATGCATAATTTTGTGATCGGAAGAGAGGAAGAAGACTTTGTGATTTTCAAAGATAGAAATTATGGTATAAAATCCTCACTAAAATAGAGGTACTTGACGAGAATTCCTTCATCAAGTGTTAAAAAAATTCATTTCGACCCTTAGACATTGAGTAGCTACGATTGTGGCTTCAATTACTTTTGCTCTTCTTTTCGATGAAGTTCTTTTTCTCATATTTCTTCGGGTTTGTTTTTCTTCTATTTATACCCAACTCTAAATAAAAGGGGATAAGTATGAAATAATAAATTAAATGAAGTTTGTGCAATAATTGAAATGATATGCATTAAATTATTTTTCCTGCCAAAAATAATTTTGACCATGAAAATCCAATTTCAAATCTAAATCCATACTATATTTTTCAGCTAATTGGAATCAATTCTTATAAAAAAAAAAAGTACTTCATTTAAACTTTATTTTGATGCGCATCAAGAGCAAATAAAATCAATGAGCTAAATTTTAGGATTTAACCCCCCTTGTTGAGAACCATCGAGATGCAGTCAAAATTTGATATTTTTTATATAAATATAATTCAGATGATATAAGACACATCTTTTAATTTAAATATATTAATAATAAAAAATAAACATTATTTAACAGCAATGATAATAAACATGGAAATCCAGCTCATAATTAAATGTTATTCTAGACTACAAAATATTCTGATGTAGTCATATGCATGACCCTTCAAGAGAACATGATTAAGGTGATAATTAATATCCACGTAGTCTCGTAGATTTTTCTTGTTTGCAGCTGAAAAACATAGCAATTTCTGTATCATTGCATTTACATGCACATGTCTAATCCATCACGGCCATCAACATAGAAGAGAAAATAAAATGTCCAGACAGATTGACTGAAGGTAAGAAGGTATAACAAAATGTTTTTGTTCTGATATTTGTTATCTGTAGTCAGGGGAAGGGAACAAATGACATTTAATTTTTCTATCATATTTTCTAAAAGCACTATATGTATAACTCAAAATTATGATCTGAAATTGACAAAATCAATTTTTGTTTTCCAGCATGTGCGATGCATGCATACCAACTGTAAAAGAACTCAAAAAGATCATTTTGTCTGACGACAGACACAAAACATCAGAGTATTAAAAGATTATTAAATTTTTTTAATATCCAGTTGAGTAAAAATTAATACGAAATTAAAGTTTGTAAAGTCTAATTTATGTAGAGTCTTAGATAATTAAAATTAAAATTTGGATGAAAAAATATGACTCAAACAAGTAATATTGTGTATTCAAAAAATTAACCGAATTTTACAGCTGATTAATCGGTACTACATCTGACTAATCATTTAAATTCGTAAAATATCCTCTAATTCTCTGAATACACTATAAATAACGGTTTATCTACCGACTCCGACATATCGGTCTTGGCTATTTTTTCAACACTGATAGTGAGATGGTTGGGCATAGTGTTATGAGATGGTCCGGTTTTGTCAGGCCTCCAATTCCTTCACATACCAGCACACAAGAAAAAAATTCAATTTTGTGTAGTGTGATTTCCATGAGAACGCAGCATCTGTGTGGTTCAAATTTTTCATGTCCATGAGAAAGCAACGGGCTTCGGAGGTACTTGGGGGGGGACAACAGCTTCAAGCAAAAAATTATGACAGCTGATAATATAAATACTGATATCGTTATCTATATTAACTTTATTATTTATATTAAATGGGTTATTAATTATTTATTTTAGCAATTTTATTATTCAGATTAAGTGATTTATTCAGATTAATGATATTTGAGTTAAATAATAAAATATTGAACAAAATAAGTTGCATAATAAAATCGTTAATACGAATTATAACTCATTTTATATTAACAATGAAGTCGGTATCGATGACGATATCGACAATGATATGTCTCAAATATTTTCCAAAAGAATATTGTTCTTAAAGATGGTTGAAAACGCTGCTAGTTGGATAGTTGGAGATAGCATTCTGTAACCAAACGATATCAATCAGCGTTAACGTATTCGTGGAAGCCAATGAGATCCATCAACAAGATTATCAAAAGAATTTTAGTTTAAATTTTCTTTTACTATTTTACATAACCAAACGAAGACGATTGCATATGCCTTTTCTAATACTAGCTATTTCCTTTAATTACTTGATGTATCTATATATTACCCAACAAGCGAAATGCAGTGATTTTGTGATGAAATGTTTGGCTATAGATATAATTTTTTAATCCTGTTGATAATTAAATAATTCATATTGAACTTTAATATAGTATAATTTAGCATTGTCATAATGAAATATGTTTTGTAGTGACATAACATTCAACTTAGGCAGCTAGCAGAATTGAAATGAGCAGTTCAATTGATTGATCGGGTATATTTTCATGAATACATCAACTCCAAAGCTTAAAAAAAAAATCTGGAAAGGGACCAGCAACGAAAACACTGCTATACCAAACAAAAATAAACGCTTAGCACAATTCAGATTTTTTTTTCTTGAAATTGTGGTGTACATTAATTAGGTTATACTTTGAAGCTTGACTCTAAACTTAACTTGGATTCATTCGTGAAATCTGATCCTAATTTTCTGCTGCACTACATGACGTACGAATATGTGGATTATAATAGGTTTTTTTCGTGATTTGCTTTGTACGAATCTTAACGCGATCGAACAGATAACATGCTGCGCTGTACCATACAGAGGATATGAACTTGTGAAATCTCCGAGGTCTGAAGAAAAGAGAAAATTGAAGAAAAAAGAAGCAACCGGGCCCACCGAAGAAAAGAAAAGATGGGTTTCATTAAGCACGGTTCTTTTTGTGGTTGTTTCAACAGAAAAGCTCTGTGGTGTCGTACTCACTTCCGTTCGAGAAGTGAGGACACACACTCGAATGTACAAAATGTGTAATAGACAATCATATTTAAAAATAAAAAGAATAATATTTTGCAAAAAGATTACCAAAATAATAGTTGTGAAAAGATCCTCTTTCATATCAATATATGACATTATCTAAAAATACGCAGGATTTTCTCCAACAAAATAGTACAATTGGTTAGGAGTTAAATCCTAAAGAAAGAGAAATATAATGTTTACATCCATATCTTTCTGTGGAATTAGATGCTGCACTATGATACCACATATGTAATAGGTTGGATTGGACGCATCATGTGTGGTCAGATGACTTACGCATTGTATATATATTGAAGACAAATTGATGTCCTCTACATATATTTTGACGGATTCATATCAGATTTTTGTCGAATTCACATTTGACAGGCGCTATTTTTCTTTGACGACTCATATTTTAAAATAAAACTATCGTGTTCTTAAACTCATCAATATTTTTGATGATTTTACCTTAAAAATTAATAGAAATGATTTTAAAAGAAAAATCAGATCCGTTAAAACCAATCTACATAATAAATACTACATTTAAGTTACATATTTATGAATTTTCGGATTCATTTAGTATAAAATCAAGGGGTCAAAAAAATTAAAAGCTTATAAACTATTTCCATACAATTGTTGTTTATCATTTTTTAATCACTTAATTTTTACCTTTTCGTTTCTAATCTACTATGTTGGATGAAATCGTTGCCAATGAAAATAGTACAATTGGTGAGAAGGCAAACCCTGGATAAAGAGACATACATGTTTTTCAGGAATTAGATCCTACACCATCAAACAACATTGGTTGGAAGAGAGTCAAGGGACACATCATGTGGGGGGTCACATGACTTAATGTACATATAATGAAGATGGATCAATGTATACTACAAATATTTCGGCGGACTCAGATCCAATTCATCCACTGGAAATAGTTTGCGAGTTCACATTTGACAGACTCTTTGTGTTTTAATGAAGACAGATTTAATTCTCTTAGATTTTTATGAATTAAAATTTAATCCCCTTATATTTAATCTCTGCATTGTGTGGTTCTCCCCTCATTCAGACTTCCGAGGTTGAGTATAAACTATAAAGAGAGAGAGAGAGAGACGTACAATGGTAGCACCTTAATTAATTAGTCTTCGCCAAACAATAGCATAGGCTGAATATGGATAGTACTAATTAATCCCCATATGTTACCTTTCAATTTTTGAGTTTTATAATTCTAACAATAGATCCAAATTTCTTCATTTTATCTTACCACTCAAGTACTATTATAATTGATCATTTTTCACATTTTAATTTTTTTCTCTCTTAAACTGAACAAGGAGAAAGTAGTGTCTTAATTCGGATGGACGTCTTAACACCTCTAAAAAAGATGAAATTATATGGAGATGGTCATCCTTAGAAAAATTCACTGTACATTTCTTTATGGTTTGAATTTGGAGATATCGTCAATCATGATTTTGATGTTACATGAAATATAATTTTACTGCTCAAAATTAAAAAAATTTCTTTGGTTACTTAGAAGAAACAAAAAATTTCTAACTAAATATAATCTTTTAAAAATGGGATGGACTAGAGATATTGCATGTGTGTTTTGTGGTCTTTTAGAAACTAGCGACCATTTATTTGTGAATTGTTCAATTGCCAATGCTATGTGGCAGCGGATTGTCAACTGCTTTTAATAAATTTCATTTTACTGGCCATACTTTAGAAGATACGTGGTGTAGTGATTCTTATATACATATAAAAGAGAGGTCTCTTATTGAGCTTGTCAGAGGTGCAGTCATCTAGTATATTTGGTTAGAGAGAAATAAAATCTGCTTTATAAATTATAAAGGCAAGACCGTTAGAGCTCTTGAAATGCAGATTATTAGATGTGGAAAAAGAATTATCATTCATATTATCGCCGGATGTTGAGGGGCTTCCTCTTAGGGGTAGAGCTTAGTGAAGACCGGGAGGGGCTACAGTCCCTCTAAAAATCTTGAAAGCTAATTATATGTATTAAGGATTTAAGATATTTTATTATATTTATATAATTATACTGCGTTCAGCCCTCCAAGAAAAATTTGAGACATATAAGTTTTTTTATAATTGGTTAAAATGCATCATATGTGCTATAAAATAAAAGTTGATTTTCTAGTTTTGAAATCATAATTTTGAATTATTCATAGTGAAATATAAATATCATAGAAAAAATAAATTGTTATTTCGTCCTTTCCATACACATTTGGAAACGAGAAATTCAAAATTGCCCCTTAATTAATTAAGTCTAAAATCTACCCCTTTTGTATTATCTTTTTTCTTAACAATGACAATATAAAAATTAAAAAAAAAAGGACTGAGTTTGAAATTGCATGTATGAAACTACAAAGCTTGCACTGTCTGCGAACCAAAATTAATTTGTATTCATTGTCCACGAACCACATGTGTGTTCATAGATAATATTCGCAATTCAAAAAAATACAGTCAACAAACTTCTTTCGTGAAAAACGTACAATTTGATTCTCGACATACACACTTTGTACTTTTCAAAACCTAGCCTCAATCAGTTTGTCTAGACTTTCTATTTTCCTGCTCTGGCCGCGATGGATTAGATATGTAATTGAAATGCAGCCATACAAAATTGGCATGTTTTTCATCAGCAAAAGAGAACAAAATGTACAACAAGAGGTGGATATATATCTTAGGATAATATTTAGGAGATGCCATTATTGATACCATTATCGATATATACCGACTTTATTATTCATATAAAATGAGTTATTATTAATGTGAACTATATAATCATGCAACTTATTTTTGTACAGTATTTTATTATTCCACTCAATTCAGATATCACTAATGTGAATAATAACTCACTTAAGTTGAATAATAAAAATACCATACAAAATAAGTTACATAATAAAATCGTTAATATTAATAATAACTCATTTTATCTAAATAATAAAATCAATATCGATAAGAGTATCAACTACGATATCTATATATCAGCTCCTTATATCTTATTCTTAGCCTCTTAATTAATTAAAGTGATGATGATGATGATGATTATAATTTTATTATTATTATTATTATTATTATTATTATTATTATTGTTAACTTTATTAATAATAAAAATAATAATAATAATAACATCATCATCATCATCATCATCATTATCATTATTATTATTATATTTTTTTTATCATGATTGTGGTTATTAATAATATTATAATTATTTTACCATCATGCTTTAAGTATGAATATTTAAATTAGAAATATTTAATGACTATTATTAATTATTTTGTTATCATTATGATGATGATGATGTTTATTATTATTATTTTATTTTTATCTTTATTATCATAAATATTTTTATATAATAATTATATTGTTGTAATTTTTCATTATCATTTTCACTTACATTATCATAATTTTGGTTATTAATATATTATCATTATTTTATTATTATTTTTAGTTATAATTATTTAATGATAATTGGTTAATTTTAATTAGTAAGGTATAGATATTTAATGATTATATTAATTATTATTTTATTATTTTATACTTTTAATATGATTAAATTAATATTGTACTACTTTTTTTGTTTATAGTATATTGTTACTGTTAGCATTATTTCTACAATTGTTATTTAAATAATAATAATAACAATGTTATTTATTATTCTTGTCATGAAATTAATGTTTTAGTTGTTAGATTTGTGTTCTAAAAGTTATCATTTGTTAATTATTTTTTATATATGTTATATTTATGAATTGAATGTGATTTACATTTTGTTCCATGAGTTTTATATTTATATTTAGAAGTGTTCAAGAAGATGCACTTGGTCTTGAACTGCGGGACTCTAAGTAAATAAATATACAACACTAAAATATTCACAGGTCTTGCATATTAGCAAGAACACTAATATGACATATAAGACTGTCGTGTTGATTAAAAGTACGTTCTAGTTCTGCAAACGTTGATAAAAGATTATCATTTAATAACACGAATATATGAAATGCTTCATATATTGAACAGACCTAATAGATGAAACATTATATGAATTGTTTTAGTGTCATTAATGTTCTAATCATGTCTCTGATTTCAAGATTGAGACATATATTGTAAGAATATATATATAATTACGACATGGATAAATTAACAATAATAGAACGATCTTAGATGTTATTGGATTAATTTTTTTTTATTTTATCCGATTCGCATCATAAAATCTTTCATTAAAATCTTTCATTAGTATCATAGTAGTGATACAAAGATTATTTATTTTCTATTATCCGAATTGCTCGACCAAACAATAATTTATGATAACATAATAATTTTATATAAGAAGTTATGTTTCCGTAACTTTACACCTCAACTAAACATGAGCAAAAAGATGCACGGAATTCAAAACTGTTTGCTGTCAAAAAAAATATAATACCAAAAATACACACAAGTCAAAATACATGAAATTCACAAATATGATTTCATGTGATTTTCATACCGAAATTTAAAAATTACGAAATTATGCCCAATTTCGTAATTCACTACATACGAAATTTATTTCTTGGAATTAAGAAACAATTCCATGAAATAATCATGCCAAATATTAAATAATGAAATTATGCTCAATTTCATGATTTATCACATATGAAATTTATATCTTAAAATTAAGAAATAATTTCATAAAATAATTATTATGTGAGATTAATGCCTAATCTCATATGATACACAATGATGAAATGAAATTAATGCCTAATTTCATTCCAAAATACCAAAAACATTCTTAAAAATCATAGAAAAGCATTCTATGATTTTACAATAATTTTCATGATTTTATTATAAACAATTTCATGAAAAATAATTTAGAAATGAGAAAATACAAATAAAATAGAAGCTGGGGAAAATTTTGTGTGCAATTTGGGAGCATAAAACATACTTGGGTACAATTTGGAGAGCCAAAGCATGGCTCCCCACTTCTCTCCAGCGAAAAACAGAGGGTGGTCTCGGTTCATGTACACCTACACTCAATGTAATGCTTCGGCTCACGTGAACCGAGCCCAAACAAAAGGAAGAAAGAGTATGTGTCTCATTTAATATGACATATGGGACCCCAACCCACTCTCCCACATACATTGGACCCCACATGGATTTTTAAACAAAAAAAAATGTAAAAAACAGAGGTGGGGGCTGTGTCACTGTGGGTGGGACCCACTTGACAGGTTCTCCTCCCTCCTCTCTTTCTCCCCTGCCCCAGGCCGAGCCCGGCCAGATCTGGCCGAAAGGAGAGGGCGGCTCTCCGGGCGTCTCACGACTATTCCTCCTAGCCCCGGATAGAGCTCGGCGAGGAGAGTTCGGGGAAGCCGTCAATTTCAAAAATAGATGAATTAACGAGGGAGAAATCGGGTACGAAACTTATGTTGGTGAAGAGGCCAAACGAGCAAATTGGCGACCAATAGCCCAAATTGAATGGTTGGGGAGCGTCACAAGGGTGCCACGACGGTGTTCAAAGTTTCAATTTGAAGTTTGGAGTGGTTGAATGGCGGGGCCACAAAGGGAAGCCCGAATGTGGGCAAGCCCGACCTCAATTGAGCAAATTGGAGTTACAAAGGGTAATTCCATGCTATGAACATGCTATAGGGATGCCAAATGAGCTCTCAATGATGTAAAGCAAGTATCAAACGCATCCAAAAAATGCAAGCTGTCCCAAGCTCGAAAATTGAAAAAGACAAGGGTGTTTTGGATGCCTCTGACACAATCCAGCCTTTTGAAGACACTTGGCACACTTTGATAGGATTCAAGAATGCAAAAGAATCAGAAGAATAGAAAAGAAACAAATTTTATGCTATATTGGGCAATGTTTGTTTTTAGCCAATTTTCAATTTCCACCATTTGATCAAAATTGATGGTGGAGATGATACCAATGTGTTGCCCTAGTTTTGAGGCTATATAAGGACCCCCCCCCCCCCCCATCTGCCAAAGAAAAAGAAAGGAGGAGAAGAAATAAAAGGGAAGAAAAAATATATTAGGGTTAGCCAATTTAAAAATATTTTGGTTTTTTTTCAAAAAAAAACTGAAATTTTAATTTATAAATTTTGAATTCATTTTCTTTAGTGGTGAAAGGTATGATATGTATGCAATTAATGAAATTTTATATTTTTTCTTGATGAATGAAATATATTTCCTTTTTTCCTTTTGTTGTCTTTTTAAAAAAAAATAAAAAAAAAGAGATCAAAGATTAGTGTTGTAGTGAATGCTACCTCTATATCTTTGTTTTCTCAATCTAAAATTAGCTTTGTTAATCTAATTTCTTTTTTTTTTATAAATTTTTGACAAATATATATTTAAGAGGGTTATGGTGAATGCCATCTCTCAAAAAAAAATTTGGAAATAAGGTGTTGTAGTGAATTCTACCCCTTGTTCCAGATTTAATATAGTGCTAAGCATCAAGCAAAGCACAATATCAAACTCGAAATCTCAAAAATCGAGTTGAAATATTGTCAAAAATCTGTAAAAATAAGAAAAACTTGTGATTTTGACACAAATTCATGCTTTTTAATAAAAAAATTATTTAAAACTTGACCCTCCATGTTCTCTTACATTTATTTAGTGAAACGACATTGTTTGTGAGCTTGTACCAGTGCTTTAAAGCTCATTGAGCCTTATGATGCTCAACTGGTACCAAACAGGGGCATTTTTGCCAATTTTCTTTGCAATTTCATATCTTTTTATATACTGAGCCAATTGGCCTCAAATTTGGACAGGAATTAGAAAAAGACTAAACAAACATTCCCCTAAAATTTCATAATTTTTGGACTTATGAACAGGGAGATATTGCCTGTTGAATTTCGCTGGTCCAAAGTTTCTGTAAAAGTCAACTGTTGGTCAAACACCAAACTCAACACAAAAAAAAAACTGATTTAAATATAAAAAAAATATATCCTGATAAAGGATGATTATTTATTTGATTTGGATTTTTTTTTTAGTTGATTAGGATGTGTGAATTCCTTGAAAAAAATAAAATAAAAAAAAAACAGAACACTGGCACAGATTTGACATGTGCCTTATCTGGCCAGTTCAAAGATCAGCTAATATGTCTTGATTTACTCACCCATTTGATCTGAAATTTTGCAAGAATATAGAGTATGTTTTGATAGACATGTTCCCAAAATATCATATTTTTTTGAATTTTCTGTGAATTTATATGAATTTTTAAAGTTGGGTCTGTCAAAAGGAAAAAACTGGGTTGGTTCTGTTTTTTCCTTTTCTGTTTTTTTTCCTTTCTGATTTTTTTCGCTTTTTTCTCCAGAAATAAAAAATGGTGAAATTGACCACTCAAATATACTGAAATATGGTTAAATATGTTTTTAAAAGAATCAATTGAAGAAAAAACAAGGATAAATGCACGAATTTCCAATCGGTACCAAATCCGTTTGAGCCTATTCGGTACCGGTCGGTGAAACTCACATATTCGGAGATTTAAATTAAAATTAAATTGCACAACTTGTTTGTTATGTTTTAACGACGCTACAGATCGAAGGAATTGAGCCAATTTGACAAAACGAGCTCAAAATCGACAAAAAACCGATTCCCCACGAGTTTCCAGCCCTAGCCGAACTGGTGGTGCTATTTCCGGCGATCGCCGGAGCTAGTGGCCCCGAGACCAAGACAGTAGTGTTCTCCTCCCCGAGACGACTCCGGTGGTCCCCCCCGATCGACGATCCGACGCCGGCAGAGCTCCGATCAAGCAAGAATACGAATATTGATGCATATGAAAGTGTGGATATTGATGAAATTTGAACTCAAGCATATGGGAGGGAAATCGCACGGATCTTGATGCCATCCGACAGCCCAGAAAAATTCAAAGTTTGGATCTTGATGATCTAGCTTTAAATCAAAGGCTCACATTAATCTGTTTCAAAAAAACAGACTTTAAATATTAAATAAAAATAATTTCTTAAAACCAAAAATCATGAAAAATACATCAAAAATCATGGGTTCATTTGAAGATATTTTTGGATCAATAAAAATTAGTTTTGATTTTATTTTTATCTTAAAAAAAAATCAAAACATATCATCTTGTACAAATATTTTCTTATATTTTGATAAAACAAATCAAAATATTCAAGATACTCAAATTATTTATATTTAGATAAAACAAATCAAAATATTCAAAATACCCAAATTATTTATATTTTGATAAAACAAATCAAAATATTCAAGATACTCGAATTATTTACATTTTGATAAAACAAATCAAAATATTCAAAATACCTAAATTATTTATATTTTGATAAAACAAATCAAAATATTCAAAATACCCAAGTTATTTATATTTTGATAAAACAAACCAAAATATTCAAGATACTCAAATTATTTATATTTTTGATAAAACAAATCAAAATATTCAAAATACCCAAATTATTTATATTTTGATAAAACAAATCTAAATATTCAAGATGCTCAAATTAAGTTATATTTTGATAAAACAAATCAAAATACTCAAGATGCTCAAATTATGCTATATTTTGATAAAACAAGTCAAAATATTCAAAATGATCAAAATAAGGTTATATTTTGATAAAACAAATCAAAATATTCAAAATCATCAAATTATGCTGTATTTTGATAAAACAAATCAAAATATTCAAAATCACCAATTTATGTTGTATTTTGATAAAACAAATCAAAATATTCAAAATAATCAAATTGTGTTCTATTTTGATAAAACAAATCAAAATATTCAAGATACCCAAATTATGTTATATTTTGATAAAACAAATCAAAATATTCAAAATCACCAAATTTTCTTATATTTTGATGAAACAAATCAAAATATTCAAAATGACCCAAGGATGTTATATTTTGATAAAACAAATTAAGATATTCAAAATGACCCAACTATGTTATATTTTGATAAAACAAATCAAAATGTCCAAAATGACCAAATTATGTTATATTTTGATAAAACAAATCAAAAATATTCAAAATAATCAAATTATATTATGTCTTGATAAAACAAGACAAAATATTCAAAATAACCAAACATTGTCATATTTTGACAAAACAAATTGAAATATTTAAAATATGCAAATATGTCCAAATCTTTGACCAAATATGTCAAATATGCAAATAAACCCAAGTATTTCCAAATATTTGACCAAATATGTCAAAAATGCAAATATGCCCAAACTTCTGACCAAACATGTCAAATATGCAAATATGCCCAAACTTCTGACCAAACATGTCAAATATGCAAATATGCCCAAACTTCTGACCAAACATGTCAAATATGCAAATATGCCCAAACTTTTGACTAAACATGTCAAATGTGCAAATATGTCTAAATCTTTGACCAAATATCCCAAATATGCAAATATGTCCAAACTCTTGACAAAATATGTCAAATATGCAAATATGTCCAAATCTTTAGCCAAATATGCCAAATATGCAGATAAGTCCAAAACTTTGTAAAACATACCAACATATCAAATCATATCAAATCATGTTTCGAGAACGTTAAACGGGCAGTGCGCTTCAGGTTTAACGTACCTCATTTTGGAAATCGATAAAGAATTATACGTTCCCGATTCTCCAAATTTCTCAGGTTTCGAATTGGCATAGCGCTTCAGATTCGGGATTTGGAGGGTCAATAGACTGTTTAAGACGATACGCCCTTGTCTTTGACATGAGCCTCTATAGAGATTAAACATCTCTGGTTCCTCGAGTATCGAGTTGGCAGTGCGCTTCATATTCGAACTCCGTGAGATCAATAGGATTATACGTCCTCGATCTCTGATTTATGAGAAATTATACGTTTCTCTGACTTTAGATCATACGTCTTTAGTCTTATTATCAAAAGTTATATCTTTTGGTTATTTTAAACATGTATTATAAAAAAAAATTAGGAAGAAATAAAGTCACAAATCTGATCCATATATTTTAATTAGTTTAGCCCATTAATCAGAGGTTCCCGAGGCGAGAGCCGGGGTAATTAACGGCGGGGGCTTGCGCCCGTCGGAAAATAAAAGTTCCCACAATCACCTAAAGAATAAGTCCTTGAGCGCACAAACACGCGCAGGGATGTACCTGCACCTTCTTCCCCCGTGAGCGAGGACGTCGATGTCTCGCGCGTGGGCCGCGAAAAAGGGCCGCACAAAAACGTTGTGTGTCACATTCTATGGCACATGTAAATCTTTTAGGTCTTTAGGAACTAAGATAATTTTATTAGCTACATTATTCTAGTAAGAAGCTAGAAAAAGATGGATTCCGTTTCAAACTTTCTCTCAACCTATTTGGTGATGTACAAGATTTGCCACAGCAGTTCCTCACGAGTCAGAGGAGTCAAAGATGGTACCAATGGTACCACTGTTTGGATCTGGACTTGTCATGGAAGACGCAACTGAAGATGCCTAAAATCATATTAGTTTTGGGGTATGCTTTATTTAGCTTGGACTAATGTGATATCCTGTGCGACGAGACAACTGTTTTGGATGTTTTGTTTCTTTTAGAATTGTAGCTTCTAAGATTACCTATTACCAGTTGTTTGGTAATTGGTATAACTTTTCTGATTTTACTAATAAAACCGGTGGGTTTTCCCCACTTTTTTTCAAAAAACAAAAAATGGGTTGCAATTTCAATAGTGTTTGATGAAATATCAAATAATATTTAAATTATATTTGATTGAGTCTCCTATACATTGAAAAAATTTGAATGGTCATAAAATATTTGATCAGACGTGTGGCTTTTAATTAGACTGAAGATAATGAGGGTTATTAGAGTAACTGTACAGTCCATTTAAAAGCTCACAAAATGGTAAGTATGCAAAATTATCGGAGCTGAATAAATACTGCATGGACCCACATGTTGTTGCATCTCCAAAGAAAAAGGGTGCGCATAAAGAATTTATTTGCCATTTACAAAGATGAAAACTTCCATTCATACACTAACTAGGGATTCATCCATTACTGACAGGACAAGATAAAGATTCTAAAATCGGAGGAACATTAGGGAGATTTCTCCTCTTGAACTTTCCGTTTTGGAAGAAGGATAAAATGAGACTAATTAAGTGATAAAGTTATCACATGCGAGAGATGGTGATCATTTTATTCTCATATCAAACATAACAAAAGTGATAATTCAATTTATGGAATTTTTACACCAATTCTATGTTCTTTCTCTACCTCTGTTTTCAATTATTGATTTGTGGTTACAAAATGCTTTTTTTTTTAATCTCCAAGCTAGAGATTTGTAGCATTAATCAATAGTATGGATATTAGGCTTTACGTACTAGCTGGTTTAAAATTAGTTTTAGCTGGGGATTGAATCTATTTGGTTTAATGCTTTTCTTTTTCTAAGATTCAATGAATTTTTGTAAACAAATGTCAAATAAACAATGAAGTTTTGGGCTGTATTTTGCTTGTTACCTAGTCCAAGAAAAAGATCTCGTCCGTCTGAATTAAATAATATGGTTTTCGGCTACCTTTGGAGCATGTTGCTTTATTTGGACTTCAAAGAAGTTTTGGGCTATTTATGTTGTTATATACTCTTGATAGTTATATACTCTTTACTTATTTCTTTTGGAAATAAGACATTTCGTTAGTCCCGATATTTATTTATTTTTCAATAATTTTTACGGAATTTAAATTTATATCTTTTCTTAAAGATGTGAGACCTATTATCACTGTATTGTGCTAGACATGTGATAGTTATATACTCTTGATAATCACAATTCAAAATTGAAATTGTTGTGCTAGATAGACTGTTGAGAGAATTGGGCCGCCTGACAAATTAAACAATTACCCATCAAAAGCTCGGATTATCCAATTTCCCATTTTTAGTTAGGGTTTTTAAATAATTTGAATTTAAATTTACTTATGTTTGAATAACATTGTACAGGAAAATTATATGCGGGTTTAGAATAATTTGAATTTTGTGTAAAATTTTCATATAGAACTTTGTAATACGCAACCATTATGGAACTTTAGCGCGTCTACATATATTTTCATCAACTCTCTTCTTATAGTACCCATTAACAAAAACTTCTTTGTCTTACCACTATATATAGCACTGACAAACAACTCGCCACTATAGTCTTGCACGGATTGCAAGATTAGCATCATAACACTCAAATAATTAAGCCTAATTAGTTAAGAGTAAAAAAATCAAGCACCTATAGTCTGTATATAACCAGCACCTATAGTCTACAACCATACTTCAAGAGAAATTCAAATGAGTACCGGTAACCGTAGTTCTCTTAATTTCACCAAGAATCAAATTTTGAATATAGTCATTCATCATAGGAAGGTTTTGGTTTTCATCATAGTTGTACATAACTCCTACCATTCTCGCACAATTGAGCGATGCCTCTGCGAGATATGGAGAGAGAGATGTGTTAAAGAAATACTCTTTGTTAAGTTCCTCCCATGATTTAGAGATTAAGTTCTTAGTATGGTTTCTTGCGGCATCTAGCGAGCAGCTCGGGTTATCTTTCATGTAGTATTCCACATACGAGCCATCAAATCCCTCTTGGTTTTCGTCCTACATCATATATAATATTAGCCACATTCGATTTCATCTGAATACTTTCTGTTTTCCTTTCTCTTCTCTCCTATCTCTAATCTGTATCAATTTTTTTTTCAATTTGATTTAGTAAAATTTACATAGTAGACTATTCTTCTGCTATCTCAAAATAAAATTTCTGAAAAATAAGTCCGGACTAAACCATAATTAAAATAAATATTTCTTTTGTAAAATTAATATGTACCTTAGCACTTCCAAGATCATCCCACAGCCTCAGAATTTTTGCTGGGCAAGAGGCGAAAGGAGATTGGCCTTCGATTAGATGCAGCGTGTCAGTTGTTACTCTCTGCCCCAAAAGACAGAAAAGGTGCCTCAGTACCAGATGAACCCCGGAGGAGGTCACCCCGTTTGTCAGGTAATCTTCAGCACTCGGCACTTGCTTATCAGCAAACCACCTTGCCTCTACCATAAATGCATTGCACAATGTTGCCCACTGTACCAACAAAAGACCAGATAAAAGACATCTCCGTGCTAAATTAAACAAAAATCTTTCTGCGATACGAAAATTTTATTTATAAACTGCTCACTTGTTTGGACTACTTAAACTTCTTGTTTCAGATTCAACTGGTATGGTGTATTCATCTTTTATCATTTTCTGAGATATATACTTGTTTCAATTGATTATAAGTTTTTTTTACCATAGCACAATCTATTGATCTGTCACAGAAGTAAAATTGTCATATAATTAAAAATGGAATGAGAGAAGCACAGAATTAATTTAGTGTTGACATACCGATCTTCGCAAGAAACTGGTGGGGTCCCATCCATACTCCTCTTCAACAAATCGGGCAATGCCGCATGTCACTTCTTGCAAGGCAATGAAGCATACTCTCATGTATCTTGGAAGTGCATTTGAATCCTCCCAACTACATTGATAATTTAATTAATCATCATTCCTGTTATAAACTACTTGCATATATCACAAATTAATAAGCTCATTCCTTCTGATATTCTTCATTAATTACCTGTTTATCGTCTGAGTGAACAGAGCGAGTTCCTCTGTGTTACCCATGATATCAAAGATATCATCTATTAAGTAAACAAACGATATTGCTTTTGTAACTTCCAATCTATGCTTGGAAAATTGTGGGCCCGGGAGAGCAGTCACAGACCACAAGTACCATTTCTGAATTTGACTTCTGGCAAATGTTAACTCTTTTGCCAAACCCAAGTCCTTCCACCATCTGTGGAGTTAACAGGCGAACACTGTGTTAATAGAGCTTAATTTCATATATATAATTAACAAAAAGAGATATATCGATCTCATTATTATTGTAAGACGTAGGAAAATGAAACCTGTAGTTTTCCAGTTTTCCACATGTTTAAAAATACTCGTCTCATTATTGTTCTTTTTATACATAAAGATAGGTATTAATTAAGCCTATCATTTTCCATGCTTTGTGTAAATTAACACTTAATATACCTCTCATTTTTCTCATTTAACAATACACAAGTCATTGTTCTTATTTCCTTGTCAGGTATATGCAGTGAATTTGTAGAATATATAATATCCTTTCAAACTTCTACATATGTACCTTGTGATTTGTTTAAATTCATCTTGGAACAATTGTTGACTTGCTTGAAATTCCATTCGTGCAAGTTCTTCCATGCTAGCTGTAGAATTATTCCTCTGAGAAGGGAGAAGCCTGAGGTAGTGTTGTGCCTTGTATTGTTTTAGGCTCATATGGTATGGATGCTCCAATGTATGACTCACCAGTGCACCGGCATCGGGACCCAAATATTTCAAAGATGATTTCAGATGCTTTGTGGAGAATTCATTTGCCTTGTATAATATTTCTTCTCCCATGTTCAAAAATGATGCCTCGTGTAAGCTTATTAGACCTTCTAGATTATTGCTGAGAGATTGCTTGAATTCCCCGTTTGCATCCGTGAACCTCAGAAATACATCTGAAATTACAAGTACTTGAGAGGAAGATAATAGAAATTTCATGGATACTTTTTTCTTTGCCTATTTGACAGAGAACATTATTCCAGACCTAATTAACTAACATACTTCTAATTTTTAAAAAAAATATCATCGATCATGTACATACCAGAAGAAACATCATAGCCCCCTTCCCTGAACAGCTTGAATTGTAGAGCCATATCAGTCAATTTTCCGTCACTTTCCTTGCAAAATTTGTGCATGTTATTGTACGAGAAATCTAAAATTTCTGATATTTCTTCACCAAAGAGGTGATCTATGCCGAGCTTCTTGACAGCATCCACGATGAATATTGCCTTCGATTTATGTTTTGATTGAGAGAGCATCATTCTTACGTTCTCCATGTTTTCTATTCTCTTGCTTAGGTAGGCTTGGTCCTATTGAATAAAATTGACAGATTAATTACTGTTTTACTGAACAAATTCTACTACTACAATGATTAGAGTCAGGATATATGTCACTTACAAAGTAACTATGATGGAATATCAAAGACTATCAAAATTATATGAAACTTACTAACGATATTTAATGAAACATTAAATGATATTGAAATTGTGTGATATTTAAAATATGCCATTATTGGTATGATTGCATCTTTTTTGTTTTGTTTTGATTTACCAAAAAAGGAAAGGAAAAGTATCTTTTGTAGCGTCCAGTAAAATTTAAAACGGACATTTGCCAAATTAGTGTATCCGACCTTGCCGGATACTGTGCTCACGACATATCGAGGTATACCAGCTAGGGTATATATATTTTGCTTCTTGCATAGTAACTGTACCTGATACATTTCTTCTGCATCTTTATAAGTAGAGGTATGTATCATCTTTATATGTGTGAGTGTGTGTATATGGCCTTAACTCTTCTCAGCTGGCTCTTCGTTTCTCTCTTTTACTCGCGTACTCTCTAGCTACTACCTGGTTGCAGCTGCTAATTGTTTCCTAATTTATTTGTGCATGGTTCTATATACGCCGGTGTCTTATATAGATAGATAATTGCTGGCAGATTCCCATAATCCTCCGAATGTTCCATGAAAAACACGTGGAGAGCGACTTTGGTTTCATGTGCTGCATGCTGTGACTCTCATTGAAGGAATCAAGATAGGAAATGTAGTAGAGCGAATTTTATAGTGGATATAATATTAATTGTATAATTATTTTGAAGCAGAGAGCAAAGGAAGCTAGCTCGTGTTTTGTTATGCTTATCAAAGAAGTCGGTGAGCTTCATTAAAAAATCAATCGAATCGAGTTCAAATTACAAATTCAAACCGTTAAAATCAATCTACATAATGAGTACTAAATTTACATAATAAATTTATAAAATTTCGAATTCATTTAATATAAAGTGAACCGGTCAAAAAATGTTGCTTCAGCTGTGTCATATAGTATTGTATCGTGTCGTGTCAGATACTTGTGTTCGTATCCGTGTTACATAGTTTGGTAGGGATGACCGGCCGGATGAGTAAGGCTGATTTGCATGGATGTTGCTTCAGCTGGGGACTGTTGGGGTTAATTTCTACTCGTTCCATTCTCTCATGCTTTTTGTCATCTCTGAGGTATGGATAATATTGGACTTATGTGGAACAGCTTCATTTGATGGTTTTTTCTTCGTTCTTTTTAATTTTGTGTGATGTAGTGTATTGTGTGTTGCAAGATTTAGTTTTGAGCTTTCGATCGAAAAGCAATGAGAGCTGGTAAATGAATGTATGTTAAGGTTATTAAATTAATGCCACATAAAAAAAGTAACTGATTCACAATGAAGGAATGGATGGTCTGTTTCTCCATATTGAAGAACAAAAAGTATTGAGGGATACCCTGATGAGATATTGAGATGTGTGCTCACCACAAAGCTCATATGCAACACGTGTTCCCGTACAAGAAATAATACTGAAATTGACATGTGTAGTCTTGTCGACAGACAAATTCTAACAATATATATGTCATTATTTTTTCTTCTTATTTAATTTCATTAAATAAAAAGCAAGCTTATGTAAAGTAAAATTAGAGTAAATTTAAGCTAACTAATATTTTTAGTGAGATTAATTTCAAAATCTATCGAAATTAATTTAAATGACAAATCTAATTTGTCAATTAATTCTTTATATCAAAATCTTATAGAATATAAAAAAATATTTTTTAAAAATTTTAAGTATTTATTTCAGATTTTTTTTTCAAAATAACCTATTCTAATATTCTAATATTCATTATTTTATTATATGTCATTTACTCTAAAAAGGGTATTTGCCACCATACTCAAAAATCTGAAAAAAATAGTTACAAAAACTCTAAAAATAAAAAATTCCGGTATCTTATAAGATTTTGATATGAAAAATTTATTGAGGAATTTGGATTTATTATATAGAGCTGTTTCAATAGATTTTTGAATTAAATTCATGAAAGATTTTGGTGAGTTTAAGCTCACGGTACTTTACTCAGCTATATATATATATAAGAAAACTATAATTTATTGATCATGTCTAAATACAAGTTATTTATCTTTTAATTCTAATAATATAAGAGATAAATATTTTTATAATGAAATATCAATATCTTTAAAAAATATATAAATTCATCTAAAATATAAATAAATGATGCATTTATTACTTTTAAAAAATAGAGTTAAAAGAACATCATTGGAAGTTTGACAACAGTACTGAACTGTGCAATGACACAACTTGTTTCTTTCCTACAATCCGCATTTTACTTCCCTGATCATATTTTATTTTTCTTGAATTAACCTGCAGCTTATTTTAAGATTAGCACGGAAACATTTGTTAACGTTTCTGTCATGAAAAAGCTTAAAGAAGTCCCATTCGGAAATGAATATCAAGACCTTGTTAGTTTGCTCTTAAAATTAACCTAATAAAGACTTGTTAGTTTGCTCTTAAAAAACATAGCAGTAAGTATGTATGGTTGCCTTTCGTTGTCAATCCAATTCATCACTGCAATGATCAATGCCTTGGCAGAGCTTTCGCTTCAATTGTTTTGCTACTTATAACCTTAATAAGTACTTCTCCCAAAGCTTGATACATCTGAATCTAACCAACAATTGAATATTTACTCGAAAGAAAAAACAGATACTTCTTATATTAAATATGCATAATTTTGTGATCGGAAGAGAGGAAGAAGACTTTGTGATTTTCAAAGATAGAAATTATGGTATAAAATCCTCACTAAAATAGAGGTACTTGACGAGAATTCCTTCATCAAGTGTTAAAAAAATTCATTTCGACCCTTAGACATTGAGTAGCTACGATTGTGGCTTCAATTACTTTTGCTCTTCTTTTCGATGAAGTTCTTTTTCTCATATTTCTTCGGGTTTGTTTTTCTTCTATTTATACCCAACTCTAAATAAAAGGGGATAAGTATGAAATAATAAATTAAATGAAGTTTGTGCAATAATTGAAATGATATGCATTAAATTATTTTTCCTGCCAAAAATAATTTTGACCATGAAAATCCAATTTCAAATCTAAATCCATACTATATTTTTCAGCTAATTGGAATCAATTCTTATAAAAAAAAAGTACTTCATTTAAACTTTATTTTGATGCGCATCAAGAGCAAATAAAATCAATGAGCTAAATTTTAGGATTTAACCCCCCTTGTTGAGAACCATCGAGATGCAGTCAAAATTTGATATTTTTTATATAAATATAATTCAGATGATATAAGACACATCTTTTAATTTAAATATATTAATAATAAAAAATAAACATTATTTAACAGCAATGATAGTAAACATGGAAATCCGGCTCATAATTAAATGTTATTCTAGACTACAAAATATTCTGATGTAGTCATATGCATGACCCTTCAAGAGAACATGATTAAGGTGATAATTAATATCCACGTAGTCTCGTAGATTTTTCTTGTTCGCAGCTGAAAAACATAGCAATTTCTGTATCATTGCATTTACATGCACATGTCTAATCCATCACGGCCATCAACATAGAAGAGAAAATAAAATGTCCAGACAGATTGACTGAAGGTAAGAAGGTATAACAAAATGTTTTTGTTCTGATATTTGTTATCTGTAGTCAGGGGAAGGGAACAAATGATATTTAATTTTTCTATCATATTTTCTAAAAGCACTATATGTATAACTCAAAATTATGATCTGAAATTGACAAAATCAATTTTTGTTTTCCAGCATGTGCGATGCATGCATACCAACTGTAAAAGAACTCAAAAAGATCATTTTGTCTGACGACAGACACAAAACATCAGAGTATTAAAAGATTATTAAATTTTTTTAATATCCAGTTGAGTAAAAATTAATACGAAATTAAAGTTTGTAAAGTCTAATTTATGTAGAGTCTTAGATAATTAAAATTAAAATTTGGATGAAAAAATATGACTCAAACAAGTAATATTGTGTATTCAAAAAATTAACCGAATTTTACAGCTGATTAATCGGTACTACATCTGACTAATCATTTAAATTCGTAAAATATCCTCTAATTCTCTGAATACACTATAAATAACGGTTTATCTACCGACTCCGACATATCGGTCTTGGCTATTTTTTCAACACTGATAGTGAGATGGTTGGGCATAGTGTTATGAGATGGTCCGGTTTTGTCAGGCCTCCAATTCCTTCACATACCAGCACACAAGAAAAAAATTCAATTTTGTGTAGTGTGATTTCCATGAGAACGCAGCATCTGTGTGGTTCAAATTTTTCATGTCCATGAGAAAGCAACGGGCTTCGGAGGTACTTGGGGGGGGACAACAGCTTCAAGCAAAAAATTATGACAGCTGATAATATAAATACTGATATCGTTATCTATATTAACTTTATTATTTATATTAAATGGGTTATTAATTATTTATTTTAGCAATTTTATTATTCAGATTAAGTGATTTATTCAGATTAATGATATTTGAGTTAAATAATAAAATATTGAACAAAATAAGTTGCATAATAAAATCGTTAATACGAATTATAACTCATTTTATATTAACAATGAAGTCGGTATCGATGACGATATCGACAATGATATGTCTCAAATATTTTCCAAAAGAATATTGTTCTTAAAGATGGTTGAAAACGCTGCTAGTTGGATAGTTGGAGATAGCATTCTGTAACCAAACGATATCAATCAGCGTTAACGTATTCGTGGAAGCCAATGAGATCCATCAACAAGATTATCAAAAGAATTTTAGTTTAAATTTTCTTTTACTATTTTACATAACCAAACGAAGACGATTGCATATGCCTTTTCTAATACTAGCTATTTCCTTTAATTACTTGATGTATCTATATATTACCCAACAAGCGAAATGCAGTGATTTTGTGATGAAATGTTTGGCTATAGATATAATTTTTTAATCCTGTTGATAATTAAATAATTCATATTGAACTTTAATATAGTATAATTTAGCATTGTCATAATGAAATATGTTTTGTAGTGACATAACATTCAACTTAGGCAGCTAGCAGAATTGAAATGAGCAGTTCAATTGATTGATCGGGTATATTTTCATGAATACATCAACTCCAAAGCTTAAAAAAAAAATCTGGAAAGGGACCAGCAACGAAAACACTGCTATACCAAACAAAAATAAACGCTTAGCACAATTCAGATTTTTTTTTTCTTGAAATTGTGGTGTACATTAATTAGGTTATACTTTGAAGCTTGACTCTAAACTTAACTTGGATTCATTCGTGAAATCTGATCCTGATGTTCTGCTGCACTACATGACGTACGAATATGTGGATTATAATAGGTTTTTTTCGTGATTTGCTTTGTACGAATCTTAACGCGATCGAACAGATAACATGCTGCGCTGTACCATACAGAGGATATGAACTTGTGAAATCTCCGAGGTCTGAAGAAAAGAGAAAATTGAAGAAAAAAGAAGCAACCGGGCCCACCGAAGAAAAGAAAAGATGGGTTTCGTTAAGCACGGTTCTTTTTGTGGTTGTTTCAACAGAAAAGCTCTGTGGTGTCGTACTCACTTCCGTTCGAGAAGTGAGGACACACACTCGAATGTACAAAATGTGTAATAGACAATCATATTTAAAAATAAAAAGAATAATATTTTGCAAAAAGATTATCAAAATAATAGTTGTGAAAAGATCCTCTTTCATATCAATATATGACATTATCTAAAAATACGCAGGATTTTCTCCAACAAAATAGTACAATTGGTTAGGAGTTAAATTCTAAAGAAAGAGAAATATAATGTTTACATCCATATCTTTCTGTGGAATTAGATGCTGCACTATGATACCACATATGTAATAGGTTGGATTGGACGCATCATGTGTGGTCAGATGACTTACGCATTGTATATATATTGAAGACAAATTGATGTCCTCTACATATATTTTGACGGATTCATATCAGATTTTTGTCGAATTCACATTTGACAGGCGCTATTTTTCTTTGACGACTCATATTTTAAAATAAAACTATCGTGTTCTTAAACTCATCAATATTTTTGATGATTTTACCTTAAAAATTAATAGAAATGATTTTAAAAGAAAAATCAGATCCGTTAAAACCAATCTACATAATAAATACTACATTTAAGTTACATATTTATGAATTTTCGGATTCATTTAGTATAAAATCAAGGGGTCAAAAAAATTAAAAGCTTATAAACTATTTCCATACAATTGTTGTTTATCATTTTTTAATCACTTAATTTTTTTCCTTTTCGTTTCTAATCTACTATGTTGGATGAAATCGTTGCCAATGAAAATAGTACAATTGGTGAGAAGGCAAACCCTGGAGAAAGAGACATACATGTTTTTCAGGAATTAGATCCTACACCATCAAACAACATTGGTTGGAAGAGAGTCAAGGGACACATCATGTGGGGGGTCACATGACTTAATGTACATATAATGAAGATGGATCAATGTATACTACAAATATTTCGGCGGACTCAGATCCAATTCATCCACTGGAAATATTTTGCGAGTTCACATTTGACAGACTCTTTGTGTTTTAATGAAGACAGATTTAATTCTCTTAGATTTTTATGAATTAAAATTTAATCCCCTTATATTTAATCTCTGCATTGTGTGGTTCTCCCCTCATTCAGACTTCCGAGGTTGAGTATAAACTATAAAGAGAGAGAGAGAGACGTACAATGGTAGCACCTTAATTAATTAGTCTTCGCCAAACAATAGCATAGGCTGAATATGGATAGTACTAATTAATCCCCATATGTTACCTTTCAATTTTTGAGTTTTATAATTCTAACAATAGATCCAAATTTCTTCATTTTATCTTACCACTCAAGTACTATTACAATTGATCATTTTTCACATTAAATTTTTTTTCTCTCTCTTAATCTGAACAAGGAGAAAGTAGTGTCTTAATTTGGATGGACGTCTTAACACCTCTAAGAAAGATGAAATTATATGGAGTTGGTCATCCTTACGAAAATTGACTGTACATTTCTTTCTATTTATGGTTTGAATTTGGAGATATCGTCAATCATGATTTTGATGTTATGTGGAATATAATTTTACTCCTCAAAATTAAAAAAATTTCTTTGGTTACTTAGAAGAAACAAAAAATTTCTAACTAAATATAATCTTTTAAAAATGGGATGGACTAGAGATATTGCATGTGTGTTTTGTGGTCTTTTAGAAACTAGCGACCATTTATTTGTGAATTGTTCAATTGCCAATGCTATGTGGCAGCGGATTGTCAACTGCTTTTAATAAATTTCATTTTACTGGCCATACTTTAGAAGATACGTGGTGTATTGATACTTATATACATATAAAAGATAGGTCTCTTATTGAGCTTGTCAGAGGTGTAGTCATGTTTAGAGAGAAATAAAATTTGCTTTATAAATTATAAAGGCAAGAGCATTAGAGCTCTTGAAATGCAGATTATTAGACGTGGAGAAAAAATTATCATTGATATTATCGCGGGATGTTGAGGGGCTCCCTTTTAGGGGTAGAGCTTACTGAAGATTGGGAGGGGCGATAACCCCTTAAAAAATTTTGAAAAATAATTACATGTATTAAGGATTTACGATATTTTACTATAATTATATATAATTATTTTGCGTTCAGCCCTCCAAAAAAATTTGAGACATATACTTATACTGAAAATAATATTTTAGTCCTCCCATTAAATTTAATCAAGGTTAGCCACTGCTCCTCCCTCGACAAGTGGTTCAGATGGAAGAGGCAGAGAATCACGATATCCTCCATGGGTCTGAAAGAGAGAATGGTTTCATACTATTTTTGATATTTTTGTTAAGTGCAAGTTAAGATAATGTATGCTTTTTCGTTTTTTTTTTATTTTAGATTTTAAAAGTATAAGTTGTATTGTGATCTAATCTTTTTTGGTAATTTTAGGATTTAGCGATTAGGGTTTAGGTTTTTTTTTTTGGTTTTTGCCAGAAAAAACTAGATCACAATACAACAAATCAGAGGTGCGATACAACTTATATGCTTTTTTTCAGTTATAGGTTATGTTTTTAGATCCTTTATGATTTTTTATTCTGGTTTCACTGGTAGCAGATATTTGGCACAATTTAAGTTATTGAACATTTGTACTTCTTTTACAGTTTCAATGAAACTGGTAAATATACTTCACTTTTATCAAAAAAAAAATTGAATGGACATCGAGAATTAATCATAAAAAATTTAAAAATATGATTTTCTATAAGATTTTGTTGTATCAAAGTACCATATATGCATGTGTGTGTACTCAGTGGCAAACTCGAATGCCCTCAATTGTAGAGTCAAGATTTAAAGTTGTGCCTCCAATCGATTAGTGTTGCGTATAACACTACCATTTTAACCAAATAAATCCCTGCCATGAAAAAGTAAAATTTTTCTTATAATTAATTATTTAATAATTTGATATCTTGTATTTCATGTTCTTAGACAAAATGATCTTTTTTAAGTTTTTTTATAGTTGGTTAAAATGTATCGTATGTGCTGTAAAATAAAAGTTGATTTTGTAGATTTGAAATCATAATTTTGAATTATTCATAGTGAAATATAAATATGATAGAAAAAATAAATTGTTATTTCGTCCTTTCCATACACATTTGGAAACGAGAAATTCAAAATTGCCCCTTAATTAATTAAGTCTAAAATCTACCCCTTTTGTATTACCTTTTTTTTAACAATGATAATATAAAATTTAAAAAAAAAACTGAGTTTGAAATTACATGTCTGAAGCTAGAAAGCTTGCACTGTCTGCGAACCAAAATTAATTTGTATTCATTGTCCACGAACCACATGTGTGTTCATAGATAATATTCGCAATTCAAAAAAATACAGTCAACAAACTTCTTTCGTGAAAAACGTACAATTTGATTCTCGACATACACACTTTGTACTTTTCAAAACCTAGCCTCAATCAGTTTGTCTAGACTTTCTATTTTCCTGCTCTGGCCGCGATGGATTAGATATGTAATTGAAATGCAGCCATACAAAATTGGCATGTTTTTCATCAGCAAAAGAGAACAAAATGTACAACAAGAGGTGGATATATATCTTAGGACAATATTTAGGAGATGCCATTATTGATACCATTATCGATATATAACGACTTTATTATTCATATAAAATGAATTATTATTGATGTGAATTGTGTAATCATACAACTTATTTTGTACAGTATTTTATTATTTAACTCAATTCACATATCACTAATGTGAATAATAACTCACTTAAGTTGAATAATAAAAATACCATACAAAATAAGTTACATAATAAAATCATTAATATTAATAATAACTCATTTCATCTAAATAATAAAATCAGTATCGATAAGAGTATCAACTACGATATCTATATATCAGCTCCTTATATCTTATTCTTAGCCTCTTAATTAATTAAAGTGATGATGATGATGATGATTATAATTTTTTTATTATTCTTATTATTAGTAGTATTATTATTATTGTTAACTTTATTAATAATAAAAATAATAATAATAATAACATCATCATCATCATCATCATCATCATTATCATTATCATTATTATATTTTTTTATCATGATTGTGGTTATTAATAATATTATAATTATTTTACCATCATGCTTTAAGTATGAATATTTAAATTAGAAATATTTAATGACTATTATTAATTATTTTGTTATCATTATGATGATGATGATGTTAATTATTATTATTTTATTTTTATCTTTATTATCATAAATATTTTTATATAATAATTATATTGTTGTAATTTTTCATTATCATTTTCACTTACATTATCATAATTTTGGTTATTAATATATTTTCATTATTTTATTATTGTTTTTAGTTATAATTATTTAATGATAATTGGTTAATTTTAATTAGTAAGGTATAGATATTTAATGATTATATTAATTATTATTTTATTATTTTATACTTTTAATATGATTAAATTAATATTGTACTACTTTTTTTGTTTATAGTATATTGTTACTGTTAGCATTATTTCTACAATTGTTATTTAAATAATAATAATAACAATGTTATTTATTATTCTTGTCATGAAATTAATGTTTTAGTTGTTAGATTTGTGTTCTAAAAGTTATCATTTGTTAATTATTTTTTATATATGTTATATTTATGAATTGAATGTGATTTACATTTTGTTCCATGAGTTTTATATTTATATTTAGAAGTGTTCAAGAAGATGCACTTGGTCTTGAACTGCGGGACTCTAAGTAAATAAATATACAACACTAAAATGTTCACAGGTCTTGCATATTAGCAAGAACACTAATATGACATATAAGACTGTCGTGTTGATTAAAAGTACGTTCTAGTTCTGCAAACGTTGATAAAAGATTATCATTTAATAACACGAATATATGAAATGCTTCATATATTGAACAGACCTAATAGATGAAACATTATATGAATTGTGTTAGTGTCATTAATGTTTTAATCATGTCTCTGATTTCAAGATTGAGACATATATTGTTTTCACATAAGATATGTACAACGTAATTATTATTAAAATCTACTTGCAAGAAGTGATGATAAAAATAATAGTTCTTTATATGTAACTTGTGCGAAAAAATAATATATGTCAATAGCATCATTGCCACTCATTAATAATGAAAAATGATATTTTGGGCCCCTTGATAAAGTAGAATTATAAATTGATCCAATATAACTGAAGTGCAGTTATAATTTTATCATTTGCTTAATAGAGATTAAAAAATGATTATAATACAAAGATGACACAGTCTTACTTTGTATGTTAATCAGAATATCATAAAGCAAGAAATGGACACAATTAATGACAAATGTTAAATTACTGTAAGGATCGCATTTCGTAAAAGGATTACTAAACGTCTATGTTATTTTGGTAGCTATAATGTATAGCTAGAATGCCGCTTACAGTTTATGAAATTAAATATTTAATTTCATTGCCAACATAATATAGATCCTCAATATAGGTCACACCAACTGAACGGGAAATAAGAAATAAATACTATTTCACATGATATGGCTGACTAGTAAAGAAATAAATATATATTATAATGTGCATATTATGAGAATAATATTCATTGCACATATCGTAATATGTGAATATTATGAAATATAAATTTATTTCAAGCCCAAGCCCAAGCCTAAAACATATTTTAGCAAATTGAGAAGAGAATAAGCCCAAACAAATATTGATTATGACCATTAAATTCGGATTACAAAATTGACATATTTTAAGATAACTTTGAATGAGAATTTGAAATGGCAAATATCAACCAATCTGAGCATATGATATATGAATTCTGTAGCCCTTCAAATCTAGAATCCAACGGTGAAAGTTTCAAGTCGTTTGAAATTCCTTACAGAAAGTTATGATAGTTTTAGTAACAAAAGGTCAGAAGTTGATGTGTTGTTTCGAATTCTGTTCATGGTTTAATACGAATTTAAAGAGTCTAATTATTTTTTTTAATGGCTGAAAAATAATAGAAAAGTTATATACATCAGGTTTTTTTCTCTCTCAAATAAGTCTAGAGTAAATCTAGAGTTTTTCCTCCAAAACATTTTGCTAAAATATATATCAATTGATTATAAAATCGATTAATTAACATGTGAAAAAGCTAGACGCGGAAGAAAGTTCGCTAGCACGAATTCAACGCCGTTCTTGTTTCGGATTCAAGGTGAACCTCAGAGTAATCAAGCTACCTTAAAGATCATAGATATGATATAAAATTTTCTCTTGTAAGAATATATATATGATTACGACATGGATAAATTAACAATAATAAAACGATCTTAGATGTTATCGGATTAATTTTTTTTTATTTTATCCGATTCGCATCATAAAATCTTTCATTAAAATCTTTCATTAGTATCATAGTAGTGATACAAAGATTATTTATTTTCTATTATCCGAATTGCTCGACCAAACAATAATTTATGATAACATAATAATTTTATATAAGAAGTTATGTTTCCGTAACTTTACACCTCAACTAAACATGAGCAAAAAGATGCACGGAATTCAAAACTGTTTGTTGTCAAAAAAAATATAATACCAAAAATACACACAAGTCATGCCGAAATTTAAAAATTACGAAATTATGCCCAATTTCGTAATTCACTACATACGAAATTTATTTCTTGGAATTAAGAAACAATTCCATGAAATAATCATGCCAAATATTAAATAATGAAATTATGCTCAATTTCATGATTTATCACATATGAAATTTATCTCTTAAAATTAAGAAATAATTTCATAAAATAATTATTATGTGAGATTAATGCCTAATCTCATATGATACACAATGATGAAATGAAATTAATGCCTAATTTCATTCCAAAAATACCAAAAACATTCTTAAAAATCATAGAAAAACATTCTATGATTTTACAATAATTTTCATGATTTTATTATAAACAATTTCATGAAAAATAATTTAGAAATGAGAAAATACAAATAAAATAGAAGCTGGGGAAAATTTTGTGTGCAATTTGGGAGCATAGAACATACTTGGGTACAATTTGGAGAGCCAAAGCATGGCTCCCCACTTCTCTCCAGCGAAAAACAGAGGGTGGTCTCGGTTCATGTACACCCACACTCAATGTAATCCTTCGGCTCACGTGAACCGAGCCCACACAAAAGGAAGAAAGAGTATGTGTCTCATTTAATATGACATATGGGACCCCAACCCACTCTCCCACTTACATTGGACCCCACATGGATTTTTAAACAAAAAAAAATGTAAAAAACAGAGGAGGGGGCTGTGTCACTGTGGGTGGGACCCACTTGACAGGTTCTCCTCCCTCCTCTCTTTCTCCCCTGCCCCAGGCCGAGCCCGGCCAGATCTGGCCGAAAGGAGAGGGCGGCTCTCCGGGCGTCTCACGACTATTCCTCCTAGCCCCGGATAGAGCTCGGCGAGGAGAGTTCGGGGAAGCCGTCAATTTCAAAAATAGATTAATTAACGAGGGAGAAATCGGGTACGAAACTTATGTTGGTGAAGAGGCCGAACGAGCAAATTGGCGACCAATAGCCCAAATTGAATGGTTGGGAAGCGTCACAAGGGTGCCACGACGGTGTTCAAAGTTTCAATTTGAAGTTTGGAGTGGTGGAATGGCGGGGCCACAAAGGGAAGCCCGAATGTGGGCAAGCTCGGCCTCAATTGAGCAAATTGGAGTTACAAAGGGTAATTCCATGCTATGAACATGCTATAGGGATGTCAAATGAGCTCTCAATGATGTAAAGCAAGTATCAAACGCATCCAAAAAATGCAAGCTGTCCCAAGCCCGAAAATTGAAAAAGACAAGGGTGTTTTGGATGCATCTGACACAATCCAGCCTTTTGAAGACACTTGGCACACTTTGATAGGCTTCAAGAATGCAAAAGAATCAGAAGAATAGAAAAGAAACAAATTTTATGCTATGTTGGGCAATGTTTGTTTTTAGTCAATTTTCAATTTCCACCATTTCATCAAAATTGATGGTGGAGATGATACCAATGTGTTGCCCTAGTTTTGAGGCTATATAAGGACCCCCCCCCCATCTGCCAAAGAAAAAGAAAGGAGGAGAAGAAAAAAAAGGGAAGAAAAAATATATTAGGGTTAGCCAATTTAAAAATATTTTGGTTTTTTTTCAAAAAAAAACTGAAATTTTAATTTATAAATTTTGAATTCATTTTCTTTAGTGGTGAAAGGTATGATATGTATGCAATTAATGAAATTTTATATTTTTTCTTGATGAATGAAATATATTTCCTTTTTTCCTTTTGTTGTCTTTTTAAAAAAAAATTAAAAAAAAAAGAGATTAAAGATTAGTGTTGTAGTGAATGCTACCTCTATATCTTTGTTTTCTCAATCTAAAATTAGCTTTGTTAATCTAATTTCTTTTTTTTTATAAATTTTTGACAAATATATATTTAAGAGGGTTATGGTGAATGCCATCTCTCAAAAAAAAAATTTGGAAATAAGGTGTTGTAGTGAATTCTACCCCTTGTTCCAGATTTAATATAGTGCTAAGCATCAAGCAAAGCACAATATCAAACTCGAAATCTCAAAAATCGAGTTGAAATATTGTCAAAAATCTGTAAAAATAAGAAAAACTTGTGATTTTGACACAAATTCATGCTTTTTAATAAAAAAATTATTTAAAACTTGACCCTCCATGTTCTCTTACATTTATTTAGTGAAACGACGTTGTTTGTGAGCTTGTACCAGTGCTTTAAAGCTCATTGAGCCTTATGATGCTCAACTGGTACCAAACAGGAGCATTTTTGCCAATTTTATTTGCAATTTCATATCTTTTTATTTACTGAGCCAACTGGCCTCAAATTTGGACAGGAATTAGAAAAAGACTAAACAAACATTCCTCTAAAATTTCATAATTTTTGGACTTATGAACAGGGAGATATTGCCTGTTGAATTTCGCTGGTCCAAAGTTTCTGTAAAAGTCAACTGTTGGTCAAACACCAAACTCAACACAAAAAAAAACTGATTTAAATATAAAAAAAATATATCCTGATAAAGGATGATTATTTATTTGATTTGGATTTTTTTTAGTTGATTAGGATGTGTGAATTCCTTGAAAAAAATAAAATAAAAAAAAAAACAGAACACTGGCACAGATTTGACATGTGCCTTATCTGGCCAGTTCAAAGATCAGCTAATATATCTTGATTTACTCACCCATTTGATCTGAAATTTTGCAAGAATATAGAGTATGTTTTGATAGACATGTTCCCAAAATATCATATTTTTTTGAATTTTCTGTGAATTTATATGAATTTTTAAAGTTGGGTCTGTCAAAAGGAAAAAACTGGGTTGGTTCTGTTTTTTCCTTTTCTGTTTTTTTTCCTTTCTGATTTTTTTCGCTTTTTTCTCCAGAAATAAAAAATGGTGAAATTGACCACTCAAATATACTGAAACATGGTTAAATATGTTTTTAAAAGAATCAATTGAAGAAAAAACAAGGATAAATGCACGAATTTCCAATCGGTACCAAATCCGTTTGAGCCTATTCGGTACCGGTCGGTGAAACTCACATATTCGGAGATTTAAATTAAAATTAAATTTCACAACTTGTTTGTTATGTTTTAACGACGCTACAGATCGAAGGAATTGAACCAATTTGACAAAAAGAGCTCAAAATCGACAAAAAACCGATTCCCCACGAGTTTCCAGCCCTAGCCGAACTGGTGGTGCTATTTCCGGCGATCGCCGGAGCTAGTGGCCCCGAGACCAAGACAGTAGTGTTCTCCTCCCCGAGACGACTCCGGTGGTTCCCCCCGATCGACGATCCGACGCCGGCAGAGCTCCGATCAAGCAAGAATACGAATATTGATGCATATGAAAGTGTGGATATTGATGAAATTTGAACCCAAGCATATGGGAGGGAAATCGCACGGATCTTGATGCCATCCGACAGCCCAGAAAAATTCAAAGTTTGGATCTTGATGATCTAGCTTTAAATCAAAGGCTCACATTAATCTGTTTCAAAAAAACAGACTTTAAATATTAAATAAAAATAATTTCTTAAAACCAAAAATCATGAAAAATACATCAAAAATCATGGGTTCATTTGAAGATATTTTTGGATCAATAAAAATTAGTTTTGATTTTATTTTTATCTTAAAAAAAATCAAAACATATCATCTTGTACAAATATTTTCTTATATTTTGATAAAACAAATCAAAATATTCAAGATACTCAAATTATTTATATTTAGATAAAACAAATCAAAATATTCAAAATACCCAAATTATTTATATTTTGATAAAACAAATCAAAATATTCAAGATACTCGAATTATTTACATTTTGATAAAACAAATCAAAATATTCAAAATACCTAAATTATTTATATTTTGATAAAACAAATCAAAATATTCAAAATACCCAAGTTATTTATATTTTGATAAAACAAACCAAAATATTCAAGATACTCAAATTATTTATATTTTTGATAAAACAAATCAAAATATTCAAAATACCCAAATTATTTATATTTTGATAAAACAAATCAAAATATTCAAGATGCTCAAATTAAGTTATATTTTGATAAAACAAATCAAAATACTCAAGATGCTCAAATTATGCTATATTTTGATAAAACAAGTCAAAATATTCAAAATGATCAAAATAAGGTTATATTTTGATAAAACAAATCAAAATATTCAAAATCATCAAATTATGCTGTATTTTGATAAAACAAATCAAAATATTCAAAATCACCAATTTATGTTGTATTTTGATAAAACAAATCAAAATATTCAAAATAATCAAATTGTGTTCTATTTTGATAAAACAAATCAAAATATTCAAGATACCCAAATTATGTTATATTTTGATAAAACAAATCAAAATATTCAAAATCACCAAATTTTCTTATATTTTGATGAAACAAATCAAAATATTCAAAATGACCCAAGGATGTTATATTTTGATAAAACAAATTAAGATATTCAAAATGACCCAACTATGTTATATTTTGATAAAACAAATCAAAATGTCTAAAATGACCAAATTATGTTATATTTTGATAAAACAAATCAAAAATATTCAAAATAATCAAATTATATTATGTCTTGATAAAACAAGACAAAATATTCAAAATAACCAAACTTTGTCATATTTTGACAAAACAAATTGAAATATTTAAAATATGCAAATATGTCCAAATTTTTGACCAAACATGTCAAATATGCAAATATACCCAAGTATTTAACCAAATATGTCAAAAATGCAAATATGCCCAAACTTCTGACCAAACATGTCAAATATGCAAATATGCCCAAACTTTTGACCAAACATGTCAAATGTGCAAATATGTCTAAATCATTGACCAAATATCCCAAATATGCAAATATATCCAAACTCTTGACAAAATATGTCAAATATGAAAATATGTCCAAATCTTTAGCCAAATATGTCAAATATGCAGATAAGTCCAAAACTTTATAAAACATACCAACATATCAAATCATATCAAATCATGTTTCGAGAACGTTAAACGGGCAGTGCGCTTCAGGTTTAACGTACCTCATTTTGGAAATCGATAAAGAATTATACATTCCCGATTCTCCAAATTTCTCAGGTTTCGAATTGGCATAGCGCTTCAGATTCGGGATTTGGAAGGTCAATAGACTGTTTAGGACGATACGCCCTTGTCTTTGACATGAGCCTCTATAGAGATTAAACATCTCTGGTTCCTCGAGTATCGAGTTGGCAGTGCGTTTCATATTCGAACTCTGTGAGATCAATAGGATTATACGTCCTCGATCTCTGATTTATGAGAAATTATACGTTTCTCTGACTTTAGATCATACGTCTTTAGTCTTATTATCAAAAGTTATATTTTTTGGTTATTTTAAACATGTATTATAAAAAAAAAAGGAAGAAATAAAGCCACAAATCTGATCCATATATTTTAATTAGTTTAGCCCATTAAATAGAGGTTCCCGAGGCGAGAGCCGGGGTAATTAACGGCAGGGGCTTGCGCCCGTCGGAAAATAAAAGTTCCCACAATCACCTAAAGAATAAGTCCTTGAGCGCACAAACACGCGCAGGGATGTACCTGCACCTTCTTCCCCCGTGAGCGAGGACGTCGATGCCTCGCGCGTGGGCCGCGAAAAAGGGCCGCACAAAAACGTTGTGTGTCACATTCTATGGCACATGTAAATCTTTTAGGTCTTTAGGAACTAAGATAATTTTATTAGCTACATTATTCTAGTAAGAAGCTAGAAAAAGATGGATTCCGTTTCAAACTTTCTCTCAACCTATTTGGTGATGTACAAGATTTGCCACAGCAGTTCCTCACGAGTCAGAGGAGTCAAAGATGGTACCAATGGTACCACTGTTTGGATCTGGACTTGTCATGGAAGACGCAACTGAAGATGCCTAAAATCATATTAGTTTTGGGGTATGCTTTATTTAGCTTGGACTAATGTGATATCCTGTGCGACGAGACAACTGTTTTGGATGTTTTGTTTCTTTTAGAATTGTAGCTTCTAAGATTACCTATTACCAGTTGTTTGGTAATTGGTATAACTTTTCTGATTTTACTAATAAAACCGGTGGGTTTTCCCCACTTTTTTTCAAAAAACAAAAAATGGGTTGCAATTTCAATAGTGTTTGATGAAATATCAAATAATATTTAAATTATATTTGATTGAGTCTCCTATACATTGAAAAAATTTGAATGGCCATAAAATATTTGATCAGACGTGTGGCTTTTAATTAGACTGAAGATAATGAGGGTTATTAGAGTAACTGTACAGTCCATTTAAAAGCTCACAAAATGGTAAGTATGCAAAATTATCGGAGCTGAATAAATACTGCATGGACCCACATGTTTTTGCATCTCCATAGAAAAATGGTGCGCATGAAGAACTTATTTGCGATTTACAAAGATGAAAACTTCCATTCATACACTAACTAGGGATTCACAATTACTGACAGGACAAGATAAAGATTCTAAAACCGGAGGAACTTTAGGGAGATTTCTCCTCTTGAACTTTTCGTCTAGGACTCAAATGTTATTTTTGGAAGGAGGATAAAATGAGAATAACTAAGTCATAAAGTTATCACTTGCGAGAGAGCGAGAGAAGGTGATAATTTTATTCTCATATCAAACATAACAAAAGTGATAATTCAATTTATGGAATTTTTACACCAATTCCATGTTCTTTCTCTACCTCTGTTTTCAATTATTGATTTGTGGTTACAAAATGCTTTTTTTTTTAATCTCCAAGCTAGAGATTTGTAGCATTAATCAATAGTATGGATATTAGGCTTTACGTACTAGCTGGTTTAAAATTAGTTTTAGCTGGGGATTGAATCTATTTGGTTTAATGCTTTTCTTTTTCTAAGTTTCAGTGAATTTTTGTAAACAAATGTCAAATAAACAATGAAGTTTTGGGCTGTATTTTGCTTGTTACCTAGTCCAAGAAAAAGATCTCGTCCGTCTGAATTAAATAATATGGTTTTCGGCTACCTTAGGAGCATGTTGCTTTATTTGGACTTCAAAGAAGTTTTGGGCTATTTATGTTGTTATATACTCTTGATAGTTATATACTCTTCACTTATTTCTTTTGGAAATAAGATATTACGTTAGTCTCGACATTTATTTATTTATTTTTCAATGATTTTTATGAAATTTGAACTTATATCTCTTCATAAAGATTTGAGACCTATTATTATTGTGCTGTGCTAGACATGTGAAAGTTATATACTCTTGATAATCACAATTCAAAATTGAAATTGTTGTGCTAGATAGACTGTTGAGAGAATTGGGCCGCCTGACAAATTAAACAATTACCCATCAAAAGCTCGGATTATCCAATTTCCCATTTTTAGTTAGGGTTTTTAAATAATTTGAATTTAAATTTACTTATGTTTGAATAACATTGTACTGGAAAATTATATGCGGGTTTACTATAAAACTATTTTCAAGGTTTTTGGTTCTGATGTAATGTATGTAGATGTTTTTGCTATTGTTTTGGAATTTTAAGGATCTTAATTATGTGGTTAATGAAGGGAAAATGGATGATTTTATTTTCTCATTTATTTTGAGTTAGTTGTTTTAGGTCGGAAATAGGTACCACATTTTTCTATAGTTATCTAGAAATTTGGCAAAGCAAATTCAAAAATTTAATTTATGTTGTTTTATGATATCATATACATTTTGCAAAGTTTGCGGATTCATATACAGAAATTCAAATAGACCGTATAATTAAGCACATTATATATATTTGAGGCTAGCAAAAATACTGGGAATATGTCTTACTCATATATGTCGAAACGAGGAGAATTCCAACGTCCATCGGACCAAATTTCGTTTCGATAGACGGAATAACTATTGTGTCATCAAATATGATATTTCGTATGATTATTGAAGCAAATGAGCGAAATTTTTGTACGAATCTTGATACCATCGAACGGTTATTTTGTTCATCAGACCAAAATTTGATCCAATGAGCGTTGAAATTCCCCTGCTTCCATATATTTGATGTTGGCCTTTCATATTGTGAAAAAAAACAAGAAAAAGAAAAAAGAAAAAAGGGGGACGGAACATATACAAAATGGGAGCTGATACTCGGATACGATTTTTAATATTGTTGAGATGCGGCCTTTATTATACACATTAAATAAATTATTATGCAAACTAATTTGATATAATATTATCATTATATAATATGAATAAGTTATTATACATATTACTGGTATTTAAGTTGAATAAAAAAGTGTTTTATAAAATAAAATCATTAATATGTATAATAACTCATTTAACGTGTAAAATAAATCTTATATCGATAATCGTATCAATAATTATATCTCTATAACATTTTCCATACAAAATCCTTTCCCACAGAAACAAATCAGAACAAACAATAATAAACCAGTCTTTGTTTGGAAAAAACGGGAGGCAAGGCTGCATACATATATATATAATATATATAATATATATATTAAATAAGCACAACATAACATAGCTGGTCTCTTTTAATACTTCAAGATATTGTATAGTTGTTTTTTCCTTAAAACCATATCTTCCTTGCAGCCGAAGGAATCAATCTACATTAATTTATTATCTTAAAAAATATATATTAGAGTACATTAATTAATTCGAGGGCTGAACACGGGATGACAAATTGCATCATTTTTTTTAAATAATAATAACAAAATAATGTTTGACTGATTCAAACCCCTCCAGTACTTATTATAAAAACACTAATATCCATTTAATTAAATTTAGATCCAGTTAATTAACAAAATCAGTTATTATCAGACAATGCTGCTTTCATCTCTATAATTAAATTTAGTGATTTAATTATATTCCATATAGTTCTGGCTCCATAGGGTATATACTATATATGTAGGGAATTATTCAAATGTCATCATTTTTTAATAATCTATCAAGGCTTAACACCTGTTATTTATCCCAATAGAATTACTATGCTATGTCGCCATTTACAGCTAATAAAATGCTAAAATTGTCATAACTATTTCTTTTTAATTTTGACAATATTTTTTTCTGACAGCAAGTAATTAGGATTTAGAGACAACATTTAATACAGATTCACGTCCGCTGCCATATTTTTTTTATGATACAAATATGTCATATTTTTTATGAGTGTATAACATATAGGGTTTACTAAAATATAAATAAAAAAAACCTCTATAACTAAATTTGAACCATTTAAATCAAATCGGATTGTTTAAATTCAATAGTATATTTACTGCCATTAAAAATAATATCAGGGTTACTCACCCCATTTGATGCCTCTGAAAATTTAACCAACCAAATCAAATGGTTATGAGTTATGATTCTTTATGACAACATCATTTACATCAAGACTGGAGAGGATCCAAACTTTTTTCTAATTGCATTTGAATATTAAAAGAAATGCACTTGTATATATCTCTTGATTCCGATGCTTCTAGTAGCGTTTTTTCATGGTTTTTAACTAGTCATTATTCTGACATTTTCCTAAGAACCAATCAATATTTGGTCTTTGCTATCATTAAACAAAAAAAAATAACAAAGAAACATACTTGTTTAGGTTTTTCCAATCAAACAATTTTTTTCTTTTGTCTTCAGTGATGATCTTCTCCAAAAACATGCGTAATGACAAAAGAAAAATTATATTTACACTTAATATTTTATATTTTTTATCTGTATATAAAAAATATTTATATTAAATAGATAATTTATTTATAACTAAATTTATAAATATTTATCATTTTTTTAAATAATTATAAAAAAATTAAAGTTAATAATTTTATTACATAAATATAAATACAATCCGCATAATTTTTAATTTTAATAATATAAAATATAAATATTTTTATCATTAAATATAAATATTTTCTGAAAAACGTCTAAAATATAAGTATCCACTCCTCTCTTCCTTTCAAAAAAATAAAACACAGAATATAATATATATCTCCTCTCCTCTTTCGTGCTATATAATTTCATCTTGCCTTCTTTCCTAAGCGATCCAATCTCCAAACCTTGACTAGAATTCACAATTTCACATCCTCTTCAACGCACCAAAAGCCAATATCATACTCTCTAAAGATCTCCAAAGTGTACCAGAAAGAAACTATCAACATAACAATGGCAGCCGAAGTGAAATGCACCAGCTCCAGCACCGTCGGCACCTCTGAATCCATGTCGACTGTCTTCTCATCTTGTAGAGTTCTGGATGTAGCTGATTTTGAGGAGGGGTTGTCAGGGAATGGTGCTCCATCCATATTTCGATATCATCCTTCAACGTCGACGGAAAGAGTTGGGTCTGACATGAGGTATTATATTGTTCAAAGCTCAAAGGGGTATCGAAACCGCCACATTTGTGATACTTGTTACTTGTGCAAGAAACATATTCACAACAATCAAGAGATTTATATGTACAGGTTGGTTAGTTTGCTTTTTCTTTCTTCTTTTTTCATCAATTAGGCATTAAAAAATTTGATCATTACAATTAGAGTACAATTAGTGATTTGAGTATAGGAACCGAAATTTGAGTTCTCTTTATGGCCACAGTGGGCCACCCCCCCCCCCCCCTCTCCATGCCCTCTAAAATTTGAAAATATATGTTGAGTTATTTGTTTCATGGATCAACTCCTGTTTGGGCTATAAAAATATCCCCCTTTCGTTCAGACTTGACCTCCTCTTAATTTCACCTCAAACTGTATTACTGTCTTTAATTAACTATACCTTAATTATGTAATTTTGATGCAGAGGAGAGTTGCCATTTTGTAGCACCGAGTGCAGAAAGGAGCAGATTGAAATGGATTTATCTCTTCAACGCCTCCATCAGACTCAGTTAAAAAATCAGAAGCACAGTTTGGTACCAGTTGATCAGAATAACTGTTCCATGGAGTCGGATTCATACATTGAGTGCGGATTCGGGTATTTCAGATACAATGTCATTAGATATATCATTTCACTTGTTGTTGGTTAAAACTTAAAAGTAGAGAGGATTAAGTTGTTAGGGGAACTGTGTAAATATTGTTATTCATGACTCTTTTTTTCTTTTAAAGGAGAGCTTTTTCCATGTTTTGGGTTGGTGAGTTCTCTCCATTTTTTATTATTTTAGAATTATTTTCTTCTTTTCGGATCAACTTTTTGTAATTAACAGAAAATGTAAACAAATAAACGAAAAAATGTGTAGCTAGTAATGTGAATTCAGTCATAATTCTAGTGGTACCAGTACTTTTCAATCATATTCCTTTTTATTTTCAAAAAGCTAATTACTCTATGTTCTTATTACTTGAGTTTCCTGACTTTGGTCATACCATTTAAAAAGAAAAAGCAGCAGGTAAAAATTTTTTTTTTGAAATTTTCATAACTACAACATGCCTCTACTTTCTAAAAATTTAACAAAAGATTTAAAACTTTCTTATTGGAAAACATTTTGGATCCTATGTGCATGTAAAATACTGCTATTTCTTCCAATACTAAGTCTTATCAATGTACAATTATGGACTTGGGGTTTATTTGGCACCTTTGTTTCAGGATGAAATAGCAAAAAAAAGTTGTTATTCAATGAAAACTTGTGTCAAACATCAAATAACAAAATGAAATTATACTCGAAAGAGGTTATTCTGCTATTCGGACCCATTAATTGAATTAGTTGAATAGTCGAATAACATCCAATTTGAGAATGTGAAATAGCAAAAGATTTCTATTTTTTTATCAAACGACTTTTTCACTCTTCCAATTAATTTGAAAATAAGACTCTTATATTCACTCTTCTAAATACCACTATTTTATTACTATTTTACTTTTATTAATCTAATAATATTATTTTAATGTTATTCCTTAGCCAATCGAACCCTTATTATTGAAAAGCTACAATCCGAATAGTCTAACAATCTCTAATTCTGATTTTCCAAGGACCATCTTATAACGAGAAAATATTTCCAGTTGATTCAAATTCACAGATTGCTTTCCATTTGCATTTTGTTTCATCTTACATCTTTTTCACAATCTATCTGGAAAACCTACTAACAATTTCAAAATATACAACCTACAAATTCAACACAGGAAGAAAAAAACATGTTAACTAGTGGATGTATTAGGACCCGTGTCACGGGCAACTCGCCATCTAAGCCTGCTGGTTGTCGCCCTCAGAATCTCCTCCATCAGAGTCTCTTTATTTGCTGCATCAGCACCATTGACGTGCGCTGCCTCCTCAGAATTCGGGTTTTGGCTGGTGCCCTCTTGCGGTATCTGTTGTGGCCGACTTGTGGAAGCACCTTCTGATTGTGCCGTCTGTTGTTCAGGCAGTATGTTAGAAGGTACAGGTACAGGTGGCGGCTTTCCAGAAGCTGTGCCATTTGTTTGTTGAGTTGGCATGGCGGTTCCTGGCGGTGATCGCTGAGGCCGTGGTCTCCTCTGTAATATAGGAAAGAAAATATAGAAGTCAAGATAATGACAGTTCTACATTATTTTTTTTTAATTGAATAGAATACTTAAGAACTTCCGATCATTAGCACGGAATATTTGCAAACAACGGCTAACATAAACCAGCACTATGAATTTGTGCAACGAAAACAGCTGCATTTGCAAAATATAAAATGGACATCCTAAAGTTCATAAAATATAGACTTCCTCATTTTAATAGTTTTTCCAGCTAAAATGTAGCTTGGCGTTACTGGATAAACAATTCATGAAACAAAAAATTGAAAAAGCTTGTATAACCATCAAACTATTTAACACGCTAGGGACCAAATTTAACGAGAAAGTCTCTTCCAAAACATACAAACATTGAAGTACAAGAAAATGTCTAGGGCTAATTATTAGAGTAACAGGTAATTAGCAATAATTGGCTAACCATCAATCCACATTATTTTTTAAGTTATTTGCAAAAGTCACCTTATAAGTTCTAATACTAATTGGAAAATCCATGGTGTTACTTTTCTAGTTTTACCCCTATTCCCTTCAAGACATCAATTTTCTGCTTTAAATTTCATTCAGGTGAATCAAACCAAACTCGACGGTCAATGCAAATTCCTGAAAAAAATTTGACAATTTTGAAGCCCCCTATTGACATCATGGTACTCTTTGACAAGGCCAAAACCTCATTATCACTGCATCTTTTACCCTATTATATTAGTATACTGACTACCTCTTATTATCCATTACAATATACATTGTTTTGCTAATTGAAATACTATTAATCATGGTTGCTAAAAACACCGTCCTTAAGGGAAAAAACAAACTTTTAGGATAAAAGATAACAACTACACATCATGTCAATATGATGGAAAAGGTACATCCCCAGACATATAATCAGGTTTGCCCCTAATTATAGAAAGTGAAAACAAACCATGTGACATAAATCAACTACTTACGGAAGTGAGTTGAGACAAAATTGAGGCAACTTAATTATTTTTTGCATACCTTCATGTTTAAATATAACATTAAAGATAGAGGGGGGCTTAATATCAAGTAAAATATATTTCAAGTATTGTTTAAATTTTGGCAAATATGCAAAACAATCAGTGTATTTGCAAAAGCCCACTGGAATAGTGACAAGAGATATAATAAATAGTACAGTTATATTAAAATAAAACAAAAAAAAAAAATATATATATATATATAATACTAAAATATAGAAACATAACCCTTACCCGAACATTGCGGGATCCACTTGATGTGTTAGACTGAGATGCGACATACTCTAACACCTCATAGAATCTACTTTGGCCATAACTTGCAAGCCTCTGGAAGAAGAGGGATGCAATGTCAGAAGTACGAGTATGCAACTCGAGCAGGTGCCGGTCAATCTGGGTCTCATGTCTTGACAGGTATGGCCGGAAGAACGTATCATACACATATGTAGTACCCTGCAATTCTAAACCAGTTTACATATCCATGCCAATTCAAAACCACCTTAACATGCTATTAGATTCATAATGATTTGGCATGCTACTACAAATTATAGTAGATTATAAATTATAATCAAGGACATGAATACAGAATAAAGACAGATTGAGGCTTAATTACAGAAATAAAGATTAGTTGATTAAGTTATCGCTTTAACCGAAATATATTATTTTTAATAATTTTACTAAAATATTTAGGACACACCACTACCCATTAAAACTGCAATTGCCGGTAAATAAAAATTACCTTTGTCTTGGGGTACCAGAGGTACAAAATGAATGCCAGCTTTGACTCACTATACATTGGTAGCCTATAGAGAGAGAGAGAGAGAATCAGTCCAAAGAGCTTTACAAAATATATGAAACAATAAGATCAAACATTACTATAAGGCATTACCATGAAACAAAATTATCAGCAACCCTCTCTAAGACACTCAGAATGGCTATCAATATCCTGCACAGTAGAAAGTAGAAAACAGAAGCGGATGGTAAGCTAACTAACACAAGAAAAAATCAAAATTAAAGAAAACATAGAGGAGTAAGATGTACCAATATTGGCACCAAAACCGCAATTGATCAATCTCTGGCTTATTTAATTCAACAGTCTTATAGCAATCATAAGCTGGATAGATGTAGCCTAAAACCAATCTGTCCACAGAAAAGCAATTCTCTTACACATGTACTTGCAACAATAGGACCTCTTAATGTTGTGTAAAACATGAAAAATAAGTCAAATGCGCCAACATTTGTTATAGGGATGTTTCAATGTATTTTACATTCCAGTCTTCTAAAAGACATAAAAATAGTTCATCACTGATGTTTATCCATAATGTGGAAAGGGAGAAAACATTTTGGCCATGTTCCAAGAAAATGAAATGGTAGAGAGGATAAGTTACATGCTTTCCCGAGGGGTACTATATTTCCTATGTTAAAGAAAGGGAAAATGAAATATTTGGAAATGTTCCCTACTGACACATCATGTATAGGTATAGTACCGTTAAAGGCCTAGGCAGTAAATTACTCTGCCTTTGCTTTCTCGGCATTTTATTAAAATTAAAAGAACTAGAAAAGAAATAAAAATCAAGGGATTTGTGATTTCTTACATTAGAACCCTCGTTAGAATTGCAAAGACCATTTTTTGCTATTTTTTTTATAGAGTTCACACAAATGAGAAGGCACTTGAGTCCTAAATAGAGCAAAGAAAAGAAACAAATATGAATAAATAACATAAAAAGAAAACAGCCAATAAACAAAATAATCAAGAATATCATAATTAACCAATTATTTTGGCAAGAACTTTAATGAAGTAGATTGTAAGTAAATATCAGCCAATTAAGCTATACAACCTAAATAAGTCAAAATTTGGACCAATGACCATGACCTAACCAGTTAGTCCCATAAATAGAAGTAATTAAGCCCAAATATGACAGTTGTGTTGTGCGCATCAATTGCACAATATCCTCAATTTAATACACTTTAGCCTCTGGTTATGACATTAAATATGCAATTAAAAGAACCGTAAGACTAATACAATAGTGATAGGTCTCGCCTTTCTACAAAGAGATACGGATTCAAGTCCCGCGAAAGGCATTTGAAAAGAAATAAATGCCAGGGTTAACGGGAGCCTTATTTAAAAAAAAAATATGCAATTAAAATCTTGAAGAACCAAGAAGTATAACAAATTAAGCATAATTTGGAACCGATCTGTACTGAAGCCACTACTGGCACATGCAATACAACTTGAAATTTGGTGTACACTGTTATCTTTTTCCCCTTTCCATTATCATTTCTTTCTCCGGAGCAAAAATTCGCTAAACCCTTGTAACGAGCAATATAGATATACTTTACTAATCTCGCGCTTCGTTCTCTTATGCTACGAATTTCTCAATTTAAACTCATAATAATCAACTGTTTCCGTATCAGAAATAATGAGAAAAATTGCTCAATTGAACAACGAGATGAAAAGAATCGTAACAAATTAACACGAAACTTTACGCCGGAGATATAGTAAAGTATCAAAATTAAGGCGATCATCAAATCGGGGCAATAAAATTGCCTAATCAATCATCATAAAGAGAAAATCAATACCGTGAATTTGTTCTTCCCCTTGTGACAAGCGACTGGAGACTGGAGACGGATAGAGAGAAAGGGGGGGGAGGAAGGAAGCAAAAATTGAAAGAATCAATAAACCGTGCTCGGTAAGAAGTCGTAGACTTTGGATGGATAGGTTTTCTCACTACGAACCGCCGCTTCAGATACGATCCTCTGTGGCAATCCAGTGTTTCCATCCGTATGCTCCGTAAAATCGTGCGTGCGTGCTTATTGTTAAATGGCAGTTTACTTGACCAGGCCTGTTAATGAGCGCGTTACATGTCAAACCGACTCGGACCGGATATATCAAGATGGGCCTTTATTTGAAAACAATTGAGTCCGAGTTGGACTCGACAGGGCCAGCCTCTGGGCTTGTGTTCGGTGTTAACTAATGTGAGGCCACTTGCACTTGCTTTGTTTTCTGTACGGACCGAACAAAGTTTTCGGCTGGCCTGAACAGAAAATCAGTAAATGTTTACAATGCAATGACGACATTTTGATGTCACAAAAGTACCAGTGGTTCGTAACTTTATTTTTAATTTGCATTTTATAATTTAAAATTTGGTCTTGTTTATTTTCATAACAAATATAGCACATATTAAATAGTTCCGAGAAAAAAACATTTGTCTGAATTAAAAGTTTAAAGATCAATTTATCGTAAGTTAAAAGTTTGAGATTCACTGATGACATTATCTCAAATAAAAATTGAGAGGTCTTATGTAAAATAATTTGAGGGCGAGAGATGAAAGGAATCCAAAAAATATGAAGTAATTTTATAATCACAATTTATTATCCGCTAATATAATTACGTTCTTAGTGTTAAACAAATGTATTTACCAAAATCACATAATCATTACTGTTGAGAGATAATTAACAAAGTTATTGATTTGACTAATACAACAAATAACTTCTCATAATAGTAAAGAAAAGAAGATGTGTGTTCTAATAATACAGAAGTGAAAGATAATAATTAGAAAAGAAAAACAAATGAATACAAATGAAATAACTGCACTCATAACAAAGAAACTCTAAGTGTGCTCCAGAAAATCATGAGAGAGAGAAGGAGAGAAGAAAAGATGACAAGAAAAAGGAGTTAAAAATAAATTTCTCTCTTTTATACTTCAATTTAGAGATAACAGAATTAGTTTATTTGAGAAATTAAAGAGATAAAATTTTCTCCTTCTCTCCTCTTTATAAAATTTATAAAACAAATGAGGCATCAAATTTTTCATCTCCTTTCCTCTCTTTTTATCTCCTTCATCTCCATCTTCTTAGAAGCACACTCTTAAAAGCCAAAAGGGAGGAATAAAAGCCGCCTCTTTCAACCTAAATTTTAGATTCTTGACAGAGAGAGAGAGATCAAGGAGAACACGAAAAGGAGATCACAGCTTTCTGCGATTGATTCCCCAATCAAATCGAGAAAAGAAAGAATTCGCTGATTTTTTTTTCGAGATCTGGACTCAACGCCAATGGAGGAAACTGGAAAAGGTGCTTCGTTTGTGTATGGAATCCAACTGGCTAATGAGTAGCCCCCTATTGTCCAATCATAGTGCGCTTCATGATTCTTCCTCATTTTATTTTTGCTAGTTTGGAAAATATCAGACGAGAAAATCATGGATGAAATGTTTTCAACACGGAGATGGAGATGGAGATGGAGATGGAGATGGAGATGGAAAACATTCAAATCTTGTTTGACAAATACAATGTTCTCAATCAAAGTTATAAAGTTGAAATTTGAATAAAAAATATTTTTTAGATATTTAAATTTAAGTGACTTGATTTTTATTTTTATTTAAAAAAAATTTTATCCGATAAAAAATGTTAGTAAATGCAAAGATATTTACTTTAAATGATTTTTTTTTCCTAGTAGTTTTTTTGCAAAATTGATGCGTTGCTTATAATTTGTTCAAATTACAAATTTTGGAAATATGAGATAATATTTGAAACATATTACTTTTGATGATTTTATTAGGTCAATCAATAGTAAATCTTAAAAAGAGACCAATATTTTTTTAAAAATCCACCCAAATTAGAACCAACAAAAAAAATCAATTTCAATGTGCAATTCTTCCAACGATCTACATTGGATCTAAATTACAATATTATATACACATTAGATCTAAATCGGATGATCGAGATAGCATATCATAGAATTTTGCATCACAATTATAGTAGTATATTAAATCTCATAACATTCATATTAACTTCGATGTACTATATGGTTGCGTTATTCTGAAATTTATAAAATATATATGTATATATATAGAGAGAGAGTAAAGTTAGCATGCTTTTAAAAGCATGAAATCTCTCAGTGTTCTTAACTCAAAAACCTATCAAATTAACTTTAAATAAAAAAATTCAAATTGCTCGATAATTTTTTTATATTAAAATTTTACAAAATGCAAAAATTTTCTATTTTTAAAATTTTTAACTCAAAAATATATCAAATCAACCTCTAATAAATTATTAATTGGGTGAATGATTAAAATTTAAATACAACTCTTGTATTGCTGGAAAATATTCTCCTTGGAGAAATGAATAGTGTGGACAGAATGTAAAGTGGTTCACACTTGCACAGTGCCTTTTACTTTTCCTAGACATATATGCTCTTCCAACCAACCAAAAATTTTTGGAATCAATTTAATGGGTCCCACTGATGAATAACTTCTTCTCCGTACAACAACGTAATATATTATTCATCTAATAATATTAGAATTTGTATAAAATAAATTTAAAAAATTATAATTTATTTATCTGTACGTTATACAATGCAAAATATCATATCAAGGGAAAAAAAAAGAGAAATATTCTAGCTCATAATAAAATAATAATAATAATAATAATAATAAGATGGCACAAATTTCAACAAAAATAAAAAAAAATATTAACTAAAAACAAAGGATGAAATTTAGGTAAGTTTATATTTAGATTTTAGAGGGTTATGGATCAAGACTTTAAGTGCTCAGGAATTAAGTCATGATTTTCTATTATGTTATACTATACTGTACAGCATATGAAATAATGGATTATAGAAATTTTTTTTAGATTTATTTTATATAAATTTAACGTAATCAAACAGATAACACGTTATACTGTATGATACAATATAACAGACAATTAGAAATAGAGTAAAATACTTTTCCGATTGCCTTCGACATTTGGAGCTACAAATGGAGAAAACACTTAAATTCCCACTTTAGCAAAATAAAATTGTAAAAAGTGCTAACCTAAAAGGCACTGTTTTACATCCACCAATCTCCTTTAAGATCATGACACGTGTCCACATCCAAGGGCACACTTTCTCTAGAGACCATTTGGTATTTTGGTGAATTTCCTCTCCTCTCTCTCTCTATATAAACCCTATATTCCTCCTTCCAGCCCCAACAACCCTTATCTCAAACTAGAAATTAATCTTCTAAACCAGATACCAATTTAGAAATTAAAGTCAAGAATGGCAAACCCTAAGGTTTACTTTGACATGACGGTCGGCGGTGCCCCGGCCGGCCGCATCGTCATCGAATTGTACGCAAACGAAGTCCCCCGCACTGCAGAGAACTTCCGTGCACTCTGCACCGGCGAGAAGGGTGTTGGCAAAAGCGGCAAGCCCCTTCACTTCAAGGGATCAGCGTTTCACCGTGTGATCCCTGACTTCATGTGTCAGGGAGGCGATTTCACACGCGGCAACGGCACCGGCGGTGAATCCATCTACGGCGAGAAATTCGCTGATGAAAAGTATGTTGCTTCCACAAAATTGAATCCCCTTTCTTTCTGGCTACTGCTTCAGTAGTTTCTTAAAAGGAATATAACACCAGATCTTAATTATTAATTTGATTTTAATCCATGTTTTAATTGCTAGAGCAGCTATTTACTCAAGCAATTTTTAAGGGTTTAAGTTATAAAAAGATGAAAAAAAAGGGTCTTATCTCAGATATTTGTCCTTCATTTCATTTTAATTTCTATGGTGTAAGATTGTCCAAGGAAATTAATTATGTCAAATCATTACATAATTGATATTACCATATGCCAAAATTTTGAAGAAGAATGCTTTGACTATGTCATATTCATACATATAAAAAGATTGCAACTTGCAAGTCACAATTTACCTAATCGCCCAAAAAATGTATGAAATTAATATAACAAATTAATGTACCAAATTAACATGAACACAGGTTTGTGAGGAAGCATACAGGACCTGGAATCCTGTCAATGGCAAATGCAGGACCGAACACAAACGGATCGCAATTTTTCATCTGCACGGTGCCGACACCGTGGCTAGACGGGAAGCATGTAGTCTTCGGCCAAGTTATCAACGGAATGGACATTGTCAAGGCCATTGAGCGTGTCGGGTCTCGCAGTGGCGCCACTTCCAAGCGCGTTGTCATCGCCGATTGCGGTCAACTATCCTAGATCAATCCCAATTTTGAATGGATTTATAATAAAAATAAATTGAGTGAGGTTAATTGCAATTATTCATATTATTTGGTCTTTACCATAAAATGTACTTGAGATTTATCTTAAGCAATGTTGCTTTGTGCTGTGTTTGGAGATGAATCCAGCTTTGTTGTAAACCCATGGTGTCTTTCATGTTTATTTATTTGAATTAAGTTGGATGATTGCATTAAATTCATGAAAAAAAAACTTAAATGCTTGTTCCTAATTATCCTATTTATTTTTCTTTTTGCTCTTTTTCGCAATAAACATTTCACTAATTAGTAACTGAAAAAGAAAGGAAATAGATCAAAATTAATTAGATGTACCATTCTTTCTCAAAAAAAAAAAATTAGAATTACCATCAGATTAAAAGAATGCTATACTTATCTTGATACGATTAGATTTTTTGTCATGAGTTAATTATGATGTTAAATTTTATTTGATTTTGGCATGTGTTAATTATGCTATTGTTTGATGTATTGAGTCTATTTTAGGTTCTTATTATAATTGCAAGATTTAGTTTATGAAAATTGTGTTTTATTAAACCTCATACTTAACATAGTGATAATAGATATAATTTCTCTATAGAGACGTAATTTTAAATCCCGCAAAAAATACGTGTTTATTTCATGTGAAAAATTCTCTCTTCTCCTCTCTGCTGTATATGTTTGTTGTCTCCCACACTCTCCCTCTTGATTTTGCAATAATCCACTATCTTTAGCTATGAGAAATTATACTTATATATATTATACTATTTAAATAATACTATTCTAGTCATATTTCTTAATTTGCCTAACATGATTCCTACATCCTGTGTAAAACAAACTCAAAAAAGTACAAAATATTTTGCTAAGTCATGGCTCACATTCATGAAGAAAAACAAAGGTTAAAATGATTGTTTAAATCAAAAAAGGGGGAAATCTAAAATACAATACGTTGTACACATGAACCTGTACAACGGTTTCAAATCTCGAATTTCAAATTAAAAATGACTGATCTGAACTATTTTTTGTAATCTCTATATCAAAATCTTACAGAAAACCAAATTTTTACATTTTTTAAAAATTTTGTACTATTTTTTGGATAGGGAGAAAATCAATTGATTTGAGGATTTTGAATCATCCAATAACACGACTTTCTCCCTATCCAAAAAAATAGAAAAAAAATTCTAAAGAAAATATAAAATCTGATATTTTACAAAATTTTAATATGAAGATTACATTGAATGGTTCGGATCGGTCATTTTTAACTTTAAATTTGAGATTTAAAACCAGTTCACGAGTTTATCCTTACAACACATTGTATTTTAGCCTTTTTCATCGAAAAATTGAAAGAACTTTTGTACCAAAAACTTGCGTCACTAAAACCACATCCATCTTATTTGTCAATCTTCCAAGTTGATATTGAAATGTAGTAATTGAATTACTACTTTAAAAAAAAAGTAGAAGTTCATTATGAAAAAAAAAACTAATAATTCACTCTTATATGAAAGGGTTAATTGCTCATGCACCCATCAAAAAACTTTTAAATTTTCCAATTTTCCATAAAAACCTCAAGATATGCTATGCCCCCCTTAAAAATAATAAATCTTCTCTCTATCTCATTTTTTATTTAATTTGTTAATTAATACATCTTTTATAAAAATAAAACAAAATGACCAATTAACTTTTCCTCAAAAATAGATACATCTTTCTCAACCACTAACTTGGCCTTTTTCATAGTTTAAAATAAAAAAAGAAAAGAAAAAACTGAAACAAAACATAATGAATCAAAGCATCGATTATGCTTGTTGTGTTCTATAAATTCCAATAAAATTGTGAACCATTTATATATCGTTAAGTGGACATGAAGAAGTGGATTAAGAATAATAGATTGGAGAACCAAATTTGTGCACATATAAACAATAAAAAAGTATGGACAGCTGCTGAACGGCTGAAGCAAGGGACATTAGGCAAGACATATGTAAACACTTCACACATCCCACGTTCCCGCGTTTGATAAGTGGAGTAAAAATAATTTAAGTATTTTAAGATATTTTAATATATCAAACGGAGGTAATTTAAGATGGAGTAAAGTTAATGTACCTATGAAGGTGGAGCAAAACTAAATCACCAAATTTCATAGTTTTTAATATTTTTTATTCACGCTACTTAATTTACTTACTTCGTTACCATCAAACATTAATGATTTAAAGTGATTTAATACTTTTTCCCTTTTAAGTTTACTTTGCTTGCCAAACGGAGGGATCACAAATAGACATCCATTGGAATTTGGAAGCGAATAAGGAATTCACATCCGCAACTTGGGATATGCAAACAAATCAGTTTGTTTGGATTTCAACCGAAACGCAAAATTTCAGACTATTTGGTTCAGTTTTTTCGGTTCAAAAAGTTCGGTTCGGTTGAAAATCTTAATTTATTTGGTTTTTTTGTTCAGTTTATGTTTTTCTAAATTGAATAAACCGAATAAAACAAATAAACAGAAATTTATTAAGTAAATTTATTTTACTTGATACAAATAAGGACATATTAAGGATCATCTGAATATTTTCACTTTTTATAAGTTTTATTTGTTGTTGTTTTATTCTTTAAATTATTTATCTCTTCTATCATTAATTTGAAATTTATCGATATTTTTCGTCATACTTTAACCAATATAAATTATGTTCAACTGAATAAACCGAATACCATCTCGGTTTATTTGGTTATTGATTTATTCGATTTTTTTAAGTTTGATTCGGTTGGTAATTTGACAAACCGAATAAAACTTTGATTATATATATTTAATTCGATTTGAACCGAACCGACTGATTGCATACCCCTACTACATACAGCACTTCACATGATGAAGTAATTGTTCCAAAAAATATGCCTCCTCCAAGACATCATGCACAAATCTCAATGTTATCAGCTACAGTGATTACTAGAATCCCCGCGTGTTTTTTCTACCAACTTCAAAAGATATGGACTCACAACTAAGATGAAGATGAATTACAATGAGTGTTGTCCTTGGACCAGTAATGCCTCATGCTTGTAATGAATTGCGCATGGCTACTTATCAATGAAAAACTTTTGTGGGCACTATTTTGGCGCTCCAATTAATTACCCTCAAAAACTGTCAGATTCAAGTCTCATAAAAAATATTTAAAAATAAATAAATATCGGAGTTAAGAGGAACTTTATATAAAAAAAAATTAATTACCCTCAACAAGCTTAATTGATGTTGTGATGCATTTTGTGTCGTATCTGATTTTTTTTTTTTCAGTATCAAACTGCAAAACAGATGAAGTTGCTGCTAGGTAGGGATGCCACTTTTTTGTAAGGGTAAACTGGTCAATTCATTTTATTTATGAAGGACTCATAATAGATTAAATCAAGAAAAGGGATGAAAGGAAAGACAGTCAATTTTAATTGAAAAATAGAATGTTTTGATGGAAAAATTAAAAATTTCAAAAAAATTTAATGGGTACATAAGCAATTAATCTAGCAATTTATATATATATATTTATATTAGACTTGTGATTCATATGGAAAGCAATATAATTAGCTTAGCAATTCTCCAATTTATATAATAATTATGGCATGTTAAGCAACATATTAGTAGGCAATAACCATAAAATATAGCATTATGAGATAAGCAAATGTGGCTGATAATGAAATGAAGATGCCAACCATTTTCCTTTATAAATATAAAAAATACAATGAAGAATTAGATTCTTTTATAGAGTCGTGCAATTTATGCTCCCCACTATGAATGATTGAAATCAATTTATTCTCTTCATCTTCCTTCCTTCCCCTCCACAAAAGAACCCACCGAATATTTCCTCATTGTTTAATTTCATGCTTGGAGAATTCAATTCTTGACCTCATTTTTATTTTTGTAGGTTATTACTACATACTTTCTAAAATGGTATTTTATCTAATGTTTTACAATGTGGTTTTTAATAAACATGCCATCAATTATTACATATGGTGTTTGATATGCGGATATGTATTAATTATATGAACTTAATATAATGAAAATCTTAAAAATTATAATATATTATTGAATCTATGAGTGTATACTCTTATGCATGTGATCTCGTATTGCATAAGCATACGCAGTCCATGTGGCCACATTTTAAAATATTGATGTTACCTATATGCTGAAATCCATAAGGGGAAAAAACTTATGAAAGAACAAAAAAGAATTGTAAGCATGTTGAGTTTATTAACTGATGATTTCTAAAATTTTGTTTTACCTATATGAATGATACGTATAAAGTACAAATTTCATTATAATGGTTGCATTTTTATTATTAGAAGTTATTTTTATGGTTTTCAATATTATTAAATTATGGTTGCATTTTTTGGGGGAAAAATCTTTTTTTCAAAGGCTAAGTTCCATAGAATATAATTAGCTGCTCATAAATGTCTATAGAGAAAATAACAGCGGTTTTTATAATTTTTAAGAATGCGATTAAGCTTTGTAGATATATGAAATGTATAGTTCTTTTTAAACAAGGAGAGAGGAACAAGAGAATATAAAACCCCTCTAATTACAAAACAAGATGTAAATGCGGAGATTGAAACTACGACAACGTGGTGTGATATTGTAATGTGTTATATATTATGAATATGAAATTGTTTATACAAATTAGTAACGACTATTTGAAAGTTAAAACTTTAGATACTTATTTGCAATTTTGTAGTAATTATACACACATTATTAGCAGTTAAATAGTCCGTTCAAAACTGTCTCCAAAGCAATATTCGTTACCCGTCCATTCTGTACACACATTTAATTTAGGTGCGAATTTGAGTCTGGATTTCGATATGACGCACAACTCCCATCTAATCTTCGGACAGACATCACTAGTACTATCCGATTCGAGTTCCTTTCACACGCTAGCTGAGTGACAGCAGTTATTGAATTGTTGCATACTAACGCCAAGTATATTCTCAGAGGCTGAAGTTGAGATGCCATCATCGCCTATCTCAAGCACAACTGAGCTTCCGGTTTGGAAGAAAGAAACAAAACGAATGCCCCATTGACAATGAACTTGGATTTGCAAGTTGCGAGAGTACAGATGTCAAACACAAATGAAAAGTAACCAATTTATAAATTAGGTATTTGAGAAAACACGTCTCTATCAGCCCACCTCAATGATTAAATAGATATCAACATGAGCATCCCAAGTCATTTAACCAAGATGATAGCCCCATGACCATATAGACAATATACAGTCAACAACATTTTGCTGGCAAAACTTGCCAAAATCTTTACAGTTTGCATGACAAGCAAGAGAAGCAGAGCAGAGCTCCCCAACCATCTCCGGTAATCCCTTGAAGAAAGCACAACTAGATCATATCATACCGGTCAAGACTTTAATTAAACCACCCTGTAACCAACTGACATTATATCAAACAAACCCATACCCGCAGATTATCCATGCAATGCAAAGAACAATAATGTCAATCTAAAAACTGAAGAGAAAATAATAAATCAATGGTGAAGCAGAACCACCAAATGCTAATGAAAAGGACAAGAATGCCAAGCTAACAATACTGATAACATAATAACTAGCATTTGTATAGTAAAAGCAAAGAGAGCCTAGACAGAGATTTCTAGTCTCCCTTCCACCCCCCATACCCACCACCAAATCCCACAAACAACAATCCGAACTAAAACACCGCAATAAAGAGACCAACATCCAGCAGAAACAACAACAGCAACAAACAATCCTTAGCAACATCCGACAAAAACACCATAACACTGATGACCAAAACCCTAATCATAAGGTGAGAAGCTATATGATACATGCAATATCATATAAACCAAAAAAGGTTGAGACGAGTGAGCTTATTTGGAAGGGCAATCACGGGCAATGTGACCTGACTCCCCACAGTTGTAGCAGGAGCGGTCCCCTCCGCCGCCACCTCCGCCGCCACCACGACTGTAGCCACCACCCTGGCTGCCACAGTCACGGGCAAGGTGACCCTGTTCACCACAGTTATAACAACTGCCTCCGCCACCACCGCCGCCTCCACGATTATAACCGCCTCCGCCACCCTGGCAGTCACGGGCCAGGTGACCCTGTTCGCCACAGTTGTAACAAACGCCACCGCCACCGCCGCCGCCGCCGCCGCCGCCACTCTGGAAGCAATCCCGAGCCATGTGGCCCATTTCACCACACTTGAAGCAGCCCCCACCTGTGAGACCAAGGTTTTCAAAGTCAGCATATCAATTAGAAGTACCAGCACAGTAAGCAACGGAAATTATTAGAAACCCAAACTTCACCAATATGCATGTATATGAGGATTTCCATCAAGCAAAAGAAAGCATGCGACTTGGTTTAATCTCCACATTTCTATACAACAATGCATATTTATTGCTACTTGTTTGAATGTGACTAAAAACCCTAAACACTTACCGCTATTTCAGATAGTCTGGAACAAACACAACAGAAAAACTGAATATTATCAGATTCTTGTTTCATTCTTGTTTCATATACATGAATCGGATTACTTTTCCATCCATGCTCACATTTCAAGGTTTAAATGACAACACATTACAAACAAGATTTATGTTGAATTTTCAGGAAACTACCTCTGTATCTAACTGAACATTTGAAAAGTATGCATGCATTGACTATGAGTTAAGTGCGCAAAAAATTCCAATTAATTGGTTAATGTATTTTAAGAGCAAACCACATCAGCTAGTCTTAATAATTGGTTGGTGTATTTAAAGGATTAAATAGTGAAATATTAGATTGAGGTGAGAATTAATCTCCCTCAAATCAAACTACTAGATCAACGAGGCAACGCACAAACTTCACAAGCTAGGGAAGGAAATATTAGAAAGAACAGTGCATCAAACACAAGACGAGGGCAATAGGACACTAGATCATCACATAACAGTCGGATCTGATCAAAATGAGATCCGGAAGCAGATCTGTGCTAACCTTTAACCACAAACAAAGAATGTTCGTAATATCATAAAAGATTAGGGTCACAAATGAAAAAAGTCTTGTTTTACTTCTAAAAATTCGTTGCAAAACGCCGTCTCTTATCACTCACACCACTCAGTGTAAGCTATTATTTAAGAGAGGTTAAAAAAAACAGAGATATTTGTACCTTGACCACCGCCTCCGCCATATCCGCCGCCGCCGCGGCCGCCTCCACCTCTCCCGCCGCCTCCGCCATTAAATCCATAACCACCACTTCTATACCCGCCGCCGCCGCCTCCTCGAGCACCACGACCGCCGCCGCCGCCGGATCTCGCACCGGAGACGCTAGATCCGTCGGGTCCGGTCACATCCACTGCCTTGGTCCGGCCGTCGTCGCCTTCGGAGACGACGTACTCTACTGATTCTCCCTCGGCCAACGTCCGATACCCATCGGACTTGATCGAGGACTGGTGCACGAAGAGATCCTCACCGCCGTCTTCAGGAGAGATGAATCCAAAACCCTTAGTGTCGTTGAACCATTTCACGGTTCCCTTAAGCCTAGAACCCTCTTCCGCCATTGACGACTGGTTAGAGATCGAGAAACCCTAACCCGAGAAAGAAATAGAGCAGAGAAAAAACAAAAGGAACGAGAAACCCTAACCCTAGGTTCTCAGTTTCAAGCCTTTATATTCCTATTTTCCCCCTGGTATTTTTTGGTGAATTTTTTATTTGCTTCGGCGGGATTAAATGTTCGGAAATACGAGCCTATTTATAGGAGATGGGGGCCTACAAGCCCAGAAAAGAAACTTAAATAATCTCTTATTCTTCGCGTACCCAAGGTGTACCCAGAAGGAACTTAAAACTTGTGAGATGTGCATTAGGATCTGAAAAATATGTGCCTAGAAGAATGATAGAGTGCTAGATTAATTCCAAATTCATAATGAAATTGATATGCTTTCCATTTTGAAAGTAATTGTTGTAATTAAAACATGGGTATAAACAAACATTCTTTTCATATTTAAAATCTCTAACTTAATTTAAAGTATATAAATCATAACTTCAGCAATTCATAGGAATTTTGAGAATATAGATGAAACGTCCCGAAATGAAACACCTCCAATTTATCTTTTCTATTTATCATAAATTTGAACATCAAATCATTTGTCGTGTGCCTATAAGATAGATATGAAATAACAATATATGAGCCGTCCAAATATATCATACATTTTGTTTTCCTTCTCAATCATGATAACTAGAAATAAAAATCATTCTATTTTTCATAGCTGGAGATTATATATTTCACACAAATATAAAGGAGCAACTTTTCAAAATCAATCCAATTGCTAATGAAACTAAAATCAGATACATTTGAAATGAGACACGCAAATTCTATTTCATCTTTAAATATATACTCTTTTGAATTTTTTCTATTTTAAATATGTTATGGTGATTGGAATAAACAAAACAAAATAATTTATCTTGAACAAAATTGAAGCATTAAGATCAAATATCAAAAAAAAAGAAAATTTAACAAAAACAGAGAACTAAAAAATTAAGTGTTAATGACAAAAAGAAAGATTTTCACAGCAAAAAATATTTTTGATCCTATTTTTTCTCTCTTTTATGTAAGAAATAAAAAGAAAGTAGCACAAATGTTGAAATAAGTTCAGTCACAAGACTTGGTTACACAAAATAAAAATCATTTTTTTACTATCTAAATCAATTTATTTACATTTAAGTATTTATTTTATCGATGGGATCCTCTGTTAACTTGACAACCTTGACGACAAACTTTTAAATACATTCAAAACAATTTAAAGAAATTATTCTTGAACTCATAGATTGATTGTTTGTTTTAAATTTCATACAATTTAAGTATCATTTAATATTCCACTAAAGACTATCAAATCTAGACCATTGTAAATTTAACGTAATTCTGTTTATTTTTTATAAAATATCAAATGACACTTAAATTAATTGCATCAAATTTGAAAAATAATCAATCTATAAATTTAAAATTTTGTCTATTAACATTTTTTTTCTATATTTAAGAATTATTTCAAATTTAGTTGAAAAATCATTGTAAAGGTTGTCAAGTTAATCATTGTCAATGGATCCCCCTTCTTATTTTATTTCTTAATTATATTCTTTTTAACGGCTTTATATATGTATAAATATTTGAATGTGAATACTATAGTTTACCATGTTTCCAATGCTTTTTTAGGGCATGACAATATTTTTCATGTATATATTTTCTTTGTTAAGTACTCTTATTTTGATAAATGATACAAATTTTCATAGAATTATTAGAAGTTTCTATAGTTATCATATGTGGGTTTGACAAGTTTTTGAGTGGAGATTTTTTTTTTGACAATTTGGAAACTGTCAAAAAAATTGATATTTTTTAAATGAAATAAGTAAAATATAATCTATACTTTATAGTGTCGTTACACGAAATATGATGAAAATTGTACAACTATTCATATTTGATAGCATTTAATGAAATATCACATAATCGTTAATTTACATGAAAACTGATATACAATCAATCTATAAAGAAAGCAACATAGTTTTATTGTCATTTTAATTTTTTTGACATGTTTTGATAAAAAAATTGTCAAGATTATCAACGAAATCGATTTTTCAGAATCCTTACAATTTTTTTTGTAAAGTGATACTAAATTGATAAATTTGATTGTAATATCCATATCCAAACTATTTTTTAAAAAACAAAAAAAATATAATCACACATTCAAAAGAGGTTTTTGTTAAAAAACAATCACTTCATAAAAAATATTTAAATGCTTAAAAATTATTGCCATAAACAACTTTGTTCACCAATATATATATATATATACAAGAACTCTGATTTCCATAAATTTCAAAAATACATTCAAACAGGGGCTTATACTGTGTACCTGTAGCAACCAGGGACAAAAAGGGAATATAGAAAATATCTTGGTATGGCCCACGCGCATTAAATGCGCGCCACCAGCGAAAGGATTAAACCCTAAAAGCAATTTTGTTTAGGGGTTTGACGGAGCAGTAGACCGAGTTTAGACAGATATTATCAGTGGACGAGTTGTCCGTGGACCCCAGCCTTATCAAGCGCTCGGTTCAAACCATTCGTAGACATGGTCCATTTCTGTAACCTGGAAAAGAAACGGGTCAACGAGTGACACGAATCTCAGAGAGAGAGCGCGTGTCAGAGCGAAAATTCTAGATTTGTTGTGGCGAATATTAAATGAGAAAATGTGTGGATTTTTACTGACGGTAGAGGTGAGTTACAGAGTTGACGACTTGTTATATGATGTAGTAATATGAGATGGATATAGAGGATCATAGCACGTATCTATTAGATTCCATGGCACCTTGTTGGTGCTGTTCAATTCAATCTTTCCTTAATTTTAAAAAAAAGGGAAAATAATATTTTCCACTCTTGCTGATATTTAATTTTTGACAAGTAAACATTTAATTTTAGGGTATGTTTCAGAAATTTTTATTTTTGATATTCTAATAATTTTTGTAGTTAGCAAAGGAAAATATATTTTTTATTTTTTTAGAATTTTAATAAATCAATTTCTAGAATTCAAGTATCAAAATAAAAATATTATATATGTGTTGTATTATTTCTTATAGAGGAGGGATCACTTGACAATGATTATTTTTAACAATATATTCAACAAGTTTCTAAAATAAAAAGTTTATAAATATACTCTTGAATTTATATATTGATTATGTTTCAAATTTCATATTATTTTAAATCTTCCAAATAACAGAAAAATGATAATTGAACTTTTTACTCCACATAGGTAAAAAAAATCAATAAGGATTGACCATGAGAAAAAATATATCTCTTTCCAAATTTTATAAAATACAATAATGAAAAAATCATTCATCAAGACAATTTAGCTTTATATGCATAGCTTAATACGTGACATATCTTAATAATAAATTAAAGAATGCATCAATTATTTTGATTTTTCATCTATATAAAATTTTAATGACTAACTATGATATAGTGAATTTTCATGATAACTTACTGAAAATTTTTATAATTCCTCTGGTCTAAATTATTTTTAATTGAGTATCTTTATCTTAGAAATGACCATTTTAAAAGTAGAATATTTCTAGTATACATTCAACATTTTGTGTACATTCAATTTTAATATGCATTTTATGGTTGAAATTTAAATACGAAAGATGTACAAAATTTTCTTTTCAATTTGGAAAAGGATATTTCAGTCAATTTATTTTGTTTTATAGATGGAATGAAAGAATTGGCATTATTTAATGTAGAGATTTAGTGCTTTGAAAGATTTCTAATTCCTATTCTTTTATACTCTGAATTTATTACATAATTTATTACTTTGAATGGAACGAATGATATAATTAAAAATGTGATAGTACAAACTTCATACTTGTCACTTATGACAAAAAAATATTTCATGAAAGCATAGGAGATTATACTTTTGTCAATTTCTCAATAATTTGTTGTACAAATCAAATGTTCCTACAGAATTGCAAGATGTAAAATAACTATAGATTTTAGAGTAATTAGAGAGATTATAATAAAAAACCCTTCCAAATAAAAAAAGATACTCAAATTGATATTAATATTGGAATGGATTTTTTTTTATCTTGTTAAAATCAATGATTATTATACAAGATGTATATTAAATTGGATGTACATGAAATCTTGGATGTTTGAAATAATTGTTTATCATAAATAATAGGATGCTTAATTTATCATAACTACTATGAGATAATGTTGGTTACTTTCTGCATTTTTTTGTTTTTATATAGGAGAATTTTTTTATTTGTTATTGAGTTGTCATTTTTGTTTTTGAGATTATTTTTGTTGCATATTCATGGTTTAGCAACTATATTTGCTGAAATTTAATACTAAATTGCTTGTTTATTTGAGATATCTGTGACTAAAACCAATCTGAATTCAATTCTAAATTGATTCACATGATACAATTTAAAAATTGAGCTAATATATATTTCTACAAATTAGCTACAAGGCTAAAAATTGAGCAGCATAATATATATTTTTTTCAAGCTAAAAAAATAAGATTCTGAAAACAAGAAATGAAGGATCAAAATTCATTGTGTTTTTGAAATTCTAAATTTACAATAATATGAAATCTAATTTTCTGATGTAGATTTGGTACAACATTAATTCGTTACGTTGAAATGCTGATCCAATTTGAGAAAAAAAAAAGATTTTTGAAATATATTAAACACAACTACTCCATGAATAAATTAACCCAAATTAATTCCACTCATTAGCACCACAAGCATCAAAAGATATTTTTTGATATAATATAAATCTTTCTTGCATATATCCTTTTTGATAAACCGAGGTGCTGTTATAGAACAAATTTCTAAACTAATTAACCTCAAAGATACTTAAATCTAAACTTATTGCAACTAAAATGCAAACAAACAAAACAAAAATTGAGATTAGAGAGACCAACTTGGAAATTTCTAGAACCAATGAGACATCTTCAACACAATAACAAAAGAATTAGAAACATATAAAGAAGAGAAGAGAAGATATATGAAATAAAGTACCATCGATATGCCATATTCCATGGAGTTCGCATCCGGTGAAGTACTTCTCGGTGAAGTGGGTAAAAATCGGCTCTAAAAAATTGCCCGCGCGAATCTCACCGCTATCCGTAACAGTGCCCACCCGATATTTCCGCTCACTTTACATGATGAAGTAACTGCTCATTTCAAAAAATACAAACGTATTCCGTATGTCATGCCTTGAAAATTGAAACCTCTGTTCTCTCAGGCAATACTTCTAAATACTGCATTGATTAATTAAGATTGAGCTTCATTTGTTTCCATTAGAGAGAGCTAGCGAGGTGTCTAAACTAAGAAGACGAGCATGTGATATTGTGACATTTTGTATGAATTAGAAGATGTCAATATGATGTGCTCATTCTACCAACATGTGGTATATTTATCTACGTTTTGTTTGGATCTTGACCAAAATATGTGCTCATGCTATCAACATCGAGTCCCTACCTGCTATTATTTCAAATGGAATAGTAGGAATTTGTTATTTCAATTTGAATCGTTGGATCAAAATAGACAGATTAGAACGGTTTTATTTGAAATTTAGGAGATTCTTTTGTATAAATCTAATCTGTTCGCTTTAATTTAATAGTTCAAATTGAAGTAATAGGATCTTACTTTTTTTATTTAAAATAATAAATGATTTTATTTCTACCAATGTCACAGCTTCACTAAGCTTGCTACAGAGCCCATGCATCTCTATTTGAAATTCTTAGACTAGACTTTATTCGTGTCGTCGTGTCGTGTCGTGTCTATCGTATAACTAATATCCAATGATCAGATTCAGGTCGGAGTCTACATCATTTTATTATTTTTCTCAAAGGAATCCGATCACATTCTACACCAGATCTTTGGAACCTGTTGTTTCGTTGCATATTTTTTTTTTTATTAAATAGATTTGTAAAAATTTTAAGTATTTTTTAAAGTTGCTAAAATATTGTTAAGTTAATATGTCGGCTAGCATGTACGGAGCAAATTTTTTTTTCAAATGGGAATCAATTACCTTATTAATATTAGTACAACGATCACAAAATAAAGTTAAATTTATGAGGATCACGATGAAATGCTTTTACATGTTTATAGGAGTAAAATATACATTTTCGTAACAACAAAAATAGCACATATACTTGAGCAATTTTAAAGAAAAAACAGGCACATTGAACCCATTTGAAATCAGACTATGTTGGCTGGGATCCCAACTCTTTCATCTCCTGAAAAATTTCCGTCAACTATTTAACATTCAGTCCTTGAAAAGCGGAGGAGTTCAGACGCCCATCGAATCAAATTTGAATTCAATAAATAGAATAATTGTTAAATGATATTAAGATTCACATAAAAATTTTACTCCTACACTTTAATAATCGTACAAAATATCAGATTTAATGATCCAAATGTTACTCCGCCCATTAGATCCAAATTTGACCCGATGAACATTGAGACTCCCCCTGTTCCCAATCCATGAACTACAAAGAGATTTAATCAAATCAAGAAAGACAGATCAAATTTCACAAGATCTAAAACAAAGGAATCTTGAAATTAAGTTAAGATTCTCCCCTCCCTACTCTGTTAGCAAAAATTTCACTGAACATAGACAATGAAGATTGAAGAATCTATACAGACAAGAGACAAAAGAACATTTATGTTAACAACAGTTCTCTCTCTCTCTCTCTCTTCCCTCTTCTCTCTCTAGCTCTCTCAAACCTAACGGTTCAGACAAGAGGGTAACTCTCCAGTATTATGTATGGAAAAATATCAAAAAATTTGATATAATAGTTGACATCTTTCATTGCTTCTTTTCTTTCTCTTTAAATATAATCATCTGACAGACTTGTTAAGGAACTCCCTCTTTAAGTTTTCCTCCAATTGAAAGCAAAGCAGCTGAAAAGCTCCTACAAAGTCGAGCCACATATCCATTTTGTTAAGATGAATACTAAAATTAAGGTTATATTTCAGACAAATTTAGAATTTAGAACTTGATCTTCAAATATTACTAAGAATACTACTTACAATCCTCTTACCCATGATGGAGATTTCTTAAAAAGGAATATAAAGCTTCTTATCTGATAAAGATGAGAAAAGCACAAAAAAACGAGCAACGGTGAAAACCTATTAACCTATATATGTTAACGAGACTTGCCTGCATTGGAGCTCTCCTTTTGCAATAGTGAGCCCTTCAGTAATAATGTACCCGGAATTTGCTCAAATATCTACAAGAAGTTGGGCAATTACAAAAAAATAAAAAATGAAAATTAAAGTGATCCACTAATGTCAAGACTACAAAGTAAGCGAATCAAGATAAACGGAAAAAGATGCATACTGCTTTTTTTTCATGCATGAAAAAAGGTGGTATAACATTTTACGAGCACCAAAAATTGACCAACAGCTTCACCCAGTACATACAGTATCACAATAATTTCGGTGCTGCAAATTGATGATATTTAATGTATATATGATGCATGAGATGCACAACAAGCACACAAAAGTTCATATAGACCATTAGCTGTCAGATTTCTCAATTCCTGAATCACACAAGGAGACAAAATAGGTAAGGTTGCCAAATATACCATGCACTGCAGGAGAGGATCCCGCACATGCACTCACACAAAGATACAAAATCATACCGAAATACGAAAAGAAAGCCCATCGATTGCAGAATCCAAAATCTCAGGCTCATTTCTCTTGGTATCATCATTAAGAATCCTATCAATCTGTTCATCTGATAATGTAACCTGTTACAAGAAAGACACTCCTAACATCAGACTGGTATCTATCCCTGAAAAGTTGTAAAGATCTCAATGGACTGGTACCAAAAGACCAGCAAACCAGCGTTCACTGAGAAAATTAGATGGATAATGATTTAACTGTTATTGGTTGTGCAATACTATAAAATTGTGGCATGGTAACATTATAGGTGTACAAGGTTTACATGCAACTTCAATTTCTTGAAGGTGACGAATGCTAGAAAGGTACCTTCTCTATAATACCACTATTAAGGGAGGAAAAACTTCTTACATTAACAGAAAAGGAGGTCATGTCAGATTTACATGATGCACCTGTAGAAAGAAAAAATGTTTCAACTGATTTCAGTACTTGAAATGCGCCCGTTTTACGTGGAAGACCCTGAAATTATTGAAGTATCTTCATTATTACTTGTAATGTTACGCCCTCAATTAACAGTTGTACTTAAATTTAACTATCGCCAACTTTACCTCAGCTTACCACAATTGCGCAATTAGGAACCAAACAAGCCAAAAAACTACCAAAGATAACACAACAACAAAAAATGGGAAAAATCTTGCAGGTTGGTAGTCTACCCAACAACAGAATGGGAAAAAATGAAAAAAAAATCTTACAAGAGCGTAGTCTATCCAGCAACAACAAAAAAATTAAAAAAATCTTGCAAGAAGGTAGTCTATCCAGCAACAACAAGAAATGGGCAAAATCTTGTAAGTAGGTAGTCTATCCCGCAATCACGATTCGAGCAACAGTTGGACATTTGAAAAAAGAAATGACAAATTTTTTGATGCTTTTAAGCAACTTATCATGCATAACAAAAAAAACGAGAAAAAAAGATTACTTGAAGCATGAAGGAAAGATTGGTCTTGATTGGAGCATTTGGTGAAATCAAATTTCTTCTGGGAGGGAGAAAAGACCACGCTAGACCCCACCTGGTAGTCTGACCTTGAACAAATTCGGTTGTTTTAACTACTGTGGCCCCAGCTTCCCGAACTTTTGAAATTAAGAATTTTAAGTTTATTTTTCTTCCAACCATTGATGTGAACCACCTAGAAGCAACATGTAGAAACAAATATTTGTGAAAAGACGAGGAAAAGCTTCTGTATATGCCAAAAAATATGAAAGTATCATGTATAACCATCTCTAACAGTCACGAAAAGGATATATTGCAAGTCTTCCATGTAAAATGAGGAAGGAACCATATAAGGTGTCTCCCCAAATTTCTTCAATAACAATACTAACATCGACTACTCATTGGAGGAAGTGTGCCGTTCTAATTCATAGGAAATCAAGGGGTATAGGAATAAAAAATCATGTTTCCTAGTGGTGTACTACATACTGCTTTGTTTAAGGGTGCAAGGCATAATATTAATTGTTTTTCACCTCTACTGTTCTACATGCTAACTTCTAAGGTTTTGCAGGGTGCATATGATAAATTGTGTGCAAAAAATAATTAAAGGAACTCTTTTGGCTCTTTCTCTCTGCCAAAAAAAAACAAAATCATAACACTTTTTAGAACAAATGACAATAACATGAACTGTTGCAGTGGAGGGGTAAGATGGGATTTCCATTTTGAGAAAGATGAGAGAAGCTTATACCTAAATGAATGCTTTAGAGAAACACTATCTTCTATTATGCGGCTAATAAAAGCTTGTTCTCCACCAGGACAGACCATCTCCTCTCGGGTCCCGCCGCAAGCAGTTTTCGGATTGAGACCGGCATCCTCAATGTTATCAAAGAAGGGTGGGTTGCACATGCAGAAGTCAAACCTCTCCCCTTCCTTCACCACACCCACGAGCACGTGGTGTGATGACACAGATGTCGATGCAAATTCATCACCATCCAACGATTGGAATTTTGTGGCGTCACGAACCTCGATGAGGTGGGAGATGTGTGGATTGCTTTCCACATTTTTTCTTGCCCATTCTAGGGCTACTTCAGTCACATCTGCAAAGTAGCACAAGGAAGAGGTACACAACTAACGGATCAAATTGAGGATTCAACATCCATTGAGGATCAATGAGGGCAAACTATTACAGTTTATGTTTTTTGGCCTAATAGCGATATTGAGGGGCTAAATTAAAGAAATTTAATTGGGATGAAACTTATTGCATTGCATTAAAGGTTGCTTGGCTGAAATTGGATTTAACTGAGTTCTAATTGCATTACCGAGGTTAATGATGAAAAAGCCAGGCTAAATTGAGGTACCATATTGGTCTGGTATAAAACAAGAAAGCTTAAATTCCAATCCTCTATACTATATATTGTACAATTTGTACCTGACCCAACGAAGCTCCAGCCCAGTAGAGAAGCACCAAGCAAAGGATAAATGCAATTGGCACCAGTACCAATATCGAATCCTCGTACCAGTTTCTCAGAGTTAGAGTCAGAATCTCCTATTGGAGGGATGAGATTAGAGGAGAGAAGGTCTCCTATCCAATGGATATAGTTCGATCGGTTAGGTACAGTCGGGCACAACTGTCCATCCGGGATCCACCTGTCAGTACCAAACAAACAATTCAGTAATTTCAAAGCAATTCCTTTTCAGTTCCATTTGAGAAGCAACAAGGTGAAGAGACATTGAACAGGAAAAAAAAAAAAGCAGATGGAAAGAACCAGTTGACAGCGTGGTCGTGGAGGAGGAGGACACGTGTCAGCTCCCGAGTGGCCGAGAAGTCAGTGAAGTCGATAGTGGGGCGATCGGAGGAGGAAGGGAATATCAGGTAAGGGCTAAAGGAAGGATAGAGAGAGGCGAGAAGAGAGAAGTCCGGCGGAGATTCCTTGTACCTGTTATTGCGGTGCATCTCCGGCGCCGGCGATCGCCGTCTCTTCCTGTTGTTGCCACGTGGCATCCTGAGAGAAAGCGCGCGAGCAAGAAAGAAACGAACAAGGGAGAATTGTTGGTATACCCATTCCAACTTTCTAAATTGCTTATTTCCCCATTAAAACACTCAAATCTCTAATTCCCCCCTCTTAAATTAAAATACTTTTTTATTTACCCGTAAGCTCATTAAATCTGAAAATTTTAAATTTAATGGTTGAAATATCTATTTTGCCCTTTCTTGTAATGGACGCGTCCATTTTGACTTGTAGCACTTCGTCTCCTTTGATATACCTACCTAGCGTCAGCCTTGTAACTTTTGCTAATTAGTTACAAAAGCTATTACTCCGAAGCTAAGTTTTTATCTTTTCTGAGTACATTGCTAATTAATTTTGTAATTAAGAAAGTGCTCATGTGTAAATTGCTAACCTCCAAGAGCCTCAATCTCATCAATAGCGTGTCAAGATTTGACTCAAAGTCTAATTCACTAACTTTGCTTTTAAAAGCAATACCAGAAAAATTTGATATACTATGACAAAACAAAATTGAAAAATGCATCTGTCACTATGCTTTATTTCTCAACTGCATTCAATTAAGAGTGTATAGAGTAATTAAGATCTTTATTTTAAAGAAAGCTTGACAACGTGATGTTTTAATTCAAGATGTTCTTAGGATCATCATTTGTTTAGCGCATATATATATTATTTTTGAAACTAATTATACATGAAATGAGACAAATTCAATAATTAAACTGAAATTTAACATGTATCAACATATTTGTTCTTGCTTTGCATAAATATCGATATTTTTGCCTAATAGACAAAGATGCCCTTTCACATCAAAAGATACTACTATGATTTATCAAAATATCATGGAACTTCCAATTCAAAACACAAAAATGAATTGGATAAAGTAGAAAGCTAAATGTTTTCTTCTTGAAGTAGCTTGAAGATGCTAGGTATTGATTCAGTATTACCTTTGCTTGCAACTCTACAAAGGAAGACATATTAGAGTAATTATATAATATTGATGAAAAAGAACTCAAATATAAGCAAGTTATTGATTCAGAAAACCTTTTGGCTTTCAATTTCTGTTTGATCTCGTCATGAGAGGTACTTTCACCGTCTCTTGTATGTTTTCCTATGACGACTAAATTGGCCGCAGAAATATCTCCCTCTCTTAAATTATCAATAATTCTATCAACTATCCATCCTTTTATTTGCATGTTTGTTATCACTATTATTAACTCCACAACATGTATGATTTGTTTGTAAGATTCTCACAACAAAAATTATCCTAACTTTGATGCTGTATGAATCCTCCGATTAACTCCTGACTTGCACAAATTGTTGTTACTCATGTCGGCTCATTCTTATCTAACTCAAACTCAAAATCATGAGTGATGATATAATGACTCAAAACCCATCTAAATACAATGACATGTAAAATATTTGTGCACCTACATCCATTTTAGAATTATCCTTGTAATATGAATATAACTCTCTCTCATACTTGATATCAACTTTGTGTTGGTTTTTCTTTGTGAATTTTCCTAATTACTTTAAACTCTAATTAAGATTTACTCCTATGTAAAAATTAAACTTGATGCACAACGGAATTTACTTTCCATCTTCAAAAGGCCTTTGTATATTATTAATCAGACAACTTTTAAAGTTTCAAATTGATAAGCTCATAGTCTTGACTTGAGCGCTTAATTGTTTGGTTTGTTATTAGCTCTCGAGTCATTCTAAGAACTTGTAATCTTCTCTTTCTTTTTTTAGTTATTCAAATAATATGACAGAATATCTAGTCTTTAATGAAGCAGACAATTATGATCATAATGATTGTAAATTTTGAAGATTCGGCCCTTAAATATAAGTATCAGGTCTTAATTTAATATAATTATAACTTAAAATTGACATAACATACACAACATAACTAAAAATATGCTAAAATAACCATAACAAAAAAATAACTTCAGAACAATCTTAGATGCTAAAATTAGTTCACACTAATTTCTTGAAGATTATGAGATTTGCTACAGTTTTTTCGATTTTTTGCTACAGTATTGTGTGTGCTACAATTCGAAATTTTTTTTGAACAAATCCTATAATGTTTGCTAATATGTAAATATTATTTTAAACCTTATTTAATCTAAAATTATTATATGTATATTAGTTAGATTAATTATAATCGGTCCATTAATAATTATAATTAATTAAATTTAATTCTATATATTTTCGGTTTCAAACCCTAATTGAAATACATATAATGTCATTCCTTAATTAATCATTTATTTTGACATTAATATTCATGACAATATTAAACATATAATTATAATATACATATATTCAATTTAAATTATTACATTTAGATCTCTTTTAAATCTAACATTTCATCCTCAGTCTCACTATCTAGACTACGATAACTATCCTCACTAGAATAATAATCAAACCCATATTCAATATCTTCCAACCGATATTCATTCCCCCAAATACTAACACTTTCATCTATCCTTACTTCATCTTCTAAAGTTGTAATCTTCTCTGTAGTCACATAAATTATCATATTTTTCCCTCTTCATACATTAAAAACATCAATTTATAACTACTATCATCCTCAATTTGAATAAAGGATTGAGAACTAATACACCTGTCTATAAAAAACAACGAGAGCTTCTTCTAACAATTCTTCTACACTGTTTCTTGTCTCATCCAAATAAATAGTCCTCTGCTTCCTCGAATAATATTTCTCATGTCCCATTGTTGATTGCTTTAAAGTATCTGCCGTATTTTACTATTTTATAGCGAGATGCACCCTTAAGATTCAATTTATATCAATTTATGTTTTCTTTAACTAATTTATAACTTATTTAAACTTGCTCTCACAATTAATCGTTGATTCTGAAATGGAGATTTACATTCGTTGGTTCTGATTGGCTTAATACCAATCTCATTATCCCGTCATTTATTTCAGTTGCTTTGATCGGAAATAAGATAAGAAAAGCGTATTATTTGTTGGCTTTTGCACATTTCAAGAAAGAAGAAGAACTAAAATGAATAAAAAATACTAGAATCATATTCTCTTCGCTCCAAGTCAATGGTCTCCTTTTCTCCCGCCGCCCCCCTCGAATTCTTTCAAAACCCTAAACCTTGCAAATTGCAATAGAAAGCAACAACGCTCTCTCTCTCTCTCTCTCTCTCTCTCTCTCTGTCTTCCTCTCTTTCGCTAGCCTTTCATGGCATCGACCCTGCTTTCGCCAGATTGCTCCACCTCAGCAGCCACCACGGCGCGCCACCTCATTTCCTCGAAGCGCAAGCTACTACACGCCGCTATCCGCTTTGTAAGCTTCGAGCGATCTCTCTCTTCTCCTTGGACACCCTCTCTATGTCTCTCTCCATCTGTCTCCAAGCATCGGACTGCGGTCTCGGCTGCTGATGCTGGTATATGTTTGTTTCAGTTCAGATTACGTCATTCGTTTGTTGTAAAGAACTTTAATCTTTTGTCAGCTGTGTAATTTTTAGGCAGAGTCGTATTTTGATTAGGTAGCTTTTCTTCGTTGAATCTCACAAGATGATAAGCTGATTAGAGAGGTAGCATTATGGATTGTTTATTTTTAAACTGACAATTGAAATGCAAAAGTGGATTCTCTCTGCCCACTAACCTTCAGAAAAGACTCATTTGATGAAGAGATGGTTTGCAAATCTGAAATCTTGATAAATTGATGGAAGAATTCTGGTGAATGTTCATCTCCGTAAGCAATGAGATGTGTATTTGAATTGTTTTAAGTGACAATTTGAAGGTTTAAGATTTTGATATAACTTAATGCTAGCTATACTAATGGAAACATTTACTATTTTTTTTTTAATTTTGTAAGAAAGACTTGTCTGTATGATCTTTAGGAGCCTTTTGACAGGTCAAGATGCAGAACTGTAATATCCTTTTATTGGTTATTTTTGGAAAAATCCATTTTCCAGTACTTAAGAATTCCTTTTCTTTTTTTCAATGTATAACACTAGAGCAAAAATCATTCTTTTTTCATTCAGGGTCGATGACAACCACAGATGCCACCGCAAAAATAATTGATGGTAAATTAATCTCTAAACAAATAAAGGATGAGGTTTCAGCCGAGGTCACACGTTTGAGAGAGGCGACAGGCGTGGTACCAGGCTTGGCAGTGATCCTGGTGGGGTCTAGGAAGGACTCTCAGACGTATGTCAGAAATAAGAAGAAGGCATGTGAGGCGGTTGGGATAAAGTCATATGAGGCTAATTTGCCAGAGGATTGCACGGAATCTGAGGTGCTGAGGCATGTAGAAGAGTTCAATAAAGACCCCTCGGTTCATGGGATTTTAGTGCAATTGCCTCTCCCTCGTGTAAGTTGTATTAATTTATCATTATTGTTGTTGTTGTTGTTGTTATTATTATTATTTATTATCTTTTATTTGGAACCATAGTTGTTGCATTAATTTGTATTTTACAACATTCCGTATAATGCATGGTCTTGGTACTATATCTATTTGGAAAATTGGAAAAGAAAACTCAAAAATAGAAATATATGAAATGTTTTTAAGATACCAGTAACTGAAAGTGTTTTTTTTTGTTCTACTACTTAAATGACATTTAGATGGGGAAAATACTGTCATATCTTGTTGTATAATTATCATTTTTAGTGCTATGTTAGACTACTTTTGGTCTGCTCTCAAGTTAGAAGAAAAGGAAAGGAAGGTAAGAAAATTGGAAGAAGAGTAAATTGATTACCTGCTCTCCTTTCAGTCTTCTTCTTCTTCTCGGGAGTAGAATGGATATATATCATTTTAGTAATTTCTCGATTTTAATCATAACAACAGATAGAACTCCGGGGACCATGACCATACTTCTTAAGCGTAAACTTCAGAACCACAATGTGACATTTTAATCTTTAGGGACAAAGATGGAAACGATCAATCGTTTGTTAAATTTGTTTTGCAGCATATGAATGAGGAGAAGATCCTTACTGGGGTTAGCATAGAGAAGGATGTAGATGGGTTTCACCCATTAAATATCGGTCGGCTCGCGATGCAGGGAAGAGATCCACTTTTTGTCCCATGCACCCCCAAAGGATGTATCGAGTTATTGCACAGATACAATATCGACATTAAGGGGAAGAGAGCTGTTGTCATAGGTCGAAGCAACATTGTCGGTATGCCAGCTGCTTTATTACTGCAGGTAATTTTTTTTTTTGAAAATTATTACTCCAGGTATTAGTTATTAATGTATAATATTTGGTGCTGGTGTATATAGACTTCTGTAACATAATAGTTCTGTCTCATGCTTGATTATTCTTTTGTTATTATTATTGTTGGATTGTTTCTTTGTGGTTACTTTGTTAACAATAGATGTCTTATTTAGGATTTTTTGTGCGCTCATTTGAGTCTTTTCTGCACTTTATTTTGTATTAGGTGTTCTATGAGGGGCACAGGTCCTAATTGAGGTTATATCAAAAGTGAAAAATGAAAATGAAGGATTCCTGGGAATACTATATTTTTCAGAGTGGTACTAGTGTGTATGTGCAATGAATGAACTTGCATGTTAAATTGAAGTATTCGTTTGATTAAAAGAAAATATGTACAAGTTTAAGCTTGTATCACAATTTAGTCGTCTTTCTTTTTTTTGAGGGTAATATCACAAATTAGTTTATAATCTTAGTTATTGAATCATTATACTATGTGCACAAATGTAGAAAGCGAATGCGACTGTGAGTATGGTACATTCATACACAAAGTTTCCAGAGGAGATAATAAGGCAGGGCGACATTGTAATTTCCGCAGCTGGTGTGGCTAACTTGGTTAGAGGTAGTTGGTTGAAGCCAGGAGCCGTTGTTATTGATGTTGGCATCAACCCTGTTGATGTAAGTACAACTGAAACTCTTACTTCCAAATTTTTTTTTTCAGAAAAAAAAAAGAATAATGTTGTAGTCGTTGTTGTTAATTTTTTGTACCAGTTTTGTTGCAATATGTATTGAGCTAAAAGTTCAGTTGCGACTGGTTAATCCTAATTTAAGTATGCAAATAGATAAACATATAAGAAAAATGGAAATGCATAAATGGACATACTCTTTTAGTGTTTATTTAGTGTTTGATTTATTTTGTTTTTCTGTGTTTTATTGTTCTTTAGGATGTTGACAGCCTGAGAGGTTATAGGTTGGTGGGAGATGTTTGTTATGATGAGGCATCAAAGGTGGCATCATATATCACTCCTGTCCCAGGTGGAGTGGGCCCCATGACGATTGCCATGCTGTTATCTAACACTCTCCTCTCTGCCAAACGTATCCATAATTTCAAGTAAACTTGTCTGAAGTTAAATAATCTTTCGGAGGTATAATTTTGGTGTTCCTCAACTTAATTTGATATTTAAGTGTGCTTGGATTTTGTAACTTCTCCAAGAGCACATTATTTATTCTCCTTGGCAGTATGTGGAATGTTGTAATGTAGAAATAAAAGAATTAATCTCTTTTTGGACTCGATATTGTGAAAAGAGAAACTTGAATTTCAGTTTCTCTTTGATCTATGGTTGTTTTGAAATTCTCTGTGTAAATGCTCAAGACTGGAAATTGTGTTTCAGTAATTTCATTTTAGAAGTTCCAATATGAAAGATTTCAATTGAAATGCTTATTGGAATATTCATTTTTCTATTCCGGGACAATATGAATATATATTGTTTCTAAGAATTTAGAATAGAAAAAAAATCATGTCAGCTTTGGGAATCATAATTTTCTTTGTAATTAAATGGTGATTTTTTGAGGATTCAAGTTGCAATTGTACACTTTGTTCTGACTGTGGTTTCTTTGTGCCAGTATATCCCTAAGTTTAGTGCAAACAGTTTACTATGTAACAGTGTACTACCAAGGTTTAAAATTCATTTTATGTAAGATAAACATGTATTCATCTCAGACTCAGGGCTAATTCTTTTATCTGGTTTACCGAGTGTAATTTGTACCATAAGAGACACAACTTAGTTCATCTGGCTATCTTTAGGTTACACAAACACAGGTTGGCATGTTGTTCTCAAGTTTCTTAATATAGAGTCCAACTCATAAAGGTAAGTTCTGTAATTAGATGTCTGGTTATTTTCAATATCTAGATATTATTTGTATGGCATAATGCTTTGGAATTTTACCATTGGATAATTACTTTGACAGCCTCAATCCTACCTTGCATGATACATTGATACTAATGTCGTAAATTATAATGGAGAAAAAAGAACAAACAATTTAGATATATTTACAATTTACATCTCCATGTCTCTCTTCAAACCATCCTTTCAAATTCTGTCTAGATTCACTAAACCTCTGTAGATCCAGACCTCTCTTTTCAATTCTCAGTAGATTCGCTGAATATTCTTCAATCTGAATCCCCCTCCATATATTCATTTCAAATTCTCTTCAGTTTCGAAGAATCTCTTTCGGTCTTTTGCCGTCATACTTACTAAGGACATTGAACAATATTATCATTAATTTCTCTGTAGGTCAAATTAGACCATTTGTAGCTTCTAATTAGGGAATATTACTGGTTATCTGTCAAAATTACTCAACAAAAAAATGTGTGACAGTTTCATCCTAGGAACAGCCACAACAATTCATTACAATGATCAGCACCATAGTCAAGAACCGCGTTTGACAGAATCTTAAGTGGTTTTGTTTCTAAACCCAAATTAAGCATGTGATTCATCCTCATCTATGAGCAAAACTGATTTGGAAATGTCCCTCAATTAGTATAATTATCATGTTTAGCAAACTCCTAAAGCCCTAAGGAAATCAATGGAGTTCAACAAGTTCCATTTTCTCCTCCTTTTTGCATCTTTTTTTCTAATTCTCTCCCAAATTTCTCTAGCAACTAGTGGTAATGGCAATGACCAGCGCAAAACCTACATTGTTCTTGTCCGGGACACGGCTAATTATGTAATCCCTGCTACGGCTGATGATGTGATACACAATGTAACCAATAATGTAATACACAAAATTGAGCATCTTGCTGAATGGTACATCTCTCTACTATCGGCAGTCATCCCTGACAGATCGAGATTCATCTACTCTTATAAAAGCTTGATCAATGGCTTTGCTGCTCAGCTGACGGCGCAAGAGGTAGAGCAGCTCTCAAAACTAGAATGGTTTGCTGGTGCACTACCCTCAAAGAAATACAAGATAACAACAACCCACACTCCTGCCTTCCTCGGGTTGCGCCCCCCTTCTACAGATAGTCATGGTACGTGGAATGTCACGAACCTGGGTGAAGGGATTATTATCGGTATTATCGACACAGGTATCACCCCCGACCATCCTTCATTTAGAGATGATCACTTGCCCGCCCCACCAAAAAAGTGGAAGGGTCACTGTGACTTCGGTCCCTCCTTGTGCAACAACAAGTTGATAGGTGCCAGGAGGATATTGAATGCTACTCAGTATGGACGGGGCCATTATCCCCCCATCGACAAAAAGGGCCATGGCACACATGTGGCGAGTACTGCAGCTGGAGCATTCGTGAATGATGCAGGGGCATATGGCAGTGCAGTTGGCACGGCATCTGGCATGGCCCCACGTGCGCATCTTGCAATGTATCAAGCGTGCGATGAATATGGACGTTGTGATGGAGCTGATATCCTAAAGGCGATGGAGTATGCCGTGAATGACGGAGTGGATGTGCTCTCACTTTCTCTCGGTTTAATGGAGAATAATGATGGTCATCACATCTACGAAGATCATGTTGCTGTCGGGGCATTTAAGGCCACCCTTCAGGGTATTTTTGTCAGTTGTGCTGCCGGTAATGCGGGGCCAAGCTCAGGCTCAGTGGACAATGATGCCCCATGGATCCTTACAGTAGGGGCCAGCACGACAGATCGACGTGAATTAGTAGTCGTGAAACTCAACAATGGAACCAAATTTGATGGCAGAGCAGTTCTCCAACCAAAGAATTGGCCCAGAGGTATGTTTCAGTTGACACATCTCGGTATCAAAGAAACCAATGGCTACCTTGATATTCCACCGTGTATGGGCAAGATGGACAGGAGAAAAGTTGGTGGTAAGATACTTGTTTGTCCGTTTGACGGGGAGGATCCGATTCAAAAGTCTCGAGAGATTCGTGCAGCAGGTGTTCGTGGTGTGATCTTCATAAACCCCAACTATTATGGGTACGTGTCAAAATGCTTTGGTAAAAAAATTATGATATTTAAAATCTTAAAAAAAGACATTTCAAGATATAATTTGTTAGTTAATCTAGTATGCACTTTTGATAGGCTTGAAGATATAACAGCAGCGTTCGACTTCCCATATGCACAAGTCTTGTATGCGGATGGCGTAAAGATCTTCAATTACATCAATTCTTCAAAAAATGCTGTGGCAACATTCAGTTTTAGAGGCACAGTCATGAACAAACCGCATTCGCCATCTTTGGCTTCATTTTCCTCGAGAGGCCCGAGCCTCCCATTTCCAGGTATATTGAAGCCTGACATTGTCGGTCCTGGCTCGAGTATTCTTGGAGCAGTGCCACCTTCATTCCTAGATGCAACAACTAAAAAGCCGCTTTTGTTTGATTTCATGTCGGGAACATCCATGGCAACTCCACACCTCAGTGGTATTGCCGCATTAATCAAAAAGGCCCACCCAAATTGGTCTCCTGCAGCAATTAAATCCGCTATCATGACAACAGCTAGAATTTTAGACAACAACGGTGGGCTTATTATAGACAGTGGTCCGATCCCAGGTCCCGCGGACTTGAACGGAATAGGTGCTGGCCAGGTAGATCCTACCAGAGCCATTGACCCGGGACTAGTGTACGACCTCAATGTAAATGACTATATAGGTCTCTTATGTAACTCTGGCCTTACAGATGCTCAAATCGGAATCATCACTTCACCTTTACCGCCTGTAGCATGCTCGAAAGTTGCAAAGATTACCCAGGAACAACTCAACTATCCTTCCATCACTGTCACTCTACGACCGAATTCAACAGTGGTGGTCAAACGAACTGTGACGAATGTGGCGCTTCCTGGGTCTACATACCTGGCGAAGGTAAGCATGCCTAGCGGCGTATCGGCTGTTGTACAGCCAGCGGCGTTGCGTTTCAATGCCAAGTATGAGAAGATCACATTCACTGTTGCTTTTAGATGGACTGGGGTTGCGGGCTACCCTCTCCGAGGACAACTGATTTGGCGCTCTAGAGAACACGTCGTGCGGAGTCCTATATCGATCGTCCTTCTAAATTAAAAGTTATCCTAACAGTGAAATTGATGATTCTTTTCTGGTTGGTTTAACAATAAGCAATTTGGTGGTTCTCTGGTAAGAACTCTGTTCTCTTTCTCCAACCATGGTCTAGACCATGTTGGCTTCTGTTAAATCAAGTTGTAATTTTTACAAAATTGCATGGAAGAATTATATGGAATTTCTTCGTTTTAATCTGTTTCATCTAATATATATAAATCTAGAGAGTACAATATTCAAGGGTCATTTTTTGACTTGAGGCTTCAACATGAAAGCTATGGCCACAAATATATATATATAATTTGGAAATATCACTTTGCTAGCTTTATTAGCTTAAAAAAAATATAACTTGCAAATACCATACAGAACAATCCACCCGCATTTGTAAATATTCTTCTTTTTATATGAAATATCATAATAGCAAATAAGTAATATAATTGCCTACTAGAAAAAAAAAGAAGCCACATCAGCAAAAACATCCATTAAATGTTTGTCTAATTACTGTAATTACCTGTAATTATCTTTTAACTGCACCTCTTATTTGCACTGTAGATGTATTTATATTTCTTACAGAAAATATTTATATCTAATGATAAAAGTATTTATATTTTGTATTATTATGATTAAAGGTTACGTAAATTGTATTTATATTTGTGCAATAAAATTTTTAACTTCAATTTTTCTATAATAATTTAGAAAAAAATAATAAATATTTTTTATACTAACTATAAATACTTACAAATTAAAATATAATAAATTATTTATTCAGTATAAATATTTTTTATATGTAAATAAATGATGTAAAATGTACAGTAAAAATATAATTTCTCTTTAGTTTTTACCACTGCCTTTCGGAAAAAATCTGGTGATACCTTTTTAATTTCAACAGTTGATAGCCTGACACCCTAAGAATTATACAATAGATGATCCTAGGCATAATTCATTCATATTCTATCCATCCAACAGATTTAATTTTACAAAAATATGAAAAATAGACATAAAATCTGATTTAATTTTACAAAAATTGAACAAAAGAGAACCACCCATCATCATTCAAGGGATGTGGCTGTACTGGTTTGAGGGGCCCATTGAAGGTGCACTCCTGAGTGCTGGTTTTTGTGTTTCAGGATTTCCAAATATGTTTCCAAAACAGCAACTTCTCATCAGATGAGGCTGATGCCACTGTACACCTATTAATTAGGACTCTACAATTAATTTGCATAAGAAAAAAAATAACTTAGAATTCTTTAGGTGATGAAAGTGCTATTTGGGACTTTCTGATAACTTAGAATTCTTTTACTGTTATCCTCATTTGCTATTGCTTGAATTAAATTTGTCAGCATCATGTTTTCCCCCATTTAATCAGGTCTCATGTAACAGAGCCAATTTAGTGATAAATCACCAAATAAATGCTGTATATATAACCAAATTTCTCATAACTGCACAGAAAGAAAGTATACATAGTCGCCGTCTCGCCGGCCATAGAAAATCTTGAGCTCTCCTGCTCTCATGACAAAACAGAGCTGATATTATTAATACCGTTGTCAATACGAGTTTAATTATTTATGTTAAATGAGTTATAATGTATGTTAATGATTTTATTATGAAAATTTCATTTTGTACAGTACTGTCATTATTCAATTTAAATAAATTATTATGCATATTAGTGATATTTAAATTGAATAATAGAAATATTGTACGAAATAAAATCAGTAATATACATAATAACTCATTTAATGTGTATAATAAAATCCATATCGATGATAACGGTATCAATAATAATATTTCCATAACATTTTTCCTTAGACAAAATATCTCATGATCCCATCCATCCATCCATCCATCCATCCATCCATCCATCCACCTCTTTGGAGAGAGTGTTGTTTTGTTATTACAAACTTACAACAGCCACACAAGAAGCTACCACCCCCTGCCACGTCAGCGACTACCCCCTCATCCTATCCATCCAATAGGATTCTGTCTCAAGATAACCTTCCTTATCTCCACCTTCCATTCTCCATCCTCTCTCCACCAATCACTCCTCTCTCTCTCTTCCCTACCTATATATCCTTCTCTCATCCCTTGCTCTCATTTGGTGATCTCTATCCATCCAAACTTATAATCACAAGTAAACCTCAAAAACTTAGTTCAAAAACCCATGGCCACCTTGGCAGCTGTTACACTTCCATCCTGCACCGGCATCCGGGCCGGGAGCACCGTTAGATCTGCAAGGCCCACGGCTGTCTCCGTCCGTGCCTCCCTCAAGCAGGTAGGCGCGGCTGCAGTCGCCACCGCTGCCAGCGTGATGCTCGCTAGCAACGCGCTGGCGGTGGAGGTTCTACTTGGCGGTAGCGACGGGACACTGGCATTTGTGCCGAGTGAAATCACCGTCGCACCCGGGGAAACCATCGTGTTCAAGAACAACGCTGCTTTCCCACACAACGTGGTGTTCGATCCCGATGAGATTCCCGCCGGAGTCGACGCTTCCAAGATCTCTATGGATGAGACTGATCTGCTAAACGCTCCCGGCGAAACGTACCAGGTGACGCTCAACGAGAAGGGCACCTACTCCTTCTACTGCTCGCCGCACCAGGGAGTCGGAATGGTCGGAAAAGTAACCGTTAACTGATCGAGCTATGGATGGTCTCCTTTTGTTTCTTTTTTTTTTGGGTTTAAGTGAGTACGATTCTTGGGTACAAAATTAATGAGGAAATTATCAAGATTGATCAAGTATAGTGTGCCAAATTAAGTATCTTTGGGTTTAATTTGTTGTTGATACAAAATAATTTACCTTATATATATATAATAGTATTTTGTATTTTATTTCCAATAGAAACCTCTTTGACTACTTGATTCTTCCTTATCAAGTTGTCATACCAAGAATTCAGAAAAAAAAAAAGTAAATTAAGCCACTCCCTAATATAAAATTATTTAAAATTAATTCTGAGCTAATCTAGTAGTAAAAATAATACTCTTATGAAAGATTATAGTTTCAAAATTCGAATAATTTTTTTTATAAATATTCAAATTTGAGTAGCTTGAGAAATTTTAGTGTCATGTATGTTATGGATTAGCCGATATTACAGCTTTAAATTTCAAAATTTGAAATTTACACGGTCAAATTTATATATTAAAAATTTGTAGGTAGTTTAATTTTATATTTTGTTAAAAAAAATGGTTATAACAACAGATCTGTGTATACAAATTTTTAATTCCAATATTAACTTCTGATTCAACATAAATGATTTTGTGATATATATATAATTGATGATGGTAATTTTGCCGCTCTAACAATATCATGTTATATGAGACATCCGTGGTCAACTGCCATTTACTCTCTAGATAATCCCAAAAATAAAAGCAAAAAAAAAGAGGAAAAAACCTATGAGAAAAAAGTTAGGAAAAAACTGTCTCGCATGCTCGCACCATCCGTCATATGTATGTACTAATTAGAACGGGAGATTTTCAATGTCCATTGAATTAAATTTATATTCAATAGGTAGAATAATCTTTAGATTATTAATTTTAATACCATCGAACAGTTATTTTGCCTATCGAAGCAAAATTTAGTCTAATGAACGTTGGAACTCGCTCAGTTCTGTACCAATTAGGAATCAAGTTATGTTCTTACACAATTTTCTTATTTTAAAATAGCATGTAGATTGTTTCTTTTTCGTTGAGGTAAAATATTTACAATGATCTAAATAATTAACTTTTATGCTAGTTGTGAGAAATAAAATAATAATTAAAAGGAGAATTCAAGTATCTTCATTCTCTTGTACATTCTAACCTTTCTCTTGTAAACTCTTTTTGTTGGTTTAATAAAAGATTAAAGTAAGTTTCAACCTACTTACCTAAAAAAAAAAAAGAATACCTTCATTCTCCATGTTTCCATCATGACTCAACTTTTAAAATTCCTAACAACGAATTTTTTTGCACTCAATTAACATAATAATAGCTAGAAGAAATATATAATACTTCCTTAATGGAAACATGGAATTTTAATTCAATTTTTCTTTGATGGGAATTGAGTTCTTAATTCCCATCATGACTAAACAAATGATTTTTGAAGTTCTTAATTCCCATCAAAGAAAAATTGAATTATAATGATTTTTCTTTGATGGGAATTAAGAACTTCAAAAATTGATGCCAGAAATTGTCCACAACAGAGAATATTTACAAATCTTGATGCTAATTAATATGACATTGAAATGTTGCAATTTTTTTCTCCATCATACCTTCCCGCTTGTATAATTCTTAATAACAAAAAGTTTAGTCAATTTTTTTTATATGCATATGAAAAATCATTATATTTTCAATTTTTCTTGAGAGTAAAAATTACAAGTACCTCTGTATTTTTCTTAAATTATCTTTGACGTTATTAAAATTATAAAAATATAGAGAGGCACAATGAAATTATGAGAACATGAAAAAAAATAGAGAGGCACAATGAAATAATTATGAGAACATGAAAAAAAATAGAGAGGCACAATGAAATAATTATGAGAACATGAAAAAAAATAGAGAGGCACAATGAAATAATTATGAGAACATGAAAAAAAATAGAGAGGTACTTGTAATTAATCTAATCTCAAAAGAAGTAAAATTGGAGATGCGGGGTATCGATCCCCGTACCTCTCGCATGCTAAGCGAGCGCTCTACCATCTGAGCTACATCCCCTTCGTGAAACTAAATCATAATATATTACATATCTAAGAAATTTCTCAACTCACATGGATTTGTGTCACTCACTGCCTCACTGGAGACTGGAGAAGGGCGCGGTTCGTGAATCGTGATGGAATCCAGCGGCGAAGGTAGCTCCGGCGGCGGCGATGCCCCTCCTATGACCACCGTATCTCGCCACTACTTCGGCGGTGATTCGTCTCGGTCCGACCATCACTTCTCTGTCGATATCATCGAGGTTTTTACATGTCTATTATGTCTGACCTCTTCTTCCCTTTCTTCTTTTATCCTAACAAGGACCAATTAGACAGACATCCTCTTTATGCACACAAACTATGCACGAATTGTATATCAACCAATTAGATGTTTTAATCGCAGTGTCAAACAATCCTGATGTTTTTATCTGATGCCATCTTCTATTGTTTGCAATTGATCCAAATCAGATAGATAGATTTTACCTTTTTTCCACTGAATTAAAACAGAACACGGAGGAAGAATACGGGATGTTTGTGTGGCCATGTAGCATTGTTCTTTCTGAGTATGTCTGGCAACAGAGATCCCGATTTCAAGGCATATCCGTTCTCGAGGTACCATAATATGAATCACAAGCTTCAGATTAGATGTCAAAATCCTTTTTGCTTTGTCACAATTATGTGTAAATTCTGCAATTAAGGTTTAGTTTAACTTCAATCGATTGACTACTGTTGCGGTTTCAATTCCTGCCATCGCTAGTAATGTTTGGTAGTACCGGTACTAAGCATGAGGTTTGCTTGAATTGTAGCTAGGAGCTGGTACGTCATTGCCTGGAATTGTAGCTTCCAAAGTTGGTTCTGATGTTATCCTTACTGATAAATCGCATAATTCCGAGGTACGGAATAAGTACTTATTCTTTGTTCGTCCTTTTTGTTAATGAAAGTATAAAATGGGAATTAGTTAATTTCAATCTTAGATAGTATCATTTTGGTTACATTTAGTAATTGTATGAATCAACTTAAATAAATATCAGAACCGAGAGACTAATAATTTTAGTAATTTTAAATGTTTATGAATATTTTGGATTTTGTTACATCGCATTCAGTAGCACACTTAATCAAGGAAAATTTGTTACTATACTGTCTTACTCTATTCTTTAATGATTTTTACATCCTATTCAAGGGTTTTTAACCTCGTAGGATTTTGTTAACATTTTTTTCTTTAGTTGACAGGTTCTGAGCAACATGAGAAGCATTTGTGATCGAAACAAAGTGAACTGCCAAGTAATAACCCCACTTGCACTGATTGATAAGTTATTTCATAATTATTACATTTTTGGATAGTAGATTTGAATTTGTCGTTGTTTGCAGATATTAGCCCTTAATTGGGGAGAATGGGACCCCAACATTTTTTATCTGCACCCAAAAGTAATTTTAGGAGCAGATGTGCTATACGACACGGCAGGTTCAGCTTACAATTTCCATTTTACACCCTTGCCTTTTTTATTTTTATTGGAAACACATTTGAGCATTATTGAATCAAATGGAAGTTAACTATTTGTTGAATGGATTTTAGTTATTTTACCTATGGATGCGTATTCAACCAAATGGAAAAATTAATGCGCCTTTGTGTACAAATGTAGGTTTTGATGACCTATTTGCTACAGTTACTTTCCTGCTCAAAAACTCTCCTGAGACGGTGTTCATTACAACATACCATAACAGAAGGTTCCTTCTTCTTGTCTCAATTTTGAAGTAGTTACCGTGAAAATTACTGGATTAACTTTACCAGTTTAACTTTAAATCCTCCAATAAGCAAAACAGTGAAAATTATCAGAAATAAAAATGGGAGAATGGTATATAGGTTAGGTGTCAGCGATAGCGCATACATACCTAGTATTACCAGTACAAGACAAGTTTTGCACCACATCTGAAACATAGATTCAATAACATATTGAAGAACTTAATTACCAGAAACTTAAAGCTGAATATTTCTCATGCTTTTTAGCCTTGTATGTGTTAACTTTGCTTTTAACTAAAGTTTTGAGGGGGTATACTTGATATTTCAGTGGCCACCATTTGATAGAGATGTTGATGGTAAAATGGGGCTTGAAATGCATAAGATTAATCGACGGATTCTCATTCATGCCTCCTCAGAAAACTGCTTCTCTTCATGGAAACAATATTCAACTCGTAGAGATCACACTTGATAATTGATGGGTTTTCTAACTTTAGCATGAGTCAGGTTCCACATTCCACTAATGTTCCAACTAAAATGATTTTGTTCTTTGAGCTTCCTTCCCTTTTGGTGGAAAGGGAAATTAATGGTGAAGGCCAAGAGGCCGATGTTTAGTCACCGAAATGGATAGTCATGTTGGAGAAGTGGCAGGATTTTATTAATTGCAAGCAAGAACAGAATTTTGATCCTTTAAATCTAGGCAGCAAATAATTATATAGTGAGCTCTTAAAGTGACATTTGATTCTATTAACTAAAGAAATAGCAGAAACAAGCAAGCAGAATAGAAGAACTGTTTAGCACAATGGTGATCATCTCTGTATAGAGAGACACGGGTTCAAAATCCTACAAAAGACATTTGAAAAGAAATAAATGTCAGGATTAACGGAATCTCTTATAGCAAAAAAAAGAAGAAGAAAAAAGCAAGCATAATGGAAAAAGTTTCTATAAATAATACATGGCTGATGATTGTGAAGAGAAACAAACAGCTTCTTTAACTGGAAAAAAAAAGAATGAAATGCCCTCAACATACATTTTTAAAGAGGTTCGTTTTCTTATTTGCTTCAAAATCTTGTATGGTCAGAACTCAGAACTGTTTCAATAAAACGCTACAGGTCCACTTGAATCCCTAAAATGAAAAAAAGAGGAAAAGAAAAAGAAAACATTAGATTATGAGGAGGAATCTCTTTTTGTCAGGTAATAAAAAACTAAAATTATCTTCTGGACTTGATTAAGAACAAAGGTTATTTCAACAAAAAAACGACAGAAAAGGAAATTGATGAAATTAATAGAAATTTTTGCACCCTGCAATGTGCCACCGAACTGAAGCTATTTCAAAAGTCTTAAAAAAAATGTCATAAAAGGAAAATTCAATGCATGCCCCTAAAAAAAAAGGAATCACATACACAAGTTACTCTTTTATTAGAGGCCCTTCAATTATACATAATCCTCGTAATTGAGCAAAGAATCATTGAATAATTATTGCTACACAGTACATAGCCTTCCCCTATCTGCCTAGAATAACAAGAGAAAAAATAATACACAAGAAATGATAACTGTATTTTTTATCCGTCTCTTATTTACACTTCAAATATTTAAAATTAGGATACAAAATTTGGAGTGTAAAACCTAAATTTTGAAATATATATTTTTGAAAAATATTTATATTAATATTAAATACAGATAAATAAATACATAAAAATAATTTCTCTTAGTACACTTGACCATATTGAATTGAAATTATCAAGATCCATTTGAAATTGGGTCGGGTTAACGGGTGTGCATATCCATTACCCGCATCACTAACCACTCCATTCTTCTTTCTTCCTTTCTCTTTCATTTTCATCGCTCCTCTTTCCCAAATCTGAAGCACCAAAAAAGATGATCGTGTGCGTCGCCGTCGTCGGCCATCAGGTTTTCCCCATCTCTTACTTTCTCTCTCCTCCTTGATCCAACGCCTATGATCGAGATCTGATCTGATGATCTGGTGGTGAATTTTACAGAACAACCCCTTGTATCTCCAGAGCTTCACTGGAGCTGACGATGCGCTCAAGCTCCACCACATCGTGCACTGTTCGCTTGATGTCATCGATGAAAGAGGTTGACATTTCTTCTCACTTGCGAATTGCATCTAGGTCCTTAAATGACTGAGGCATGGGTTTATTTAATGGTACTTGAAGTTTATTCTACTGTTAGGGTTGAATTGATATTATACTGCCCCATTTTGGCATCAATTGGATTAAAGTTTGCTTGATCCGACCTGCCTGTTTAGTTTATATAATCTTTTTCGTGAATTGATGAACTTACGACCTGTGCTTTGACAAAATATACTACAATTGTTGACCGAATTGGAGCTGAAGCTTCATTTTTTGGTCAACTGGTAAAACTGAACCTTGAACAAACAATTTGTTGTTAATTGAAGTTAGTAACCCCATGTATTTACACATTTGTGCCCTCTATTTGCGGTACCAGGCTGCTTCTGTATATCATGACCGGTTAGGTTTGCAACAGGTTGTTACCAGAAGACTTTGGTATTTACTGATATGTCTTGGTACTTGCTACTGAGCTTAGCTGATTCAATATTGAAATCTGTGAATAAATCCTGGTAATTAGAATCTCAAATTAATCTTTTGCTGAAGCATTGGTAAGTTGTGAGGATCTGTATCTTTTTCTTTTTTCTTTTTCTGTTTTTTAGTTGTTACTTACCTATTTTTGTTTTGGCAGTAAATAACCCAAAGAGAAGTGCATCAACCTTGAATGAGACATTTCTAGGCCTGCTCTATCCCACAGAGAACTACAAAGTGTAAGTCTCCTTACTCTTCTAATATAATTAGAGATTGCAAAAGGTTCCTGTGTTTTACAGAAATTGTTGAAGGAGCCCTTATTTTTTTACATAAGTTGGTGAAATATTCCCTTTCAGTTTTCATTGCTGGATCTGAATAGCTTTTCTCACTCGTTCTTTGAAAATGTTCAAACAATAGCCATTGGGTTTATAATAAAGAATATGGGAAATAAAAACCTATTGTGAGCAATTAAGCATCGCAAGGTTTATAATAAAAGATATACTGTACGGGAAACTAAAAACCTGTGGTGAGCAATTAATAATCACAAGGTTTATTATAAAGGATATACTGTATGGGATAACCTTATGGTGAGCAATTAAGAATTGCAAGGTTTGGCTGGGGAACTAACATTCCTCCTGTACTGATGCTGATGGAATTGAGGGTGGCAATGTGATATATGAAGAGAGAGTTATTTTTTGTACAAATTTCATAACTGCAGTAGATCAATTTATTTTCTGTTTTTGTTTTTGGTTTATGGAATGCAGGTATGGTTATTTAACAAATACAAAGGTGAAGTTGATAATGGTAACAACTGACCTAGATGTGAAGGATGCTGATGTCAGAAGCGTATGTTGTCTCCCACACTTTTGTTATTGTTATTGTTGTTTAAAAAATACATTATTTGGTTTTGTTAGTCCCCGGAACAAATAAAATTTCTTTGGTTCTCATAGACTTCAGTTGTGCCCATTGGTACATGGTGTACTGGTACAATAGTACAATCTCCCTTTCTTATCTTGGTAGTTTGCACAAGTTTTGGTACTTGATTCTCATAGCTGTTTTATTCATTTTACATTAAAGACGATCTACTACCAATTTAACTAGTAACCACTCCATTCTTATATTATTTCAGTTCTTTAGGAAATTCCATGCTGCTTATGTAGATGCTGTGTCAAATCCGTTCCATGTGCCAGGAAAGAAGATAACCTCCAATAGCTTCTCTGAAAGAGTCGGTTCCATTGTCAAGTCGTTTGGGCCTTCCATGAGTCTTTAAACACACTCTCATTTTTTTTCCTGGTTTCCGTAAAATCTGTTTATTTTCGTGTTCTTTTGTTTGATCTATATATTACATAGTGTAGAATTGATTTGTACACTATTGAATGCTTGTAAGTTGTACCCAACCTGTTTGCCAATGGTTTTGAAATAGAGGTGTTTGAAAGGGTACATTTGGATAAGTTTATTTTAAATCTGTATTTCTTCTCTAATGTGGATAGTAGTAGTTGCAGAACTGGGTGTTTAGGAAAGCATGATCCTGAGCGTATGCAGAAATATATCCGACAATTCTGCTATATGAAAAAGATGGCAAATATTGTTCATAAATGGCTACTGGATTCGATCCAGATGCAGAAAGAATGGGGAACTGGGGTCTTCTAACGTTCATTGGATCATATTTTGATCTAATGAGTAAAATCACCGTTAGATTATTAAATATGATAATTTGTACGATTATTCAAATATGAAAGTGAAATTTTATGCGAATTTTAATATCATCGAATGGTTATTTTGTTTATACGGTCAAATTTTGGTTAAAGTATTAGAATTTCTCCACTTCCAAAGAAGGGGGCTATGCTAGGAGCAAATGTTGAGAGCTGGGCCAAGGATATTGGGCCTAATGGAAATAAATTATTCTCTGGTCCAGTAGAGGAGCTAAATTTAATTCAATATATAATTTGACGATATTTTTGTTCGTCAATGTCATTTTGTTTTGTTGACGAGTATTTCTTAAGGGCACCAAATTTGATGCATAATTTGTAAGAAATGGTTAGTAACTGAACCATAGTCCGTACCAATTTATGTAATTGAGGTTCTAAATTCCAACTAAAAGGAAGTTTAACCATACTGTATTTTATCTTTCTCTCTTTGCAGTTACATGAAATGCTTACATGGATGGTGGAGAGAATTAATGATATAATTTTTTTTTTCACAAACAAAGACACTGTCTGACTGTAATCCGTTGGAAATCATCCAGAGTACAGGGACAAAATAAAAAGACTGCTTTAGAGCTCTCCAAAAAAACAAATCCTTGCACTATAAGCTATAAAAACAAAACTGAGATTTGGCTCTCTTTCTTTTTACATGGTCTAGCAGTTGGTTTTTTTGCCTGTAGCAAATTAATGAACACATAAATGACTTAATTATTTCAGTTTTATCTTCTTATTGACTAAAAAATAAATAAAATTGTATGGTTCAAGTAGTAAAAAAGGATCCAACAGTTCAGACTCGATCGAGAGATAATTCATATATCGAAAGGGAATCAGGAGTGTGCTTTATTTAATTCTCGTCCGCCGGAGAAAGGGAAATCAATAACGATATATTTAACTAAACATTGTTAAACTAATTAATATTTAGTTGAAATAATGGATGTGGCCATTGGAGCCAAGTTGGTGGTTGAAGTGGTGGTGGTGATTATGAAAGTAGTGTTGTTGTTGTTGTTGTTCGGCAACGGCGACATTGTTGTTTGTGATGGAACAATCTTCCTTGGACTGTTTCGACTCCGACCAAATGTTGTTGTTGTCGTTTCTAGGATCACGTGTCACCTCGAGAAGGGAATCCCTCACTTGTTCCGCTTGCACCAATTCATTATCTCTTTTCTGCATTGTTCAATCAATGCAATAATACGTCTCAAAATTTAAAACTCGATCGGATTGCATTGTGCTAAAAGGAATTCATGATCGGTTGCATATATATTATCATGGAATTGCTAGTTCTATTACAATTGCATTTAACTTAACAAATTATTTTTTTAAGATAAAGATGGGGCGTCGCAGGGTCAAAATCCGGATAGAGATTTTTTACAGATATTTAAAAGTTAGATAATTTAGACTTCTATTTTGTCTCAAAAAAAAATTAAACATTATTAAAAGTGGACTTACCGTAACTCGGAAAACATGCAAGACGAGAGTCTTGTAAGTAGTGACATTGGCGTTGGTCACTTCTAAACCTAGGGCTGCCATGGCCTCCATCAACCTGACAAACCCGCCTCTTTTTCGCTCGCAAAGCACTTGCATGAAGAACTCGTTTCCCTCAACTTGCCTCACCTCTACTTGCGGCTGCTCATTCCAAACACAAGCTTCAATTTCCATAATTTATGGGGACCTTTCTCAAAGATTTATTTGAATTACAGGTCAGGAACAGTTTACAAATGTATTTTTCTAATATTAACAGGAAAATCACCTCGCTGCATCGAACCTAGTTTGCCTATCATAAATTTTGATAATTTGACAACAAAAAAATCAACCAAAATATGAGGCATGTATAAAAATTTCAACTTTCCAGTGTAAAAAAAGAAAAAAAAAATGTAAGGCACCTTTGTTGGTTATATAACACCTTAGAAGTTATCCAGTAAATTCTTACAGAAGGGAGAAGATCTTTCAAAAACAAGAAAAAAAGAAGAAAGAAATTAAGAGAGACACGCACCTCCATCTCAAGCCCTCCTTCCTCATTACTCGAGAGTTGGTCTCGGCTTTTCTTTGTTGGCTCTGTAGAATGCTTAGCGTCATTTCCATAATTTGGTGCATCCTCGCCATTCAAGTAAATATTGTGCTTCGGCATCTGATCTCCTTGGCAATTGCTGTTATCGTCACTTCCTCTGGCAGCATCTTCGTCGGGGCTGGCCTCCTCCAGCTCATCCTGCAGGTCCTTCACCTCTTTCTGTAGCTCGTTTATGTAATCTATGGCGTCTCCTAGTATCGATGCTCGATCCATCTTCAAAAGAAAATTGATAGGAAAAGGCAAAACATGCACATGTTATTATATATATAAGTTCACATTGTTATTTAATTTCTTCTAATATCTACATGATATATACTTGAAATTGAATGGTTCTAGCATATTTCAGAGGTAAAAATATTCATAGATAATTGTAATTAACCATTGGACACAACTTGCTGTTCTCTCGATTAATTGAGAGAGAACTCTTGGTATATTATTGTTGAAAGATATTTTAACTACTATATATTATGAAAACATATTCAAAAGCTATGTGAAAAATTTACTGTTGAACACATATATATGTGAATGTACATGTTTCAAACGCTCACCAAATTAATAGGACCCAGCAAATTAAAGGAGATTAGTGATGAACCTTGGTAATCTTCGGTACCAAAGACCTTAACATGTAAAGCCGATCATTCAGCTTCTTCCTTCTCTTCCTCTCGGCAACAAGGTTCTTCGAATGGTGCCGCTTGCCCCCTTTTCCTCTGACCGTTCTTCCCTCATCTTCATCCTCCTCACCTCCATCGCTTCCGTCTGATGCAGAGTCCACATGATCGATCCGTACCGTATCAGCTTCAAACCTCGCTAGTTCTTCTGTGGGGTCCACCATTTGATCGGTGATTAGTGTGTCAACTACAGTGTCTTCCATGCCTAGTTGAGGTGCAAAGAGACGGGATTGGTCAATCGACATGTCCCATGAGAAATTTTGTGTGTCTGTTGCAACCCCCACCGATTGCCAGGATTGACTACCGAGATATTCAGCACTAGGGTTTTCGCTGCTCATTGCCATGGTGCACTGAGACATGATGAAATCTAGGGTTTGCTGATCCTCGTCCATCTGTTAGATAGAAGAAATTAGCAATTAATGTGCTGTTAGTTAGTGATAAGCTAGCTATAGCATGTAGATTTCCAGGGGTGCAACTTGGGGTTATTTAGAGGAGAAAGAGGAGGAAAAGAAAGATTGTTTGTTGCGTTTTAAATTGGAAACTTTGGTAAGGTCCTGGTTGTTTGCTCATCAAAATAGTGTGTGACCAATAACACTACCCCCAGTAATTCTGACAAACATTTAAAATAAGTTTATACTTCTTAATTAGTTTTTTATTTATATAATACAATTCTACCAGTAATATATAGTTTCTTTGACAACTAATATTTTGATAAACTTGACAATTATTTTGTAAATAATTTCAAAATAAATCTTAAAAAACTTAAAAATAAAAAAGTTACAAATATATTTTGTGACTTATAGATTGATTATGTTTTAATTTTTATGCAATTTGAATCATTTGATATTTGATCATAAATTATTAAATTTTAGACCATTGAAAATTTCATGTAATTTTGATTGTTTTTGTTGGAGCACCAAATGATACTTCAATTAAATAAAATTTGAAACACAATCAATTCATAACTTCAAGAATATGTCTACAAACTGTTTTCTATTTTTAAGGTTTAGTTTAAAATTATTTGAAAAATGATTATCAAGGTTATCAAAATATTAGTTGTCAAAAGATCTCTCTTCTTTTAAATATATTGAAAAATATTTGGGAGATATCATTGTTGATGTCATCATTGATATCGACTTTATTATTCATGTAAAATTAGTTATTATTCATATTAATAATTTTATTATGCAACTTATTTTGCACATTATTTTATTATTCAACCACTAATATAAATAATAACTCACTTAAATTGAATAATAAAAGTTTTGTACATACAAATAAGTTGCATAATAAAATCGCTAACATAAATAATTACTCATTTAATCTGAATAATAAAATTAATATCGAAAACGATATCAATGACAGTATTCGTATATCAGCTCCCTTAAATATTATCATATGGTTTCATATGGGTACATGTAATTAAAAAGTGACAACATAAAGGATGTATTTATTTTAGGTGGCATTAGAAAAAGCTGAAACCACTTCTGTTAAGTGGTCCAACTGCCAGTTGAGGCAAAATTCTTAGAAAAAAGCATATCTGACATACAAAAAACAATACTTACATATTTGGAGGCAAAAAGCTCCACAAGACCACCTGCTACTGGTACGAAAAGCCTTGTTTTAGTACCGATTTCATCCTGCCAAAGATAAAAATGTTTGAGATTTGTCTTTTTTTCATGGCCTACAGAAACTGTATCATTCAGTGAAATGTTATAAGACATTATTAAATAACTTCATAAGCGAATGTATATATAGTTGTGTTGGTATGATTTAATAAAAGAAATCTAACATTAATTTCTTATAGACATGATAAAATGTTGGGATATAGTAAGATTATTCATTCTGGTACAAGAATATGAGAAATCTACACATCAATTTCTTCATCTGTATTTATTGGGTTGAAAATGCAAAAATGTAAACAAATTAAAAGAGATTTTATTAATTGTGCACAGACCATGAACTAAATATATAAAATAGTAAGATTTGAATTTGGTACGGAATAATATTAATTGCACACACGCAGAGACAAACTAGAAATTTAGGTCTCTATAGAGAGAAAGAGAGAGGGATGAGAGAGCTAACTTCCAAGGTTGTTTTTTGCCAAATTGGTTGATTTGATAACAAGGCCTGTGCATGAATCCTACAATCAAAAGCAAAGAAATTAAAAGCGTTTGTGATTGACAGATATTTTATATTGACACAGGTGGCATCAATAGTTTCAGTAATATGGCAAGCATTTTTACAAAAAAAAAAAAGGTAATATAGCAACTATTTTCTTATCTTTTAAACCAGTTAACATTGATTTTCATAACATGCTTTCAATTAGAAAATATTTACATTAACCATTGGACATAAATATTTTGCAAGTTCTTTTTTTTTTTGGAATTAATCATAGTATTTTGCATTAATACCTTTTCAAATTACTTCATCATAAAAATAACAAAACTAGGAGCAATTGATCATATATATATATGCATGCATGGAGCTTAGGATCAAAAGAAATTGCTAGGGAATAAATATGAAACAAGAAAAATTAGATGAACACATAATCAATACCCGAGAGATGAATCCAACGGGATGGAGAGAGGGAGTTGGCGCAGCGCATCGCAGGAGCTCATCCATTGATGGTGTAGCTTCAAATCCCTGCATTCCGTTTCTATGCGAGCGGCCACAGAACCACTTACATCGAACAGCGCCTCTACGTTGCTCATCAGCAGCGCCTCCGTTCCGCTGCAACAGCATCCCGTCCATTCCAAAAATCTAATCAGCACAAGATACATAATCAAACAAGATTTCATCAATACATTATATATATATATATGCTCTCAAATCAACAGGATAAAACATGAGAATACATAGAGACCTTTGATCAGGAGATAACTTCCAGTGAATACAATAGTCCCATCCAGTGGGACCCACTGTCAGAGGTCTCAAGAACTCCACAATGTGGGTAGAGAAAGAGACCTTCATTTCTCCTCTCAGGTTACTGTGATACTTAATAGTTTCTCTCTCACACAATCAGACCTAATATATAAAAGAACAAACAAGAAATATACGTATATTAATTTATATAGAATAAATCTTTTTGGATATCAGAAAAATAGCTCTGTAACGGTACATGTCCTGTGATGAAAAGGGAAAAAGATTCTTTCTTTGGCATTATACTCTTTGAAAATACGCCAATATTGCACCCCACAATGTGTACCCAAATTCTTTAATTTGTCTCACTTTGGAAAAGATTTAATAATAAATAGACTGCCAAGCAACACGAGCTTGCAGAGAGATATATGATCATATAATTATCAGGAAATAAATCAACTAAAACTATACTTTAAAAATCATAATATTTTCCATGAGAAAAATTAACATACTATTTTAGTTCTCATGAGATTAATTTCTTTTAACAAAATAAACTATGCTAGTAGTAAAAATTAAATCAAGTACTTCAATTATTCTAAATTAATAAACTAAAACGCAGAATGACAATATTCTAAAGCAAAATTGTTTCGAATTTGAAACTGTAACCAACTAATTAAGCGATTTTAAAGTGGAGCAGAAATCATTGTACATTCTTTCTAAAATTCTCCTCCCCAAGCCTGTAACTTTCTTCTTGACTAATAAAAAGATTAAAGTAGGTGATTGTTCTATTTCAAAAAAAAAATGGAGCAGAAATAAGGACATATATAAGTTGTGTGGAGAAGCATTTCTGTGTTATTGGATTAAGTGTAATAAATGTGAAAAGTCTGCATTATTTGGAGTCCAAATTTGGAATCAAATCCTTCTGGAAGAATGAGTCAGAGACTCCTTACACATTTGTCTCAAAAAGGATCCTTCTTTCTTTTTTTTAATCTCTACTTGTATGTATGACCTCTTTGACTGTACTAAAACCAATAAAATAATTGAAATAATGGGCCTAGAGAGAGAGAGAGAGAGAGAGAGGCATAGAGAGAGAAAGAAAGAGTCAGCTGATGGGTATAGGTAACTGTAACAGCATCCAAGATTATTTAGGGTTCATGACCTTCTCCATTCAAAATAGTAATATATCATACTATATAGAAGGTATGTATATATTTATCATATTATAAGACAATGTAATGCCAGAAACAAACTGATTTTCTAACCATATTTTCATATTTTTCATGCACAAGAAAAAAGAGGAATTCTTTCAATCAAAGCATAACAAGATTTTATGATATATATATATATATATATACTGGTTAATTAATTAGCATGTCCTTTTTTAAGTTTGTTTAGTTCAAAAGCATAATGGAAATGGATAGCTATGGCTTAGTTCCAAATGGAGAAGAGAAAAAACAAAGATCTACCTTACAAGACTGAGCATCATACCTCCATGTGTTTCTCTGAAAGGAAACCCAGTTTGTTCACATGTTGAGAGAAAAAAGAATGAGAGAATGAGAGAAGCAGATGAGAGATGAGATGATGAGATTATCATCAGTAGTGTGATGACACATATATTTTATAATGTTTTGGAGAGGTTGTTATGAGTAGGTAGATTACAATAAAGTTATGACTACCACAGAATTAATTCCTCTCTCCTTTTTTAAAATTTTTATTATTTTTATTATTATTATATATTACTATATATTATTAGTATTATATTATTTTCAAAAAAGAAGCAGTATCTCTCTCCATATTAGATTTTAATAACAATGAGACCTCAAGAAAAGTTGCAAGGAAATAAGATGCAATACTCAGAGAACAAGCTCATAATTAAACAAGGCCTCTTTTTCAAATGGGGAAAAAATAAAAATAAAATAATAGATGTAAATCATAAACATATCCTAAATTTATAACTATCTAGGCCCAAAATTTTGAACTAATTAAGGTCCTCAATGGACTTTGATATTGGTATATTTGCTTGGATTTGGGCCTAACTTATATATTTTGGTGCTTCCAAATCATAGCAAAATAAAATCATACTACAATAAATGAAACCATACTACTAGAATATGTTTTGCATTGTTTGAATTGCATGTATGTATGTAGTTAAAATGGACTCCAAAATCTCTATGCCACATTAGGCCTTCAATTTGTTTCTCTGGACTTGAAAAGTTCAGTACTGTTTTGGGCTCAATTTGAGCTATATTTCTATACCATCGTTGACGTAGTTGTCGATACCGATTTTATTATTCATATAAATAATAAATTATTATTTATATTAACGATTTTATTATATAATTTATTTTATATAATATTTTTATTATTTAATTCAAATATCATTAATTTAAAAAATAATTCACTTAAATTGAATAATAAAGATACGGTATAAATAAGTTGTATAACAAAGTCGTTAACATAAATAATAATTCATTTAATCTAAATAATAAACTCCATATCGAAGATAATATCAACAATAATATTAATATATCAGCTCCATATTTCTTAATACTAAGCAATAATTAAGCATCCTCAAAACAATTGAAAAGGATTTAAAGATGCCGACAATTTTAAGTTTGTTTAGACATGACATCTGAACTCTCTTGGATGGCTGAAAGAGAGAGAAAAAAAGAAAGAAATAATTCAATCAATCAATCAATCAGTCTGTCTGTCTGTCAAATTTTGTATGCCATTTGCATTTTGGATAAGAATTATGATTTTATTGGAAAAGTAAGTTTTGGTTGTTTGGCACTTACCAGAGACAAATTGTACCATTTGTATCTACTAGATTTGAACATTGTCTAGGATTTGAGGAAAAGGAAGCTTTATTCCTATTTTGGGTAATGCACCAATAAAAGAGACACATCAGATTGATGGAATTATTTATAATATTTATATTTAATGGAGAGTTGATATGTAAATATTATAATTAATATCAATTTTATTATTTATTATTATTCAAATTAGATGAGTTATTATTTATATTGATGATTTTATTATGAAACTTAAGTGAGTTATTATTCATATTAGTGGTATTTGAGTTAAATAATAAAAATATTATAAAAAATAAGTTATATAATAAAATCGTTAATATGATTAATAACTCAATGAATAATGAAATCGGTATCGATTATGGTATCAATAATGATATATCCAAAATATTTTCCTACTTAAAATATATACAAATAAAAAGAAATATGGTCACAAATACAGTTAGCTTCCTGAAAAGAAATAGCAAGATCTATATTTTTAGTTGTATGTATTTATGTGCTTGTTTGGTAAAATAATAAAGTAGAAAAAAATGAAATTTAAAATAGATTTATGTTTCACACTATTTCAATCACTTTCAGTAAGGTTGAAAAAGTCAAATAATGAGAAAGTGGGAAAAAAAATATAAACAAATGAATCAATTTCATATATTAGAAGAGATTCCTTCTCTACTCAACCTCTTTTATAGAATATAAAATTAACTTTTTTTAATTAGACATGGCTATCCTTCTTAATTGGATTTTGAGTATGTAGAAAAAAAAAAGGAGATTTTCACGGGTTTGAATAAATAAGGGAGCTGATATACAGATATCGTCATTGATATCATAATTAATACCGATTTTATTATTTAAATTAAATGAGTTATTATTTATATTAACGTCTTTATTATACAACTTATTTGTACAGTACTTTTGTTATTCGACTTAAGTAATTATTATTCATATTAGTGGTATTTGAATTGAATAATAAAAATACTTTCAAAAATAAATTGCATAATAAAATCGTTAATATGAATAATAACTCATTTTATATAAATAATAAAATTTGTATCGATTACAGTATCAATGGCGGCATCTCTATGGCGTCAATGGATACGATATGGGTTGGGTGAGGGTATTTTCATATCAATATCCGTTTAACATTAATTTTACCCATATCATATCCTTACCCATTAATTTTATCCTTACTCATTAAGATTTATAGGTATCAAACGAATAACGGGTAACTATCGAATAATTTGAAACTTACATAATTTTAAAAAAAATACAACAAATAAATAAACACGTTACTTTAAATACATCATATTACTTTAAATACATCATATGCATAATAAATATAAAAATTATAATTATCAGTTCCGTTATCTATAGAAGAATATAAATTTAAATGTCACATAAATCAACATTGTCTTAAATTAGACTATAAAATATTTATATATATAAATCATTCTAACAACAACAACAACAACAATAATTAGTAATTATAATGATAATATTTATAATGACAATGATATTATATATTATATAGTTAAATATATAATTAAAAATTATTATATATATATTATCTTATATATTATTTATTTTATAAGATAACGGATATGAAATAGTTTTTACCCACACTCTTATTCAATAAGTTAACGAAATGTTTTCTTATTCACACTCTTACCCATTAAGTTAACGAAATTTTTTTTTATATATACTCGTCTTATCGAATACAATATGAATAGAATAAATGAGTAAAAGAGTTTCATTGACAATCTTAAATATCTCCCAAACATTTTCCAAAAAGTAACTACACTTTAGCAAGCATTTGCAGCCGCCACATTGGACCTAGAGAAAAAAAAACAAACAAGTTTTGATTTCCGTGGTGGAGCCCACGCTGTCGCCTATGAGAAATCGCCACGTGTCCTACGCTGAACAACGGGATGATTTCTGACCGTGTGATTTTGACAAGTGGACAACAGGAGCGGAATCCAACAATTCGGTCTCAGAATTTAATGCCTCTCTCTATTTTCCATGATCTTCTGTTACGGAAAATATGCTTCCAACGGTGTTGCGAGTGTGTGTAGTTTGGTGATATTTCTGTTGATAGTTTGTAATTTTTATATGCTTGTGATAAATATAAACATAGAATAATAGGGATCCACAGCTCTAGCATCATCAATTTTATTATTGTTGGATCACGAGTCTGTATCGTGATCAGAATTGTGATGGTAGAAACTTGTTACACATGATCTCAACTGTTTAATTAGGACCAGACACATACGAAACAATGTGATTTTCAATTTTTTTAAGAAAATTTTTTGTGTATGATACACAATAAACGATGAAAATTGCAAGCACCACTTCACTAAAAAAAAAATATGAATGTGAAAAATTCGTGGTTTCATTATTTCATTATAATTTTGTATGCTATTTCTACTTAAATATTTGATGTTTATCAATTAGAAAAAAATTTGTATATTTAGAGAAGTGGTAACAATATTTTTTATCTGTTTTCTTTACTTATATTCTAAGTATTTAAAACTATTCAATATAATTTCTAACTTAAATTTTAAATTATATATTTTTAAAAGAGAAATTATACTTACACCTCATATTTTGTACTACTTATCTGCATAATAAAAATATTTATACTAAATAGATATTTTATTTATATATAAAATTATAAGTGTTTATAGATAGTATAGAAAATATTTATCATTTTTTTTTCTAAATGATCATAAAAAATTGAAGTTCAAAATTTTATTACACAAATATAAATACAGTTTGTATAACTTTTAATTCTAATAATATAAGATACAAATATTTTTATTATTACATATAAATATTTTCTAAAAAATATAAATATATTTAAAATATAAATAAAAATTCCATTTATAAAACGTAATCACTATTTTTTTTAAAAAAATATTTATATATTAAATATAAATTAAAAAAATTTTAAAATGTGAGATGATAAAATAATTTATTTAATATTTATAGGAGGAGCCGGGGCCCCTCTACTCTATATATGAGCCTATATGAGCAAACAAACAAAACAAAACAAAACAAAAAAAGAAAGAAAAAAAAAAAGAGAATTGAGTCAAGCTTAAGCAGCATAGACATCACAGAGCGCTGGTACGGATCCCCAGCAATCACATCTCAAAAATGTACCCTGCATTCATGCCACAACAAAATTGCACCCAAAAACATATTACAAAAATAATAATAGTAAGAGGGGTATATATATATATAATGCATCACTAGTACTATTTTTTTTTTTTTGCACAAAAAATATATAAGTCTTATCACATCTCGATTTCATGCCATTTCTGTCTAGGCCATCCCTTGTTCCCTGGTTCTGCTACAATTACACCAATCAAATATGGTAGTGATATAGTGCCTCCTTGTTACGTGCAACAATGAACTTAAAATACAATCTAAATATTCCCTGGAATTCACAAATGCACAGTTAGGTGAAATCATGTTTTTGTCTGTTTATGTTGTTCAAATTTGTAATATATAGATGGAGTTAAAATCTTTCTAATTGTGCTATGTGAAACATGTCTAAAAATAGTGAATTACTTGACGTGTGTACTATGTGTTATGTGTTGGTACGGGTATATTTAAACACGTGTTGATATAGCAAGTCACATGCCGATGATTTTATATGTGTTGTATCTGATGTGTTTGAATAGTGCAGATCATCCAACAGGTATATATAAGAGCACGTCACATGTTAAAAAAGTGTGTTGGATGTTTTTGGACACGACATATTAGTACGTGTTAATACGTGTAAAATTTGAAAAAAAATGTTTAAAAATCTGAAAAAGTCAAGAAAAATAAAAAAAATTCAAATTCAATTCAAATTTTCAAATTCAATTGACATATATACCCCTCTCTTGAGTCCTAAATCCTGTTCAAATGTCCACACCCTAAATTCAAAATTTCAAAGCTCCACATGCTCGATCCATACTTGCCAAGCACGCTTCCCATGCATGTTACTTGTGCATGCTCGTGCCGTGCGTGATATGTTGTTCCCTGTGCCATGCGTGACGTGTTGAAACAATGCGGAATCTCAGATACGCACATTTAACGACACTTCACGCGAACACATGGATACGTCACATGCAAAACATGTGTCTGTAATGTGTTTACTCATGTGTGCTGACATGTCTGACACGTCTAGTAATTCACTACTTACAAGAATCTAAAGGGATTGACAATATTTATTTTAACAATTTTGATAATGAATTTTAATAAAAAAGAATCAAATAAATTGAAAATAAAAAAGTAAATTTATAGACATATTAATAATCTAACAATTAAATTTTATATAATATAAATATTATTTTATGATATATCAAGAATCACCAATATCAAATCATTAAAATTACAATTCATCTGTTTATGGTAAAATATACGCTAAATCTCATCAAATATTATATAAATATGATATGTAAATAATACATATCTTATAATACTATCTTTCAAATTAAAAAATAATTGGTTACAAATTCAAGTTCCTATCTGCTACCATTAAAAATCATATCACTTTTTCTATCATTAATTTTAAAATTTAATTTAAATAATACAAATTTACTTACAAAAAAATATTCTTTCACTTATAATTTATTAAATTCTACTTATCATCATCTCATAACCCAACCCTACTGTTCAAAAACTTATAAGACACCACCATATATTAAATTAATGAGGCAAACACAAAAACCAAGATTGCAACACAACACAGTAGGTGTGTTTAATAGCTTGTGTGTGTGTGTGTGGGGGGGGGGGGGGGGTTGGAACTGGTACACTACAATTTGGTTCCCATCTAAGCTTCCACATCAACAGACATAAATCAGGTCTCTAATTTATTGCAAACCAAATTCCCACTGTGCTGCTCCATGATTCCACCCCCCAGAACTCATAATCCAAAGAGCAGAAAATATTTAATGGGTAATGACCAATGGATACTGGTGCACTGCTTCCAGTTTTTATCTGGTTTTTGGAAATTTCTTAATTGATTAATGTACCGGGTTTTACATGTCTCTGGCTGCTAGAGTAGAGAATCTCATAATACTTTCTCAAAAAAAAAAAAAATTTAAGTATAGGATGAGAATTTTTTAATGATTAATGACTTTGACAATGTGACAACTGTAAAAAATAATTCATATATTTAGAATAAGATATAATTTATACATTATGCATATTATATATATATATATATATATATATATATATATATATATATATATATATATAATGATGAAATTTTATGAAATTTTTATCATTCATCGAATGATATGAAATTTATAACGGTTTATATTTAATTACATTTGATGGATAATCAAATGATTTTTAATTTACATAAAAATTAATACACAATCAATTTAGAAAGCGTTATCGTAGTCATCAAAATTATTACTTATCAATAAATCCCCTTCCATAATTATATATGTTGGTACTCCTAACCTGACAGGTAATATATACTTGAAATCTTAAGAAAATGTTATATTTAGGATTTGCTTCAAATTCCTTTATTGCTTATGTAATTTTGTTATTCTATTTAATGAATATTCTCACATTGAATAATGAAAAAACCACCTCTACATTTAAATATTGTCAAAAAAAAAAAATACTGTAATGGGTCTAATTAGACCCCCCCCCCCCCTGAAATGTAATATTCTGAAATCACTGTAGAATGTGTATTGCCCATTGAATACTGTATACTTGGTTGTAGATTATTTCTCCATACAGTGCTTCAGAAAAAGTACTGGTAACACCAGAAATAACCTAGATTGGAATGGTATGAAATCTAAGAGAATTCACATTCGAAAAATGAATGACGTAATTAAAGCGCAATTCAATTTAGAATTACTTGAAACCCAAAACAATTAAAACACATACCCCTCGATTTCTGGGTTCATATTATTAAAATCTATGTCAACAAAAATATTATAGTTTTGAAAGGGTCCGTTTAATTTAAACAACTTAAATTTAATTATAAAAAATATTTTTTATTTATATTTTTAATAGATCCTAAATGTCAAAGATCTAAAAAAAATTATGACACAGAAAAAATATAACAGTGGATGTGAATCCCTCAATTGCTACCCTCCAATAATGAAAACAACCCTCTGTATTTAAATTGCATATAGTGTATCATGCCGATTATAATATATGACATGAATAATTTTAATGTATATCTAATTTTTATAGTGTATCTAATTTTTACGATATATTTTTATGAGAAATATTATTTAAATTTAATATTAAAATCGTAGATGTGTTTCTAGTTATTTAGAGAGAATGTGTATTAATTTAGAATCAATTTAGAATTTGATTGGTCATTCATTATAAAATCATTAAAATTTCACCGTTAAAATTTTAAAATTATTTGATGGAAGGTAAAATCTCTTTCAAACTGATTCAAATTTGATATACATTTTATCTAAATAACTAGAAACACATTTATAATTTTGGTTTTAATTTGAGCAATATTTTTCAAAACGATATATCGTAAGAGTTAAATATATAAATTAGATGTACGTTAAAATTAATCAATATAACATAGCATGCATGCTAAAACCCTAAATTATGATTAATTATGCAACATATATAGTGTTCCCAACACAATCATGTTGGATTGGACGACTCAGTGGGGAAAAAACATATTCTGCCAATAATAATAAATTGACACACTTGTCCATATTAACATAGTTTCCGAATAATACCAGCATTATACTCGTACTATTCTTTTTCAGCACATCCTTACATTATTTCAGAATTTGTCGAATTATAAGAATAACTTACTATTTTCCAATATTAAAAATAAAATTTATGAAAATTTTTATGCATTTTACAAAATACTAACATTTGATACAATATTAATATTATAAAATAAAAAAATATTTTTGCACTATAAATTTCACGCTCCTTATCTGCATTCCAAAAATATTCATATTTAATATAGTTATTATTTATATTTATTATTAAATGTGGTTATACCTGATATGTAAGGTGTTTATTACTTTCCATTTTTTTATTGATCATATAAAAATTGAGGTTAAAATCAATGTTAAATAGTTTAAAATATATATTTAAAATTTTTTATCTTACTAATATAAAGTATAAAAAACATAAATATTTTTCAAAAGACATAATTAAATCTAAAGTGTAGATAAATAATATAAATAATTAATACAGTTATTCCTCTTTGTATAAAAAAATACTTTTAAATTATATCCGAATTACGAAATTCTAACCTTCATAAAATGTGAATCATGCATGAATCACGAACATGTCTTTATGCACTTGCCTGTTATAAAATTTTGATGGTCATATAGTCATAGAGGATCCTTTTTCTAAATAGGATTGAAGTAATTTAGTAAACCAAACAGTTGCAAGTACATGCACTCACATGAATCCTCTGTTCACAATTGTACCTCAGTTTTCAAAGTTTATCACTGTGCACATCACCTATTATACAGTGCCTGGTGCTCTATTAGGTTTTTCTTCCAATTTATTTCTCTTTTCAACAATGTTTATTTTTTTTTTTGGGACTTTGTATCTGTAATCTAAAGCTAGCTTTCTAGCTTTTTTATATATGGATCATCTACTAACAGTGCCAGATAAAGCCTCTGAGTTGGTGCTTTAACCATTGGTGCACTCATTTTGTACCTAAATTTTTATGCTATTTGAGTGCCTCCATGAAAGTCACAAAAGGGGTTGGACCAAAAGAAAGCTCACTTCAAGAAAAAGGATTCATATCAGCTATAATATTTTCTTTTAATGATATAAATATGTTATAATTCTTTAGGTTTATAATATCTAAGATTTATTAAAAATATAAATAAAAATTTTTATAGTTAAATATTAATTGTTTAAATTAAATCGGACCGTTTAATATTTATGATATATTTACTGTCCTAAATTGTAATAGTGACAAAAATGGATCCCAAGAAAAGAATTGCCTAAGCAAAGAGCAAACTATATATCTTTAATTCAAATAGGAATGAAAACAGATTGAATACGGGTCAGATAGTGCTCAAATTATATCCATATCCGTTTTCAATTTTCAGATACGAATACAGATATAGATATAGTTAAATATGAATACGGATCGAATATTAAACGGATACGAATATGGATTGAATAATAAGTAAATATGAATACGAATATAAATACAAATATATTTTGATTATTAAAATAAATCTTACATAGAAAACACATTCAATGCATAAAATGATGCAAATTTTTTTCATAGCAAGTTTTTTGTCACAAAATATACATTCTGTTAAAAAAATTGAGTAATTATCATCATACCTCTAATAAAAATATACTAATAAATAACATTCTTTCATCAAAACATATCAAATTTTGAAAACTATAAAAACTATATTTTACTATATATTAATCACTGTCATTGGATGTATAAGGAAGATATTGTATCAATTTTTTTTAAGCTTCTTGAAAAAGCATACATTGATTAGAAAATTAAAAAAATGTAAATAGGCCGGGAGGAAGTTTCTTGAAGAAGCACATTGAAATTATAAGATTAGAAAAACTAATAGTGCTCTATAAATTTTAGTTGGCGGTCCAAACTAAAACCCCGTAGAAAGTAGTAAATGGATTGGTTATATAGGAAACAAATATCCAAAAGATTCATTTTTGTGGATACATATAATTATTCATATTCGTATCCGAAAGTAACAAGTAAATGAATAATTATTTGTATCCATATCCGAAAGTAATAAGTAAATGGATAATTATCCGTATCCGTATCCGTATTCAAAAGTAATAAGCAAATGAATAATTATTTATATCCGCCTTTCAAATTTAAAATTATATATGTATTCATATCCGTATCCGTATCCGCAAAATTCGAATACAGATGGATAATATCCGATCCGTTTTCATTTAATGGATTGGTTATATAGAAAACGGATATCTGAAAAATTCATTTTTGCGGATATGGATAATTATCCGTATCCGTCTTTTAAATTTAAAATTATATCCGTATTCGTATCCGTCTGACTTATATATGTATTCGTATATATATCCGTAAAATATCCATATCCGAATATCCGTATCTGCAAAATTCAAATACGGGTCCGAATACAGACGTATAATATCCGATCCGTTTTGATCCCTAAATTCAAATGACATGCAAAAAGAGAGAGAGGTCTAAAAAGGATATCATGGCAAGTTCTAACATTTGGTGCTTTCATTTTTATGTTATATTTGATTAGAGCATTAATACAATTCTTATTATTCACTCATATATATATATATATATATATATATATATAAAGTTAAACATAAATAAATCAAAAAATCATAAATAAAAACGCAATATTTGAAAAATTGAAGAGAATTTAAATACTCTCTCATAATGGTAAGAATTAATGCACAAACTTCACCATGTAGATAGGAGGAATTTGCGTGCTGAATTTCTGTGGCATTATTATTGCAAAAGATACTACTTATAGAATGTCGCATGTTTTAGCCATTAATATATATATTTTCGACTAAATAAAAAAGATAATTTTTAGAGGTTCAATTGACATTATGCGTAGATCTTGATACAAATTGAACGATATGTACGAAATTTAGTATATAATTCACTGCATAACATATAAACCGTTCAAAATTAACAATTCTTAATACAACGCCAAGCAGTATTTAAATTGTATAAAACTTATTTGTTAACCTATCTATATGTAAATAAAATACTATATATTTATTTTTTAGTGTTTTTTGAAAATTCAATGATAATATTACCGAAATGACAATTATCAAATGATCGCCAGTAAAAAACATCAAATTTTGATACCCAATATCAGTGTACTAATTATTACAAACACACTATTAACTAAAACTAATACTATCTTACACTAACTAGATCAATTAACAATTTTCCTCATAAGAAAAATAACAAAGAAACAAAAACAACATTACAAAGTAAACAACAGTGAAACTATTCAATTTAATAACAAAAAGCCATCACAACAGTTGCAAAAAGTTGCTGACAAAACACAAATCAGGTACTCAGAATAGGGCCAATTTCTGTGCCAGACCCAAGGAATCCTTCCTCTTCCTCCTCCACCTCTTCTACTACTTGTAAATCAGAGAAAGGAGTTTTACCACATCCTGTGATAAGATAACAGTTAATCTGAAAAATAAGTTTTTACCTAGAGTTTGACACCAAAAGTTGTCCAAATTAATTATTTACAATCCTAGTGCCTGAACAGATTTTTGATGGCAACCAGTGAAACACAATCTATTTCTTTCATTCCATAGTAGCCACAATACTACACCTCTTATGAGTTCAATTAAAGGTTGGTTTTTGAGTGGTATACTAGCATCAATACTCCAAATATCATCTAAGGTGGTATCAATAAAAGAAAATTGTTATATTGTGAAATCTAGTTCCAAATAACATGTGCTAGATGATCTATAGTTTCTGCACAATTACAAAACATACAAGTAGAATTTCCTACTTAGTCTTTTTTGAGTAGAACATTTTTTGTAAGAATTAGTCTTTTTTGAGTAGAACATTTTTTGTAAGAATCTTTTTTCTTCCAAACCAACCACATAGAAGCTTTAATCTTTAGTGGTAATTTAGAATTTCACACAACATCCAATTTGTGATTATTAATCCCACCTTATCTAACCAATTATATAAAGAATGCACTGAGAAACTATTAGATGGGTGCCATCTCCATATGATTTTATTCAAAATGAAATGTTGTAAGGTGACCAGTTGTAATATATTTTGTAAATTTAACATTTCAGATCTAAGAGGCCCAACTAATTGTCTTTTAAAAGACAAATTAATAGTATTATATGCTAAAGTTGCAGCAACAGTAATATTTGGATCATTAGTTACTGTAAATAATTGAGGAAATAAACAAGACAGAGAGATTTCACCTAATGTTTTGTTCAAGCTGATGGTAATCAAGAAGAATCTTATTTAAATTACTTAATATGAGATGGATATATAGAAAGAAAGTGAAATAATTTATTGCAGAATTATAATATCCAACATATTATTTCATTTCTTTGAAAGGGAATACATATATATTTGGAGTCTTTTTGGTGAATAACTCTCCTAGTGCTATTTTTGTCCATATAATATAATTCGATAGCAATTAATGCCAGTATATCATCTCATGAAAGTCTTTATAACCCAACCCCATGGTAACACTGCTCAATGATCGGATTATATCACTATATAGTGAAAATCCTTGTTGAAAAGGCCAACAAACATTACATATATAAACATTAAAGAAAATTATTCCTACACCTCATATTTTATATATCTTATTCATCTATAAAAATATTTATACTAAATAAATAATTTATTTATATATATATTTATAAGTGTTCATAACTAATATAAAAAATATTTATCAATTTTCATTTCTAAATAATTATAAAAAATATCAAATTAAAAAACTTTATAACAAAAATAAAAATATAATTTACAAAATTCTAATAATATAAAATATAAATACTTCTAAAATTATATATAAATATTTTTAAAAAAATAACTACATTTAAAATACAAATAAAATTTGAAACTAAAAAAATATAATTATCACACATCTTAATTACATCACATATAACCAACGTGGGAGAGACAGTGCTAGTGAGTAGCACAGGGAGCAGTTGAAGAGTACTACTGTTCACACTTACCAGTTTACCCACTTCAAATTTAAAGAGATGAGTAAATGAAACAACAAATCTCCTTTTCTTTTTCTACACAAAACACAATCGGTTCAGATTCTCAGTTCAGTTTAGTCTCCTAGGAAACAAATATCACAAACATACCCCTGCCAGTGCCCAGAGACCAGAGATGCAGATATTGTTTACTACATTACATTACATTACATTACATTACATTACATTACATTACATTACATTACATGGTTGATAATGACGACTCGCTACATAATGTGACTGCATGTATTGGCCACGGAGGGTTTGAGAAACTCCCAGTTGGAAATTGCCATTGGAAAGGATTTCTTATCAATTATTTCTTAGCCTATGATGTTTACTGTGAGACATACATACACTACACAAATCCCCATGCTGCAACTATGTTGTTGTCGTTGCATCTTCTTTCTTTCAAAAAAAGTAAATAAACAAAACACTCAGTTACTCACTCACCTCACTCAGGAGAGAAAAAAAAGAAAAGAAACAGAGATTCTTGCTTTCTTAATTTGTCCCTCCTTCCCCACCACAACCCCCCCCCCCCCCTCTCTACCATCTTTTTGGAGGAATCCTCATACATTGTCTTCGCTAGTCTCTACTCCCTCTCTCTCTCTCTCTCTCTCTGTCTTTCAATGGAGGAGGTATGGAAGGACCTCTCTCTCACTACACCATCTCTCTCTCTGCTCCCCCTTGAACCCACCAGTACCAACACAACTAGTTCCACAACCAACGCCGCCTCTTCTTTCTCTCTAACCTGCCAGGATTTCTTGAGAGCTCCTCTCCCCCGCAACGCACAGCGTTTCTCGCCTGAGAACTCTGAACTCAAGTTTGTTCTTGAAAAGCATCTTGACAAAGGTGTAACATCCACCTCCTCCCCTGCAACCGAAGACTCATCTGTCGATCGCCGCAGAAAGCGGGTCATGAAAAACAGGGAATCCGCTGCTCGCTCTAGGGCAAGAAAGCAGGTTTTCTTTTAATCTGTTTAAATCTTGTTTTCTTTTTTGGTTTTATTATGATCTTGCAATTAAGTCTCATTTGCATGCCAATTGGAAAATTTTGAAATGCTCTTGAGAAGGATGCTGATGGTAACTTTGATTAAATTGTTACAAAAAAATTCAAATTTCAGTCTTTCCAAATGGCATGTGTAAATTTAAAATTAAGATGGGTATATTTGAATAATGGATTTGTTCTTTTGAGGCTTTGAAGGTGAAGCAATAAATTTGCACTAGTTAATTAATTTAAGGTTCAATTTCTAGAAAGGAAAAGAAACAAAAAAAAATTGCTCATTTAATATTGTCCATGAAGTAGTTGCAAATTACATGCAAACAATAACTAAAATTTGCTCATTTAATTTTTTTTGATATAAAAACTTTCGTTAATTCCAGCATTTAGTTCTTTTCAAATATTTATTGTGAATTTTAAACTTACGTCTCTTCGTAAAGAGACAAAATCTATAATCACCGTCCAGATCTATAGTTAATTAATGACTTTGTTAACAACTTAACATGGTTTTCATTTGCCTATTTGTTTTGAAAAAAGTAGGCTTACACGAAACAACTGCAGTTAGAAGTTGGTAATCTTGAGAGAGAGAACAAAATGCTGAGGGACCAGTATCAAGAGGTAAAACACAAAACACAAACACAAATAGTTTCCTTTTTTGGAGGAATTTTACCTATATATACCACCTTCAAGGTCTCAAATTAATTACCCATAAAAAAATGTACAATCTATCTCTAAAAAGGCCTCCAATTTCAAATAAATCTCAAACTATACATACATTTCATTCTTACTATGGTATTCATGACCTTGCCTTGATTGCCTTGATTTGGTGGTGATTAGAATGTTAATCAAGTTATGAACAATATGAGGGGCTAAAGTGTAAAATATGGCAGTTGCTGAGACAAATGAGAGCTCAAGCACCAGCACCAGCACCAGCACCAGCACCAGCACCAGCACCAGCAACTCAGAAGGATGCGCTTCAAAGAACCTTATCTGCTCCATACTGAAAGAGGAATCAGAATCTAATTTTTGTTTTCGTTTATCTTCTTTTTTGGTGGTTTCCTGTTGATGTTATATCTATCTACCTTTTTTTTTTTCTCTCTAGATGTTTAGGAGACTGCTTAGGTGAAGGCTATATATGCTTGTACAAATATGGAAACTAGTGAAAAGTTTTATTTGTAGCCGCTAAACTAGGGAACATCAAGCTTTTAATCTTGAGAAATGTTTGGGAGATATAATCGTTGGTATCATCATTATAGATATTATTTTTATTATTTTTATAAAATAAATTATTATTTATATTAATAATTTTATTATGTAATTTATTTTTTTTAGTATTTTTATTAGTTAGTTTAATAACAGTAATATGAATAATAATTCATTTAAGTTAAATAATAAAATTATTATATAAAATAAGTTGTATAATAAAGTTATTAATATTAATAATAATTTATTTTTTTATAAATAATAAAATAATATATTAATAACGATATTTATATATTAACTCCTTTTAATCTTTATGTTTACTCTTTTCTTTTTGTTTCTTATTATTAACTAAACTTCTACATGTAAATCCTTCAAAGACTTTGGTTGTAATGTTCTCTTGGATGCTTTGTGAACGCTTCTTTTTGTATTTATTATTTTAACATCTTGTGACTTTGCTTTTGAAGCGGTCCCCATCGCATTTGCAAACTTTCCAATTCCTTTTATAGTAATTTACAAAGTTTGGTCTATTTCCAATTTCCAACCATTGGTTTTGTCATAGTCTCACAGACATAGATTGATATGTAATATTAAGAATTAGAAAGGGGCTCTTTTTAGTATACTTTTTTTTGATGCAATGCATGATCAATGAGCGTGGCCCCACAAAAATACATCGGTGGAACCTAGTGACTATGTTTTTCCTGCAGCCCCAATTTGCCCCCAGCCTTTTTTTTTTTTTAAAGTAGAGACCCTTTTGTAGCTTTTTTGTTTTGTGGGAATTATTATTAGATTTGAGCGTACTTTTATTTATATACTTGATAACCAAAATGTACAGCTTCAACAAGACTCTGTACGGACGGTCAAACCACTATAGCCTTTACAACTTTGGCTGTTTTATTTCCTCCAGTTCACGAACAAATGGACGTGTCTATTATGACCACCAATTCAAAGATATGTTCATGTATATTTCAATGGAAAAATATATTTTGCCCCAATCAAATGTCCCGCTCATATTTCAACTATTATTGACAAATAAAACCCTTCCAAAAATATCAATGTATGGAGCCCTCGTATAGTGGTAGTGGATGAAATGAGGTTATTATTGAGGGCACAGCATCACTACCCTATTTCAATAGTCAAAACAAATTGTGTCAATTTCGGTAAGTTAAAACAATTGTATTTGTTTAGATTTACAAAGATTTTTCAGTTATTTGTATTGAAAAAATATAAGGTAATCAAGTTTGACAGGTTCATAGCCAGAGCATGTTTTATGTTGAAGCATTGTCCAACATACTCTCTTTTCCATGTCATTTAAATATTTTTCAAGCATCGTTCCATGCAATTTTTCCTGCCATTTGAATAGAAATTTCCTTAAGTTTCTAAAAAAAAACAACCACTTTCATGTGAAAAAAAAAACTCACTCAGATTCAGAGGTGGAGTTCCATAGAAACAAAGGTTAAAGCCCGGATCTAGCTCTTCTCCAATTGTATGGAATAATTGAGGAGACCTCCACACCTGAGAGGTGTAAAGATCTTAGAGATGTAGGGCCTCTTCAATTTATCCCGTATATAATTGGAGAGGGGCCGGACTCCTGAAACCCTCCTTCCCACTATTCAAAGATTAATGCAGCAGTATGGTTGGTGCAGATTGGAAAGCTTGCCATCTCCAATTTCCAAAACGGAGAAGGCGAGAAGGTACCCTTTTACTGTTTTACATCCCCGAATCGGTGGTCCTGTTTAACTCCTGAAGCAGAGGCCTATGAGATGAGATGGTAGTCTACCATATACAACCCGTCTCCAGACAAATTTTATGTACTTTTTACCTTAGGTTTGACCGCTCTCGTGTTGTACGAATCCACTGGATGGGCCAGGCAAGTTTTTAGGAAAATTCCATTAATTGAAATGTATAATTACAAACTTATGAACTGGTACGAACTAAGATGTTCATAACTTGCACTGACAGGTCATCAAAGAGAATGTAATTGAAAAGTAATAATTACACCACTTAACTGCACTTCAAATAAATTTATACTTATATAAAAAAATACTGATATTTATGTCTAATGATAAAAATATTTCAATTTTACATTATTAAAATAAACATTATGTAAATTATATTTATACTTATGTAATAAATTTTTTAACTTTCATTTTTCTACAATCATCTAGAACAATGAAAATGTAATAACATTAATTTCCCTGTTAAAATTTACTAAATTGTTCAAGTATGCAAAAGTAATACCATTAATTTTGGAATAATAAAAATTCCAAGACAATTTGACAGCTGCATCTGGAACTCTAAAATTAAGCAATTTATCATTACAAAACCCTCTACTATGTTAAAGGCTAATGAAAACACTTGATAAAAATGTTCCTAAATACATAAACAGGGAAGAAACAGGAAGACCAGCACCTTACATTTATTCTCATAAAAAAGGATTCTCCATTAATTGTGAATCTGATGCACATCCCCAGCAAATTGGCATTACTATTCAAGACCACATGCAGATGTGGGGTCCACTAGATTAGGGTCTTCCCTAATCCCCCTACTATATATGACCACTTGAAGTTACCCTTTCCCTCATGGACCTATCTATATCAAATAGACATGTCAGAAATTCACACAGTAATAAGAGAGGGTTAGTTACAATTTTGCCCCAGATCAATATACAGTATTTTCTTTTTATTTGTACAATTATGTTTAGTTTGTGAATAACTGCATTGTGAACAAGTTATTAGCATTTACAGTGTCAAAGAAAATATACACACCACAATGCTTAAAGTGTACCTGTGCACGGTATATACGGCCCTAGACAATACGCTAATAATTGAGAGAATGAATAAAAGCTTCTTCACTTGTGTACGACAAAAGTGACAATCCAGTTAACCTGAGAGTTTACAAAAGTTCGAAAAGTCAAAAGCTTTTATGACGACATGGATGCATAATTCAACAGTACTTCAGTGATGCATTTGCATTGACTACACGGATTTTATTGGTTTCTTTTCTTTTGTTTGCATACTTTTCAGCTCTACTATTGTTGTTACTGTTCCTTTATTACTCCATTTTAATCATTCATCTATCTGAACAGAAAATGACCCAAAACTCAAATTACTAAAACACCGGACAACCACAACTCCTGGCAACTCAAATCCGAAGGACGCAAAACCAGAAAACCATCATAATCTGAAATGACACAAACCTGAGATGAAATAACCTGACCTCGACCTGAATTACACATGATTCTTATTTGAACATAATCTAATACTGATCGATGTAATCAACAATAACTCAATCAAAAGCAATCCAGCTTTAACCAATTTAATCCAAAACAAATATATAAAATATAACTTCCAACCTTTGTCAAATATATAAAAGCAATCTCAACCCTATTAACTTGTGCATTGGAGTAAATCCAGACCCGACTGACATGTAACTGGAACAAGCTTGAATCTGGTTGACCCAACCTACCCATAACACACAGCAACACAAACTTGATTGACCCGTCCTGGTGGCACTGACTTGAGATTACCAAGACCAAAAGCCTGACTTTTACTTGAAATGATCCAAACCAAACCAAACACAACTGCAACCCACCTGATTGCCACCTTTGCTACCAGTCCCCCACATTTTTGATCTAACTAGGTTGTGCAATACCAATCGACACAATTTGAGGCTTAGTTGCAGATGATGTTGACTGAGGCATTACATCAAATTGGGCTTTTGAGTATTAATTGGGACATAAGGATTATTTAGGTGATGATCACCCTCTTAGTCACACAGATCAGTAGAAATGATTTGGTAGTCAAAAGTAAAAAAAGAGAATTCAGAAAAGATCATAATGATAGTGAATAAATGAAAGAACGAGAAGTCAAAATGAAGGTATAAAAAAGTAAATGAAAGTAGGCTTACAATATTGTTCTTCGGTTGCTTCCAGTAGAAGCCTTGAATTATAATTATAGCTATGTTAGATGGTATTAATATAAATATGCTAAGTGAATGCCTCCCCATCAACTCAAATACGTAACTCATCCACCTTTGTCCATACACATCAACCTATTAAAAAAACAAGAAAATTATGTGAAAAAAGGTAAAATATTAAATAAAATTATAGATGCCAAGTTGGTAATTGAGTATTGATTGCATGATCAGCTTGCAACTGAGGTATAATTGGGTAAATTGATTCTTCATTGAGCTTTTCACAATATAAGGAGATTAAAGGCTTAATTAGCCTAACTTGAGTTTAGTTTCTCATTTGGGAGGACATGTGCCAGGAACTTCAGTCTACAAGCTAAAATGTGCAAATATATCTTGTACAATGCAATTAAAAGATGAGGAAAATGAATTATAACTCACGATCAAGTACATGATACAAAAGCTGAACCCAGCTGTAGCTGTAGTTACCAATGTATAGCTGGTTGTGTACAAGGATTTGTTAAGAGGAATACCTAGTATTGAAAGGAGGAAAATCTTTCCATAAACAGATCAAAAGCGTGGAAAACAGAAGAGATACACTTTTTAATTACCTTTGCAAATTAAACCAAGAACTCTTAAAAATTAAAAGGGCAATATAGTCTAAAATTACCTTCAAAGCTAACATTTTCTTAGTGTTTGTGAGCCAGTCAAAAACATTATTTGGCTTGCAAAAAATCCTAAAAGGGTAATATAGTCCTTCTAAGTTATTGGAACCTTGTTTTAATGGTAGATGTTACCTACAAATAACCCTAAACAGTTCAAAATATGTAAACCAGGTAGGATAGCAAATGAAGGGACTCAATTGCAAATATAAGAACTATATAGTGTAATTTACAAATAACCTTTTGCTTTATGTACCTAATAGTGCTAGAAGCAAGCCAAATGCAAGTGTAAGGAAAGAGAGCCACAGCATTTTCACGAGCCGGTCTTTGTGCTCCTAAACACAAAACCAAATGTTATAATTGGAACAATCTTCAATTGACAGTTAGTTCTAACCTTTAAGCATTAGAAAGTGCAGCATGTACTACCATAATGGTCATGACTGATAGTGTCATTTCTTCTAAATTATTATGTATACACAAAAAGTGATTATTCCTTCAGTTAGAGTATTGCCAGACTTTTAGAGATACTGGCCTGTATAAAAAAAAAATCCCATAAAGCATAGGGAAATACAACTTGGTACGCCCACATTACCTCAAAATGAACAAGTACATGACCATATTGCAGTCCGATTATACAAGTAACAGCAGCCATCAACGAGCTACAAGAACAAAATGAATGAAAACAAGAAAAATCATAATTCCGAATAGCAGAGGAAAGCAAAAAGTGTAAGATAGTAGAACGAATATTTAGCCGTATTATAAGATAGTGATTTCACTTTTGGCTATTTATACTGGTACAAGATAATCCAAGAATGTGTAGACAAGCATGTAACAAATATTACAAATGATGGTTTGGTTATTTTACATGTTACATGACCAGATGATAAATACATAAAATTATACCCCAAGATTCCCTCAGGATCAAATGGAGCTAGGCACCAAGAAGGGGCACTTTCTGAATTCTGACATTCTTCCAAATTCCTGTAGACCGGTTTCTTATAGAGGTGCTCTATCCCTAGAATAGATCTGTCAATCAACCCGGCAGAGTTACATGCAGGCCCCACATTACCCCTGACATTGCATTTCACCTAAAGATTGAAAAAATAAACTCAAAACTAAAAGAAATATTAACGTATCAGCTCAGTGTGAAAATCTCATTCTGCCTTCAAAAAGACCCAAAATATCTCACCCAGGTTTAAAGCATAGACCTGATACCCTTATGTGTCCACTCCTAATTTCAATACCAAGCAACCTCTCATATGAAGTTTTTAAAGCAAACAGGACAGGAAAAGTTGACAAATTATACAGTTTATGATTCTTCAGGAATAAAAGAAATGGACAGGGGGGGGCCAATAATCCAATAAGAGGCAAGCCCAGGCCGGTCCTCCACGCCAACCCCCCCCCCCCCCCCCCCCCCCACACACACACACACACAAAAAACACCAAAAGAAAAAAACACCAAAAGAAAAAAACAACAACACCCCAATATCAATATCATTAGCAATTGCAGTTTTACTTTAAGATTCAACAAATTTAATACATTAATGTTAAATCTTCCTAAGCTTGAATATTAATTGAGAAAGAGGGGTGCCTGTCAGCAATTTTGTGCCCATGCTCGTCCAGTGGAAATGGACCTAAACAAATGCTTTTCATATCTAAGGGGAGATACCAGACAATAGTTCCTATAATTTATTTAAAAAAGATTGAATAGGTGTACCGTTTCAAGTACGTATGTGGCATTAGTTATTGTACTTCCCGATGATTTATCTACTTTGAATTGCCAGTCGGGGACATATAATCCGTACAAAAGCCCCAGGTATGTTACACATAGAAGCAACATCATGGCCCTACAAACACAAATTGAAAAAAATTATAAAAAAAATACTAGGTATGCCCCAACAAAAATCTCATTTGTCATACATCCCTGAAAAACTAGTAATATCCCATATGCCTGTATAAAACACTCAAATCATCATAATATCACCTATCCCCTCGGTCAGTAAGTTTCTTTGAAAATATGGTAACTTATGAATCAGTGTGTAGAAGACATTTCTATGTTTTATAAATCGGTTCTCTTGTTATTTCTAATGCTTCTAGTTTTGAAGGGGAGCATTCACACTGCCCAGTGAATAAGACAATCAAAATTTTCAATAGATATTAATTTTCATCGACCAAACAATTTTACTTAAAAATGGAAAAAAGGATTATAGCACAAAATAATTGTAAAATTGAGGGGGAAGATAAACATTTTAAGCATATTTAAACTATTACCAATGAAAATAGTATTTCTTGTGGAACTGGATTTCTGAATCTGCTGCTATTTCACTTGGTGACAGCCATATTTCACATAAAGCAGCTATGATATATCCAATAGCTATCCTCTTAATAAAAAAAATAATAAACATAGCACCACAATAAACATACATAAAGAATATAACTCAAAAGATCCAACATCAGATGGTATTGGACACTAAAGAATTTAAAATAACTATTCCATGATACCTGAAGGATACCGAACCAGCGTATCTTCGTAAGGTCGACACCATAGGTCAAATCATTCAATCCATGTAAATAACCACCTGAAATGCAAGCATTGGTAATAAACAAATATTATAAGTTCTGCTCATCATGACTAAAAATTGATACTAAATTACTAGCCCTATGTCGAGCCTTGTTTTAGGTTATTTAACCTGAATTACCATCAGTGGTGGCTAAGATGTAAAACTGTCATCAAAATTATGCCGGTTTGCTAATACTTAGCTTTAGTATTGATACTTAACAGCTCTTGCCCCCCTCTTTATTCCACCCTTTCTCTCACAGTTAGTTCTTCAAATCAATATTTCAGATAGACTCTCTCTCTCTCTCTCTCTCACACACACACACACAAACAGCTGTTTATGTAAATCAATGCTTCATACAGACCGCCTGTCACAGGCACATGCACATGCGTGCACACAAACACATACATAGAGCTCATTCTTTAAAACAATTATTTACTATAGACTCCAAACACAACACCTGTAGGTTTAGATAGTACCATATCATGCCAGTAGCAGTAGACTGCAGTACAACATCAGTATGAACCAAAACAAGTACCTTGAAGAAGAATGCCAAGAAAAACAAGCTTAATAGCCCGCAACATCGCCTTCTTGGTTGCTTCTGTCTTATTCGGTATTCTCTGAAAAGCAAAAGAGGACAATGGTAAACCGACTATGAAATAATTGTGAAAAACATGTGACTGAAACTAAAATTGAGTACCTTGTATACAAGAGAGAGAGAAACCCCTGCAATAAAGAGGAAAAAAGGCATGACATAATCAGCCAACCGTAGGCCGTTCCATGCCGAGTGAGTGACAGCTGGCAGAATGGACCCCACATAATCTACAAATATCATAAGCTACACAAAAATGAAGGTCATTTAATTAACTATCGGGTACAAATTTTATTCAGTTCATTATCTTTCTGATTAGTCAATGACTTGAAGTACTTCATTTCATTTCCTTATCAGAAAAAGAAAGGTTCATTAAACATCCACACATTTAATGTTAGGGACAGCATTTAGTTTTCAACACTAACGTCATGAGTTACTAAATCACTAATAACGCATGTATGTATGTATGTTTAACAAATTGTTATGAGAGAGATCAGTTCAGGCTTTAAAATGTGAGTGTGGTGTGGCTGTGCGTCCATGACAGTTACGAGAGAAAAAGAGAGAAAGAGCGATAAACGAACGGCGATGGAGAGGCCACGAAATGCATCAAGAGAGGCAAGGCGAGGTCGCCTCCTCACACTAGTGGCATCCTTCTGTGCTGGCCTCGCCGGCGCAAGTACAGATCCGGTCTCTCCGCCGGCGCCTCCGGGAAGCAGGTGGTAGTCTCCGTTGCCCATCGCTTCCGCTGCGATCTCCGCCAGCTGGACTTAATCAGCGGTAGATTTGTGATTTTGTTTGATTTTCCTTCTCTCCACTTGCTGCAAATGCAATGACTGTTCTTGTTGGACTTGATCTGTTCCAACGTGTCCAAGGGTTATGGGTTTATGGACATGTTCTACCTTATTTAATGTGATCAAAAAGCCTAATTCCTCTTTTCATTTAACTCAATATGCAATATGCAGTGATGGAATAAAATACATCATTACATGAATACAGATAAGACATATAAAGGAGGATCATTTCACGACTTTTATTTTGATATATTTGAAAATTAAATTGTAAATTATTTGACATGTTATTGAAAATATAAATAATCTAATAATTAAATTTTATATCATTTAAATAATATTTAATAATGCATTCTGAATTGTTTATTTAGATCCAACCTATGTAGCACATATACAGACACGAGCGTGATGCGATACAGTATTTTTTTGAAAGGTATGGACACGACATTTGTTCTGACACGGCTTTATTAATTCATTATGTAGTTTCAGTTCGAATCCCACCTCAAGCATCTTTCCTTGTATAGTTGTATTAATAACTTCTGATTTTGCATAGTTCGCTAAGGTACGGACTACGGAGTCTTTCTAGGTCAAAGGAGGAAGTGGGTGTACTGTTGGCGTGTCACATGTCAGTTATAGTGTGTAGTCGGCGTGTCCTTTTTTTTTTGTTGAGAAAAAGTGTAGTCCGTGTGTCATATGCGACGAGTTATAGTGTGTTTGATCCGTGTCTCTGTATTGGCTGTGTCTAGTATATTCGTGGAGTGTGTCCAACATGTATCGTGCACGTGTCGGATATGGGTACAGCTGCTTCCCAAGCGTGTCCGTGCTACAGAGGACAGAACTATAAGTCAGTTAATGTATGGTAAAATTTATATAAAAATTCATCATTTTCTATAGATATAATATATAACATAATTATAATGTTGAATTTAAAGTTTATATTTTGTTTTTTGAGGATTGTCAATATTATCAAAATAAATCATTGTCAAGTAAAATCTTTGGAAATGAATCCTCCACATCAATTCTGGTAAAATATTATTGTATTCCATAAAAAACAATTGATTTCAATTTTTTTAACAATAAACAATATGACAATTCATTTTAGTGCTTGTATTGAAAAAGTGATATTCATTGAGCTGTTAGGTTTCAACTTTACGCAAATTTTGACATTATTTTTTTTTGAAACAACTGTTTTATCAAAATATATGAGATTTATGAATCGTTACATTTTAGCTTTATATAAATTTTAAAATTATCGAATGATCTTAAGATAAGAAAATCAGCACCATCTAAAATTCGACTTGTTGTAATAGTCAACATAGATTTTGAGTTAACAGACTTTACAACTAATAAAGCATACTAAAAATAATTAACTAACACCGTCTATCAACCATTGTTTTAGACTGTACTTTAGAGTTTGTAAGAAAAAAAGAAGAGAAGTGAAAGTTAAATTTTTTATCTAAAAAATTAGAAGTTAACAAATTTTTAAAAAATAAATAGAAAATTCATCGTCTCTCGTCCCTTTTCACCTCTTTTCATCTTCTTCAATTAATATTTAAGAACAAAGTTAAACTCTCATTTTTCTTCCTCTCCTCTAACCCCCACTAGATTATAGTTCAGACTCCTCTTCAATCGTACGGAATCATTGGAGAGACCCGAGAGATTTCGACAACCGGCACCGGCACCGGCACCGGCACCGGCACCGGCACCAATGTAAACAAACGGTGATGATCAAAAGAAAAAGGCGAAGACACGTCTGCCACTGTTTTCAAGACTTGTAGGAATTACTTGGCTCATAATATTTATTCAATATATTCTCATAAAATGCAAAATCAAGCTTCAAAATTATGTTCAATAGTAATGGTTTAAATTTCATTGAACAGCATGAAAAATGGGATGATGTATTATTTTTAATGCTATTTTATTATAAATATTGTTATAGCATTATTTTTAAATTTCTTTATTAGATATGATAACGGTGATGTCTTGTTATATTTTTTTCATACACTAATGATAAAACTATGTCAATTATTATAAATCTAATGAGCTAAAGAAAAATAGCATAGCTGCATTTGAAGAATAACTATATATTATTATCAACTCATTATATGATATATGAATTACACTAAAAAAATTTCTTTTTTTTTCATTCCAGACATCACAAGTAAATAAAAAAATTACTATGAAATTTTTTTTATGAAAATAAGATTGGTCATATCAGAGTCTTTAAACAATTACTACTAAGTTAATCAAGGTTAAGAACAACTGAAATGTGGATTTATTTTTAAACATTTATCAAGATATTATTACTATATTAATCCAACACCCGTGAACATAAAAAAAAAAAAATACAATATCCATAAAAATGTACATGGAGAGTTCAACATACAAATACTTAAAAAAATAAAAATGTACATGGAGAGCATTAAAGTAGTAGTACTTTTTCTCTGGACTCTGAACTAGTAACAAGATCGTATTAAATCTACCATTTGATTAAAACAATATCAGTTGTCGAAATCTCTCTTATGCAAAGCCTTTTCAATTATTCTGTACAATTAGAGAGGAACGTGATTCTAGATCACATCTCTTTATAATAGTTTTGAACTTTTGATGGTCAATATAACGTGAGATTGACATTAATGAATAAGAATATGTCCGAATGAATTTTTATTCTATGTTGTGTTGCATTGTATAGTACAGTATGTAATACATTCAATTGTGTTGAGATTTGTACAATGTAAATCTTAAAAAAACAATTTCTATAAAGCATTTTGTGCTGGAGAGAGAAAGAGATTCAATATCATCTCCATTTATTTATTCAGTATCATTGTTCATCCTTATTTATATACTTCTGTATTATTCTTTCTTCTCTTTTCACTTATATGTGAATATAATTATATATTTGTCAACAACAACTGAAGTTTTATAAATATCCAGGATTTGTATTAAATAAATATTTATTTATATTTTTGTAATTTCTTTATTGTTTAGTTGACCAACAAATTATGATTTGCAGATAAAGGAGGAAAAAAAATGGACATCCAAAAGGGGTACATCTAATTTTTTTTTTAGTTTTGTGTGAAATTAATTAGTTCTTAATGTCACATTATAATTCACACATGTAGCACCACGTAATACAATAAACATATCAGTTCCATAACAGTTTTAAAACATGTTTAAGTAAAAAAATACAAGGATCATACAAAATTGTACTTGTTTAAGTACACAAATCTGAGCTTAAAAATATAAACTCATACAAGTATATCTCACCAGCACCCCAGAAATTATTATTATCACCATTACTAATTTTGCACCACAATTTTTATTTCATTAAATGCAATCTAGTAGCAGATGTGTGAGTTTATTATTAACCCATGGCATATTTCTGAGTCCAGCTTCGAGCCGTCGATTCATATCTGAAGCGGTCGGTTTTGCACATGTGAGCGATCTCCGGTACTAGCGGATCGTCGGGATTTGGATCGGTAAGAAGCGAGCAAATTGACAACAATACCTGCATATTGGTATGTAAAATTGACTTGATAAATTTCTGGAGATAACATGATTATATTTTCTTAATTTAACTAGATGAAATAAAAACAAATAATATAATTTCTATTTGAGCTTCCGCTATGAAAGTTAAAAAGAAAAAGTTAAAAAGAAAAAGAGTAAATCTCAACGAAGTTTGAATTTATTATCATAGTTGTAATGTTAGAGATTATATGATACATGATCTCAACCATACAGTTAGGTTGTATATATGATTTATCTAAATCAATTAACAAGCTCAAAACAATTAACAAAACAAAAATGGGAAAATAAAGAGAAAAATGAATTAGCAGGGGTAAAATAAATAATTTTACCTTGGAGATGGTAAGAGCAGGGCTCCATTGATCCTTGAGGATATCCAAGCAGATATTGCCATTACTATTTATGTTTGGATGGAACACCTTTGTCTTGAATGCTACCTACATATTTATGTAACACAACAATATATTATTGAGAAATTATTCTTGTAGCCTGTGTTTTGCAATCTTAATTTGTACATAAAATTTTTTTTGTAATAAATAGATGATTTATTTATATCTGAATTTGTAAATGTTTATAGTTAGTATATAAAATATTTATCAGTTTTTCTTTTCTAAATGATTATAGAAAAATTCAAGTTGAAAACTTTATTGTTTAAGTAAGAATACTTGTTTCTAATAATACAAGATATAAATACTTCTATCACTAAATATAAATACATCTGAAATACAAATACATCTTTATATTGTTATTGACTAGCTTATTTCTCTCAATAAAGAAATAAAAAAGAAAAAAAGTGTATGTATGTATGTATGTATGTATGTATGTATGTATGTATGTATGTATGTATGTATGTATGTATGTAGCTAGGTATAGTTGAGAGTATAATTAAGTACCTTAGGAGGTATGTATGTATGTATGTATGTATGTATGTAGCTAGGTATAGTTGAGAGTATAATTAAGTACCTCAGGAGGTATGTATGTATGTATGTATGTATGTATGTATGTATGTATGTATGTATGTAGCTAGGTATAGTTGAGAGTATAATTAAGTACCTCAGGAGGTATGTATGTATGTAGTTAGGTATAGTTGAGAGTATAATTAAGTACCTTAGGAGGTTTGAAGGGATAATCAGGAGGGAAATGGATGGTGACAAGGAAAACACCACCTGAGTAGGGGCTGTCATTGGGCCCCATTATGGTTGCTTGCCAATGGAACATATCCTCTGCAATTGGACCTAAAATTTAACCCAACAAAATAATAAAGGAAAAATTATTATTAAGAAACATACTAATTAACTGTTATTCAGAGTAATAAAATTATTTCTTTTATGTCTCTTGTGAGTTATAATTAAATTCAACATATGATATGACACACAAAAAAGAGAGAAACGTGTGATATAGGTTGAAATTATATCCAGTTCTATTCACAACACAATGATCATACAATCATTAATTAATGAAATTTGAGTGGTTCATCTTTTTCTCAAAAGAAAAAAAGAGAAAAAAAAGGAAGAAAGAAAGGATCCATTTCTATTCATAGCCTACATACATATCTCAATTATTTACCTGCGCTACATGAAGTTGGAGGATCTCTCTGCAAATCTTTGAGCTCCTTTATTATCCTCCTTAGTGCCATTTATTCAATGAAATATTTCTCTATGTTTGCTTGATATATATGAATCAATTTTAAACTCATAGAACTATATATAGATGCAGAGCCAAGTGCTGTTCCTGTGTAATAAATTAAAGGATGGCGATGGTAAACGAGAATCAGATTCTTGAATGAGATTTGTATGAAGAAAAGAGAGAGAGAGAGAGAGAGAGAGAGAGAGAAATTAAAGCATGAGAAGATGATGATCACTAAAATATTCTCATAAAAGTTAAAGAAATGAGTGTTCTATTTGAAGTGAAAGGTCTAGCATTTGATTATCTGTGGTGTCAAATTCTGTGTCTTAATTAGGTGGCTGCTAGTAGGTAGTAGCTGTTATTTTTCTTTTATTTTGTTAAATGAGGAAATTAAGATCAAAATTATAAAATCATATGAGCCACTTAGTTGTCATGGAGTGGTTTTATTACAATATTATTATTATATTGATTGCATTAGTTATCATGATATGTAAGTATATAAAAAGTATATTAACTGTAATGCTTTTTATACATAGTTTACTCTTGGATGAAAACACTAACAGAGTGAATAAATTTAAATAAATGAAAATTTAGTGACCACAAAGCGGATTTGAGATAAAATTTAATAACCTCCCAAAAATTTACCCCTAAAAAAATGTAATCAATACCCAACTTTTAGTCTGTTCATTTATGTTCTTGGAACTTATACCTCACATGAGAAATTGCAAATAAAAAGGCAGCAAAAATCTTGCCACACCAGATCCATACATAAAAGGATGAGAAATTGAACAAGTAGAGGTTCTCTTATCGCCATTTTGGACGGTCGGACGATTCCTCTCAGAGCATCCTTTTTCTCTCTCTTCCCAAGTAGTAAGAGAGAGAGAGGTAGAGAATATCAGTAATTTAATGGTTTAAAGTTGGATTCAATTCAATCTTTTGGAGAGACAAGTATGAGAAAAAGAAGGCCATATAAATTACCAAAGAAATTAGAAAAAAAAAAGGAAGATTCTTTGTGGGAATCCAACAATTCACATGTACCCCTGAAAAAAAAAATCTCAGTACAATCCTTTTTTGTTCATATCATTTGATACCCACCTTTTATTTAAGAAAAAAAGGGATAATTGAACCTCAAAACTTCATGCTCATTGGTTGATTAAAAGGAATTAAAAAAAGTGAAAAAGAAGTGTAATTTGTGACATTACTTTATGAAAACAGAGAAAGATGGTTATGAGTGTAATTTTTTTTTGTGCATTAATTATCAGTGGTACCTATCAATAATATTAATGATGTTAGATGAGAATTCTAAGTAGTATCTCTTTGACCTCCATACTAATTAGTACCATTAGTTAATACTAGTACCATTAGAAAATACATAAAGGGAAGTGTTTGGAAGATACCATCGTTAATACCGATTTTATTATTCATAGTAATGATTTTATTATATAACTTATTTTATACAATATTTTTATCATTCAATTTGAACACCACTAATATGAATAATAACTTACTAAAATTGAATAAGAGAGGTACTATACAAATAAGTTGCATAATAAAATCGTTACCATTAATAATAACTCATTTAATCTGAATAATAAAATTAATATTAATGACGGTATCAATAATGATATCTATATATTAGCTCCCATATATAAATTTAGTTAATTTTAGTGAATAATTATATAAGAATTATAAGTTACTTTCAGTAGTTAAAGATTTTACCTTTTTCTTATTTTGATAACTATTTTGGGGTTTATTACAATTGTTAAATAAGTTTATTGTCATTACATCCTATCACTATAGTAATTATTTTTTACAAACATAACAAAAGCAACAAATAAAAAAAATAAACAAAATAAAAAATAGGTAAAAAGATCAAAATTTTTTTTTCAATTGATCAAAGATTTATTATCTTGGAGCATTTAGCTTGAACAGCAATTGTACCCGTCGTACTGGGACAACTTGCATCAGCACCATAGGCCTTGGCTGAGATCGGCAACTCGCAAAAGCTTTTTCTGCAGCAATGCTATGCGAGATGAGAGAGAGAGAAAGAGAGAGTTATAACACATGTAAATGAGAGAAACAAAAGTAATAATTGACCAGTAAAGGCGAGATTGTATATCTCCAGATAAAAGAATTAAGCACTACGAACTTAGCACGAGTTTGGTTAAACAGAAGGATCATTGTACAATTAATGATTAGTCGAAAACAAGATTGGAAGTTGAAATTGTATTACAAAACTAATATTGCTTGACTGGTCAATTCAGGCTAATTTAACCTGCTCATAATTAGGCTCAATTTGAGAAAACAGTATAGAGTCAATTCACCTTCTCAGCTACAATCCTTGCATGAGGAGAATGACAACTACCGATGGTAAAATTTCCACAAAAGCCCTCAGGGTTTCCAAAGCTCGCGAAAACTATCTCTTCAATCACCATCTCATCTGGGCATGTCAGTAGCGCCTTTGGCTTTGCATCCTTTATGGTGGGGTCCCGCTGCCCCGAAACACAGGTGCATATGTTGTTGCACTCCACCGTGGTTATTAGAATGTTTTGCGGATTTCCATCATGCTCCTCAAAAAGCACAAGGAGGTTTCCCTTCGGTTTTAGGAATGCACGTGGGACATGGTATCTAAGAAAAAAGAAAAAACAAAGTAATGAAAAGAATAGTTGATTGTTTGTTTTTGAAGGTCATAAAACTTTTTGAATATTCTCCATCAAGTGGTCAGAGATTGCTATATAATTATTTCAGTATTATTCCGGTTGATATTGTAATGGATTGCTTAATGCACGCTGATTAGTATCAAATTGGTATGAAACCCAACAGTAGGCCTCAATAATTCAATATATTTTATTTTTACCATCGTTGGATTTTCTATAAGCCTGCAATATGACGGTATATCTGGACAGTTCTAATGCCATTATAAACTTCAAGGTACATATTTGACCTTGATCAAATTTGCAATTGATGAGTGCAGTGACCTTAAATGCTTGATGGAAATTGAAAATTTGAAGCAATAAAATTAATAATAAGGAGGTACATATGTTGTGTGACTCACAGTGATTGAGAAGGTTCACCGAGAGGAGAGAGGTATGACACCCAGTACCGGCCAATACACTCTCTGTTGACCCATGCGAGGCCTTTCCCCATAGCACTAAGGTCAAGGGCAATTGGGTCATTTCCCTGAGGTGCATCAAAGTACCGCTGTGCAAGAAAGAAGGAGAAAGTACAAAAAGAAACTAACTATTACATGTGCCATGATAGGGCAAGGACATGTTTCACAAGCTAACTAATAAGGATACCCATAACTCCAAGCAAAATCAATTTCCTGTGAGTTAATGAAGAAGAAACCAAAGAATAGGAAACAAACTTAAAGCCAAAAAAAAAAATATAACAGGATGCACAAAAAAAGTAGTCAAATTGGCACAAGTAATAGCCAGTAGATAAGATAGTGATCCTGATTGAAGTATAGTATCCAAATCGAATATGTATCCCTAGTGAGAATCAGTTTTTGATCTAGTGACAAAGACGATATTTTTCATGTGAGAAGTCACATGTCTGAAATTCTGATGGAGGGTCCTTTATAGACATTTAAAGTTAAATAGCTCAGATTCTCATTTTTATCTCAAAAAAAAATGTGCATCCCTAGTGTAACTAAGACGATATTCTTTTAGCTTATTTTATATATATTAATAAGTAAGTGATATGAATTTCATTTCATACCTTATACCATGTGATTGGTACGCCGCTCTTAGCCCTTGTCCATTTTACATAATTTCTCCGTTTATCCATATAGATTTCCTTCTTCTCCCCAACTAATCCAATCTGTTATATAACCAGGTCAAAAAAATTATAGATAAGTAAACATATGGCATCATGCAAAATTCGTATTCTTAATTTGACAAAGCTGGCATCAAATTTGGAGACTTTTAAAGCCTTAAATCCCAAATTGGCAGACCTCATAACCCCAATCATTGGATGAGAGATCCATGAGAGCACCACTGTTAACACCGTTTATAGAGATTTTATGGATTCCAGCAACTCTACGCTCCATATAAGCTCCACTATCCTACATAGAAGAAACATAAATTAAACGAAAGCAATACATGAATATTTAAATGACATTGTAGGTGCTATACTTGGACTGAACAAAACAATAAGACAACTTTTATTTTATGGTAAAAAAAAAATATTACCGGTAAACCGACCATCAATCCGAGAAGAGAGATGTGATTGAGCCCTGGTATTAGTTGTATGACCTTTTCAAACTCAAACATTTTCTCCATTTTACTCCCATGACCGGAACCTGTCAAGCATTTTCGAAAGTTCCATATATATATTGAGAAATGTATGCTATAAAATAGTTTCTTTTTGTTAAGTTCAGGCAGCTAACAGGTTATACATATAACCCTTTTCAAAAATATTGCATATTGAACTTCTGGCAAATGTAAATGTAATTTGGCCACGACTCAGCATTTTACCAATGTAAATGCCATTGACAAAGACATGCAAGGCATGGCCAAGACTTGAGATGCGAAGATCTGCCCATTCTTCCCCTTCTAATGTAAATCTACAATAAATTAGAATCAAATATAAGTTTAACATATCAGCCATGAGCCAATGATCATATTTCTGTGCTCCTACCCAAATAAGAAAAACAACGAGAAACATTTTGTCTACCTCATAGTAGGAATAAAAGGTGGTTCGTGTATATGTTAATAGAGAAGATAAGATCTTGATATATAAGCTGAAGTGAAAAAAATTATCACAAAAAGTTCTAGTACCTAGTGGTGTACCAAAGGTAGTCACTTGTATCTTTTGTCATGTTGTACAACTCGAGGAGCTTATTTGCATGTAATGAAGTATGTTCAAAACTCGGTACGCTCTCTTGGTACATCAACCATATGTTGTTGGTGTAGGTTTCATTTGCAGTGTGGTAACTTCTTGCATTTTGCTGAGCATTCACCTATCCACATATAACATAATTTATCCTAAGGTAACTGTAAAATTAAATAAAGTTATTGGATCAAAATATCTTCTGCTTTAGCTCCTTTGGGAGCAGGAGGAACATAATTGATTTGACCTCTTTTTTTGTAACTCCAAAGTCCAAACTACAATGAATTTGATAAAATTCTTGTAAATTAGGGCTTTGAACATAGCTCAACCTTTGTTGATAAAAATAATGAATATAAAATTATGGAAATAAATAAACCCTAATTAGGAAAACAGTTTGCAGAAGTTCCATCAAGAAGCAAACATTTGGGTGAGTCATCATACCCGTCGTGTATTGAAGGCAACATTCTTGCAATCTGGTAGTATGCTAATGGAGTGACGTTGCAAGAAATAGTTAAATCCTCTGAAATTTACAGTTGCATCTATTTTGATATCGAGATTTGCAAGGAAAGCCACACATGTATTATTCTCTTTGATCTCATAAATCCTGGCCTACAATACATCATGGGAACACTGATAATCATAAGTTCAGGATCAATAAGAAAAAAACAAAAAGAAAAAGATATTTTGTAAGTTTCTTTTAAGTAGATATCTAAAAAAATAAGAGATTTACCTCAAGATTTTCACCAAGGATTTGTACGGAAGGAGAACCCCAGAGCAGCTCATTTCGGCATAATCTCAATGCATAGTGCAGATATCTTAAATGACCCCAGTTGGGCTCCCTTCTTAAACCTATACATATTATGAATGAAAATTAGCAATGTATACTTGTGAATTACCAAAATTTGGCTCTTGTGGAGCTTTTTCATATATCTATTTTACTTATGTGTAAAATATGTTCAATCAGTATATTAGAACAGTTACAACCATGTCAAATTGAGATTTCATTGCAAGAATGATGATTAATTATGTCTAAATTGAGCTATCTTTTATGGTCTGTACCATTCTGACAGTTTTCATTTTTTCCTTTTGCATGCCATCAGAACATATGGTTGATCCCATGGCTGTCCTTACTGGTGCATATGGTTTGTATAAGAACTTCCAATACATAATGTATTAAATGTAAGATGCACAGAATGCCGTACCGTATTCATCAAGGGGAGCCTCATCATAGTATTGAGTCAGCACAAAAGAAGCACCAGTACGGCCAAAATTTGTTCCTCCGTGGTACTAAAAATAATATTTGAAAGCAAAAACTAATGTAAATTGTAATGTTTACTTGATTATTGAGCGCTGATCTCAAATTAAATTGTAATGTTTCTTCCCCAACAAATCAAACAACATAACAAGGCCTTGAGGAAAAAAAAGCTTCAGCAAGTACCATATAATAGTTTGCTAGCGTGCCACCTTTTGAGAAAAACCGTGCGACTGAGAAAGCAAGATCATGTACTGGTCTTCGAGATGGTGCATCACCAAATATCCGAAACCTTATTTCATCAAACGAAATGTGTTACTGGTTAGCTTATTACTTTGGCTAAAAGTTTTAAGTGTGTTTTTCAATTTTCTGCATACACATTTCATGAGGTAACTAGTGATCTATATTGTTTTTGTAACAGTAGAATGGTTAAACCCTATTTCAATTATGAGGAGGGATCACTTGACAACATTTATTTTGACAATCTTGATAATGAATTTTCAAATAAATTTAAAAAAATATAAAAATAGAAAAAATTTCATAGACTTATTCTTAAATTTATAGATTGATTATGTTTCACATTTCATACAAACTAAATATCATCTGATATTCTATCAAATATCGTTAAATATGGACTGTTATAAAAAGCATACATGATGGAATATCAAATGATACTTAAATTTCATGAAAATTGAAACACAATTAATCTGTAAGTTCAAGAAAATATTTATAATTTTTTTATATTTTTAAAATTTTACTTGAATTTATTTGAAAACTCATTGTGAAGATTGTCAAAATGATCCCTCCTCTTTTATTATTAATTAAAAAGTAAAATATTTGTGGATACCATAATCAGTTCATTCATTTAATTATTATATTACAAATATATAAAAAAAATTGATATAACTGTAAGTTTAGAGCTAATACAACTTTAAACAACTCTTTTTTAATAAAAAAAAAATTTAAACAACTCTAATACCACTTACCGAGCCGTCCAATTTTCAGTCCAAAGGAAGGGTTTCTTTCCACCTTTTGGGCCATTGTATGTGTCCCCACAGTTCAATCCATTACATGTAGGAATCTGCATTTCAAAGCCATAACCTCAGTAAGAAGGATCTGATGACAATAATAGTATCAGAACAACAATACATGGACAGCTTGCTTAAGATTTCTTTTTCTTTCATATTTAATTTGATGGCTACATAAGTTTTGATGCCCGATTATGTACGGATAACACATTTCATATATCAACCTATGTTCTTAACTTTTTACATTTATATTTTTTTTATTTATGTCGGTGTACATGTGGATGCTGAGTACCAATTTTGGTCAATGTGCACCAAAACTCTGCATATCTTTCTAATTAGGAAGCTCAGTAGTTACAATGTTCCTTCCAAACCTCTTTAAAACTTCAAATGCATCGCACTAACTTGTTAGGCCTCGAGACACTAATGAAACAGTCTCTCAGGCATTTCACCAAATACCATATGTGCATCAGATATAGTACACCAAGATACAATAAGATAACCTAATGGCACACCGATTTTTCTTTGACAAGGGCATCCCATTCATAGAGACTAACTCGACATTACCACTTAGAGATATCATCATGAGGTTTGGCCTCATCTCAATATTTGTAATACCTTAACCATCAATTATTCATGCTGCTTTCCAGTAGGAATGAATTACCACACAGTATCAAATCGTAACAAATGCAACATGTACCACTGTACCGCTTGATCCTATGAGGTACTTGAGAGAGAACAAAAAGCTTGAGTTTGCCACATCCTGACAGAGCCATATGCTGGTAGGTACCACTTTCAACTTCTGTTTCATTTCATCTCTTATTCTTCTTCCTTGTTCTATTTCACCTACTACCATCTATGCATGTGGGCCCCACACAACAATGGGTCCCATTTCTCCACCCACCATAAATAACATTTTGGCCCAGCTAAATTTGGGTCGAGAAAATTGGGACCGATATATACAAAGTACCTCATATTTTCACAGAGAAATGTAAATTCAAATTTTATAAAAAAATATTTAAAAAATAATGTCGAAGTTAATGAAAGTTTTTATTTCAAAAAAAAAAATATTTGTGGATGTTTATAAGTGTATGATTGTGTATAACAACTTAAACAAGTATGAATGAACTTACAACAAGACCAGGAGCATCTTCTTGCTTGCACATGATCCAAGGTACATCGGTCTTTAAACGAAGTGCCATTTTTGCTGCCCATCGTATATACCTTTGTCCAGCCTCTCGAAACACAGGCTCTACCGTTGTATACTCATTTTCTATCTACCTCACAAATAGGAGTAAATGAATACACAATTGAGAAAAAAATAAGTACAATATCAGTGATTGAGGAACACTATATGAAGTAAGAACAAAAAATGTAGATCAAATTAAACAAAGAACAAAAAATAGATCATATTAAACCTGTGATAAGATTATAGGACCTCCTTGTGATGCAAAGAGCTTCTCTTTCTTCATCAGTTTTACAATCTTTGTTACAAATCTCCTCATATGGTACTGGTAACAGATAACACATACAGATTTCTGAGTCATAATTAAGTATGGGAAGGTGGTAGAAAGAAATTTTTTTTATATAAATCATTCATGAAACTAAGTTTTTGCTAAGTAGAATTTGTTCAAAAATTGGCAATGAAAGTAAGAAATAGGTAGTGTTATAAACCTTAAATGGCTCGTTGTCGGTACGGAAGGTAATATTTGGCACCTCTCTTAGCCAGTATGGTAATCCTCTGAAAAAAAATCAAAAAAAGATCAGTGAAAACAAAATTAGAGAAGGCAAATTAATTTGTTTTATTCATTAATTTCAAAAAGATAAAATTATAGTGCAAAATAAGTAGGCAAGTTTGCATACCCATGATTCCATTCAGCTTGGATGAAGGGACCAATCCTTAGTGTTGCATATATGTTGTGTAGTTGAATTAACTTCATAAACCTCACCAAATCATACCTTCCTTCAAAATTATACTGGAATGAAGTTGGAATTTTTTTTTTCTCAGGAGATATGAGAACCATATATAATGATCATTTTGTTTAACATCAAATGTAGCATTGGTTGACAATGTATAAATTATTATACCATCCTGTTGTATTTTGAAATAAGAAAAATTCATGAAGGAGAATATATTTACTTGTTATCTTGTTGATGTTTTTAGAGTGAAAAAATGAATATATTTTTTTAAATAAAGATGGTTTAGAGTCATCCAGTTTAAATATTCACAGAAATATTTTAATTGAATTTTAAACTTATAACCTCTTATACATAGGATATTGTCTCAAATAGTAAAATAAAAACCGGTTCTCTAGAGTGAATATTATAGCCAACAACATAAGAAATGTTTTAAAATTTTAAAAAAAAAAGGAAGCAGTAATAAATATAGGTGCTAATATCAAGGTCCGACGTGGAAAAAGTGTTGATGATCAAGTTCAAAAATTATTTGCCTTCCAAAACCTTTCCATTAAAACAAAGTATATATATGGTAACATAGTTGTTGTTATACCTTTCTAGGCCTGGGCTCATGAGCATTCCAAAAAACATAAGTTTGTATCACATTTAAACCCCCTTTCTTTGCATTTTTCACAAGATCTGGCCACATCTGTGCAATCAATAAAGAAAAAAACTAGCTGAAAGAATAAACTTGTATTCATTTTTTTTTTCAAAAGTATATGATTATTCTGAACAATGGAAAAAAAATAATTTTTTTTTCTTCTAAAGATAGAACAGACCAAAACCAAAAAAAAAAAAAATCAGCATACAAAGTGCAAGTAATTTCTAATAAGTATTTAGTATTTGAAAAATGTAGTTCGATTCATAAATTGTAAAACCTCCGGGGTGCTTCGCGTGTAATGAACCGAGCCCGAAAAAAAGAGCTGCCTCTGCCCGTTAACTATCAGCGATCGTCGATCATACGTAACCTCTCGAGTGACATTACTCCCAGTGCTACCACACACAGAAATAACCAAAACAGATATGAAGAAAACCAGAAAAGAAGTTTGATACTCCATATATAGGTACACTCTATATAGCAGGTGGAATATTTCTTCCTAGCTTTTGACAGCCATTCTGATATAATATAAATGACACCCAACAAAACTATAATTTAATACTCGCTTCAATATAACAAATGACACACAATAAAAATGTATGGCTAAGCTAAGAAGAAGAAGTTTTAAAAAGGCATTTTTGGGATGATATAACTACTTTAAAGGGGTTCTTTTGTCACCTTAAGTGTGTGCTAATATATATCATTTTTCACTATATCTCTTCTTCTTTTTTGAAAACAGTACTCAAAAGGGCACTGGCTTTCATTGCTTTTTGAAAGCAAATACAGAGTTTAGCCAGAATAACACCATATCTCTTATAAGAGGATTTATGCAGAGATACACTATCATATATGATGAGTCATAACAAATTTAGGAGCATTTCAATCATGTTAAGTTTGTATTACATTTAGATCTCTTAAACTATTTTTTTTGAGATAAAGATTAGAGTCAAAACTACTCAAATTTAAATATCTATAAAGAAATCTTTATATGAATTTCGAACTTATGATCTCTTATACAAACAGTATTTACTTTTATCACTATATCAAAAACTGATTCTTAACCTCCTAAACTGTTGAAGGAGCTCAAAAGAAGAAACTTCAAAATTGTAATCCATTTTGTTTTCCAATATGTATGACAATTTGGCCAATGAATAAACTATACATATTTTCCATTCTAAAGAGAGAACATATCAAAACAAAACAAGATACAAGAAAGAAAGTGTAAGTAATTCTTAGAATTTGTAATTGGGGGATGATTAATTAATATTTTTTTGATAATATTTAAAATACAGTTTAAATTTGAAATCCAATATTGTAAAAACAATCTATATTATACATTATAATGTCTATAAATATCGATGATGTTTATTGATCATGTTACTTCAAATTTGAACGTTTTGAATTGATTGTAATTAATACATCGTCAAACAATACTTAAATTATATGAATTTTCTTTTTTGTTAAGCTATTAATATGTCCAATGACATTTTTTATTCCATTTGTGAATTGGTTGGTCAAGTATTAATTACAAGAGATGCAACTCTTTTTTTTTTCCTGCTCAATATTCATTGAGCAATTTAATGCTTTTTGGACCTTTTTAGTGCATCACATTGCTTATTTTATTTTTTTAAATGTACTTTTTAATTTTTTAATTTTATTTAATGTTTTCAAAATTCATTATCAGTCAAAATAACTATTATCAAGCCATCCCTCCTCTTTATAATTTAAAAAAATAAAAAAAATAAGTTAGAAACTACCCTCTTTATTTGCGTCAAATATTAAGTAAATACTTTTAAAAAATATGTTTCAAAATTTAAGTTAAAAATTATGTTAAATAGTTTCAAATATTTAGAGTGCAAATAAAATGTACAATTATCACTCCTCTAAAAAATATTATGTTCTATTGATAACATGTAGACATTAGGATGTTTTTGAGGGCAATGGATCAAACCTGAAAAAAAAAAAAAGATGAAGTTGCCTCATATATAGACGTAAAATTCAAATTTTGGCTAGTCCTGGTTGAATTTCCAAATCACTTTGAACTTGAACACAAGCAAACTATTCTATATTTTCCAACTTTTTATCAACAATTTGAGTTTAACACTTAACACTGATTATGGCTGAGCCATTTGACAAAAAAAAAAAAAAGAATTTACTCATGTTGCTCGCTCCTGTTCTCTCTTCTCTCTCCCGACTCTTTTGCAAATCTACCCGAAACTTTTCCAAGAATTCAAAAAGTATGTCCAATAAATTTGGACGACCGTGTGCTTGATGTTTATCTCTCACTCAAGCTTCGCTACCCGCTTCAAATGTTTTATTACAAATGGGTCCTTGTTTCCCCCTTTTTCAACCTCCTCTGCGCTTTGTCCCCAGCGTTTTCCGAAATACAGCGACCTCCAACCAAATCCACAGGGTGGTGACAAATTTCCTGGATCTAAAGCAAGCTCTCATATAATTTCCAGAACCAAATTGATCCACAAGCATTGTCAAGCTGGGAGAACAAATGATGCCCGTAAAGTGTTCGATGAAATGCCTGAGAGGAACATTGTTACTTATTCCACAATTATTTACGGCTATTCATGCAATGGCCTGTTCAGAGAAGCTATTGCCTTTTTTAAGAGTATGTTACGTTCAGGGATTTCTCCCAATTCCTTCTCTTTGGTGGCGGTACTGCTCGGTATGTCTGGGATAGGTACATCTCAACTGACAGAAAATCTTCATGCAAGAATTGTCAAAACCGGGCTCGGTGCAAACTCTTTCCTGAGATCCGCCTTGGTGGATTGTTATGCTAAATGTCATGAACCAAAGAAATCATTCGCTCTTTTTTCTGAATTTCATGAACCAGACTTGGTCACATGCAATGCCATGATATCTGGATTTGTGTATAATTCTCTTTTTGAAGAAGCTCTGTTGCTGTATAAGCAGATCAGTGCTATTGGGTTTGACCTGCAGTTGACAACAATGATAAGTATTTTAGAGAGTTGTGCCGGTTATGGCTCATTCAGCCTATGTGAGAGTTTGCACGGATACGCAATAAAAATTGGGTTTGACTTGGATGTTTGTGTTGCAAACTCGGTATTTAAAATGTATTTGAGTTTTCGAAATATTGACATAGTCAATCGAGCTTTCGAGTTGCTATCAGTAAAAGATGTAGTAACATGGACTGCTTTAATGGGTTTTCTTTTGGAGCACGGCCAGACCCGTGATGTGTTGGATCTCTTTTTCAAGATGAGGTATAATGGGATTGTGCCTGATAAGATCACCATGCTCAATTTGGTGCGAGCTTGTGCATTATTAGGTAATATAAAACTATGTAAGCTGGTTCATTCTTACAGTATGGTGCAAGGTTTTGGGTTTGAACCCTCTGTGATTAATTCCTTAATTTCCATGTATTTTAAATGTGGAGATGCAATTCTTGCGAAGAATTTGTTTGATTTGATGCAAGAGAAGAACTTGGTTTCTTGGACTTGCATGATTTCAGGTTACATGCAAAATGGATTTCCCAGTGAAGGAATGAAACTGTTTTACAAATTAAGAAGAGAAAATACATTTATTATGGATAAAGCTACCATAGTGACCTTATTAGCAATATGCGGTGATATTGTTGATTTTCTACTAACAAAACAGTTTCACGCATATAGTCTTAAACTAGGGTTGTATCCGTTTGTACCAGTTAAAAATGCACTCATAACAGCTTACGGAAAATGTGGCTGCATCGAGTTCTCGTGCAAGGTGTTTGAAGAAATCTCCAACAGAAGTGTTGTTTCCTGGAATGCCATGATTCTTTCTCATGGAATAAATGGTGAAGGGAACAAAGCTGTGGACCTATTTGTAAATATGAGAAACATGGGATTTGAACCGGATAATATCACATACTTGAGTACATTGATGGCATGTAGTCACAATGGTCTGGTAAATGAAGGATTGAATGTGCTTAAAAGGATGTTAATGGATAAGGGAGCAAGTGCAAAGATTAAATTAGGTGGGGAACATATAACTTGTGTGGTTGATTTGCTTTCCAGGGCTGGATATTTGGAACATGCAAGAAACTTGGTGAATCATTTTAGAGAGAAAGGAAGTGTTAATACATGGAAAGCTCTTTTGGGAGGGTTGTTTTTCCATAATGATCCTCAGGTGATGAAAGAAGTAGGGAGAGAAATTTTGCAAAAAGATACGGGTGATTTTGCTAATTTGGTTTTGGTTTCAAATGCCTATGCATCAGTTGGAAAGTTTGAATCTGTGGAGAATTTGAGGCCATCTAGTAAGAGTAGTTTGGTGAAAAAAGTTGGACTTAGTTATGTTGATTTTGGATCTTGTTGAGAGGCAAATTTGTAAGGCAAAATTGGGAAGATGCCTAGTAATATATTTGCTTTCATACTTTGTTTCTTGCTTGTGTTATAAATCTTTTAGCTTATTAGTACATTTGCTTTCATACTTTTGTTTCTTGCTTGTGTGTAAATCTATTAACTTATTAATGCATTTGCTTTCATACTTTGTTGGGAAATGTTGGAGACATACCATTATTGATATTGTTACTGATATCAATTTTGTTATTCATATTTAATGAGAAATTATTCATGTTAATAATTTTATTATGTAATTTATTTTGTACAATATTTTCATTATTCAACTGAAATACCACTAATATGAATAATAATAACTCATTTAAGTTAAATAATAAGAATATTATATAAAATACCGATTTTTTTATTTAAAAAATTATTATTCAAAATTAAATAAATAAAAAGATTGTATGAAAAATTACAAATATAGGAGGGATGAATTTTGAAAATCGGTCCCTAAACCGTATAAAACACTATTTTAGCATTATTTATATAAAATCCCTAAAATTTGTCCCTTGGTTTGGGTTTTTTCGACCCAAATCAAGGAACGAATTTCTAAAATTTTTTTTGAAATAAAATATTATTTTTATAAAATAAATGCTAAAATAGTATTCCGTACGGTTTGGGGATGGATTTTCAAAATTCATTTCTCCTATATTTATATTTTTTATGCGATTTTCTTATTTCTTTAATTTTGAATATTAGTTTTCTTAAATAAAAAAAATTCGGTATAAAATAAGTTGCATAATAAGATCATTGAAATAAATAATAAAGTCAGTATCAATAACAATATTAATAATTGTAGTTGTATATGATCTTCCTACTTTGATATTGTCAAAATTTCTTATCTTTGCAGATATAGTTATTATATAATCAAAATAAGAATTAACAAAATCCGTTGTAGTCTAGCTGGTTAGGATACTCGGCTCTCACCCGAGAGACCCGGGTTCGAGTCCCGGCAACGGAAACATATTTTAACATTATTTTGTTTTAACACCATATGTCAATTTCCACTTTATGTTGATCTTATTTGGAAGCTTTATTAAAGACATTTTAAAATAGTTTGATTTTCCAGTTGCTCACTGATATATTTTCGGAGTAATTGTTCAAGTGCACCCAATTTTTTTGTATTGTGAATAATTAAGATTATATATTTACTGATTTGATCTAGTAGAGATCTACAAGACAATTTTATATTAGAAATATTGATGATGTATTTCGACTTTAATTTGGACGATCAATTGAAAGTACGCCAAAATATCTATAAACTTTTATTTCATTAGCTTACTGATATAAATATAATTTATGTCTTGTAAAAACAAGAAGAGATATTATTTGTCAAGACTTGCTCGCCTTCGATTTGTTCATCATGTGATAAAATATTAAACTATAAATTATATTTAACTATGTTATTTGATGAACAATAATTTTTTTATAAAATTTCATCATTTTTCATATATATAATATGTATAACATATAGATTATATCTTATTTATTGGATTTTAAAAATATAAAATATTTTTTATGGTTATTGCGGTTGTTAATGTTATTAGTTGTCAATGAATCTCTATCCAATTTCTTATAAATTTCTTTTTCCTCACATAGTTAAATAGGTTCTTAATTTTCTCTTTGAGAGCTGATATACACATACCATTATTGATATCATCGTCGATACCAACTTTATTATTCATATTAAATGAAATATTATTCATGTTAGCTATTTTATTATGCAACTTATTTATACAGTACTTTTATTATTTAATTTAAGTGAGTTATTATTCACATCAGTAACATTTTAATTGAACAATAAAATACCGTATAAATAAATTAAATAATAAATTCATTAATATAAATAATAACTCATTTTACATGAATAATAAAGTCGATATTAATGACAATATCAACGATTACCTCTCTCAAACATTTTCCTTTTCCTCTGGGAATGAATTCACTACTGACGAAGCAACCCTGGATAAGGTACCTTTTTAGTTCACCAAAGGCCGTTTCTATTACCTAATTAATTATGAAAAATATTATGGAGATATCATTATTGATCCCGTCATCGATATAGATTTATTTATATACATTAAGTGAGTCATTATGCATGTTAACGACTTTATTATGTATAATATTTCTATTATTTAACTTAATACCATCAATATGCATAATAATTTTTTTAAGTTGCATAATGATAATATTATATAAAATGAATTTACATAAAAAAGTCATTAATATGTATTATAATTTATTTAAATTACATAATGATAATACTGTACAAAATAAGTTTGCATAATAACTCATTTAATGTGTATAATTAAGCCCGATCGATGACGGTATCCATAAACGTATCTGTATATTACCAGCTCTTATTAATTATTTCCTGTATTTGAAGGTTGGCAGCATGCACCAATTAATGACAATCCAAACCTAACCAACCAAGGAAGATATCATACAATATTAGTATATTACAAAAGATCTCAAAATGAAGTTTGCCATGTATTAGTGATGTGGCATTTCACCTCTAGACAGGCTTCATCTATCCTGATATATATCATTGACTTATCTTGAGATGTACCAACTAATTAATTAATTAATTAAGAACAAGATTACAAACAAAAATATATAAAATATTGCACAACCATATATACAAAACGCATGAGGAAAATATATACTTTGTGTATTAATTAATTTGTGAATTAATTAATTAATTAATTAAGAACAAGATTACAAAAAAAAATATATATATATAATATTGCACAACCATATATATAAAACGCATGAGGAAAATATATACTTTGTGTATTAATTAATTTGTGAATTCAAACACCATCCCACGTGTCCAGGTCATGTAGATTAAAATAACTCATCATCAAGGACGGTGATAAATTAAAAAAAAAATTGAGCGTAATATTAATTTGAATGTTTCTGACAAATAATTGTGAAATTAAGGAGATTGATTTTTTTTATCTCGGTACCAAAACACTATACCAAGATTAAAGATTGATATTTGGCAAAATTACACCATTCAAAAAAAATATATAAATAAAAGAAAGATATAAAACGGTATCAAGACCATTATTTCTTTTTTTTTTTTTTTGAAATAAAGATGAGAGTCAGAGTACTTCAAATTTAAATATTTATAAAAAAATTCTTATCAAAATTTCGAACCTACGTCCTATCACACAGAAAACATTGTCTTTATTACTGTATCAAAGATCGGTTTCTCCGGACCATTATTTCTTATTTGATGAAGTCAATTACAATCCTGAACTAAGCAAATCAAAAACTGATTTTGTAGACCATGTTTTAATAATACCAACAATTGATCTAAGTTTTAATATACACAAGAATAAGAATAAACTGAAGTATATCCTGTCAAAAATTAAGGCAGATATTTATCCAATCACATGAATTGATTGAGTAAACAATAAACAAGAGAAAAAGAAAACGTTCCAAATTTGAATGGAGATATTTTATAAATATTTAAAATTAAATGACTTTAATTCTCGTTTGTATCTAAAAAAAGAAAAAAAAAGAAAACGGAATGCCAAATACCATCAAACCATTAAATAATTATAGTATTTTTTTAGGAGTAATAACTGTATCTCAGATATTTTTAACTATTCAACATAATTTCTAATAAATTTTAAAATACATATTCTTAAAAAATATTTATATTTAATATTGAATTACAGAACTCATGATGTAAAAATAATTTCTTTTTTGTCTTAAAAGAAGGCATCAAACCCTAATAGTATTTACTTCACTTTCATACATTACAATTTGCATTGCATGTTATTCTGCCACCTATAAATTTGTACATACATATTATATATATTTCATGTGGTAGTGGTACCTCTTGATAGTAATGTAATTCGTATACACTTTTTTTTTTTTGTAATGATGTAAGATTTTTATTCTGTTTAGTCATAATATTAATAGTTGGTTTACAATCACCAATTAATTTTAGAAAAAAGAACTTCTCAATCAAACATTAAATCAAATTGATCCTTAAGATTTATCCTTGATTGGAATGAAAACATATTATATAAAGCAAGAAGTAAAATTCTTTTTAATCCAATTTTCTTGATCAAAATGCAAGATAAAATGAGAAATGATTTCAATTTGATTGGAAGATTTATTACTTTTGAATTTTAGTAAAAGTTGTTGTCATTTGATGACAAATGTTTTTGGAAAAAGGAAATATTATTACTATACCAAAATTATCTCTCCTTGTATCACAATATTATTACATTACTATATAAAAAAAATTGCCTGATCCTATTCATGTAACTTAATTAATAATTCAATATTTTTTGTTTATTTATGTAATTTAATCTCAATTAATATACAACTAATTCAATACTATTTGTTTATTTACTACATTAGTAAAGAATAATTGAGATTATATGTAATTTTTTTATCATTTAGATATCTAGTATATGTACTTGAAATAATTTGAAAATTAATTAGTCATCAAACCTATCCAAACTTGTAATAGGCAATGATTCATCATTATTCTAAAGCTATTTATCCATCTTATTAATCAATTAATTAATTATAAGAAGGTCAAGGTTGGAGGATAATCAAAGGCATAGTCAAAGGCCTCCAGCTCAGATCAGGATATATTGGTTATGGGAAATGATATATAAATACTATCATTGATATCATAATATCAATAGTGATTTTATTATTTATTATTATTCAGATTAAATGAATTATTATTCATATTAATGATTTTATTATACAACTTATTTGTACAGTACTTTTGTTATTTAATTTAAGTGAGTTATTATTCGTATTAGTGACATTTGAGTTGAACAATAAAAATACCATAACAAAATAAGTTACATAATAAAGTCAATAATATGAATAATAACTCAATTTATATGATAATAAAATCAGTATCGATTATGATATTAATAATAATACTTCTTTGACATTTTCCATTGGTTATATGGAACTAGTAAGAATTTGACAAAAAGCTTTGTAACAATAAGAGAGCATATTCAAAATTATATTCTTTGCAAGTCAATACATGCACATATCATATGCCACCTTTATCTAACACTTAGCTGGTAGGTTTAATTATCTCATTATGACCTTGAATACAAATTTTAAATTTTGTGATGAGAAACAGCCATAAATAAGTTTCTACATTCTTTGACTTAATTTGATTGTATGCTACAATAAAGTTCAATGTTATTTTTCCTTTCAATTAAGGTCATGGATTGGCAAAGAGTATATATAAAGGAACATGGTATTAATCACAAATTCACAATTTTATCATAAAATAAAAAAGGATTGATTTTAATATTTATAATAATTTTTTTTAGTTAACATAATCAAGCCTCTTTTCAATGAAATAAAAGAAAATTAATTAATATTTTGGATGGAATGACCGTATAAATCAAATCATTATTCCAACTACTACGATTCTTCTATTATGTATCCTAGAGGCCAGAGCAAATCTTTAATTATTTCCGAAAATATTAATAAGATATCATAATTAATAACGTCAACGATATATATTTTATTATAAACATTAAATGAATTATTATGTATGTTAATAATTTTATCATACACAATACTTTTATTATTTAACTTAAATACCAGTAATATACATAATAACTCATTTAAATTACATAATGATAATATTGTACAAAATGAGTTTATATAATAAAGTCATTAATATGCGTACTAACTCATTATTGATACTTTGATATTTTTATTAATATGAATTTTATTATATAAAATTATTATATATATCAGTGATTTTATTATACACGTTAGATGAGTTATTATATATGTATATACTTATGCAACAAAATTTTTAATTTTAATTTTTTATAATTATTTAGAAAAAAATGATAAATATTTTTTATACTTATAAATTCAGATATAAATAAATTATGTATTTAATATAAATATTTTTTAATGTTATATATAATAATAATACAAAAATATAAAGCGGAGAAATAATTTCTATTAAGCTAAATCCGGTTTTGATGAGCGCTAACTGCGTGGCATCCTGCGTGCGGTTTCACTGTTCCCAGTTGCCTTTCCCTTTCCCTCCTAAACCAACTAACTATAAATAAATACTGATTCAGTTAGTTATTAACTCACCAGAAAACAAAGCAAAACCCCTCTTGTCATCTGTCCGTCTCAATTCTCACAAAAGAGAAAACCGATTAATGGCAGCAGAGGATGCGATCGCGGCGCCGCGCAGGGAGGGAGAGGAGAGGGAAAAGGCGGGGTCGCCAGGAAGGAGGAGAAACAAGCTCGATGTCTTCCGAGCGGTTCTCTCTCATCTCTCTTCCTCCGACACTGTCGCCATCTCGCCTCAGTTCGAGAAATCTCTCTGGGCTCATTTCAACCGCCTCCCTGTCAGGTTTTTGTTTTTGTTTTTTCCTTTTCTGGCATGATTAGCGTGTGGCTGAGATTAAGTTTATGATAAGGAGATCTAGTTATTATGCTTATAGTTTGGATGATTTTGAGTTCAATCCCTTTAAATCTGGCACTGAAATGTATGTTTAGAGGTCAGTTCCCTTCTGTTTATATCTAGACGCCAAAAAGAAAAGAAAAGAAATCATGCCTACAACATGCTTGTTGAAATGCTTGTAGTTATGCAATGGATTTCACTGTGGAGAGAGCTGAAGATGCATTGACACACATACAATTGCTTGATTTAGCACGGGACCCTGCGAATTACCCAGTCTTCTCTGTACGAGTGATTCAAGTATGAACTTCTCTGCTATTTGTAGGAACACTTTATAATTTTAACCACAACCAGAGCTAGCTAGTCACCAAATGTTTGAAGCACTATTTCATTTAGTTTTTCTTTTCTAATTGTTTTGTACTTGAATTAGTAACCATCAAAATACATGGAGCACTATTTACTTTAGTTTTTCTTTTATAATTATATGAAGCACTATTTATTTTTTAATGAAAAGATGTAAATTGCTCTTTATCTGAATTTCTGATGGGAAGCATTAGTAAGTTGCTAATTGCTATAATCAATTATTGTCAAATAAACTAATTTCTTGTATTTGACAGTTCATTAATTATGAATAGCATCTTTACTATTATTATTTTAGAAAAGAAGTGTGCTTTTGAAAGAATAAATTACATTCAGCATGCGCCTGCAATTTTTCTTCTTGTTATAAATTGTTTCTCAAAAATATTCTATTCACAATTTGAAGTTGACTTTACATTCATGTCCTCCATCAAACATGCCAACTGTTTTTAATAGCTCATCTCAAACATTCAAGTTTGAATTTTGTTGTACATGTCAGCTTCCTCATTGTTTAATATTTTTAACAATTCTAAACCCTTTTTCTTATCTATAGAACTCCTAAAATCTCCAACCTAAAATTTGAACAGGGTTAGTGTATATTATGTTAACTTTTAATCAGAAAGTACCTGACTTGTTTGTCTGCTTTATTTTAGGCGCCTAGAGCAATTGATGGCAACACACCTAAATATGGGCAGAAGTACAACTTCCTTCACTTGTTTTTTTATTTCTAACGGTCCTAATTTATGAATATTTTGATATGTACTTATTTGAAATTTTCTACATGTTTCTCATCGATTATTTGGTTCCAGCACAAATCTTGAGGGAATTGAATTCGAGAATGAAGAAGACACAGTTCATGGAAGGTATGACTTTATTTTTTGTTAAAAAAAGTGATTTTTTTTTTTTTTGCCTTTTTAGCTCCTAGATTAGCTTTTTCCAACAATATGTAAAGAAAAATAAAGGCCAAAGAATAGTTTCCTGATGTTAATTGTAATATATTCCAGGCTGACGTATGAGATAATCTTTTCGGGAGATGACAAACCAAAGGTTCTTAGTCAGGTAGAATACCATTGGCCCTTTTATTTCCTCAATTCATCAGCAAATATTTGATCCAGCCAAACAGGTGATTGAGCTTCTGTAATGTGCACTTCTGCTCAAATTAGATTAGCATCAAGTACCCTAAATGTGCAATTGAACCCAAACAAGCCATGAAAATATAAGCAGAACCAAAAAGAAGAATAACATGGTTGTTAATCATCAGTCAAACTCACTTGATTAGAGTACTAATTAATTAAAGTACTTTTAACAGCTGACGTCTGTTCTTGGTGATCTCGGACTTAACATACAAGAAGCTCATGCTTACTCAACAAATGATGGCTTCTCTTTGGTTGTTTTTGTTGCAGTTGGTTGGCTGGATGAGGTACTTTTCTCTCTAATATTTGAGAATCTTCTCGTGTTTTACTTCTGTTTTCTTATTACAAGCTTAATTCTTTGTGAAATACTCTTAGGAAGCTGACCAACTGAAACAAGCGCTGAACGACAAAATTGGAAGGATTAAGGTAAACTCTCTCTAGTATTTGTTTTTCTAGTTTGATACTACACATGACTATTATGGCCCCCGCTCTATCTGTCTAACAGATAATTTTTGTTTATTTTTTTTTTATTCATTTGCAGAAGGAACCTGAGATGAAAGATGCTCCACAGGTACCGACTTCACTACCTGGTCATGTAGAAATACCAAAAGATGAGACTTCAGTATGGGAAATCAACTTTAACCTTCTTAGCTTCGGCAATATAGTTGCTTCGGGATTCTATTGCGATCTGTAAGTACTTTTCTGAGTAGTATCTGACTACTTTGTAGTTTATACAAATGCTCATCTGGTGCATACATCCATCAGACCTTAAAAATGAATAAAATTAATGCCCAATATAAAAACCTGAAATTCAAAAGAAAAGAGGTCAGTAAAAGGAGAGAAAAGGAAAAAGCTTTTCTACTTCACTGGCTTTGGTATCCACTTTAACAGGGGAGGCAGGAAAACTTTTAATGGGGGGCAACAATTTAAACTATAAAATGTACTTCATAGTTCTTATATAAATCTATAAATTTTCTAATATATGGGGTCATGATAAGTATTCTGTATTTAAAGTATGGGGTCACTTTAAAATTTTTCTTTACAATTTGTATTAAAAAAACAAGAAATACATAAAATGGTGCAACCTTTTTTTGAAAAAAAAGGGGGTCAATTGACCCTCACTCATTAGCTATAGATCCGCTCCTTCACTTCAAGCTGCATCCATAGATCCACATGAGAACACATATAGAAACATTAGATGATCTAAAAAATCTTAAATACTAAAAATAAAAAAATGAAATGAACATGTTCCATTAGCCTCTATCAGTAATGTTTATACATACGTCACTACACCGGAGAAAACTAGTGTAAAAGTTCTCAAATATTAAAATTCCATTCGTACCTTACTTATTCTTCTTCTTCTTCAAAAAAAAAAAAGAGATTCCACTCTTTCCAAATGTGCCAACAGTAACAAGTAAGAAAGATAAACTTGATCTCTGTATGTAAGTTTCTATACAATTTTAGGTGAATTATAAATTTTGTTTACTTTAATGCAGGTATAAGGGTACATATTGTAGCCAAGAAGTGGCAATTAAAGTGTTAAAAACAGAGGGACTAAATGCTAACGTTTTACGAGAATTTGTCCATGAGGTTTACATCATGAGGTCTGTAAATTAGGGATAATATTAAAGTGTCATTTTTTCTAATTAACTGCTATATGTTTTCTTTTCTGACATTGTGCTACTGTTGGTAGGAAAATTCGGCATAAAAATGTTGTGAAGTTCATCGGTGCATGTACAAGACCTAAGCTGTGCATAGTGACAGGTATGAGGAGAATTTCATTTGGAATTACATGTTCTGATAAAATTATGGTGGTGTTTGTGGATTCAACAAATTGGGTCAGGAGCTAAATTGAAGCAGTGGGAAGGTTCATGGAGGTTAATGAACAATATACTTAACTGGCGTTACCTGTTCCTACTATTGGTTTATTTTATTACTAGACATGACAAGTCTCTCCTTTATTATGTGCAGAGTTCATGTCTGGAGGTAGCATATATGACTACTTGCACAAGGAGAATGAATTTTTCAAGATGACTGCCCTTCTACAAGTTGCAGTTGATGTATCCAAGGGAATGAATTATTTGCACCAAAATAATGTTATTCACCGTGATTTGAAATCAGCCAATATCCTCATAGATGAAAATAAGGCAAGTTTTCTTATAATTAATTTTCTTTTCCCGTTTGTGGTTTCAAGTTCTAAATAATTTGTTTATAATATCCTTCAAGTAGCACTTACTGCTAGTACAGGATATGAGAATATTACCAGCACCAGCCACCAGTTTTAGTTGGCATAATACTATTTCCTTAAAATGAGAACCTGGGCTGCAATTTATCATCAATTGACCCACTAATGCACATTTTTGCATCAATTTGTCCCAAATGACTACCAATGGACTTGAGCTTCTATTTTGATTATCGATGTGAGCTTAAAAAATAAAAGGTTCTACTGTTATATATGAACAGGTTGTTAAAGTAGGTGATTTTGGAGTTGCCCGTGTGAAATCCCAATCTGGGATTATGACCGCCGAAACTGGTACTTACCGTTGGATGGCTCCTGAGGTACATTTAATTTAATGATTTACCCTTGTTCTATTATCATCTTTTCATTTCATTTAATGAAAGATAAGCCTCAATTTTAACAACCTATGCACATATGCAACATGCTTTATGGCACTTGTGAACTTAAGATAATACCTTCAATTGTGTAATTAAGCCTCAGTTGTACCCTACGAGCTCTTGACATAACCTAATCAGCCTCAATTCTATCAATTGTAGGTGATTGAGCACAAACTTTATGATCACAAGGCCGATGTATTTAGCTTTGGAATTTTACTGTGGGAGCTTCTCACTGGAAAGGTAAAATGTCCGTCTTTATCAATGCACTGAGACTGCTTATTTATGCATGTATATGTTAAAATAATTTTTCTCTGTTGTTGTATCAGATCCCATATGATGATATGACACCAGTACAAGCTGCAGTTGGTGTGGTTCAAAAGGTGTGCATCCACAGATCTGTATATTGTTTGTGCATATTTACAAGTGTTTGAGACAAAAAAGCTACAAAATCAATTCAATGATTTTTTTTTAATCAGGGTTTACGACCAACAATCCCAAAAGAAATAAATTCAAAGCTAGCAGAACTAATTGAGAAATGTTGGCAACAAGACCCAAGTCTACGGCCTGATTTCTCACAGATTTTAGAAGATCTACATGTCATCACTAAAGAGGTACTTCTATTTACTTCAAGTGCTCCACTACTTATAGAATCGTATCTAGTTATGTACACTATCTTTCAGAGATAATGGGTCCTCTTAGTTCAAGAATCAATGTAAATATTGCCACAATGGAGAAAACAGAATTGGCAATAGTTTTAAGGACTAAGAATTTCATCAAACTGCATGAGTTTTGCAAATATCCATTTTGATTGAGAAATTATATAAATGTTCTGTGCTTTCTAAGTATAGGAACTGAACTTATATTAACTAAAATTTATATGAAAATAGGTTGGAGATAATTCAGACGAGCGCAAGACAAAATCTACTCGAATATTCTTCTCTTTCAGGCGAAATAGGAATTAGCTTTGATTTGGTTATCCCATCAATGCTTCACAGTTGATTTGGTTAGCCTTTTGGAAGAATAACCAGGAGGTCGATATCAGCACTCATAGGTGTGGAATTTTTTTTAAAAAGTAATCATGACCTATAAAAACTTTTGCGTTAATGATCAAGGACCAACTCATTTTTATCGATAGCTGCTAGCTAGCAAAGAGCATGAATGTTTTTCTCGTTCTATAACTTTTTTTTTTCCTTTCTTTTCTTCTAGCTGGGTCCCACATTTCAGCATAAGGAAGTAGTAATTTGCTTTATCAAAGGGCAACAAAAAAATTTTTGTGCTCTTGAAACATTCTTTCTGTCAATTTTATTGCAATTTCTCACTTCAACAAAGCAACGACTTGCTCACCAAAGGATGAGAAAACAATGCTCGCTCTTAAACCCTTTTTTTAAGGTGAGAATTTTTTTCTCCCCTTTGTTGAAGTGAGTTGTTTTGTTATGCTGAAATGTGGGACCTGACATGTAACAAAATTAGCAGCAATGAATGAGAAAATAAAATTCGTACTTTTGTTAGATTATCCGTAAAAATATGTTGGATCCTTGATCATTAATGTAATTTTTTTTTATGGACCATGATTATTTATTAAAAAAAATTCCCACGGGTGCATTGTAAAAAGTTGTGAGATTTGAGTTTTTTTGTTAGTTTTTAAAATATTGAGAATGTAAAGCTACTTTTTTTTATGTATTCTTTATTTTTGTAAATTGATTTTATTGTGTCATGTACAAAAAAGGTTTGTTTTGACTTTTGATAGTTTTGCTTGTAACTTGAGGAATGTAAAGTGCAGCAACAAACAATATAACTTTCAACCTTATTCTGTAGTTTGTAATGATATTTTAAGAAGGAATGTTATATGTAGTCCTCAATTTTCATTTCTAACAACTACTTTTTTGTCAATTAAACAAATGAATAAATAAATGTGTAGTGATGTAGGCTACTTATTTGACAAAGTATTTAAGTTCATAGTAATGAATAATCATTTAGAAATGTAAATACTAGTTTATACTTTGCATTCCAATTATAAAATATGTAAATTCAGATATTATAGCTTATGTTAGGCATAATTAACCAAGCAAAAAAAAATTTATTCATAACTAATTAAAATTATGCACTGTTAATGAGATGATAAATGGCAAGATAATGATTTAGTTGAAATTCCTTTGTGCGGCTATGCAAAGGGCCGTATGGTACTCCATAAAAAAAAAATGTTTTCTTTAAAACGCTCTACAACAACTAAAGATAATTTACACATCACAAATTTTAATGCAGAAAATGATGTAGATTGCAAGAAAAAAACAAAAATGTTTCGGAGATGCATCATTCATACCATAATCAATTCTGATTTTATTATTTATATTAAACAAAATTATTATTCATAATAACGATTCTATTATGTAATTTATTTTTGACAGTATTTTTATTATTCAAATTAATACCACTAATATGAATAATAACCCACTTAAATTGAATAAGAAAATTATTGTATAAATAAGTTGCATAAGAAAGTCGTTAATATGAATAATAACTCCTTTAATTTAAATAATAAAGTCGGTATCGATTATGGTATCAATATGTTAGCTCCCCTCAAAAAAAAAAAATAAAAAAGAGCTGGACCGAGCATTAAGAAGAGAATCACTGTTAGTCTGCTAATAGGGGTGAAAACGGAACGGATATTTATTCGTTCAGTCCGGGTCCATATTTGAATATTATTTGAAAATATGCAATCCGCATCTGTAAATAAATTATCGGTATTTGTATCTGTTCCTTATCCGAAAAACTGATGTGGATATGGATTCGAATTTGGTTTTGGATTGTCTAATATTGCAGATATCTGAATTATCAGAATCCGAAATAAAAGCAGATGCTATCAACTTTTTATTTTCAGGACAACGTTAAATCGTCAAAATGTATACTTGTATATCTCAATTTCTAATCTTCTCTTTTTTATTTACGTTGAATATTGTATTATTTATTTTGAACATTTATAAATATATAATTTTTTTATAATTTTTGTTTATTTAAATATTTTTTATTATTCTATATATTTAATTTTATTATATTTGTATATTTATTAGTAATTTTTATTAATCATCATTTCATATTCGTAACTGAATCTGTATTCACTAAATATCCATTCCGTATTGATTTAAAACGAATTTAATTTTAAATTTTAATATCTGTTTAATATCGGTATTCGTATCTATATTCGTTTAATAAAATGCGGATACGAATATGATTTTACCACTAACCATTCTGAATCCGCTCCATTTACACCCCTACCCTTCCAAAAAGCATCTATTACGGTTGAAAAGAAATTTGAGGGACCGAATTTCCTTCGCTACAAACATTCAGGGACCAGAACGAAAATTTTTCCAGAAAAGATCCCTGCGTTGCTACTCGCTACCTCCCCGTTTCCACCTCACGGAGAGTTCGTTCGTTAACGGGTAAAACCAACCGAAAGAAACCAGGCCTAATGCTAGCCTGTGTATCCTGCGCAACCGCAAAACCTCACCTAACGGCGCGACGCCGCGCAGTGAGTCGACCAGGCGGGAGTGTCAAGAGCGCAAGGCGCCTACTCAGCTCACTCGACGCCGCACCTAATGGAGCCGCAGCGGAGGCGTTAGTGAGGAAGTTCGTCGCCGGCTCCTCCAAGTCGACTTCGCTCGGCACGCTCTCCTTTCTCGTCTCCATTTCTTCCCCCTTCGCTGTTCCTGTGAGTGAGCAGTAGATAAGTTCAGTTTGAGAAAAATAATAATAATAACAGTAGTAATAATAAGATTTAACTCACGATTAGGATTTATGCACTTAGCATCAGTCTGGATATTTCTTTTATGCCTAGGGAGTTGAGGAAATGGTATATCCTTGCTTCGAATTCAGAATGATCATAACAATTTCCTAAATCTTGTGTAGTTTTATTCAAAGATAAGCAAGACCAATTGGTTTAGATGGCATCGAAAAACAACTGCTTCGATTGTGGCACTGCTGGAGGTCCAGAATGAGTCTAGTGAAGCTGAAATGCTAATCACTGATTCAATTTTAAGGCTGAGACAATCCCCAAAGGAACTCTCTCTCTTCTACTATGACCTTATAGTGTCTCTCTGTTATCACGGCCTAATCCGAAAAGCCAATGAAGTATATGCAGAGTTACAATCAATGACCTTCTCAGGCCAAAGGTCTTTTGAGCTTGCAATAAAATCTCTTTGTGTAATGGGTAACCCCACTGAAGCCGAATCAAAGTTGAAGGAGATGATTTTGTTAGGTCATCGTCCTTCTTCTTTTGCATTTGCGTCGGTTGCACAAAGTTATGGTAAGTTGGGGTCTTTTTCAGAGATCAAACGAGTTATTGGGTTGATGGAGGAATCTGGATTGGAAATTGATACTGTTTGTGCAAATATGGTCCTCTCTTGCTATGCGGATCATGAAGAATTCGCACAAATGGCCGCATGGCTTCAAAGGATGAGAGAGTTAGGCATCTGTTTCTCTCTGCGGACATATAACACTAGCCTCAACTCATGCCAAAACATTCTTCAGATGACAAATGAAATTGAGTCGCTTCCTCTTTCGCTTACAGGTTTGATAGAGAAACTAGAGAATGATTGTGCCTCCTGCCAAAATGAGGCTATGGTGGTGAAGGAATTGGTTAATTCTTCGTTCTTGGCCGAAACCATAGATTGGTCTGAATCAGAAGTGAAACTAGATTTGCATGGATTCAATCTGGTTTCTGCATATGTGATCTTGCTTCAGTGGATTGAAGAGATGAGGTCAAGGTTTGACATAGAGGGGACTGCTTTCCCTGGTGAAATTTCGGTGGTTTCTGGGATGGGGAAGCATAGTGTATCAGGGAAATCGATGATTAGAAGCTTGGTTTCGAAGATCTTGTCACGGATGGATAGCCCCTTGAGATTGGACAGGAAGAATGTGGGAAGATTTGTTGGAAGAGGAAAGGCTGTCAAGGATTGGCTATCTCGCTTGGGGTAAGTGTGTTGTCTGCACACTGAAATGGTACTTCAGTACAAGTTGTCTGCTTTTGGTAGATAATTATCATGCTTTTTGGGAGCTAAATATTGTTTCTAGAATTTTAATGGGTTGTTCCATCCATAATTCCATATTATTCATTTTTTTGCAACTACATATTTAACTTTCTTCTGAAATGCTGGCCAACACAACAGTAGATATTAAGACGTGCACCATCCATGTGTCCATACTATAAATGTGCATAGATGGGTACTATTATGCATGCGCATCCCAAATATGTGTACTATCATACAAGTGAACTATCATATTCTTTTCTTTTTACCACATTTTCATACTAACAAAAAGCTAAGGACTATGGGGTGTAGCTATTGTGCCCAACCTTGTCTTCTGGTGGAACGAAGAGCTCTGCGAGCAGCAGTGTGTCAAAAGATTGATAACCAGTTTCAACTACACTTAAAAGCTGAATAACACCTTTCCAGAAAGGAGAAAAAGAACCAACATTTCTCCTATTTGAATATTTGACAATTACAATATCTTTCCATATTCCTACATACTGATGGTCTTTAAACCTAATAATCCATTTGACTAACAATGATTTATTCATAATACCTAAATCAATTACTCCTAACCCTTTTTGTTGTTTACACTTGCATACAACAGGCCAAGAGACGAGCAATTTTCTTTCTGACAGTATTCCCATCATACCAAAGGAATTTCTTCCTTAACTTATCAACTCTCATTTGAACTTTTTTGGGAATATTATAGAAAGATATCCAATATAGAGGTATTGAAGAAAGAATTGAATTGAGTAAGACAACTCTCCCTCCCAAAGAGAGCAATTTACGTTTCTACCCTTGCAGTTTATTTTCTATTTTTGTAACTAAAAAATCCCAATCTGAAGAAATTAGATTTTTTCCAATATAGGGATACACCTAAGCAAGTGATAGGTAAATTTACCAATTTACATCCTAAGTTATGTGCACTAGAAACACATCTATAATTTTATTTTTTTTAATTTGAGTAATATTTCTCAAAAATATGTACTGTAAGAGTTGGATGTACAATAAAAGTTGAATGTACGTTAAAATTACTCTAAAAAATATTAAGACAACCCTTGACAATATCAACATGTTTTTTGACTTGTTCAAAACACATAACAATTTATACTAAAATAGATAATTATGTATATTATGTAAAATGTAAGAGTGCATCCAACAATAAACAAATTGTACATTAATAATACAATATTCAAGTGTATATTTGAAGGAATATAAAAGTTTCTTCATGAGAGATCAGATTATTTTATTTAAGTATTAAGCATATGATTATCGTGTTATCATGTTAGAAAGAAAAATGTGAGCCAAACTTTCATTTGTCCCATCCCCTCTCATCGTAACTTGTTAGAACAAACTTTTTAATATGCGATGTCATTGTCCTTAAACAACGTATTGTGTTGTTTTTGTGCACGATCTGGAATTGCCATCAAGATAATTTGGGTTTATTATTCCTTAAAATACGGTCATAAAATTGATTGATTATATCTTTATAATATCTAATTGAATATTTAAAATATGGAAAATTATTTGAGGAATTAATTGCATCAAGTATTGTTAAAGTGTATATACATGTATTTTCTTTTACGGTCAATTGATATGTGTATCCCTTGTGGAATGGATTGGGCTAAGTATAAATAGATTAGCAAATAATTGCTAGTATAGCCCAACTTAATTATAGGCCCAGAAAATATGTTATGGAGCACATGTTAGGCAAGAATATTCTTGCATATACATGCATCACTGTTTAACCTATCTCTGAATTGTTTGGAAGAAAATATTCAGCACGAGCTGAGCCACAAAAGAAGAACACAGTTGCACACAACGTTTTTAGCTTTGGCTAATATATGCTTGCTCTTTGCTGAATAAACTAACTTGCTGCCTCCACGATATGATGATTCCTAGATACTCCACCCTTATAAAACATAAAAGATGTGCTAAGGAAACGCTATAAAACCAATTGGTGATTTAGTTCAGATTTTCAAATCTGAGGCAGCACAGGAAGCTCTCTTCATTTATAAGCTGATTTAATCTAAATAATAAAGTTGGTATCAATAATGATATCAATTACAGAATTTATATCAGTTCCCATTTCAAAAGTCTAATTTATGTTTAGATCACACATCTTTCTAAAATACTAATGTTATTCTTGGATTAGCACAATTCCAGGCCAATCCGAAACTCCAATTCATGTCTAGAAGAGGTAATTAGGCAGTCAAGGATCGGCTATCTCGCTTGGATTAAGTGTGTTGTCCTGAGACTGAAAAGGTACTTCAGTACAAGTTGTCTGCTTTTGGTGGATACACATATTATTCTATGTTTAAAATATACTATTATAGATCTGTCACTTTTAGTATTAGTATTAGTAAAGTTAGTTTTTTTTTCTATTTTCAGTTATATCATTAGCAGGAGTTAGCAGAAATAGTAAGTTCTATTTTTGAGTTTCTGTTTTGCTTTAAATATTGTAGCATTGTAAACAGTATCAATCAATTAAGTTGTTGTTTGCAGAGAATAGAATCGAGTCTTTGCAACTGTTCGTTCTTTCATCAATCCAATAAATTGGTATCAGAGCAAAAGATTATCTAATTGGGAGAAGAGATGGCTGAAACCGGCAGTAGCACGGTGAACGTTACACAACCAGCAATATTGCTGTTCAAAGGAGAAAACTATGCCTTTTGGAGCATCAAGATGATGACATTGTTCAAGTCTCACGGCCTATGGGATCTAGTTGAAAAAGGCGCACCAAATCCAGATCCTAATCAGCAGGAAACTCAGAAAAAAGATGCAAGGGTGTTATGTTTCATTCAATAAATAGTACACGATACCGTCTTCTCAAAGATTTCAGCAGCCACCAGCGCAATGGAGGCATAGACAACCTTGAAAACAACATTTGATGGGAGCACTCGTGTCACAATAATCAAACTTCAAGGCCTACACAGGGACTTTGAAACTTTGCAGATGAAGAAAGAAGAATCTGTGTAGATTTTCCTGTCACGAGTACAAGAGGTGGTCAATCAAATCAGAGCATTTGGAGACACCATGGAAGAGAAGACAGTAGTGGCAAAAGTGCTGAGAAGTCTAACCCCTAAATTTGATCACGTGGTGGCGGCAATTGAGGAATCAAAAGACCTCGCAACCTACACCTTTGATGAATTAATGGGGTTGCTGTAGACCCATTAAGCTAGGCTGTCCAGATTAGAGGATAAAGGCGACGACAAGGTGTTTTACATGCAGGGGGAGTCATCAAGAGGGAGATCTAAGGGCAACCCAAGAGGCCGAGGTAGAGGAAGAAACAGTTCCAGCCGAGGTGGATACAATTCCAGCAGAGGAAGGGTTAATACCAGCAGAGGAGGTAGAGGCTGAGACAGAAACAATCAAGCAGATTCAAACAATAATTTCAGGAGGGATGCTCAGTGTTATTATTGTAACAAGTACGGGCACTACCAAGCAGATTTCTATAAGAAATAAAGAGAAGAAAATCAAGTAAATTATTCAGAAGAGAAAGATGCGCAACCAATTCTTTTCATGGCCAGCAGTGCAGTTGATGAAGTCGATGCAAGAACCATCTGGTTTCTCGATAGCGGGTGCTCAAATCACATGTCGGGGTTCAAGGAATTGTTTGAAGATTTGGATGAAAAATGCAAGCTAGAAGTTAAACTTGGTGATAACAAACTAATTCAAGTAAAAGGCAAGGGCATGGTCTCAATGCACACCAAGGAAAACGGTATGAAATTCTTGCATAACGTGTATTACATCCCGAATCTGTCTCAAAATCTGCTGAGCATAGGGCAATTGATGGCTTGCAGTTACACAATTGTTTTTCAAGGGAAAACTTGTGTAATAAAATCTAAAAATTAAATACTGATAGAGGTGAACATGACAGCCAATAAATTATTTCCTTTAGAGATTTCAAATGTAAAAGAAATGGCAATGGTTGAAAAAGAGTTGAACCAATCTGAGATATGGCATCATAGATATGGTCATTTGAGCATCAATGGTTTGAAATTATTGAACCGAAAAGAAATGATTTATGGCCTATCGGAAATCAATGAAATCGGTATATGTGAAGGGTGTATATTTGATAAACAAGCCAAGTTTTCATTCCTTAAAGGCTAAGCTAAGAGAGTAGCGCAGGTGCTTGAGATAGTTCATGCTGATTTGTGCGGTCCAATGCAAACCGAATCTCTTGGAGGCAGCAAATACTTTCTTCTTTTCACGGATGATTATAGTAGAATGAGTTGGGTGTATTTCTTGCAAAGCAAAGGAGATGCATTTGGCAGCTTCAAGGTTTTTAAAACTTTTGTGGAGAAACAAACTTAGAAGAAGATTAAGGTGTTAAGAACAGACCGAGGTGGCGAGTTTTTTTTCAAAAGATTTCATTAATTTCTGTGAAGAAGAAGGGATACACCCTGAGTTAACAGCACCTTACACATCCGAGCAAAACGGGATGGCAGAGAGGAAAAATAGAACAATGGTTGAGATGGGCAGAAGCATGCTCAAATACAAGAACTTACCGAATAAATTCTGGGCTGAAGCAGTTCCAACTGCAGTGTATGTTTTGAACATTTCACCAACAAAAGCCGTGATAAATAAGACTCCATTCGAGGCATCGTTCAACAGAAAATTGGGTGTAAGTCATTTAAGAGTATTTGGTTGTATAGCCTATGCTTTTATTAATCCACAAAAGAGAACCAAACTTGATGGAAAATCTGAAAAGTGTATTTTTATCGGGTATTGTACTCAATCCAAGGGGTACTGGTTGTATAGTCCAGAAAGTGGCAAGGTTTTGGTGAGTAGAAATGTGTTGTTTGATGAAGAAGTAAGATGGCAGGGGGAAGATATTTTTATCAACCATAACTTGAAGAAATAATAGAAGAAGACTGTTGCACATGAGCAACCAGCAATCAGCAGTTCCGCTGGCGCAAGTATAGAAAATACACCCGGTAGTCCAGTACAAAAATTCAGATCCATACAAAAGCTGTACGAAACCACACAAGTTCTTCTTGTTGCAGATCTGATAAGCTATGAAGAGGCAGCAGAAAAAGAGGAGTGGTGTAAGGCGATGCAAGAAGAGATACAAGTAATTGAGAAGAACAAAACGTGGTAGCCAGTGAAGCTTCATGAAGAGAAGGTCTATGTTGAGCAGCCAAGAGGTTTTGAAGTGAAAGGGAAGGAGAGCTATGTGTACAAATTGGCAAAGGCCTTGTACGGTTTGAAACAAGCGCCACGTTCTTGGTACAGCAAAATTGATTCTTATCTCACAAATTTTGTTTTTGAAAGAAGCAATAGTGAGCCCAATCTGTATGTTAAAAGGGGTGAAAAAGAAGAGTTGTTGATTATATGTTTGTATGTAGATGATATGATTTATATGTGCACAAGTGAAAGATTGTTGAATGAATTTCGGGTTAACATGAAAAGGAAATTTGAGATGACAGATTTTGAATTGTTACACTATTTTCTCAGTTTAGAAGTGGAGTAAGAGGATGACAGTATTTTTGTTTCCCAAAGGAAGTATGCAAGAGACTTACTACAGAAATTCGTTATGCATAGTTACAAGACAGCAACTACACCCATGAATGAGAAGTTGACTAAAAATGATGTACCGGATTCTGTGATGAAACAAAGTTCAGAAGCTTAGTTGGAGGGTTGATTTATTTAACCCACACAAGACCAGACATAACCTATGCAGTTGGAGTGATATCTACGTACATGCACAACCCGACAAAACATCATTTTGGAGCAGCAAAAAGGGTACTGAACTACCTTTTAGGTACAACAGATTTCGGATTGTGGTATGATAACACATAAGCTTTTGAGTTAATTGGTTTCAGTGGCAATGATTGGGCAGATGTGTAAAAGATAGGAGAAGTACTTCGGGCTATGTCTTTTCACTAGGATCAAGTGCAATAAGTTGGAGCTCGAAGAAACAAGCAACAGTGGCGTTGTCATTCTCAGAAGCTGAATACATTGCAATCAATTCAGCAGCATATCAAGCAGTTGGCTTAAACGAATTCTAAAAGATGTTGGATACGTGCAACAACAACCAACAGTGATTTACTGTGATAATCAATTAGCCATAGCAATGTCGAAAAATCCTGTATTTCACGAAAAATCAAAGCACACTGACATTCTCCTACATTTCATCAGAGATCTAGTTGCAGAGAAGATCGTCGAACTAAAATTTATTGGTTCAGAAAATCAGAAAGCCGATGTACTGACGAAGGCACTATCGTTGGGCAAGTTTGAGAACATGAGAAAGAAACTTGGTGTAGTCAATTTTGCATCAAGGGGAAGTGTTGAAAATGTGATGCAAAATTAGATTTCTATGTTTAGAATATGTTGTTATAGGTCTGTCATTTTTAGTACCGGTATTAGTAGAGTTAGTTTTTTTTATTTTCAGTTATGTCAGTAGCAGTAGTTAGCAGAAGTAGTGGATTCTATTTTTGAGTTTCTATTTTGCTTTCAATACTATAGCGTTGTAAATAGTATTAATCAATCAAGTTGTTGTTTGCAGATAATAGAATTGACTATTTACAACTGTTTGTTCTTCCATCAATCCAACAATTATTAATATTCATACCCATATTATAAATATTCATACTCACACTTATACTGTAAATTCTAGTAGTAAGACGTGCACTATCCATGTGTACAAACTATAAATGTGCATAGTTGCGTACTTATTATACATGTGTCTCCCAAATATGCCTACTATCATACAATATCATACAAGTGAACAATCATATTCTTTTCTTTTTACCGCATTTTCATACTAACATGGATGTATATTGTCCATGACGCTGTAATTTCTAACCCTCATCTTTTTCACATGCGTTCATCATTGAAATTTTAGGAATATTTTTATAGGGTTAATATCATATATATCTATATATCATTCATGTTTTTAGGAATATTCAAGTTCTGATTTACAGCTGAGAAATTAACACCGTAAAAGCCACGTGTCAAATGGAGATTGGCTACATTCTAAGATGGGCAGGAGATTCGGTACCAAGATAAGAACAACAATAATTAATGATGTGATACATCTGTACGTCCTAGCGGCCTTGGCCTTCATTATCGTTAAACAACATATTGAAAACTGCTGCTTTGTTTCTTTGTCCTTTAATTTTGTGCCATCTGCTTTTCAGTCTTTTGATTTAATTAATTAAGACGCTTCAAGACCCAATTATCAGAAGGCTGGAGCACATCTGCCCATGGTGTGTTTGTGTGCGGTAAGTAACATCCGAGTGGGCTGATATTTTTCTTCTTGATGGATATATATACCAAGAGTAAAGTTAGGGTGAGCTTAAACTCACCGATTTCTTAGATGTGTTTTAATTAAAAAATGATCGAAACGGTTTTCAAATGATAAATCCGAGTACCTCAATAAATTCTTCACATCAAAATCTCGTAAATACTAAAATTTTCTATTTTTAGAGTTTTCTAGCTGTTTTTTGAATTTTTGGAAATAATTCTCAAAATAATTAATGTTTCTATGTGAGAATAGGCCATTTTAAAAGAAATATGAAAAAATAGTTAGAAAATTCTAAAAATAAAAAATTTCAGTATTCTATAAGATTTTCATATGAAAAATTTATTGAGCAACTTGAATTTATCGTTTAAAATCGATTTGATAGATTTTTGAGTTAGGCTCATTAAAGAACTGGGTGAGTTTAAACTCACCCTAGCTTTACTTTATATATGAGTAGTGAAAAGTGAAAACACAACGGACAATATGTTATTTTGAAAGTGGATTGATAATTTAATGTCTAATATTAATTTGGTTGATTATTTTTTATAAAAGTGATCTTGAAGACCACTGCTTCTATTATCAAATAGAAACATACGTTCAATAAACCAACCAGAAACCATTCCCCCTCTCCCATAAAATATTATTTTGTTTGATTAGATGACTTTATTTATCATTAATTATTGTTCTATTTTTTTGGGTTTTTTTTTATTTTGGAATAATTGATTATGTTATTTAATATTAGAAAATTAGTGAACTTAATCTGTTGACAATAGGATCAGTGACTCTGATTGTAATATAGCTTCATCTATAACTCTGTTCCAGTGGTACTTTCCACCGGAGCAGTTCCATTGATTAAAAAAATATTATTTTTGATTAATAATCAGATTTCAATTAATAATTATTTTTGAAGTATTGAGATAACTTAAGAAATTTGTTGGTTAATGTCAAGTTTCTAAGTTTTAAATAATTATACATGATTAATTTTTCAAGAATTTTTTTTTCATTGTACGGTAAACCGGTGGTTGTATACATAGACGGATTATGTAGATTAAATGGGGTTCATTATCTCTCAGTTTTTTTTATTGTACACGTCTTATTTTGACTTGGATCTCACGTCTTATTTTCTTGGGTTAGAAGCAAGAGAAATCTAGAATTTTTGTATTACAATAAGCATATACAAAGGAGATTTTAAAGAGATTTAAAATCGAAAATTATAATCTTGTAAATACTCCGGTTGAGATTGGTACGAAATTGTTCTGACATGATGAAGGCAAGACGGTTGATGCAATATTATATAGAAGTTTGCATTATTTAACATGCATAAAGCTGGATATTGTATATAGAGTAGGCTTATTGAGCCGGTACATGAAGGAGCCGAAGATGACATATTGGAAAGCTATAAAATGAATTCTTCATTATGTGAAAAGTACACTATCTCATGGCTTATTTTATTCTCATACTAATGAGTTTGATCTTGTTGATTATTCCGATAGTGTTTGGAGTGGATACATGGATGATAGAAAGAGCACTTCGGATTTTGTATTTTTCATAGGAAGCACGACATTTACATGGTTTTCGAAGGAACAACCCATTGTTATTTTGTCAACTTGTGAAGCGGAGTATGTCGTCGCATCTTTATGTATATGTCACTTTCTATGGCTACATAAGTTACTAAAGGATATGAACTTTGCTCAAGAGAAATTGATGAAAATTAGAGTAGATAACAAGTCGGTGATTGAATTGGTGAAGAATCCGTTGCATCATGAAAGGAGCAAGTACATAGATGTCTATTTTCACTTCATATGAAAGCACGTGAAGAATTGTGATGCGGCGATGACTCATGTGACGAGTCGTGATCAAGTGGCAGACATTTTTACCAAACTATTACTAAGGGAACTCTTCAACAAATTTAAAAAGTTGCTTAGGATGCATGAAGGAAATTAATTAAGTTTAAACGGGGATGTTGGAATATGTAAACTTAGATAGGTGCATTGATAAAAGTTAATACTGGATATAAATGTTAAGTAGTCAAAGAATCATGTTTGAAGTCTTCTAGGCTGTCATAGGATTTAGAAATTCGTATTTAGAAAATAGAGTAGATTAATAAAAGGATTAAAAGTCATGTGGTGAGTGTAGAGTATCTAGAAAGTTAATATGAGTCTTTATAATATATAAGGTGTCTTTTAGATGTAAGAGACTAAGAGAATGTTTTGTTTAATGAGAATTTCAAGATTTCAAAAGGAAAGAATATTCTTTCTTTCACCAGAAAATTACAATAAATCTATCAAAATATTAAGACTCGATCCTAAGAAGTACCACTGGAACAAAGTTATAGATGAAGCCATATTAACAATCATAGTTACTGATCCTATTCTTATATATATTGATAACATAATCAATTATTCGAAAATATAAAAAAAAACCCACAATGATAGAGCAATAGTTAATGATAAATAAAGTCATCTAATCAAACAGAATAATATAGACATTTATTCATCAATCCGCTTTCAAACAGGATAACCTAGCTATTGTTCGTTGTGTTGTCACTTTTCACTATCAAACAGGACAATCCATCAAGAAGAAAAATATCAGCCCACTCAGACGTTACTGACCACACACAAATACACCGTGTGCTCCAACCTCCAGATGATTGGGTCTTGAAGCGTCTTAACAAGTACTAATTAAATCAAAAGACTGAAAAGCAGTTGGTACAAAAGAACAAAGAAACGAAGCAGCAGTTTTCAATATGATGTTTAATTAACGATGGGAACTGATATACAGATACTAAAATCGATATCAATTTTAGTATTTATATTACATCAGTTATTATTCATATTACATGAGTTGTTATTCGTATTAATAATTTTATTATGTAATTTATTTGTACAATACTTTTATATTTGATGTATATCATTCGCGAAAGTTTCAGACATATTTTCATTTATTGATTAAATTATGTGTTGAAACAAATTTAATAAAGATGGGGTTTCACAGATCCAAATATTTTATTCAATAGCAAGTCTAATGTGTATTTTATTTTCAATCACTTAGAGATGGAATTAAAAAATTTTTTGGACTTGAGTTTATGCTTTGATGTAGCTTCGCCGCATAACATTCAACAAATTAGAACTTCTGCAAGTAAACCCCATGCAACGAATTGTCAGAATATAGATTGGAAGATGTAAATCAATTGAGGTAATTTTTATTGATTTTTTTATATTTAACCAGATTAACTCATTTAATAGAAAAGAGAATTCGTATAAATTTTTTTTCCAGCTTATTATATATTCATTACATGACCTATATACTAGGTCTGGAGTTGAGAATGAAATTCCTGAATAACACGTGAGAAGCAATTTGGAGCAAGACGGACAAAAAATTGGAAGTGAATTTGATGGCATCAATTTGTTAAGGTAAATATTAAACTCTGAAAGATTTATAAATTTTTTTTTGTCATGTTTACCTTACTCAATTTTTTTCTATCTTCATATATAGTCTCCCACAGACAAATTTTCTAAGAAAGGAACTACCTTCTTGGAGCATGAAACACCAAAGCTTGGAATGGAGTTTGATGAAGTGGAATCTGCACATGAGTTTTATAATAGCTATGGTGCAAAGAAGGGTTTCAGTGTAAGATGTGACAATATAAGGGCAGTTCAGGGTGTGGTGAAATTTCACAGCTTTTGTTGTTCAAAAGAAGGCTTTCGTGGAGTGGATAAGCGGGACACTAATGTTGTAAATCATCGTCCAGAAACAAGAACAGGTTGTCGAGCAACTATGCATATCAGATTGCAAAAGAATGGAACGTTCAAAATCACTAAACTTGAACTAGAGCACAACCACACTCTGGCTAGTCCCGGAAAGACCCATATGCTAAGATCACAGAGAAAATAATAGAGCGATAGTTAATGATAGATAAAGTCATCTAATCAAACAGAATAATATAGACATTTATTAATCAATCCGCTTTCAAACAGGACAACCTAGAAATTGTTCCTTGTGGTGTCACTTTTCAGTATCAAACAGGACAATCCATCAAGAAGAAAAATATCAGCCCACTCAGATGTTACTGACTACACACAAATACACCATGTGCTCCAACCTCCAGATGATTGGGTCTTGAAGCGTCTTAACAATTACTAATTAAATCAAAAGACTGAAAAGCAGTTGGTACAAAAGAACAAAGTAGTATTTGAGTTCAATAATAAAAATACTGTTAAAAATAAGTTATATTATACAGTAATTAATATGAAGTTAAATTGTTATTCATTGATTAATAATTATTTCAGTTTGCAAATTCCAAGGAAAGAATCCAATATCATTCCCACCTAGAGTCGTGGGTGTCTCAATTTGTCAAACTAAACAAATTATATATCACCCTTCTTTTACACTTTTCCATTGCTATTGCTTCAGATCTCATTGCGTTGCTAAATTCCTACTTTTCCTCTTCAAAAGAAAGAACATATAGTATTTATTCAACCCAAAAATTTCTTCATATATCTCTATTCTTCAATTATAATTTAGTATTTATTTAACCCAAAAATTGCTTCAATTTGTTCAACAAGACACCTTAATTGAAAAGGAAATGAGGAAAAAAAATACAAAAATATAAATTGAAATTAGCAGCACATATATAATATGCTCTTAAAAATATCAGCTCTTAATCAATTGTCACTTCCACTAGTTGCTTCTGGAATGCTGGCCAACAGCACAACAGTAGATATATATTAAGACGTGCACTATCCTTGTGTGTACATACTATAAATGTGTATAGATGCGTACTATTATGCATGTGCTTCCCAAATATGCGTACTATCTTACATGTGAACTATCATGCATATTCTTTTTTTTCCGTACAAACAAAATGCTAAGGAATATGCGGTGTAGCTCTTGCGCACAAACCAATCTTCTTGCTCATACTCAACCCAAACACTTCATCCATATTCAGCTCCTCTGCCTCTCTCCCATCTGATGTGGACCAATCAAATTTGAGCAACAAATTGGTGATGGCTAGTTCCACAATTAGCATCGCAAAACCCAGCCCGGGACAAACCCTCCTACCTGCACCAAATGGAATAAGCTCGAAATCCTGCCCCTTGTAATCCACTTGTCTTTGATTTCCTGTGAACCTCTCAGGTTTGAACTCATTGGCGGAGTCCCATATCTTTGGGTCCCTCCCTATAGCCCACACATTGACAATTACACGGGCTCCGCGTGGAATGTCGTAGCCTCTGATTTTTGTATCTTGGATTAGCTCTCTAGGTACCAGTACTGGACTGGGCGGATGTAATCTCAGTGCCTCTTTAATCACTGCTTTTAGATACGTCATTTCGGATAAGTCGTCCTCTTGGATCAGAGATCTTGATCCGGCGATACTTCGTATCTCTGCCTGAAGTTTCTTCATTACTTGAGGGTTTCTAATGAGCTCCGCCATAATCCACTCAATGGTTATGGAGATCGTCTCAGTGCCCGCACCGAATGTGTCCTGAAATAGATATGTATCATTTGTTATTTGTATAAAAATTTGGCTTCAATCGAATTGAAGCTCTGGCTCAAGCAACTAGGCTGAGACAGTACTACTAATTGGTTCTGTGAAAGGGAGTACCAAGAGTATGGCCTTTATGTTGTCCCTATCGAAGGTAATATCTGTGCTTTCATTCTCCATAAGATTAATCATGATATCTGCAAAACATTCTTCTTTGTCTCCACCCCTCAACTTTTTGGCACGGCTTTCAATAATTGTGTCAAAAACCTGGTCCATCCACTTGCAGGCTCTGTTAAGCTTCTGCTCCAACCCAGTTACATGGCCAAGCCATGACAGCCATGAAAAATAGGCACCTACATTTTGTTTTATGTAATTTTTTAAGCAAATCAACTTCGTGGCAGACCATCATTGTACAAAGAGTATGGTTGAATATCACAAATTAAGGTTTTATTTTGTTTTCTAACAGGTTTCACACAATTCTGGATTGATTTTGATGGTCTCAGCCGCAAGTATAACTAATTTTGTGTCACTAATTAGACCCAGAGGAAGAGAGAAAATTGCATGCCTGGGTTGAAATTACTTATCATGTGGAAGAACTCCTTGATGACACCATTAATTTCTTTGTAGCGGTCCTCCTCGCCTGAGGGCTGGCCGATCGTGACTCGACTAATCATCTGCTTTGAAAGGGAACGGAACTCATCTGCCATGTTGATTGGACCAAGTGTATGCTTTCTTGAAACTGACTTGATCATTGTAGATACCTCCTCTTCTCTCAAATGTTTAAAAGATTGTACCCTTCTTGAGCTCAAGAGATGGAGCACAAGTAGTTTCCTGCACTGCCTCCAATACTCTCCATATGGTGCAAATGCGACATCTTTGCCTCCATAAAAGATCCTTTTTGGTACCTTCGAAAGCATGGCAAGATACTATAGTTAAAGCAACTGGCAATATTTTGAAAAATTAAGACCCATATTATATGTCAAAAAAAACGAATACTGTGATTTTTTGTTAGAAAAAATAATGAGAATTCAAGTATCAAAACTCAAGCATTATGTCGCGTAGAAATCTCTTATGATATTACACGAGTAGATTTGTGAATCTCTCCAACATAAATCTCATCTTTTCAAAAGAACAAGCCAAATTTACAGAAAATCGTGGCCAAATTTTCTCTTGTTTCTTTGTTTTTTTTTATATAAGTGCTGCTGTTAACTCTGACATTTATTTTTTTTCAAATGTATTTTGCGATATTTGAATTTATATCTTTTCTTTAATAGGTAAGACCTGTTATCATTATGTTAGGCCAGGGATTCTTTCTAGTTTCTATTTGGAAAGTGAAACAGTAATATTTAGTGAAATTAATAAATTATATAATTACATCTACCTTTAACATTGGTCGACCACAAAATATATGATCTTGTGTTTTTAAAACCTCTGCTGCCATCTCAGCAGTCGAGATGACTAGAGTAGGCACTTGACCAAGGTGAAGAAGCATTATGGGACCATATTTCTCGGCCATGGTTTGAAGTGAGCGATGCGGTTGATGGCCAAGCTGGTGGAGGTTACCAATCAGGGGGAGTTTTGGGGGAGAAGGTGGGAGATGCATAGCTGCAGAACTTCTACGATGTAGGAGATGTAAGATGAAGAAGCAACATGCTGTAAGGCAGAGAATTGGGAGAAGTACCATCTCTTTCTGTTCGTTTCTGTGAGAGAGAGGGGTGGAAAGAGCTCTATATATAAAAGAAAAGAAAGTGCTTTTCAAGAAAAAAATAATAAAAGTATAAATGGTGAAATAATGAAATATCAGCCAGTTGATGGTGATGTGATCTTGTATTGCCTCGTCAAATGATATGTTATTAATATTGCTTACTGACCAAAACAATATATAGCTTGTTATAAGTTTTATACATGGTAGCACTGGTTCATTGGCAAAATATTATAAAAAAAAATCTTTAGACATCCAATTAAAAGATGTATTATATTTGTGAGTTGTGATAAAGTATTTGCACCATAAAAAATATCACTAACGCTGAATATGTACAAAATTTAAGACTTACCGAATCTACTTTTAAATTAGAAAAAATAATAGAATAATACTCTTCATGATTGATTTAAGAAGCAAATATGGTGCAAATTAATCAGTCAAATTAAAAAAATTATTGAAATATTTATCAATATCCAATTGAGTAAAAGTTGATATCAAATTAAATTTTGTGAAGCATAGTTTATGCAGAGCCTTAGATCATAAAAATCAGAAATTGAATAGAAAAAAGTGAGAAAATATTTATATCTTTGGAGTTTTATTCCTCAGATTTGTCCCTCACATATTTTTTACACTATTTGGTCAATCTGATTTTTGTCATGTTTTTCTTAGAATTTATATCTCTAAATTAATTTCGCTATTAAATTATATAAATATTGAAGTCCAAGATATAAATATTTGATTCACTTATATAAATACTTGTGTAGCCTATGTGACTTGTCCCCCCGCGTTTTTATTTTTCAAGACTCTCTTTCTCTCTCCTCTCTCACTTCTTTTATTTTTCCAAAACTCTTTTTGTTTCTCTCTTTTCTCTATTGTGTCAGTGTATTTTATTTTTTCTCTCATATATTTTTATTTCCCGATGCTCTCTTTCACTCTCTTCTTGGTGATTTATATGCACCCGAGTCTCATATATAAGCACCTTAGTCGGAGATATAAACATCCGAGTACATAATATAAATACCTGAGTTCAATTCGTTGGAGTTAAACAAAGGATAGCAAATAAACTTATTTTTTTAATCAAAAATAAAAAGTTAGTACACGTGGATATATTTTTTTAAACCAAAAACGGAAAGTTATTTAGGAGAATTTTTTAGAGATTTGACTTGATGTACTATATATTAGTCGCTTCCAAAAAAAATATGACTCGAACAAGTAACACTGTACAACCTAAAAAATTAAGTTGTCGATTATTCGGTTTTGACCGACTAATCAGTTTTAGCGGCCGACTAATCAATTTTGGCGGACATTTAAATATTTCTAACCTTAAAATGACTCCAAATACTATACATGATAGTTTACCGAATGACTCCAACTAATCGGTCTTGACGATAATTTTTTGTCCTAATTTTGACTAGACGTTCCTAATTTTGTGCTTCCAACTTAAAATTCCAAAACGAACTCAAGTTAGTTTGAACATTGAGAATTAGTTTTTGATTTAGTAACTAAAATAATGTTTCTGTGTAAGAGATCATATATTTGAAATCTATAAATAAGGAATCATTTTTGAACATTTAAAGTTAAAGTAATTTTGATCTGTATCTTTATGTCGAAAAATAGAATTAACTTAAATGTTTAGATGAGAATATTTTGAGAGTCTAGGTTAAAAAAAATCAGAGACAATCACTACTAGAATCTGGAATATATTCGTGAGTATGTAATAACAAATTGGTGGATCCGTATACACAGTCGGGAAAAAGTAGTGGTCCAGCAACACTTTGTTAAATACGTGGGTGTACCCACGTATTAATTGATGCTTGAAAATAAAATTATCTTTTCACGGAACTAAGTAATGTTGACCTACAGAAAATAAAATAGCTTGACTCATATCTGAATTTAGTGGAGAGATAAAAGATTTAACAAATTACCCCATGCATTCGATGAATGAATACAGACGATTGTGTTCTTTGAATGGATTAAAACTAGAAGGATTTATATATTCGTGAGTGTACCCACGCATTTATTTTAAACGAAATTTGAAGGTCATTCTGGCATACCTCATTCATTCCTTGAACAAGTACATTAAAACATAAGTACATCAAAACAGTAGCTTGTACATAAGAACTAAAGGAAGAAATAACAAGTTATGTCTACAGTTGCATTGACAAAAAATGTGGCTAGCTATGCAAAAGAAGGAAAATTAAATTAAACGTCAAATTATCCAACAAATTCACTTAAGCACGTACACAAATTACATAACTGAAATATCTTACCATTCTTCTTCATCAAAATCTTCTGCGCCATATGATTCGACATCTTCATTACCACGATTGTCTTCAACTCTTTGATCTTGCTCTTCGCGACTGTTATAGTCACTGTTCGAATCTGCCCCTGCCCCTGGATGTGATGGTAATGTTGTAAATTCAGCCGGGTCTACTGGCTCCAACACTCCTTGTTGAAACAAAGCATTGCCATAATCATCTTGTTCAACTAAGATCGAGATTGGGAAATCCGGTTGTTCCTCTTGATAGAAATCAATGTTCGCATCAATTTCTTGTGCACAAAATTTTTCTTTTCGTTTTGTTTTCATTGCAATCCACCATAGTCGTCTTTCTCGTTTCTCCAATGCATAAGGTAGGTAATAGATTTGAATTGCTTGACATGCTAAAATAAAATTATCATTACCTCAAAGAGTAGATGTGTGTTTTGCCTCGACAATACCATATTGGCGGTCCACCCTAATGCCGTTTGTTATGTCGAACTAATGGCACTTAAAAAAAACTAACTTGTTGTCAACTCCTTGATATTCTAATTCCATGATTTCTTGGAGAACTCCATAGTAGTCAAGTTGCTTGTCGTCGGTAGTCTTCCCTTTGACACAAACCTCACTATTAACCGTAGACTTGTGTTGGCAATACATTTCGATGTGAAACCGAAATCCATTGACATCATATCCATTATAGAACATTGTTTGTTTTAAAGGCTTGAGACCAACTTTACGGATGTTGATGTCACATACGATCTACAAGAACCCTTTTATGCGGCCAATCAGTAAACTCTTTTTGTTGAAGTTTGTCCAATGATTGTGTTCTTGTTACTCGGCCAGTATTCACCATGCACTCATTGAACTCCCTGCATTAATTAATAATTGTAAAATAAATATTAGACCTTTTCGATATTTTTATTGTAGGACTTAATGTAAGATTTTATTAATATAAATTGACATTTTTTTAAATTATGTATGGTTGAATCTCTGGACAATTAAGGAGCACATAATTGTGTGCGGCAGCATAATCAGCACCATTTAGAGTCCTCATAGTTCCTCGGCCTATAAAACGCCCGAATGTATCAAATATGGATAATTTTGTGCTAGGATTGTGCGCTTTTTGAACTTCGTATCTTTTTCTTGGAGATAGCTTAGATGTGAAAGCATCTGCAAAGTAGGCTGAGCAATATGTTCAAACATTTTTTATAAGTATTGTTTGGACAATAGATCCCTTGACACGTGCTTTGTTGGTGAGTCTCATCCTTGAAGTTTTGTTACTCCTGCAAAGTTAAAATTAATTAATTATAGAGCTTGATTATAAGTGTTATGGATTTAATTTTAGGGTTAAAGAGAAGATTGATGGCATATTTACCTTTCACATGGATACATCCATCGAAAACTCATGGGGCCACCAATTCTCGCCTCATAGGCAACATAGACAAGTAGATGCTCCATTGTGTTGAAGAAACCGGGTGGGAATATTTTTTCGAACTTGCATAATGTAACTATTATATCTTTCTCTAGTTGCTCGATACGAAGGGGGTCAAGCTCCTTAGCACAAATTTCTCTAAAAAAGCTAGAAAGCTCACATAAGGGCTCCCAAATGGAATCAGGAATGAAGTCTCGAAAAGCGGCTGGGAGAAGGCGCTCCATAAATATGTGAAAATCATGGCTTTTATGCCCGGTGAGTGTGAAAGTGACGAGATTAACACATCTACCACAATTGGCAGCATAGCCATCTGGGAACTTTACTTTTTTCTTTAGCCATTTCAAAACTTGACGCCTCTCCACTAAGGTCAATGCGTATGGGGCTTTTGGCTTTTGCTTGTCTGAAGTTAGATTGAGGTAGGGACGGTTGCAGAAGATGGCTAAATCTTCTCGTGCCTTTGAGTTATCCTTGGTTTTGTTTGCTATGTTCATTATGCCATACACTATGGTTTCTGTGACATTTTTCTCATGGTGCATCATATCAATGTTATGACGTATCAATAAATTGTGTCAATATGGTAAATCTCAGAATATACTCTTTTTTTGCCAATGATGCGTGGTACCATATCCAAGAATTTGATCTAACCGTGCGGTGTTTCCCCATTTGATTGGTGGTAGCTGGTTAACTACTACCAACAACTCTAGGTCTGTCAATCTTAGTGGTGGTAGATCATTCTCAATCCTTTGTCATATAAAATTTTTCTTATCTCGTCGAAATGAATGGTCGGATGGCAAGAAGCATCTGTGACAATCGAACCAGCATGCTTTTCCACCATTTGGTAGCCGAAAAGCCTTCGTTTCAGCCATGCAATAAGGGCATCCAAGTCTCCCATGGGTGCCCCAACCACTTAGCATTTCGTATGTAGGAAAGCCGCTGAATGTTCAAATGAGCGACACATGCATGATGCAATTTTCTTTTCTTGAGACATCGAAAGTCTCCTTTCCAATCAGCCATAAGCTCTTTAATTCATCGATCAAAGGTTCAAGAAGTATGTCAATATCATATGCCGGATGCTTTGGCCCGGGGATGACAAGTGTGAGAAACATGCTCTCCTCCTTCATCAGCAAACTTGGGGGAAGGTTGTATGGGAAGACAAATACAGGCCAACATAAGTATGGTGCTGCACTAGAGTTGTATGGCATGAAACCGTCGGTAAAGAGACCTAGTTGAACATTACGCAACTCCAAAGCAAAATCTGGGTAAGTTCGATCAAAATGTTTCCACGCCTCCCCGTCAGCCGGGTGCACCATGACCCCTAGTTTTTCATGGTAACCTTCCTTGTGCCATCGCATGTGTTCTGCATTGCTCGAGTCATGTACATTCTTTGCAGCTTCGGTGTAATAGGCAAGTAGTGAAGAGTTTTTCGCGGTACAAATTCTGTCTTCTTCTTAGAAGTTGATGGTTCATACCTCGGCTCGCCACAGACATCACATTTTTCCTTGTGCACATTAGATTCCTTGTAAGTATGCAAAAATTGGGACATACATCTATCTTCTTGTACTCCATCCCCAATCCCTTAACTAGTCGCTTAGCTTGATAGAAGTTCACAGGTAATTTCTCATTCTTAGGAAGCATGGCTTTCATGATTTAGAGCATACCATCAAAGTAGTGTTCACTCATTTGATGTTCAGCCTTCAAGGCTAAGCATTGGGTAATGGCTGATAAAATTGAAATCTCACACTTCACATTAGTTTCGGCTGTCAATTCCATCTCCCACAATGGCTCCTCGGATTGTCTTAGCATGTCGAAGAATCTCCTTGCTTCCGGGTTTGGTAATTCCTCTTAATCTCTTTCATCCCAATTAAAATTCGGCCCTGCTGCATTCACTAGCATTTCTTCTAATCGGTTGGCATCACCATTTCGTGTAGGCAAAGAGGATGATCCAGTGAGGTCTGTTGGTTGAGGCTCCCCATGCTTGTGCCAAGTCTGGTAACCATTGCAAAATCCTTTTTGCAATATATGCATGGTGATTGTTTGTCGGTTTAGAATAAAAACATCATTACAACATGCACACGGGCAAGATACACACTCCTCATCAGCTCAGATATACACTATTGGTCTATGGTTGAATGCATATTCGACAAACTGAAGCACACATTGAAACCATTCCGGGTCGGGAGCTCCATTTGGTAGAGTTTTTTGGTACATCCAGTTACGATTTGTTGACATGGTAGATCCGCCTTATATTGAAAGATTTAAATTTTCAGTCCCATTTAGTATTTGAGGTGTAGGTCTGTACCATTTAGTAATTGAGGTGTAATTGTAAGTTTTTTACATGCAGAATAGTTGGTTGATTGAAGTGCAGTGATTTACTAGCTAATTTTTAAAATTGTGAAATAAATTGGATGCAAGTTTGTACTGCTATAATTGGGATTCTATGAGCGATGAGAGATTGATTAAACTCCTAACCGTAGGGACAAAGATGCAGAGATCTCCTATACCAGTTGCTGCCAGTTCTGTCACGGTACCACCTCCATCGCTATTTGTGACTATTACTATATCAGGTCACAATGTATCGCATAAGCAAGAATTTCTCTTTGGGGGGCGAGTAATGGGGCTAAAAATAATGATTCGTTGATCTGGGCGACGAGCAGTATGTTTTAGGGTTATGACTTATTTTTGTAGATAAATAAGTACTGACACAAATACTTGCTCTTTTTTCAAGCTACTTATATCAATTTCGTGCGTATCCATATTGTACGCATCTAAAATCATGTTGTCTGAACGCCCAAATAAAAACAATGTATCTCCAACTGAACCCCATGAATTGCCCTTGCTTTTAAAATCAATTCTTAGACCATACATCTAAGAAGATAACATTCATTACAAAATAACAAGAATTTCAAGCTAATTAAAACAGATGACCGACTCCTTAGTTCAAGATAACGAGCACATCATAATCACTATCTAGTTCATACCTCAATTTTTAACTTTTACTAACAGATCTAATTATCACATTACTTAAAACTAGAGCATTCTCTACTTTCTTATCCCAGTGTCTACTTAATTCATGCTCAACTACATGGCACTCTCATTTGTGTCTTTGCTTGCACCGATGCTTGATGAACCTTCTCCCTACATCATATCACAAGTCAGATACTCATATGCTAGGTTTGATAACTACAAAGAAAAGAATTGAAAAACCAATTTATAAACCTGGAAAATTAAAAAGTGCTAAGAACTTACACATTGCGGAGGTTTTACTCCTATTGCTTTGAACAATGATTCCAAGCATGCTTGCTGGTGAGCATGCTGGGCCGCATGTCGTCGTTGGAGCTGTTCAATCTCTTCCTTATAGCGCCTCTCTTGTGCATCCAATGCCTCAGCAAATGTTTGTTGTGCCGTGGCAAGTTGCTCCTCAAGTGAAGTATTATATGCCTGCTTTTGTGTATCTGCTGAGGTCGCTGTGCTCCGAGTTGGGTCTGCACGAGATGGACGCGGTGCTAATCCAGATGCACATGTCCGAGATCGATACCCGATGCCAAACAGGCGCCCACGATTCTCGCCACATGTAGCACTCTCCCATGCTTTCTCATGTGGTAAACCATCTTGTTTATACATTTCCTTAATTTCATCAAATATTTTCTGCAAGACATGAAAGGATTATTATCTGCCGAATTTTTAGATTGAAATTTTTGCAAACTTTTTAGCCCAGTTCTTCTTATCCTTTATATGACCAAACAACTTAGCCAATTTGAGTTTCTCTTCTAATAACATAATAATGTCAGTATTTTTCAATGATATAGAAGCATCGAGAATTGACATACCGCAGTGGATTCTGCTTTTTGATTGACATATTGCTTTTCATTAGGTCCAACCTTCATATGAGTATGGTCGAACACATCTTTAACACCCACTCCATCTCCTTGTTCGACAATCTACAACTAAAAAATTGTTCGAGTTAAATTAATGTCAAAACTACAAAGTCAGAATTTAAATGGGCAATTTTATAGTTTACCTTTCTTTCACAAAATTCACTCACACTTAGAATAACAAATTGAAAATTAGCTACAATTTGCATATAGTAAGATTTTGTATTTCAGTGATAATGTCAGTATTTTTTGGTTGTAGCTTCTAAATACAAACTCGATTGAATTGATCGGTTGTAGTAGGTGATTTCAGTGATATTTTAGTGATATATTTTCTTTTTAATGATATTTTTTCTACATTTACTCACTTACCAATGCTTGCTTGTGCTTGTAGGTACTGCGTGTCCCTCCAACATGGTACACAATAGGACCATTCTTGGTTCTATTTGCCTTGTTGGTGCTCAATTGGTCTTGCCAGTGTTTGGTGGCCCAGATTTCACAGAGCCCTTTCCAATGTTTGATGTTTTTGTACCAGCTTGGTGGCCTCTCCTTCCAGAGCTCTGTGTTATCCCCCAATTTCTTCCTACAATTCCTTCTTGTAATTGTCAGCCCCCTACTGTAAGTATCGGCTGTAATAAATTCAAACACATCGATACACCTAGATAGTTCTCGGCCCACTTCCCATGTGTATCTTCTTAAAAATTGTCGAATTATGTATAGCCGTGACTCTATAGGAAAGAGATTATATGTCCTGTAGGGAGTCGGCATGTTCTCCAACGTTAGCAATCGAATCGTTGTGATTATTTTTGTACACTTGGGATTGGATGTGAACTCACCATCTCCCACCACCACCAATCGAGGCCGGTCCTCAAGACCAATCAGGCATCGAGGTTTGCTAAGGCCCCGTCCCTTGCATGTGTTTGGCCCACTTATTTTATTCTTACCATTACTGCTCCTACTTCTGTTCTGCCCCTTCTTCACAGGGTCTATTCTCTGAGCATTATCCTCGATGTTGTCAAGCCCAACCATCACTTGATCTGTGAAAAAATGAAGTGGCTCTAACATGTGGTACCTAATTCGCCCGTCATCTCTCCACTGTTGCTCAGTCTGAGCTTGTTGGTTCCCTTCATTAGTTGGAGTCTCATTCTCAAATTGGGGTCTCTGCTTAGATTGGGGCTCATTCCGAACATCTCCCTCTTTGCCCTCTGCCTCATGCTCCTCCTCCAGACCTTCCTCCTCTTCCTCCTCAACAACTACCTCCTGTTCCCTTTCCCAATCTTCTTCCTTATTGAAATACTCATCATCATCCTCACCTTTCTCCTCTTGCTCTTCCTTCTCTTCCTCATGCTCTTCTTCCTTATGCCAGACTTCGTTCTCTTCCTCATCCTCCTCTTCCTCATGCTCCTCCTCCTCACTTTCCTCCTTTTCTTGAATAGGCTGCATCATTTTAAATTGCAGTAACAACCTTTGATGTTCCAAGTAGGCCTTTGACATAGCCTGGCTTGAGTCGGGTTGGCCTGGCATTAATAGGAGTTGACGGACTATTATATGCAACCACTCTATGCATTTTTGAATTGGGAGTATGCTCCCCTATGGCATCTCCTTGCAATTCTGAGATGGGAGTGTGGCTGCCTATGGACTCTCCCTGCACCATTGAGTTAGGAGTCTGTTCGCCTACAGATGCTCCTTGCATTTTTGAGTTTGGAGTTTGTTCCTGTAAATATGGCACGGAATACTTTTACCCATAGAAGGTTTCAAGCTAATTAAAATGACAGTAAAAATAAGTCATAAGAAATAATTTGGACAAAATTGCCCTTGCTTCATTTAGACATAATCATTGTGAAGCGTCATTATAAACCGGGCTTTCAAGCCGACATCATTTTAAACATTATTTTTAACCTTCATTTAATAATTCAATTGACCATATTACCCTTTTTCTAAAACCAGTTTCTCCTAAACACTGAGATGCGGATCATGATTTCAAATTTTGAATGCATTTGTACAAGGAAACACAAGCTTTAAAAGCACACAATATACAAATTACTATCGCTTTCATTTATCTGGGGCCACTTGTGTTAATTTCCAATTTTCCTCAATTTCAGAGGCAATGTAGAACTAAGTATCACTTGACATGTACCATCCACTAAAGCTTTTGTTAGGGAGATACTATGATTCAGTTGCTCCAGCTTAAAAAGCTTTTATTGAACCATTGAGTTCTATTAAACATACAAAGAAGACAAATTTTGCATCCAGGTAGATAGTTTATTACAGTTTCTAAGACATGATCCAAAAATAAAAGTTGAACAGTAATGAACATGAATAATACGGACAAATTAATTTTTAATTGGAGGCTAGTAATAAATCAATTGAAGGAAGGGAAGAACAGAAATGATGTTTAGTTTTGATGGTTAAATAGGATATTTTGTCATTTTAATGGAAAAATTGGAAATTTTCAAAGTTTAAATGGGTACATGGGCAATTGATTTATGGGTAAATATCTATAATTTTGAAATTTTAATGGGTAAATTTCTAGTTTAAAGCTTTTGATGGTGAAATATCTGATGAAGAAAATTTTAATGGATATACACCTAATTTCGCCTACATTAAATTAGTAATATCCAATCTTAATTAAGTAATATACATGTTAACCTGAGTGAGGTGTCGTTTTCTATTGCGGTCTTTTTATTTTTTCTTCATTTGTCGGTGTGTCACCCTCATACCAGACATTGGTATGTTACCTCCCTTTCTAGCCTTTGTTCTAGACCTGATCTGGACCGTCCCAAACGACGGATTTAGCCTCACTGACCGTCATCGAGTTACCATTAGGAACTGAGAGGCATCATCCTTAGCCATTGAAATGGAACTGTATAAAAATAATAAGTATTGCAATAACTGAAATTAGGACTAAGGACTTTACATTGAAACAAATCACAGTAAGATTTAAGAAAAAACCAAGCATTCCAGAGTATATCGGTGAGTGACTGTGTACTTGGAAACAAAGAGAAGATGGTGATTGTGTACCTAAGGTGACAGAATTTAATGGAGGCGATGTAGACTGAGGGTGGCAAGAAAGCAACTATCGTCGTTGGGCGTCCAAGAAAGCGTCTCTTCTTGATATAGAGGGTAGCGGCGATTGAACTAGGATCGTCGGTAGGTGGGCGGGGTTTAGGTTTTATTAATGGTGATGCTTTAACCAGTTTGAGAGAGAGGGACAAGCAAGAGTGATTCAAATTGGCTAAGTCCAGAATAGGGTTATGTGAAGTGTTCACTATTGTGTCTCTACATGTCCTCTATTATGTACTTGTACAAATTATGTGAAATAACTATTTTAAACATCAGACAGTATCCAATCATACCCGATCTTTTATAACAAACGGATTGCATATATTAAATTGGAATGGATGCCCGTGATCTCATAAACTTATAATTTCAGAAAACTAAAATTGTAGAGATTCTTCTCTATTGCATTACATAGAGAGTCACCAACATCTGCGGCTCGGTTTTCACTGGAGTCCTCAAGTAATAAACTCAATTACTCGTCATAGATCACACGGACTTTATTAAATCACACAAAAATGTGAAATAAATTTTAATTTTACATAAAAGAAAATAACTTTAAAAAATTTCAAAAAAATCATTAAAATCTTCTAGTAACCGAATTAAATCTTACATTACAATATAGTACATTTTTATGAAATTTTGATACACCATCAAGGACAAAACTTCCGTAGCCGTTCAATTTCATGATGATAAATACAATGCCTGCAGGTGTTGCATGTAAATCAAAATAAGTTGAAAATGATCATCTAGCAATAATTAGTCCAAATAAATCAAAACATTTGTATTTGGTCAAATTTATACCCTCTTCCTTATTCCTAAATTTATGGCCGTTCTTTTGTGCAATATTTGATCAATGAGATGGCATACAAGATACACTTATAATGTCATGAGATTTTTTTCCTACCATATTGCTAACATGAACTTTAATTTGAACGGAATGGATCGTTCAGTTGATGTTCTCAGTCAAGCTTCTTAATACTTCGATCGACGATCCCTTGTCATGTTACTGCTTACATGAATAGGATTGGGATGATATAATCCGAACATCCATCATGATCTACACATTTTTTTCGGATCCAACTATACCGATCATTCATATAAATTTAAATATCCATATTCATGTCCATATGTACCCTAAACACCAAAAATCAAATAAAGTTTTTTACTCAACATTACCATGTAACATTAGTTTAACTCATTTAATTAAATTTATACTTTGATTTTGAAACAATTCTAACACCAGTTCAATATGAACACATATCAATAATTACTAATTTTGCAAATACCATCTATTCGCATTGATATACATGTACATTGAACCACATATGATACATAATTATCTTACAAAATTAAAATTTGTATCGATCATAAAAAATATAAAATTTTATGGGATGATAAATTTAATTACTATACACAATAAATAATTTTATCATTTATTTATAATTGGCTGCTTGAAGTCTGTTGGAATTTGGAGGGAGACCAAATCTTTTGTTCCCTCCGAAAATTTCGTAGATGCCTGAGACCAAAACTTCTGCTCTCTCCATTGTGCTTGAGGTTCCCTCCGAAAATTTTCTAGAAGCCTCAGCATCTCATTGTTTGTACCAAATAAGTTATATAAAATGATCATCATAATGGATAACGTTGCATCAAAACTATCATCTAACGGTTGTTACTCCATTCCATTAAGCTGCAATTTTTATCACAACTTGGGTTAGTCTGCCCCCTAATCCCTAATAGAAAAATATAAGTCCCAGCCGCTCAACCATTTCTTCTTCTCACAGCTAGGGTTTAACTTCTCTCCATACCTCTTGTTGTCAACCTTCTCTCCATCTCTCTCCATCTGCATCCCAGCCTTCCCAAACCTAAACTCACTCTCGGCATCTAAATACCAGCCTTCTGAACCCTCTCTCCAACTCACTAGAGTTATTCGAACTCTCTCGGCTAGTCTTCTTCGAGGTATTAAATTCTAGATTACAAGTACATAATAGCTTATTTAAAAATTAAAAGATGCATGGTGAAAGGTTACTTCATTAATTTGTCTTTTGTTTTGTCCCGAGCTTGTTGTGGGTTTTGATGACCAGCCACTAGTCTTCTGATTCGAGGTATGAATTTTGTATTTCACACTCCAAACAGTTATTTGTTCAATTTTGATGTATTAACTTCTACATTACTTAACAACTTGACATGTTTCATATTCTAACCTTCTCAAATAGGTATGAAACTCCAACCTAAAATGACTATAAATTTGTTGGTTTAATTTGTTATTGGACTGATATGGTTGAAAATATGCTCCACCTTTTTAAAATTGTGCTCAATTGTGCATCTGGTATAAACTGTGCTCCAACTTATTTTTTCCAAAATTCATGAGTTGCCTGCCAGCCTTCATAACAAAAATTAAAGGCGAACAAAGTTTTTCTGTATCCAACCGATAACCACTATTAACCTTAAAAGGCCGAACATATATGAAGCATATATTAATTTACATATAATTTTTTTAACAAACACTTATTCGCATCTAATTCAGCATAGCCCTTAATCATGTTACGGCTGTGCAGATTGCTATGGCTCGCGATGGAGTACTTAACAAGGGACGAGTACCAAGGTACATGGACCAAGAAAATAGAATGACTTTACAAATCCAAGCAACACAAAACAATGGGCAGGATGATCAAGTCCATGAAGATGCACCTGCGGCACCACCACCTCGGCAAGGACGTCCAGAACTTTGGTCAGTGGGTCTCGGTGAATTCGACTCTAACCCAGAATGCAAAATGATTGTCAACACAATTGTGAAGCTAGCTCTCACTAACATGCCGGGTCCATTTAAAACTTACAATCTTTGACCACAGGAATGGAAAAATGTGGTTCATAATGAATTTCTGGTACATTTATTCTATTATACACACAATTTCTGTCAACCTTACTACCTACATACTAAGACTATACAATATAATTAACAATAAACTCTATTTATTTGATTTATGAGATCTTTTCCCTTTAATAATATGATACATAAATATTCTTGCTATCTTTTTAATAATTGTAGGAGATATATAAGTGGCGTGTAGGAGAAAATCCAGGTCATTGCCGTGAGGTAATGGAGAATATGCAGTAAAAACTACTATGAACATCTTAGAAGGATACAAAATGATTGCATGGAGAAATATGGAGCTGATACGGACAATTGGAAGCTAGATCTGCCGTACTGGTGCAAGAGTCCAACACATTGGCACGGACTATGTGACATCTGGGCAACAGAGGGGTGGCAAAAACTGTCAAAGCAGAACAAACATAATCGTTGCGGGGCTGGAAGGATTGTAACTCACTATTCAGGGTCACGTAGTGCATACAAACATCACAAGACGCTGGTAAGTCAAATACAAGATCAAGCGCTCAATACACTTGCTTTTTATTAATGATTTGTTTCATTCAATCTTGTGTATAGAGGAAAGAACTGAACAGGGAAGTGACTTGCACAGAACTTTACTTACACATACATGTAAGAAGGGATAAAGGAAAGAAGAAAGCTAAAGGCAAAGGAAAGCAAATAGTTCACGAGGATCCAGCTAATGGACAAGATGTATAGGGCACTGGAAATGAAGGTGACGGGTCTCAAGATAATACTTCCGGAGCAATTACTAAGATGAGATTTGTTGACTCAAAATCACAAGAAATATATGTAAGTTTTAATTTTTAAAACCATTTCTTGAAGTTTTTGTAATCATTACAAAAATATGTACAAGGTTTGTAAATGTTAAGGCTATATAATTGCATAGGTTACTTAAAATTGCTTAGTTTAAATACTGATAAGGTAATACTACTAAAGAAAATTAAATAATCACAAGTACGAATCTTGCATGCACGTCCCTCTATGTTTTATTTCCCTTGTTACAAATAACTGACAATGTAGAAATAAATAAATTGTACTACATACCCAAATTCTATGGTAATTATTATAACAAATTGTAAGGATGTTAAAGGAAATAATTTCCTATCATATCCCTATACCCTAAAAACATCTCCCAAATTGTAAGAGAGATATAATGAACTTCATGCTGATCCAGCCAACGTAGACAAGACACAAGAACTACTTTGGCTACTGGACAGTGGTGGCCCAAGCCATGGGAGGAATTATGGGTTAGGTAGCAAGCTGAGTAATATTGCTGTCCCAGCAAATACCACACGTGCTAGAGTGCAAACTTACTCAACAAGTTCTGAAACCTCTGGAGTCACAAGCCCGCAACAACAATTATTCACTATTGAGGAAGTGAATAAGATGATGGAAGATCGTGATAAACGATATGCAGAGGATTGTGCCGAAAGGGAACAAAGGGATTTGGAGCGCATCAACCAAACCAACTACCACCTATCTCAGCTATATGCATTTGTTAGGATGCAGATGCCCACGCCACCAGTAAGTACATATTCAAATTTTAATTTGGAGGATTTGTTCTTTTGAATGCAAGATTTTTTTCCTCAAACATATTCCAGTCCTTTATTCCAAATAGTTACTTGTTTTTCATTTGAAAAACGACTGTTTGGAAATTATAGACTATTTTCGAACAATAGACAGTTACTTTATCTCTCATACTTGAAAAGGAGTAATTGAGTAGACTAAAAAGGCATATCGTCAACCATTAAGTTCATTCCATACCATAACTGTGCAGCTAGGTTATGTCAAATTATGAAAATTATCTACAAAATTCCTCCAAATATGGTACCACTTGGATAGAATACCTACTGCTATGACCTAAACTTGGAGGATTATGTTCATTATTCATTTTTTCTTACTTAACACTAATCGATAACAATTATTAATTCTATCTGTTCATAACAAAGGGTCAACAGTCCAATCCGCAACGTGAGAACCGCAAAGTCCCCAAGCCAACCAAGGCAGCACTACCGGCAATGAGAACCAAGAAGCCCCCTAAGCCAACCAAGCTAACATCCAACTAGGACTTACCTAGTGGTTTGTAGGTGCTGGCTACGATCCAAACCTGATATTCTCAAACTAGTAGTTGTGTTTATTTCTTTTGGTTTGCTGCCTAGTTCTTTTTGTGAAGGGATATACAAAAGTGGAGGATACTTTTGTTTTTTGAGACAGCATTTTTTGATTTTTTGTAATGGGTCATTTTTTGTAATGGGGTCTGTTACCATGCTTCTGGCAAGGAAATTTCTATGTGATGCTGTGGTCATCTTTTGAAAAAGATATTGGGTCTAATTTCTTATATTTCAAATACTATTAAATTGTTAATTGATATTGACAATTATCAAAAATTGGTATTTCTAGTTTTATAGCTTCAATGTCTTCTTTTATCTATTCTATACTAGGATAATATTTATATGAGTTGGGGAGAAATATAAGTGGGTAATAGATTAATAGAGATAAATTAGATGGATGTTCATATTTGGGCATCAAATTATCCAGTATCTCTTACATGACCTTGTCGGAGCACCCATGCAAATAAGATGCATAAAAAATCCTAATCAGTCAAGAAAAAGGCCTACATAATTAGTACCCACGAAGTTAATCACGCAAAAAAAAATACCCTCCAAAAAAAAATACCCTCCAAAATGAAACATTTCCGTGCATAATTTAATACATGCTTAGGCCCACATATAATAGTCCTAATCACCCACCGAATGATCTCAGAATGGTCAAATGGAGGAGAATTATGTACGTGGGCGACGCCCACCAATGTAATACAAGATTTTCACCAAAATAACCAAATGTGACGGCCTCACGAATTAAACAGTTAAATGCATGGAGATTTCTGAGGAGGGTAGTTATACGTGGGTGCCCCCTCCAAAAAAATCATTTCTGTAGAACTATACACGGAACTGACCTTCATTATACCCACAAATATTATCAAAATTCTAGTAGTAAATATATGGAGATCTTCCAAAATAATGACTAAAGCTCGTGATGCATCGATCCGACTACTTCGGATTTTGTATTTTTCATAGGAAGCACGACATTTACATGGCTTTCGAAGGAACAACCCATTGTTATTTTATCAACTTGTGAAGCGGAGTATGTCGTCGCATCTTTATGTATATGTCACTCTCTATGGCTACATAAGTTATGAAGGATATGAACTTTGCTCAAGAGAAATCGATGAAAATTACAGTGGATAACAAGTCCGCGATTGAATTGGTGAGTCGTGATCAAGTGGCAGTCATTTTTACCAAACTATTACTAAGGGAACTCTTCAACAAATTTAAAAGTTGCTTAGGATGCATTGACGAAATTAATTAAGTTTAAACGGGGATGTTGGAATATGTAAACTTAGTTAGGTGCATGGATAAAAGTTAATACTGGATATAAATGTTAAGTAGTCAAAGAATCATGTTTGAAGTCTTCTAGGCTGTCATAGGAATTAGAAATTCGTATTTAGAAAATAGAGTAGATTAATAAAAGGATTAAAAGTCATGTGGTGAGTGTAGAGTATCTAGAAAGTTAATATGAGTCTATATAATATATAAGTTGTCTTTTAGATGTAAGAGACTAAGAGAATGTTTTGTTTAATGAGAATTTCAAGATTTCAAAAGGAAAGAATATTCTTTCTTTCACCAGAAAATTACAATAAATCTATCAAAATATTAAGACTCGATCCTAAGAAGTACCACTGGAACAAAGTTATAGATGAAGCCATATTAACAATCATAGTTACTGATCCTATTCTTATATATATTGATAACATAATCAATTATTCGAAAATATAAAAAAAAACCCACAATGATAGAGCAATAGTTAATGATAAATAAAGTCATCTAATCAAACAGAATAATATAGACATTTATTCATCAATCCGCTTTCAAACAGGATAACCTAGCTATTGTTCGTTGTGTTGTCACTTTTCACTATCAAACAGGACAATCCATCAAGAAGAAAAATATCAGCCCACTCAGACGTTACTGACCACACACAAATACACCGTGTGCTCCAACCTCCAGATGATTGGGTCTTGAAGCGTCTTAACAAGTACTAATTAAATCAAAAGACTGAAAAGCAGTTGGTACAAAAGAACAAAGAAACGAAGCAGCAGTTTTCAATATGATGTTTAATTAACGATGGGAACTGATAAACATATACTAAAATCGATATCAATTTTAGTATTTATATTACATCAGTTATTATTCATATTACATGAGTTGTTATTCGTATTAATAATTTTATTATGTAATTTATTTGTACAATACTTTTATATTTGATGTATATCATTCGCGAAAGTTTCAGACATATTTTCATTTATTGATTAAATTATGTGTTGAAAAAATTTTAATAAAGATGGGGTTTCACAGATCCAAATATTTTATTCAATAGCAAGTCTAATGTGTATTTTATTTTCAATCACTTAGAGATGGAATTAAAAAAATTTTTGGACTTGAGTTTATGCTTTGATGTAGCTTCGCCGCATAACATTCAACAAATTAGAACTTCTGCAAGTAAACCCCATGCAACGAATTGTCAGAATATAGATTGGAAGATGTAAATCAATTGAGGTAATTTTTATTGATTTTTTTATATTTAACCAGATTAACTCATTTAATAGAAAAGAGAATTCGTATAAATTTTTTTTCCAGCTTATTATATATTCATTACATGACCTATATACTAGGTCTGGAGTTGAGAATGAAATTCCTGAATAACACGTGAGAAGCAATTTGGAGCAAGACGGACAAAAAATTGGAAGTGAATTTGATGGCATCAATTTGTTAAGGTAAATATTAAACTCTGAAAGATTTATAAATTTTTTTTTTGTCATGTTTACCTTACTCAATTTTTTTCTATCTTCATAGTCCCACAGACAAATTTCCTAAGAAAAGAACTACCTTGTTGGAGCATGAAACACCAAAGCTTGGAATGGAGTTTGATGATGTGGAATCTGCACATGAGTTTTATAATAGCTATGGTGCAAAGAAGGGTTTCAGTGTAAGATGTGACAATATAAGAGCAGTTCAGGGTGTGGTGAAATTTCACACCTTTTGTTGTTCAAAAGAAGGCTTTCGTGGAGTGGATAAGCGGGACACTAATGTTGTAAATCATCGTCCAGAAACAAGAACAGGTTGTCGAGCAACTATGCATATCAGATTGCAAAAGAATGGAACATTCAAAATCACTAAACTTGAACTAGAGCACAACCACACTCTGGCTAGTCCCGGAAAGACCCATATGCTAAGATCACAGAGAAAACTCAGATAAGCTCAGAAGTCTCTAATAGATGCAGCTGATAAATCTGGTCTAACTCCTAAGCGAGCATTTGATTTTCAAGCAACTGTTGCTGGTGGCCGTGAGAACCTTGGATGTCTTTCGATGGATGTGAAAAACTACTTGCGAACAAAGCGTCTGAAGGAAATGGAGAAAGGGGACGTTGCTTCCCTAATGCAATACTTTCATGATAAACAAGTAGAGAACAAGTCATTTTACTATACCTTTCAAGTTCATAATGAGGAGCAAATTACTAATATTTTCTGGGCTGATGCTAAGGGAATTGTATATCATAGCCACTTTGGTGATGCAGTTTGCTTCGATGCCACCTACAAGATAAACAACTATGGACGCCCTGTTGCTCCATTATTAGGTATAAATCATCACAAACAAACAATAATTTCTGCTGTAGCGATTCTTTATGATGAAACAGCAGAACCTTTTGAATGGTTGTTTGAATGTTTCTTAAAGGTTATGTCAGGAGTGCAGCCAAAAACTATTTTAACCGACCAATGTGCTGCAATGGCAAAGGCAATAACATGGATTCTCCCGAACACACACCATCGTCTCTGTAATTGGCATATCTATCAAAATGCCTGCACTAATCTGCATAGTGTATTTTCTGCTTCATGAAGCTTCGCCTCTGACTTTAGCTCTTGCATTTACGCTCATGAGGTGGAAGAAGAATTTGAAGCTGTACTTTTATAGGCACCAGAAATGATGCAATTTGACATGTGGCAACAAAATAATATGATTGCACAAAATCAGTCGGAGTTAATATTCCAACCTCTACCAGAAATGATGCAGCTTGCTCCTAGTCGTGCCCATAATCCTTTTCAATGGATACCAGCAATATGAACCAACCTATGGTTTCTTATACTCAGTTACTACAGGTGATATCAAATCTTTTTTGCATGTGCTAAGATTTATTTAACCATCACAAAACGAATTCACAAATATTATCATAATTTTAATGCAACTTTTTTATGGCTTTTTTTCCCGGCAATTCTCTGTTTTTATCGTTAACAGGTATTGAGAAGGGAGAATCTTTTTGTTTGCTTTATTAATTCTGAAAGGGAAGGTCAAGAATCACAGGAAAGAATGATTAAAATCCACTGCATAATCCATTAATTTAATAAACAGATCTCCGGTAGTGGGAAGTTCTGATTTACACCTGAGAAATTAACACCGTAGAAGCAATTAATTAGATTAAAAGTGGATGCCACGTGTCAAATCGAGATTGGCTACAATCTACGATGGGCAGGAGATTCGGTACCAAGATAAGAACAACAATAATTATTGATGTGATAAATAATTCTGTAGCACTACTGATGACGAGCTTATCTCAAATATGCCTATTTATTATCACACATTTTTCATACTTAGCTCGATAGAGATTTCCTAGCGGCCTTGGCCTTCATTATCGTTAAACAACTTGTTGAAAACTGCTGCTTTGTTTCTTTGTCCTTTAATTTTGTGCCATCTGCTTTTCAGTCTTTTGATTTAATTAATTAAGACGCTTCAGGACCCAACCATCAGGAGGCTGGAGCACATCTGCACATGGTGTATTTGTGTGTGGTAAGTAACATCTGAGTGGGCTGATATTTTTCGTCTTGATGGATATACATAGGAGGAGTAAAGCTGAGATTTGCTTAAACTCACCAATTTCTTAGATGAACTTCACTCAAAAAATTAATGAAAACGGTTTCAAACGGTAAATCCAAACAGCTCAATACTACCCGTGCCGTGCGTGTCTTGACACGCAATGCTATTTTTTATTCCCTACGCCACACGCAAATACACCATGTGCTTCAACCTCTAGATGATTGGGTCCTAAAGCATCTTAAAAATTATTAATTAAATCAAAAGACTGAAAAGCAGTCGGTACAAAAGAACAAAGAAACGAAGCAGCAGTTTTCAATATGATGTTTAATTAACTACGGGAGCTGATATACAGATACCAAAATCGATATCGATTTTATTTTTCATATTACATAAGTTATTATTCATATTACATGGATTGTTATTCGTATTAACTATTTTATTATGCAATTTATTTGTACAGTATTTTTATTATTTAATTTAAGTGAGTTATTATTCATATTAGTGGTATTTGAGTTGAATAATAAAAATACTGCTAAAAATAAGTTGCATAATAAAGTAATTAATATGAATAATAAAATTGATATCGATTTTGATATCAATTTTGATATCTCCCAAACATTTTTCATTAACGATAAGGCCAAGTCCGCCGGGAACTCTCGATCGAGCTAAGAAAATGTGTGATAATTAATAGGCATATTTGAGATAAGCTCGTTTTCAGCAGTACTTTTGAATCTGTATCTGCTGTAATTACTATGAGATTATGACTGCTAGAATCAACACGGACCAAATTTTAATTTATAAGAATAATTTTTAGTAATTAATTTATGGACATCATTATTCATTCAATCAATGCTAATAAACTGTTATAGAAAATTATGACAGCATGTAAATTCAAAGGTTCTCGCTAGACTTTTTAGGCCAGACAGATGTATCACATGATTAATTATTGTTGTTCTTGTCTTATTTACTTGATTAAATAAGTTTTATTTGATCATAATTTTTTTTAAGAAAAACGTTTCAGATCAATGTCTCATATTTTTTTTTAAATTAACATCACAGCTTTAAAATTAAAAGTAGAGTAGTGTAAGTGAAGGGGAAAAAAATAAAAAAGAAATAGTAATACAATGTGCACGAATCTGTAACAATCAATAGATGGTACATTGTGCGTAGCTGCACAATCACAAATTGTTTTTTTTCTGGCAAGTCTTGAAAAGACGTGCAATTTCATTACTTTTTGAAAAGAATTTTTGCTTTCTGTCATTTAAAATTACGGCAAGACATACAATCAAGAATGATTTGCTTTCTAAGAAGTATAGTTAATAGAGGGATATTGTTTATATTTTATGGGATTCAAACATAAATATTGTTAAGAAAAGGAACTATTTGGTACCAAACTCTATAGATAAATACTTAATTAATATTAGAAAAATATAATGGGGAGTATTGATATCCATTATTTCCATCTAGATTTGGCCTTGTTTGTATAATAGCCAAGTGTACGTTTCAGGTAACTCATATAATAAAATATTCAAAACAGTAAGACAATTCTTGACAATTATCAGCACGTTTTTTGACTTGTACAAAACACATAACAATTTATACTAAAATAGATAATTATCTATTTTTGTAATATGCAAATGCGTGTGTATCCAACAAGAAACTATTGTAAATTAATAATACAATATTCAAGTGTATATTTTCAGGTGTATATATATAAAAGTTTCTTCATTAGAGATCAGATTATTTTATTGAAATATTAAACTATGATTATGGTGTTATCATGTTAGAAAGAAAAACGTGCGCCAAACTTTCATTTGTCCCATCCCCTCTCAATATAACTTATTAGAACAAATTTTTTAATATGCGATGTCATTATCCTTAAACATATTGTGTTGTTTTTATGTATGATTTGAAATTATGACCAAGATAATTTGGATTTATCATTCCTTAAGATATCGCCATAAAAGAGATTGATGATATATTTACAGTATCTAGCTGAATATATTAGAATAGTATTCTAAAATAAGGAAAATTATTTGAGGAATCAATTGGAGCAAGTGTTATTAAATTATTCATTTTCTTTTCCGGTCAATTAATATGTGTATCCCCTATGGAATTGGATTGGGCCAAGTATAAATAGATTAGCAAATAATTGCTAGTATAATCTAACTTAATTACTAAATTATAGGCCCATAAAATATGTTGCCTTTGAATCAATATTAGTTAAGAGTGCAACAGATACATGTCACCGATTTATGCCATTAAGAGGCCGACCGAGGAAAATAATTTAATATTGAATAATCAAATGGGCTGTAGAGTGTTAGAAAATAAAACGGGCTGCATAAGAATTATTGACACCTCTGTTTTCTTGTCTCTCTCTGAAATTAGCACTTTCTCGTCTGTTTTATTAGAATATTATTAGCAGCCCACCTCTGTTCATGTATGCGTTTTATCTTTTTATATTTTCTATTTTTAACATTTTCTAATTTTTTTTTCAAATTTTAAAATATAATTCTGAAATAATAATAAAAGAATGAATACTTACATATGAGAATAGGCATTTTCGTAAAATCTGAAAAATAGATAGAAAATTTTAGTATCCTACAAAATTTGTTATATAAAGAATTTATTAAGTAATTTGAATTTATTGTTTGAAACCAATTCGATTATTTTTAAGTTAAGAGCATCAAAAAACTTGATGCTCTTAACTAACAGCATCCTAGCTTTAATCTAAAAAATAAAATACTTTTTGAAAGATATATCTAGGATATAAATAAAAAAATGTAAATAAAAAGTGAAATTGTTATTCATTGATTAATAATTATTTCAGTTTGCAAATTCCAAGGAAACAATCCAATATCATTCCCACCTAGAGTCGTGGGTGTCTCAATTTGTCAAACTAAACAAATTATATATCACCCTTCTTTTAAACTTTTCCATTGCTATTGCTTCAGATCTCATTGCGTTGCTAAATTCCTACTTTTCCTCTTCAAAAGAAAGAAGATATAGTATTTATTCAACCCAAAAATTTATTCATATATCTCTATTCTTCAATTACAATTTAGTATTTATTTAGCCCAAAAATCTTTTCCATAATGGCTAGCAGAGGGCCACGGCGCCCAGCTCCGTCCACTGTAGATGCCAGACAGAGTGGCCTGGAAAGACCGATTGATGTTCACAGCCATGCTGACTGAGTTCAGTAATGAATTCTTCTCGAATCGGATAGTAAGCTCGTCCGAAGCTATAAATTCTTATCTGCTGGGATCAAATAGCTGCTTCTCATGCCAATCAAATGGGACTTTGGTCAGTGTAAATTTTTATAACTTCAAACCAAGAAACTTTCTGGAAGAAAGCGTTACCTAGAACAATGCCTATGAGAATCCGCTGACCTACTCAGCTGTCCCCCTTTGACATCGCCTACAACAGGTGGTGTCACAGCTAGTTTTGGAATGCTGGGAAATAGTTTTATTGTTTTTTTTTTCTATTTTATGTTGTTCTTTTCTTTGTTTCTGTTGTTGAACTATTGTTTTTTAATCGTTATGCCTTCTAGGTCTTTCTGGTCTGATAAAAACTATGCGGTACTTCCCTACTATCATTCGTGGTGAGAGTATGAAAGGGAGGATGGATAAGAGGGGAGTCTCCCCATCTACTTCCCTGTGAGCCAAACAAGAAGTGGTAGTAGCTCACATTGTTTCCTTGCTTCAATTTGTTCAGCAAGACACCTTAATTGAAAAGGAAATGAGAAAAAAAATACAAAAATATAATTTGAAATTAGCAGTACATATATAAGATGCTCTTAAAAATATCAGCTCTTAATCAATTGTCACTTCCACTAGTTGCTTGTAAGTAATTGGGCACTTCTAGAGCAACAGAATGATCTAGTGAAGCTGAAATGCTAGTACATATTTAACTTTCTTCTGGAATGCTGGCCAACAGCACAACAGTAGATATATATTAAGACGTGCACTATCCTTGTGTGTACATACTATAAATGTGTATAGATGCGTACTATTATGCATGTGCATCCCAAATATGCGTACTATCTTACATGTGAAATATCATGTATATTCTTTTTTTTTTCCATACTAACAAAAAGCTAATGAATATGCGGTGTAGCTCTTGCGCACAAACTAATCTTCTTGCTCATATTCAACCCAAACACTTCATCCATATTCAGCTCCTCTGCCTCCCTCCCATCTGATGTGGACCAATCAAATTTGAGCAACAAATTGGTGATGGCTAGTTCTAAATTAGCATCGCAAAACCCAGCCCTCAACTTTTTGGCACGACTTTCAGTAATTGTATCAAAAACCTGGTCCATCCACTTGCAGGCTCTGTTAAGCTTCAGCTCCAGCCCAGTTACATGGCCAAGCCATGACAGCCATGAAAAATAGTCACCTACATTTTGTTTCGTGTTAATTTTGTAAACAAATCAACTTCGTGGCAGACCATCATTCTATAAAGAGTATGCTTGAATATCACAAATTCAGGTTATATTTTGTATTCTGACAGGTGTAACACAATTCTGGATTGATCATTGTAGATACCTCCTCTTCTCTCATATGTTTAAAAGATTGTACCCTTCTGGAGCTCAAGAGATGGTGCACAACTAGCTTCCTGCACTGCCTCCAATACTCTCCATATGGTGCAAATGCAACATCTTTGCCTCCATAAAAGATCCTTTTTGGTACCTTCGAAAGCATGGCTAGATACTATAGTTAAAGCAACTGGAAATATTTTGAAAAATTAAGACCCATATTATATGTGAAAAAATGAATACTGTGCTTTTTTGTTAGAAATAATACTGAGAATTTAGGTATCAAAACTCAAACATTATGTCGTGTAGGAATCTCTTATGATATCACACGAGTAGATTTGTGAATCTCTTCGACATAAATCTCATCTCTTCAAAAGAACAAACCAAAATTTACTTAAAATCTTGACCAAATTTTCGCTAGTTTCTATTTGGAAAGTGAAGGTGATTTTATTATTCAGATTAAATGAGTTATTTATTCATATTGACGACTTTATTATGTAACTTATTTATGCAATACTTTTGTTATTAAACTTAAGTCAGTTATTGAATCATATTAGTGGTATTTAAGTTTAATAATAAAAATATTGTCAAAAATAAGTTGCATAAATAAAGTAATTAATATGAATAATAATTCATATAATATGAATAATAAAGTCTGTGTTGATTTTGGTAACGATTTTGATATCTCCCAAACATTTTCCAATGCTAAATATGTACAAAATTTAAGACTTTCCAAATCTATTTTTAAATTAGGAAAAAAAACAGAATAAATCCACTTCATGACTGATTTTAAGAAACAAGTATGATACAAATTAATTAGTCAAATTCAAAAATTTATTGAAATATTTATCAATATCCAATTGAGTAAAAGTTAACGCCCAATTAAATTTTGTGAAGTATAGTTTATATAGAGTCTGAGATCATAAAAATCGAAGTTTGGTTATAAAAAAGATATGACTTGAATAAGTAACACTATACAACTTGAACAATTAATTTGCCGATTCATCGGTTTTAACCAACCGATATGTGTTTTGTAGAGCTTTTAAATTTATAAACCCTAAATACAATAAGATCGGTTTATCCTAAATACAACAAGAGCAATTCGAGTTCTTCACAAAAGTCTACCCTAACTTCACTGTCAAGAGCTACCAAAATTTGCCTCCAATCACCACTTTTATAATCTCTGGCTTGTTCTCCTCGAAGAGACAAGTTTGTGATTCAAATTTCACTGAAATTGGAATCCGGACGAGGGAATGACAGTCGAAATATACCAAGGCGTGTAGTGTAGAGAACTACTTGTCAGCACAGTGTGCCTTGCACCCCTAGGATGCACCCTGCATTAGGCTGGCGAAGCCGATGTGGTCTGCGTTAGGCCTGCATCAGGCCCATGTGGCCCGCATTAGGGGGGCACTGGGTACTGGCTGGCTTCTGGTCTTGTGGTAGCGAGGAATCTTTCGCGGTTGTGAGGAACTGTCAAATTTTATGAATGCTGATAATAGCGATTTTATTGGTTATTGATATTTCTTTACAGTAACAAAAGTTGGCTTATATAGCCAAGTGATTAACGGTCAATTTAACGGTACAAATTTTATAAAAAGAAAATAAATGGAAGCCCAATTATTTACACTTGGGCTCTTTATTTTTCTAAAAATAACCTATGACGAAAATACCCTCACGGGTCTGAGATTATTAATCTCTAAACCTATTGTATTTATTTCTCAACACTCTCCCTCAAGCTCAGCGTATATATATTATATAACCCGAGCTTGCATATAATATTTTCAAACATCTTATGATTTAGTCCTTTGATGAATATATCAGCTAATTGATCCTCGCTTCTAACATAGGGTGTTTCTATTTCTTTGACTTGAATTTTTTCTCGAATGAAGTGACAATCCACTTCGATATGCTTGGTTCGTTCATGGAAAACAGGATTGGCCGCGATGTGCCTGGCCGCTTGATTGTCGCAAAACATTTTCATGAATCCCTCAATCTTGACATTTAGATCGGTTAGTACTTGCTTGATCCATATCAACTCACTTGCGGTAGATGCCATGGCTCGATATTCAGCTTTCGCACTTGATCGTGTCACGATATTTTATTTCTTGCTCTTCCATGTGACTAGATTTCTGCCTACAAATGTACAAAAACCAATGGTAGATTTTCTATCAAAGCTTCCTGTCCAATCTGCATCGGAATAGCCACACACGTCATTAGTATCATTCCTTTTCATCCAAATACCTTTACCGGGGGTTCCTTTCAAATATCTTAAAATTCTATTAATAGCATCTAAATGTGGTGTCCTTGGTGTATGCATGAATTGACTGATTTGGCTTACGGCATAGGATAAATCCGGTTGAGTAACTGTTAAATAAATTAATTTTCCTACAAGTCTTTGAAATTGGTTGACATCTTCCAAGGGCTCTCCATCCTCACTATTTAGTTTTATATTGGTGTCTATTGGTGTTATGGCTGGCTTACTTCCTAATTTACTAGTTTCTTTAAGTAACTCAAGGGTATATTTTCGTTGAGATATAAATAACCCTTTCGAGGAACGAACTATTTCAATCCCAAGAAAATATTTTAGTCTTCCTAAATCCTTGATTTCAAATTTTTGTTTGAAATTTTCTTTTATACAATCAATTTCAAATTGATTATCCCCGGTTATAATGATATCATCTACATAAACCAAGACTACAGTTAGACCGTCACAACTATGTTTAACAAACAGTGATGAATCGGCGCCGCTAATTGTAAAACCATAGGAAATTAAAAAATGAGAGAGTTTGTCATACCATGATCTTGAAGATTGTCTAAGACCATAAATAGCTTTCTTTAATCTGCAAACGAGATTAGAATTTTATTCCTTTTTGTGACCCGACGGAAGAGTCATGTACAATTCTTCCTCAAGGTTTCCTTGAAGGAAGGCATTTTTAACGTCCATTTGGTGTAGGTTCCAATTTTTATTTACAGCAATTGAAAAAAGAATCCTTACCGTATTCATTTTTGCCACTAATACAAAAGTCTCATAATAATCTATACCTTGAGTTTGGGTATACCCATTGGCCACTAATCTAGCCTTATATCTCTCTATTGTATCATCACTATTATATTTAATTTTGTATACCCATTTACATCCAACCGGTTTTTTGTCATTTGGCAAGGTACAAAGATCCCATGTTTGATTTTTTTCTAAGGCATAAAGCTCTTCTTCCATGGCTTTGCACCATTTCGGGTCATTTTTAGCGACTTCATAATTGGTAGGTTCTTCAATTTTTGATAATGCGGTTAGGAATGTATAGTGTTCATTTGAAATATTGTTATATGAAATATAATCTTGTATTGGATAATTTACCGAATATGTGACATAATCCCTCAGTCTTGATGAGGGCTTAGGCCGACGGCTTGACCTTCTTAGTGGCAGTTCTTCTTGTGATTCCTCCATCCTTTCACTTCCGGCTTCACCTTGCGACCCTTCTTCTCCATTTTCTTCGGAGTTGTCCTGCAAAGCATTATTTTCTACAACAACCACTTGTCCTTCTTGATTAGTAACAAAAGGTAATAAAAATTCATCTAAGTGATTATAATTATTATCCTTCTCTTTATTTATTTTATAATAAGGATCATCTTCGAAAAAAACTACATTTCTTGAAATATGCAATTTCTTGGTCTTAGGATCATAGCATTTATACTCCTTTTTATGAGTTAAGTATCCTAAGAAAATAGTTTTTATTGAAGCAAAATCTAACTTGTCTATTTTATTTTTGTACATAAAACAAGTGCATCCAAATACTCTCAAATGATTCAAATTAAACTTTCTGTTATAAATAATTTCAAAGGGTCTTTTAAAGTTTAATTTAGAACTTGGTAATCGATTTATTAAATATATTGCGGTGAGTACGGCTTCCGACCAAAAAATCTTTGGAACATTATTTTAAAATAAAAGTGTTCTTGTCATTTCTAATAAATGATGATTTTTTCTTTCGGACACTCCATTTTATTGCGGTGTGTAAACACAAGATGTTTGACGAATCATTCCCTTAGAATTAGTAAATTTTGCAAAATTTTGATTTATGTATTCGATCCCATTGTCCGTTCTAAGGATTTTAATTTTTTTATTATATTGGTTTTCTATGAGATTTACAAAGTGCTGAAAATGCGTAAAAACTTCGTTTTTATTTTTCATTAAATATAACCAAGTTGCTCTTGAAAAATCATCAATAAAAGTAACATAATATTTATATCCATTATATGAATCTATAGAAGTGGGTCCCCATACATCTGAATGAATTAATTCAAAGGTTTCATTACTTTTAGAATCAGAATTACAAAAGGGTAATTTTGTTTGTTTCCCTAGCTTACATACTTCATACTTGCTACAAAAATCCTTTGATATTTCAAACATTAATTTTAATATCTTGTCGGAAGGATGTCCAACTCGTCTATGCCAAAGACTACTCAAATTTTCATCTCGCTTCGTATTCAAAACATGCTTATTGCTATCTAAAAAATATAAGCCATTTTCTAAAAAACCTTCACCAATCTTCTCCTTGGTGATTAGATCCTGAAAAAATACATTGTCTTGTTTAAAAATAATTTCACAGTTTAGCTCTTTAGTAAGTTTACTGATAGAGAGTAAATTTACCGAGCAATTTTCGACATAAAATACATCTTGAATAAAATTTTTATTTAAAATACTAATCATACCCCACCCTTTTATTTTAACCTTCTCATTATTGGCTACGATAAAATATTGGTCACCTTCAAGTTCTCGAAAATTTCTTAACAGATTTTGATTTCCTGTCATATGGTCCGTAGCCCCCGAGTCAAGAACCCATTTTGAATAATTTTTTGGGGCATAGTTGATATTTGGGCCGACATTTATACATTTATTTTTTAGGCTCAACTTGGGTATTTGGGTTTGTTCTGTTTCTGACCCATATTCATATTCTTTGTGCTTATTGGGCTCAGAAAAAAAATTAAAGTTAGATGGACCTTTGGCAGAGATCTGGCCCAGGAGAGACGAGAGCATTTTCTCAACCCTCTCCAGTCGCGCGTCACTGTTCACGCCCGACCCTTTCACTTCTTCTTCCTTGGACGAGGCAAAGGCCCTCTTCTTGTCCCTGAGTTCTAGGGTTTTGCTCCCTTCTCTCTTTTTCGCCGAATCTGTAAATTTCTTGGGTTTGAGATGTGGATGAAGTACCCAGCATCTCTCGCTGGTGTGCCCTTCCCTCTTACAATGAGAGCATCTGGCTATCTCCCCCTTTCCCCATCTCCTTCCGTCTTGAGGGCGTTGGGCTGAGAAGGCGTGAGCTTCCGGCTTGGGGTTCGAGTCGGTTGCTGCCATCGCAACTCGCCTGGTCGCCTCTTGTCGGATGCGAGAGGTCACCTCATCAAAGGATAGTTTCTCGGTTGATAGGAGGATTTGTGCTCTAATGGCTTCATAGCTTGGGTCCAGGGCAGCTAGAAAAGTATAAACTCGATCCGTCTCTTCTCTTTCCCGAATCACATTCAGGTCAGTGGTATATGGTCGATATATCTTGAGTTCTTCGTATTTTGCTTTAACGAGCCCGATGAGTTCTGAAATTTCTCGGTTTTCTTGTGAAATTTGTGCAATTTCTCTCTAGAGTTGGTAAATTTGAGAATGGTTCTTTTGATTGCCGAATTGGCCTTCGATTTCCCTCCACAGCTCAGTTGTTGTTTCACAATAAAAAGTTTCTGCTAATTTTGGTTCAAGGGAGTTTGAGATGAGGGTCATTACTTGGCTATCGATCATGTCCCACTCCTCTTGTTCATTGGTCTCTTCTTCGGGTCACACCTTGCTGCCCGTGATGTACCCGAGAAGACCTTTGCCCTTGAATGCAGTTCTTGCTGTCCTGGCCCATGAGATATAGTTTCTTCCATTGAGAAGAAAGTTGGTTAGCCTCTGTGCGGAATTGAAATCTATATTTGGTTTTATGATAATCGGATTTTGTGGATTGATTGGAGTTCGTGTATTTCTTTCTGTCATGATTTGTGCTGGTATTAATCAGCTGTGAGAGTTTTGGCTTTGTTGGTGTTGCTGATCTGTGCTGGTATTTAACAGTTGTGGGATTTCTGGCTTTGCTGGTGTTGCTGATGCACACTCCTTTTTTTTTGTACTGGTATTGCTTTTGATAGAAGGATTCTCTGGTGAGAATTGTTGCTCTGTGTTGGTGCTGGTACAGTGCTCCTCACTATTTGTGGGTTGTAGCTCCGTGCCAGTTGCTGATATTTTGTTTTATTGGCTTGCGGTTTGCAGGTTTGAACCCCGCTCTGATACCATGTCAAATTTTATGAATGCTGATAATAGCGATTTTATTGGTTATTGATATTTCTTTACAGTAACAAAAGTTGGCTTATATAGCCAAGTAACCAACGGTCAGTTTAACGGTACAAATTTTATAAAAAGAAAATAAATGGAAGCTCAGTTATTTACACTCGGGCTCTTTATTTTTCTAAAAATAACCTATGACGAAAATACCCTCACGGATCTGAGGTTATTAATCTCTAAACCTACTGTATCTATTTCTCAACAGGAACTGCTTGTCAACACAAGTAAGGATATTTAGTTCATATTTTCAAATCTGAGGCAAACAAAAGGAGCTCTCCTCATTTGTAGCTCAATGAGATGCCTTCCGTTAACTCAATTGGTTTAAAAACCCTTTAATCTCCGATATAATTCTCTGACTCTCTCTTTTGTTTTTTATTACACCGTTTGGTTCTCTCTCTCCAACTACTGGGTATGAGAATTGTTCTCAACACCCATTTTCTTTTTTACCTTTTTCATTAGAAATAAATCTAATGATAATTATTATTTATTTAAACTCCCACAAAATATATATTGGCAAAGAGAAGTTGGGCGTTACAGTATTAGTTCTTTCAAACTAGTTACCATCCGATCTGTGATCGTGCAACCGTAGAGGACACAAGACAAATGCTCAGGATGCGAATCTTAGGATTGATAACCGATTAACTATGCACGTGGGGGCGCTATTTTTCCTTAGGGTAGACGCGACTTGATCGTTTAGCGTACCAATCATAATTCAGACTTGTCTCGACTTTATTTATTTATTTTTTGAATTTTATTTGATTGATTTTTCTGAATTCATGATTTATTAAATTTTTATTTTTATTATTTAATCCCTAAAAATGGAAATTCCAACAGAATATTCTTGAATAACATGCATCACTGTTTAACCAATCTTTGAATTGTTTGAAAGAAAATCAGCACCAGCTGAGCCACAAAAGAACACAGTTGCACACAACGATTTTAGCTATGGCTAATATATGCTTGCTCTTTGCTGAATGAACTATATAACTTGCTGCCTCCACGACATGATGATCGTTTCCTAGATACTCCACCCCTTATAAAACCAATTGGTGATTTTGATGTTCGACGGAACAACATAATTAAGGATATTTAATACAGATTTTCAAATCTGAAGCAACAAAACGAGCTCTCCTCATTTGTAGCTCAATTCAAGAGAGTATGTGGAGCTGTTACAAACCATGAAGATGGGAGAGCTCCCGCTAAAAAGAAAAAAAAATATATCTTGAGAAGTTGAAGAAACACCAACACATCCACGGGCAAGGGAGGGGCCGGGCAGCAGTATGAGATAGAGATCGAGCATAAACAATGTATCTAAGCTCTTTATTAGATCAGACGGTTAAGTTGTACGTTAATTAGTAAGAGCAATTATATTTTACACTTTATTTTTCATTTTTATTTTATCTTTATATTTCGAAATTATTTATACTTATTTTGATATTGGAAGTTACTCCTGTTTCTTCAAAAAATAGTGCTAACCCAAATTGTGTGAGAATAATGCTTAATTTGGTACTATTTGGATTAGTGAAAAATCTTATTTAGATTGTATGGTTGGAATAACAATAGAGTCGTGAGTCACAATTCCGCCAACCTAACATTTTAATGGGTTAGCAGAATAGAGCTATCTATTTCAAAACTCTAATTCATATTTGGATCATGCATCTTTTCAGAATAGTGATGTCACTTTAGGATTAGCACTATTTTTGGCCAAACCAAAACTCTAATTCACCAGACATGAGCCTCACATTGCTTCGGCAAAATGAATGAAATAATGATAAAAATATATCATAAGTTAATAATAATTAATAGGATTCAAATTAAATATATAATAGATTAAAATTACGTATTTAGAGATTTATATAATTTCCAAAAATTGTAACTTGCTTTTCTAATAAATTTATATTTTACATCAAGTTTCATTGATCTTTTCAAATGTCTGGAAGAGGAAAGGCAGTCAAGGATCGCTTTTGGTAGAGAAGTCTGCTTTTGGTAGAGAATCATCATGCTTAATGGGTTGTTCATCTACAATTCTATATATTCATTTTTAAGCAACTATAAATTTAACTTTCTTCTGAGATGCGGACCAAAACAGTAGTAGATACAAACGCTATTAATATCCATATACACGCCATAGATATTCATACACACATCTATACTGTAAATTCTAGTAGTAAGACGTGCACTATCCATGTGTACATACTATAAATATGCATAGTTGCGTACTTATTATACATGTGTCTCCCAAATATGCCTACTATCATACATGTGAACAATCATATTCTTTTCTTTTTACCTCATTTTCATACTGACAAAAAGCTAACGACTATGGGGCGTAGCTATTGCGCACAAACTTATCTTCTTGCTCACATTCCACCCAAACACCTCATCCATATTCATCTCCTTTGCCTCCCTCCCATCTGATATGGACCAATCAAATTTGAGCAACAAATTGGTCATGGCTAGTTCCACAATTAGCATTGCAAAACCAATCCCGGGACAAACCCTCCTACCTGCACCAAATGGAATAAGCTCAAAATCCTGCCCCTTGTAATCCACTTGTCTTTGATTTCCTATGAACCTCTCAGGTCTGAACTCATTGGGGGAGTCCAATATCTTTGGGTCCCGCCCTATGCCCGCACGTTGACAAGTACACGGGCTCCGTGTGGAATGTCATAGCCTCTGATTTTGGTATCTTTGATTAGCTCTCTAGGTACCAGTAATGGACCGGGCGGGTGTAATCGCAGTGCCTCTTTAATCACTGCTTTTAGATATGCCATTTCCGTTAAGTCCTCCTCTTGGATCAGAGATCTTGAGCCAGCAATACTTCGTATCTCCTCTTGAAGTTTCTTCATTACTCGAGGGTTTCTAATGAGCTCCGCCTTGATCCACTCCATGCTTACAGAGGTCGAGCCAGTGCCCGCACCAAATGTGTCCTGAAATAGACGTATCATTTGTTATTGGTATATAAAAATTTGGTTTCAAGCAAATTGAAGCTCTGGCTGAATCAACCAGGTTGAGACAACAGTACTAATTGACTCAGTGAAAGAGAGACTACCGAGATTATGGCCTTTATGCTGTCTCTATCGAAGGGAATATCTGTGCTTTCATCCTTCATAAGATTTATCATGATATCTACAAAGCATTCTTCTCTGTCTCCACTCTTCAACTTCTTTGCACGACTTTCGATAATTCTGTCTAAAACCTGGTCCACCCACTTGCTGCCTCTGTTAAGCTTCTGCTCCAACCCAGTTACATGGCTAAGCCATGGCAGCCATGAAAAATAGTCACCTACATTTTGTTTTATGTTAATTTTTGAAACAAATCAACTTTGCGGTAGACCTCCATTCTATAAAGAGTATGGATTGAATATGACAAATCCAGGTTTTGTTCGGTTTCTTCGTAGGTTTAATACAATTCTGGATTGATTTCCGTGGTCTTAGTTGCAAGTATAACTAATTGTGGCTACTAATTAAACCCAAAATAAGAGAGAAAATTTCATGCCTGGGTTGAAGTTACCCATCATGATGGTGAACTCCTTGATGACATCATTAATTTCTTTGTACCAGTCCTCCTTGCCTGAGGACTGGCCGACAGTGACTCGACTAACCATCTGCTTTGAGAGGAAGCTGAACTCATCTGTCAAGTTGATTGGACCAAGTGTGTGCTTACTTGAAACCGACTTGATCATTGTAGAAACCTCCTCTTCTCTCATATGTTTAAAAGATTGTACCCTTTTTGAGCTCAAGAGATGGAGCACAAGTAGCTTCCTGCACTGCCTCCAATACTCTCCATATGGTGCAAATGCAACATCTTTGCCTCCATAAAAGATCCTTTTTGGTATCTTTGATAGCATGGCAAATAAACTATTGTTAAAGCAACTAAAAAATTTTTTCGAGACATTAAGACCCATATTATATGTGAAGAAAATGAATACTGTGCTGCTTCATTAGAAATGATACTGAGAATTTGGTCACTAGTTCTAATTGAACAACATGAGTATATAATAAATGCCACTGAGGCAATTTTTCATGTTAAATGGCATTATCTCCTACCGTCGAAACTAGGGAACAAGTTCCAACAAGAGTTTTTTTTTTTTGAAATAAGGACTTCCATTAGTCCTTATTTATTTATTATTAAATATCTTTTATGCGATTTGGATCTATATTTTTTCATATAAAGACAAGATATATCATTATTATACTAACTTATAGTTTTATTCTAGCAAAAGTAATAAAAGTGTCTACATACTGGTACTTAAAAAAATTTTAAATAAATAAAAAATTTAAGAACTCCTAGTATGACAAAGTAGTAGGTGTCAAAATTGAGCCTTCAATTCTCTCAACTTAGTTGACCCGAAGGCTTCACTTAGAACTTTCTACATTTTTATGGAACACTTAAGAATCAGAACTCAAACCTCATGTTGCCTAGTAATCTTTCATGATTGCCTTTATTACATGAGTGCGTAGTACTTAAAATATTGACCAATTTTTCTCTAGTTTCTATTTAGAGTGTGAAACAATAATATTTAATGGAATTACTAAATTATATAATCACATCTACCTCTAACACAGGTCGACTACAGAATATATGATCTTGTGCTTTTAAAACCTCTGCTGCCATGTCAGCAGTTGAGATGACTAGAGTAGGAACCTGACCGAGGCGAAGAAGCATTATGGGACCGTATTTCTCAGCCATGGCTTGAAGTGAGTGGTGTGGTAGATGGCCAAGCTGGTGGAGGTTACCAATCAGGGGGAGTTTTGGGGGAGAAGGTGGGAGATGCATAGCAGCATATCCTCTACAACGTAGAAGATGAAAGATCAAGAAGCAACATGCTGTTAGGCAGAGAATTAAGAGAAGTACCACCATCTCATTCTATTTGTGAGGGAGAGAGGAAACAAGGGAAAGAGCTCTATATAAAGGCAAATATTTGGGAGATACAATCATTAATATTATCGTGAATATCGATTTTATTATTCGTATAAAATAAAGTATTATTAATGTTATCAATTTTATTATATAATTTATTTTGTACAGTATTTTATTATTCAACTCAAATATCATTAATCTAAATAATAATTTATATAAGTTAAATAATAAAAATATTATATAAATAAATTACATAATAAAATTACTAATACGAATAATAATTCATTTAATATGAATAATAACATCAATATCGATAACGATATTAATAACGATATTAATATATCATCTCCCATTGGAATAAAATAAGGTGGGCCCATATAAACGTATATCTCGACGCTTCTCACTGACTTTTAAGTTTTAGACTTTTGAGAGATCAAAAGTTTTTGGATACTGTACGGAGAAAATTGACTGAGGGATACTCTTGTGTACCTATGGTACTGATATGACATTGAAGAGAGAGACATGGGTAGAATTGAGAGAAGAATTTTCTAAATAGAGAGCTGATATAGAGAACCGATATACACATATCATTTTGATATTATAATTAATATATGTTTTTATTATTTTTGTTAACGATTTTATTATTTAATTTACTTGTACAGTAATTTTATTATTTAATTTAAATGAATTATTATTCAAATTAATAATCTTTGAATTGAATAATAAAAATGCTATACAAAATAAATTGCATAATAAAATTCTTAATAAAAATAATAACTAATTTTACATAAATAATATAATCAATATCGATAATAATATCAATGATGATATCTCCCAAGCATTTCCCAATTACATTCCATCAATTTTGCATATTGAGTTCTCAGGAAGTTTTAGAATTATTTTTTTGCCTGCCTCTTTTTTTTCAAAGATTTAACAAAAAATGCCCCTGCTTTGAGATCTTTTATATCCGTATGCCTAAAAACTAAACGCTACGTTCACATCGGATCTCCATTCCTCTGCTCTCTCTCCCAACAGCTCCGTCTAGGTGCATGTCCAAATGCCGGTATCATCGCGTCTAGTCACAGCATCCACACATCTGCTCTCTCTCCCAGTCGCTCCAACCAGCCGCATATCCAAACGCCAGTATCGTGGTGTCTAGCTGCAGTGTCCACACTAGATCTCCACTCCTCTTCTCTCTCTCTCTCTCTCTCTCTCTCTCTCCCAATTCATTTTGGGCTGCTCCGCCCTCTCTCCTGGTCCATTATAGGGGTGTCAATGAGTACGGTATGGATTGGATATTTTTGAACCCATACCTATTTAACATTAATCTTACGTATACCTTATCCTTATCCGTTAAATTTAACATTACTCATGCCCTACTTTTATCCGTTAAAATTAACAGATCTCGGATGAATAATGCATAATTAGACAATAATCTATAACTATATAATTTGTAGAAAAAATACAACAAACAAATAAATATGTTACTTTAAATACATCATATACATAATAAATATAAAAAATTTATAATTATTGATTACATTATCTATAGAAGAATATAAATTAAAGTGTTACATAAATCAACCTTATTCTAAATTAGAGGACATTATATAAAATATTATATGTAATATAAATCAATCTCACAACAACAATAGTAATAACGGTAATTAGTAATCATATTGATAATATTTATAATGACAATGATATTATATAGTTAAATATAGAATTATAAATTATCATATATATTATTTTGTATATCATTTAATTTATAAGGTAACATATATAAAATAGTCCTTACCCATACCTTAATCCGAAAAGTTAAGGAAAAAATTTTCTAACCAATATCTTTATCCATTAAGTTAACGAAAAAAATCCTTATTCATACTTGTTTTATCAAATACAATATAAATAGAGTAAATAAATAAAAAAATATCATTAACAGTCCTAATCCATTCTTCCTATTCCTCAAGGCCGCGTTTAAATGAGGCATCCAGAACAAGCATTGAGAAACACAATATCTTATCTGAACGCACGTGTTTGGGTTAGCTGGTGAACGCTTCGTCCAGATTTTGGACATACGGATGTAAAACCTTTGAAATCGGGGGTAATGTCATTAAATCTTTAAAAAGAAAGGGCAGGCAAAAAAATTTGGAAGTTTTGTATCACCTGTAGAATTACCTTTTTGTCCCTCATTGCTTTAACTGACAAATCTTTGATTTAAATTTCATCCGTAAGATGAAATGAATTTAGGCCGTTAAACTTTTTTGAATATACTGCAGCATTTCTCTAACAGGCAGTCACCACATAAAATTTACATAATAGCCCTATAAAGTGAGAAAATGAAAAAAATTACCGGCCATACCGGCAGCATCCCCTTCATGTACCAGTTTGTTGCGACATCCTCTTATTGTCATCAATCCTCTTAAAGGAGAGAAGTCATGCTTCTTGATTCTTTAGTCATACCAGCATGCAACTCAAGAGTCAAGACCCACATCGATAACCATTGAAAATTACAAAAAAGAAAAGAGAAGAAAAGGAAATGAAATGGAGGTAAATTTTATTACACCTTTTTCTTTTTTTGAAAAAAGTTGTCAAGCACCCATTTAATTGAATGAAATATAACCCTACAAGCAGAAGTGTAATGAGTAAAAAGAAAAACCGAAACCACAAAAACCCTAATGCAGCTTGTCTCAGTAACTTCTTCCAGCTTCATAGGTGGTAACACAGTTCCCCTATCTCAGTAAGTAAAACACTGGTACCATCGAACCAGTGAATAGAATGCAGTGTAGTATCCACACTAAGAAAGAGGATCAGGCTTCCAATCTCAGCAGCCACACAGATCCTCATTGATCAAATTTTATTACACCTCAAACAATTGTTGAAAAGATCAATAGAAAGATTTTTTTTTTCATTTCCTTCCATTAATTCACTTTTTTATCCTTTAAATAAAAACTCGTGAGTAAGATAAAAGGTGATTATTCCTTTTCTTTCCTTCCGCTCCTCTCCATTCACCTTCTCTGGGACAAAACCAAAGGCTTTTAGGCATAAAGCCATTATTTGTGACAAATCAAATATACATATCAAAGTAGCAACATCAATTGAAACAACAAATTTCGTTATCTGACCACATGACTTTCTTTTTAATTAGTGGACACTAGAAATTATAATGACTAGATAGACTGGACGTTCCTAATTAGGTTTCTCTACTAATTATTGTTAGAACATTACCCGTGATCCTCTAGTGAACTCTAAATTAACATAAAATTATCTTGATCCATTCTGTTGGTCTTCTGGAGAGACATAACCCTGTTGATCACCGGATTCCTTAAGCCTTCACGGTGATCCTTCTCTTCTCCGATGGAGAGACGAAGAGAATCGGCCCGGCGGTTTTCTTCTCTTTTCAGAAAACCCGAATTTGTTTAGAGAGAGGAAATCTCTTGGTTGCCTTATGACGGTAATAGAAAAAGGACGGTTCTTGATCCCTTTATAATGGGTGTCAATAACCGAAAGGTTGGCAAACCACTGGTTATATTTTAGCGGATCCATACCAGATCCAATTTCTCTCTTAACGGGTTTACTTTCCAAATCAGAAAACTGCCTATTAGTTGTATAATCCAGGGACCAATAACATAATTGTATTATTACTAAACTTTATATAATTTAGACCATCACTAAATCATAAAGTTATTAATACGTATTCTACACATTAAGGGTCCCACTTCTCATGACACATATTGAAACCCGATAAATAATACTTAATTTGATCACTTCATAACGGGTCTAATTAGATATTTGACAGTCTTATTATTCAATATATATTTATATTACATATAAGCCCATATAATTTTGTAATTAATAGAAATTAATTCCAACAATCTCCCACTTGGGCTATATGTATATCCAAATAATATATATATTGATAAAACTGAATTGAGTACTCTAACTGTGCTGTCATAGCCTTTTGTGTCATCAACCAATTCCGTCCATCAATTATATTCACAAGGACTTAAGTAGTATTTATTTCATAATGCGAAACCAAACCAACATAAATCACCGTGTAAATATAACTGTATGATATGAATCATGAAAGGGATGTGTAGTTTGAAAATTACATGTAATGTGATCCACATGCCTATCTTCAATTTGGTCACCTTAAAATAATTTTGAGATCAATCACAAATTCAGAATGCCAACTGAAAAACTGAATATCTGAAAACTTTATAACTGAAAACTTCATGATACATACAAAAGTATATCATATAAAACAACAAGCACAAGTACAACAATCTCCCACTAAACCTGTAAATCCTCTGCTACACAGATACCCATATGAGCGACATGCTCATGAAACTGCTTGGGCACTAAAACTTTAGTCAGTGGATCTGCAACCATGGAAGCTGTTCCAATATGCTCGATATTGATTAGTCCATTCTGAACTCTTTCCTTCACAGCAAGAAACTTTATATCGATGTGCTTTGATTTCGATGAGCTCCTATTGTTGTTTGAATACAGTACTGCAGAATTATTGTCACAATACAATTTTAGTGGTAACTTGATAGTATCCACTATGTGCAGCCCCGTGACAAAATTTCGCAGCCATATTCCATGATTTGATGCCTCAAAACATGTAATGAACTCTGCTGCCATGGTGGATGGGGCAATAAGCGTCTGCTTTGCACTTCTCCAAGAGATAGCTCCTCCGGCTAACATGAAAATGTAACCGGATGTAGACTTCATGCTATCTTGACAGCCCGCAAAATCAGAATCAGTATACCCAATCATCTCAAGCTTATCTGATCTCCGATAGGTGAGCATATGATTCTTCGTTCTTTGTAAGTACCGTAGTACTCTTTTGCCTGCTCTCCAGTGATCCAGTCCAGGATTACTCAAATATCGGCCCAGCATTCCCGTAATGTACGCAATATCCGGACGCGTGCAGACCTGAGCATACATCAAACTCCCAACTGCTGAAGCATATGGAATTTGCTGCATTTCTGACCTTTCAAGTTCTGTCTCATGGCATTGTTTGAGACTAAATTTGTCTCCTTTTACAACCGGGGTATTACCTGGTTTACAATATTCCATGCCATATCGCTTGAGAATTTTGTCAATATATGCTTGTTGTGAAAGGCCCAAAATACCCTCAGCGCGATTTCTATGTATTTTTAGACCTAACACATATGATGCTTCTCCAAGATTTTTCATTTCAAAATTTTTGAAAAGAAATTTCTTAGTATCACGCAACATATTTATATTGTTCGTGGCAAGCAATATGTCATCAACATATAAAACCAGGAACATGAATTTACTCCCACTGAACTTGTGATATATACATTCATCCACCAAATTAGCCTCAAAACCAAATGAGATAATCACTTGATGAAATCGAAAATACCATTGTCGAGACGCTTGTTTGAGCCCATAGATGGATTTCTTTAATTTGCAAACCGTCTGCTTTGGGTCATCCGACTCAAAATACGGCGGCTGCACCATGTAGATTGTTTCATCAATGCTACCATTGAGAAACGCTGTCTTTACATCCATCTGATGTAACTCAAGATCATAATGTGCCACTAAAGCCATAATAACTCTAAAGGAATCTTTCATCGACACAGCTAAGAAAGTTTCCGTAAAGTCAATGTCTTCCTTTTGTGTAAAGCCCTTAGCAACAAGTCGTGCTTTGTATCTTTCAACATTACCTTTGGAATCTCGTTTGGTTTTAAATATCCATTTGCAACCAATAGGTTTCACACCTTCAGGTAATGAGACGATATCTTAGACTTTATTATCATGCATCGACTTAATTTCATCATTCATGGCTTCGATCCACTTCTGTGAATTTGCACTTTCCAAAGCTTGACGGAGGTTGACCGGATCATCTTCCATCATGCCAATGTCAAATTCATTTTCTTGAAGATATACAACATAATCATTAGATATTGCACTTCTTCTCTCTCTTGTGGATCGTCTTAAAGGCACTTGTTCTTGAAGTTCTTGAGGTGGTATAGGTTCCTCTTCAACATCAACATTGTCTTGTACCTGATTCTCTTCCATTTCTGGAGGTTCATTCACAGTAGGTTCATTCACTATAGGATTTTGAACCAATGAGTCTCCAGATATTCTTATTACAATTAGTACCGATGTTGGCGCCCCTTGTATAGGAGAATCATGTGTTTCTTCAAAGACAATTTGATTTGCATTTCTCCCTTGAACCATAACATCCTCAAAGAACTTAACTGTATTTGTCTCGAAAATTGTTCTATTAGTGGGATCATAAAATTTATACCCCCGGGACCTATCCGCATAACTGACAAAATAGCAGCTAACTGTCCTTTCATCCAGCTTTTTCTCTTGTGGCCTGTAAGGCCGAGCTTCAGCCCGACAACCCCAGATTCTAAAATGTTGGAGACTGGGCTTCCGCCCAGTCCACAACTCATATGGAGTCTTGTTTGCTGCCTTAGTCGGTACCCGATTCAGAATATATGATGCTGTCTTGAGCACTTCTCCCCAGAGGTTCAATGGAAGCGAGGTATGAGAAATCATACTCCGCACCATCTCCATTAACGTTCGATTGCGCCTTTCAGCCACATCGTTCATTGCGGGCGAACCCGGCATTGTATACTGTGGCACAATTCCACTTTCCTCTAGAAATTTAGCAAAAGGCCCTGGACGTTGTTCTCCTGAGCCGTCATATCGACCATAATATTCACCACCACGATCCAATCTGACGTTTTTAATCCTTTTGTTGAGTTGTAACTCAACTTCAGTCTTAAAGGATTTAAATATGTCCAAAACTTGAGCATTTTCTTTAATTAAAAATATATAGCCATATCTAGAATAATCGTCAATGAAACTGATAAAATATACATGTCCATTCCTAGTAGCTGTAGGGAATGGCCCACATACATCCGTATGTATCAGGTCAAGGACGTCCGTCATACGATTAGCTGTATATTTACGCATACTTATTTGTTTGCCCATTGGACACTCAATGCACGGACCGAGATCCGACATGTCTAAGGGTCGCAGAATTTCACTTTGAACAAGACATGTAATTCTGTGTTGAGAAATATGACCTAAACGCCTATGCCAAAGTGCAGCTGAATCCTGATGTGTTACCTTTTGTCTAACGTTTCGAGTTTCATTGTACAAGGTCTCATTATAGGAAGCAATAGTATCTAAAGCATAAAGATTATCCAAAATAGACAGAAAACCAGAAGCAACCAATTTGAAATTTTGATATTAACTAAATTTTCTATCTTCAAATAAATAAGAAAAACCTAATTTGTCCAATGTAGAAATAGAAATTAAGTTCCGCCTAAAAGACGGTACAACAAAAGTATCAACCAAATCAAGATACAAACCAGTTTTCAAAAGTAATCTAAAATGCCCTATAGTTTCAACTTCTGCCTTGTTGTCATCGCCCACATAGATATATCTTTCACTATCACTTGGCTTCCGTTAACTTCGGCAACCCTGCATAGACACAGATATGTGAGCAGTTGCACCCGAATCTATCCACCATGTGTCTATTGAAACTGAAATCACATTAACTTCTTCACAAACAAAAGAAAAATCAATACCTTTCTTGGCACGCCATGCGTGATAATTGGTACAATTCTTCTTCACATACCCTTCAGATCCACAAAAGAAACAACCCTTCTTCTTTTCCTTATTCGGCTTCGATCTGGTAGCCGATTTTTTATCCTTGAAGGGTTTCTTCTACGAACTTGTAGTTACAGCATCTGAATTGGCCTTACGTTTCTGTTTCCCTTTTCCCTTAGACGTAGAAGCAATGTTTGCGCTTTCGCTCTTATCCGACTTCAATCTCTCTTCCTCCTGAACACAGTGCGAGATGAGCTCATTAACTGTCCATGATTTCTTCTGACAGTTGTAACTCACCTTGAACTGTCCAAATGAGGCCGGAAGAGAGTTAATGGCCAAATAGACCAGCATATTATCCGATATGTCTAGCTTATATCCCTTCAGTTTTGAAGCGGTATGCATCATTTCAAGAATGTGCTCCCTGACATTGCTCTTGCCATTATACTTAATTGTGCAGAGTTTGTTTAATTGAATGTCTATTTCAGCTTTCTCATTCCTAACAAACCTCTGCTTAAGTTCCTTAAGGTAATCTTTGGCAAAAGTGGAATCAGAAACCGGTCCCCTAAAACTTTCAGGAATGGTCTTCTGCATGACCCGGAGACACAAGCGATTTGACCTCATCCACCGTGCATGTGCATTTTGTTCTTTGTCAGAACTACTTTCATTAGGCACAGGTGGTTTGGTCTCCTATAACGCTATGTCCAGATCAAGGCACCCAAGGATAATCTCCAGATTATCTTTCCAATCCTTGAAATTAGAACCCGTAAGCATCAGAATATTATTGATGCCGGCCGTAAGATCAGTAATTTTTGCTGGAAAAATATTGGTAAAAGAACGAATTAAAAAGTCTGAATTATAATAAAAAATCAAAATAAGGCATATTCCATCAACTAAATATCCTCGAACAATAAGTGCTCTTTGGAGTCAATCATTATTCTAGGATAAATAGGTATAGCAATAGAATGTAACAGTCCATTTTGATGTCAATAAGTCAACCTTCCTTTGGGCCGATTTAACTAACTACATCAAAAAACATTATGACCATTACCTATTTATCACTACAAGTATACACATATAATATTTGATCATTGTTTTTCCTTTGGGCTAATCCAATAACCAAACATCATATGTATATTTTCTGTGTATAAATTGACAAATGATCAACTCAAGTATGAGAGCTTACTTTGGTAAATTGATACCTTTATCAATCATTTTCCAAAATATATCTAATTCATAAGCCTTTATGATGATTTAATATTATCCAAATAAAATATATCAAGATTTGGCTTAACCAATTTAACCATGATAGGCTCATGAAAGGCAGAAAATAAAATAATAATTAACATGAGCCCAAAACACAACTGAGATAGTATGACTCAAGGCACGATAGTCTCCATTGTAAGAATGCACACGACAATGGCCTTCATCCATCTTCTTCAATGTTCTTCATCCTAACTAAATTACTACTCTAATAGTAATAAATGAAAAATTTACATTAAAGTCTTAATGATGATGACTCGCAGACCGCATAAATGATACACATAAGCGACATGCAAGTCACATTTAATTACGAAATTTAATCAATTCAACGGGGCACCTCAGGCCGCATTTACACACATCATTCATGCATTCATTACAATTTTTCACACAAGGCAACGGGGTCATACTATCTCATATATCCACCATTGCAAAACAGAGTTAGGCATGCAATACAAAATAGGCTTCCTAATAGCGGCGGTCCCCGTTGAATTCTGGTTCGAAAATAACCGCAGCGGAATACAGATCAGAAATTTGTACCTTTGATTTGATCCATAAATTTTCATAACTGATCATAAACAGTTCAGAAACTAGTTTGTTGGCCAATTAATTTCTTAAATTTAACATAGTTTCAAATTTGATTGACAATTTTGAAACGCGGAGATTAAAACTTAACTGAATAATAAATAGAGAATTAATTCCCAAATTAAATAACCAATTAATTGTCAATTTTGAGTTTCGGAATCAATTTTCAAAACTATATTTTGATTTCTGAAACTAAAATACTAACCAACAGATATACTGATTACCGAACTATTTGAAAAATCAGATTTGGTTAAATAATTTGATTTTAAACCAACAAATCAAAATTAACTAAACAGATCTTCAAAAGCACAAATATCTTTTCAATTTACGAACCAAAATCAGAATTTGATCGTTCAACTAGAGTTTGCTTTGATACCACTTGTGAGAACATTACCCATGATCCTCTAGTGAACTCTAAATTAACATAAAATTACCTTGATCCATGCTGTCGGTCTTCTGGAGACACAACCCCGTTGATCACCGGATTCCTTAAGCCTTCGCGGTGATCCTTCTCTTCTCCGATGGAGAGACGAAGAGAATCGGCCCGACGGTTTTCTTCTCTTTTCAAAAAACCCGAATTTGTTTAGAGAGAGGAAATCTCTTGGTTGCCTTATGACGGTAATAGAAAAAGGACGGTTCTTGATCCCTTTATAATGGGTGTCAATAACCGAAAGGTTGGCAAACCACTGGTTATGTCTTAGCGGATCCATACCAGATCCAATTTCTCTCTTAACGGGTTTACTTTCCAAATCAGAAAACTGCCTATTAGTTGTATAATCCAGGGACCAATAACATAATTGTATTATTACTAAACTTTATATAATTTAGACCATCACTAAATCATAAAGTTATTAATACGTATTCTACACATTAAGGGTCCCACTTCTCATGACACATATTGAAACCCGATAAATAATACTTAATTTGATCACTTCATAACGGATCTAATTAGATATTTGACAGTCTTATTATTCAATATATATTTATATTACATATAAGCCCATATAATTTTGTAATTAATAGAAATTAATTCCAACAATTATTTCTATCGGCCATGAGTTCGAAAGCGGGGACGGACGATAAAGATCATGATTTTCAACATTGGTTCCTTGGATGGAAGTGTACGCGGTATTGAGTCTAGTATTCTTTCAAAACTCGTATCGGAGTTTCCTTGATTTTTTTGAGGAAGTTTAAAAATCAATTTAATGCAAATAAAAGTTTAGGAATTAATTTAGTTTTTTTAAGAAATTTCAGGGACCAAATAATGAATTTTCTTTAAATTAATTAAAAATCATATATCATTATGATATTGGTGTGTGAACATAAATTTCCATTTTTCGTGTGATGAATAATAACTGTAGGACTAATTTGTTACAAATTGAAAATCCTATGGATCAAAATTATAAATTAGTAATAAGAATTAGAAAATTACATTTAAAACATTACAAAAATAAAATGATAACAAAATGATACTTAATTTTAAAGATCAAATGTATATTTCTAAAATTGTAAGAATTTAGATATCATTCATATAATATACTGTATTTTTATAAAGATCAAAACAAAAATTCTCTTAATTGACTAATAATGTCGAAAGCTCGTAATTAATGCAGGCCACAAATGCTTGCGTCGGACAAGTATTTTCATTTACAACGAAATGGTGACAGTATAAACTGTCCAAGATCAACACATGGATCTCATTGTCTTTGTCGTTGGTCGTGTTGTCACTTTTCACTATACTTGAGCGTATACATATATCCATCAACAGAGAAAATTTGAACCCACTCAGATATACTCACCACACAGCAATACATCATGTGCTCCACATGAAAGGGTCTTGACTCTTGAAGCATGTCAATTAATGAATCAAAAGACTGAAAAGCAGAAGCTAGCCACAGAAGAATTACAAAGAAATACATGAATAACATGACCCTGGTTCTAGACCAGACAGCGAATGTATAACATCATTATTTTTTTATGTTTTTATTTATGATTTTCTTACTTACTTGGTCTAATTAATGAATTCATTGTCTTGTTTCTTGGGAAGGTTCCGGTGTGCTTTATTTGATCACAATATATATATATATATATATATATATATATATATATATATATATATATATATTAGGAAAAAGTTGAGGTCAATCTCTCATATTTTATTAAATTAAGAGCATAGATGTAAAATTAAAAGTACAGTAGTGTAAGTGAAGAAAAGAAAAAAAAAAGAAAAGAAAAGAAAGTTAAAAATGATAAAAAAAAACGACATTAAACTGTAACAATTAGTTGGAAAATAATAATTTTTCTCGTAAGACTATATTAATAGACAATTAAAAATTAGACACGTGCTTGAACGTGCTGTGTCTTTATAAGTGTCGTGTTAAACGATAAATGTATCAGGCACGATACAATACGTTTAAGTGTCTAGCCAGTACGTGACACTTTCAAACGCTTTTATAGAATTTTAAAAAATAGTTATTATAATGTTCTTTTAATAGCTGCTATAAGCATATTTTTTTAAAAATATATTATTGTAAATATTTTTCCTTTATTCTATAAATTTTTTTCCTATTTTTTTTTATTTTTTTATTATTTTTCGAATTGTTTAATATTATTAACAATTAAAATCAGAAATTTAAAATAGAAAGTTAAAAACACATCCAAACACATGTAAACATATCCAAACACAATGTGCTAAGATATGTCGTGCCATTAGAAGTGTCATTCTTAGCATTATTGTAAAAAAAATACTGCACAGTACGGCACGTGTTAATTTTTATATGTGCATGCATAGCACGTAGGGATGACAATTTGGCCTATGGCTCAACGGCCCCGTCCGACCCAGACAATGATAGGGCAGGCCCGGGTCAGATCAGGTACGGGTCCCCCCCATCAGCCCAGGATATCGATAACATGTAAACTAATATACTATTGTGTATGTTGTGTATAATATGTATAATATAATTGAATTTTGAGTAAACAATTCATAATGTATATTCTCAAATTTTCACATAATATTAACGTCACTTAAATCATATATAACATTTAATTATGATATAAATAAATAAATAAATGTATAGGTGAAATATTTAATTAAAACCAATATTCATAAATATAAACCATGATTTTAGTCTAAAAATTTTGATTGTTTAGTTCATATAATCGTATCAACAATTAGAACTTCATCACAAAATAAATATTTCTATAAGTGGATAAATGAATATGTGAAATATCTGATTGAAGCACTAATATTTTGTTGGGAGTTCTGATACTAATATTTATAAACATAAACTATATTTTCAGTCTGACAATTTAGAAATTTTGATTGTTTAGTTCATATTGAAAATTAAAATTTTATTGCAAAATATATAAAGATTTGCATTTATACTCGTCTTATACTTTTGTAGATTAGGCTGATACAAAATAATAATTTCTGGACTTGAATAAATTTAGTTTTTTATATTTCTCTTTTTAATGTTAGTTAACAAAAATACAATAATAATATTTTAAATATATAAAAAGATGAATTTTTCGCTTAAAGCAAGTGTTGATTATACAATATAAATAAATACTCATTATATCGCTTAAAGCAAGAGTTGATTATTCAATATAAATAAATACTCGTTATACATTTAGAAGTTATCAAACGATAAACAATTAGTCATAGCAATCAAATTCTACTAATTTGTAAAATCTGCATCAAAGTTAGGCATAATTCAAAAATATTATAAATTAGATCTTATTTTCAAAATATGTAATAATATATATGTTTCATTTATATTTTTTATAGTTTGGGTTTAAACGAAATAATAATTTTTAGACTTAAAAAAATTCATCAGTTATATATCTATTTTCTCTTCGTAAGTAACAAACTCATAAAATTAATTGAACTTTCCTTTCAGATCATATTTAATATAGTTCAATTTTATAGCTTAATGACAAACTCACAAAATAATTGAAATGAGAAAACTTCCTCTAATTTGACAGAATAAAACTCTTTATGTATCAAAATAAGACTATTTGTATCAAAATAAAATTATTTATGTACTTTAATGAAGTTTTAATTTTATTTGAATTGAACATAATTGTATTATTCAAATGTGTAAAATGATTCGAATTAAAATGAGGTGAAAAAAAATAATAAAAAAATTGCAAGTGGCCGGATTAAGACGGATAAGGCCGGCTGGACCGAGATGAAAAGTTGCATGGACAAACTGAGTTATTAATTTTATGGACTGAATTTTGAGTTTGACATAAACTCGGCCCTACATAATCCATTGCCATCTCGGTACAGTACATCCGACCAGTACATACATAACTAACATGTGCAGGACACAACACGTTTATTGCAAGGCACTAACCGTACAATTGGAGAGGGCCTACTCGTCATTCATGCACCACGAAAGTATCATGGCATTATTAATAGCTTTTGGCACCGAGTGATGGTACTCGTCATTCATGCACCACGAAAGTATCATGGCATTATTAATTGCTTTTGGCAATGAGTGATGGAGATTTATATTTCTTATTTGTATTTAAATTTATTTATATTTAATATATAAGTTATTTATATCTAAAATTAAATATAAAATGTTTAACACTTTTCATTCAAAAATGATCAAAAGAAATTTCGAGTTGAAGTCTTTCATGAAAAAAAGTAAAAATATAACTTTCAAAAACTTTTATCCTTGTAATATAAGATGTAAACATTTTAATTATATATCAAAAATATAAGTTTGCTAAGGTACTTTCTAAAATATACATTGTTCTTTATTTTACACTAATATCTTGTGTTTTGAGATCCAAATTACCGATCTAGACCATTCTACATGATCTTTGTACTAAAATCTACTCGGAGATCAAATTTTATATTCTTTAGAATTTTTTTACTATTTTTTTACAGTATTAGAAAATTGTTATTAGATCATCCAGAAATCGTCATATCCATGAATTTTTCACCCATCCAAAAAATAACGAAAAATTTCTAAAAAAATATAAAATCTAGTCTCCAAAGAAATTTTAATATGGAGATTATTTTGAACAGTTTAGATCGACCGTTTGAATTTCAAAACCCAACATATGAGTGTGAAATATGAGAAGTGTTGTACTTTATAAAGCACATTAGCATACCTCACAGAAAATAAATATTTCTTTAAAAATATATAAATACATTTATAATGCAGATAAAAAATATAATTATCATTCTTTAATTAGTAATTACCTTAAATTAGGAAATTCCAACAAAATACAAGCCAAATATCTTTTAAACTTTCCCATTGCTATTTCTTTACATCTTGCTAAATTCCTACGTTTCCTCTCCAAAAGGAAGAACAAATTACAAGTACCTTTATTCTCCAATTACAATATAGTATTTATTCAACACAAAAGTTGCTTCAATTTACTGAAACACCAAACACCTTTATTGAAAAGGAAATGACAAAGTAAATTACAAAAATATAAATTGAAATTAGCAGCACATATACAATATGCTCTTAAAAATAAATATCAGCTTGTATATATCAATCAGCAAATCTGCCTCAGCCACTCCGTCTTTACTTTAATCAGTTGTCGCTTTCCACTAGTTGCTTGTAAGTAATTGGGCCGACGAACTGGGCCGGGCCGTCGTAGAAGAGTGAACCCGCTAATTTGGAGGTTGCTTGGGTCGGATGCACGCTGTCCCAAAACACATATTGGTTGCGGTTCATGCAGTACGTAGCATTTGGTGTGCAAGATGACTGCGCATTGAATTTACCACCTCCACAGCATGCATTCTTGACCTCTTCAAACCCTAGATAGAATCCAATTATAAAAACAAAGAAAGATAAATGAATAGATGTTAATTAGAGCTTTTTTCTGGCACACGCTGCAGAAAAATATCATAAAATTAAATGAGAAATTAGCTTGTGGAACTTACGACATGTCATTCATATATAACAAATTTAGAAAATAATTTAAATTTTTTTTATGTTTGAACAGAAAATCAATACAAAAGGATGTTTGCAACTTACCAAAGGAAAGGGGTTTCGAGATTGCGTTGGATAAGAACTCGTAGGAGTTCCCGATGGAGTACTCTAACCCAGGCAATGCAACGGAAAGCCTGCCAAAGAGAGCAGCAAATGCATCATTCAGACCCTTGGCCAGTTGATTCATGCCGTCGATGCATTCACCGGTTGGGTTCTGTACTAGTGCATAAGGCACGCATCCGATAGACGGCACATTGTTCACCGCGAATTTTCTTGCTCCCAAACCGTATAAAGTCTACAGATCACAAATAAAAGTTGATTGTTATTGTTTTGTTGTTTGATTCAGAAGTTTTGTTCTGCACGTCATATATTATTTTATTCTTTATTCATTGACAGAGTTAAGTTTACAGTCATCTTACGAAATTAGTAAGCATATTTTTCTTTCCTTTTTTTTTCTTTTTTAACTGATTCGTACTACCAAAGTCCGTATTAGTAGTTAAATTTTCATGCCTTAAATTAAGAAACACAAGGTAATAATTAACCTAGTATGACAGGGCATGTTTTTCTTTGTTTCTTGACAGCTACACTAATCGGCAAGACGGTGCGATTTAATCGATTATAAACGAATAAGTTGAGTAGAAGATATATGCACAACAAAATAGAAAGCATCCCTGATCTGGTTTTTCTTTTCTTTTTTTTTTAAATATAGAAGGGACCGAAGAGTTGTACCTTGATGTGGTTCTCGAATTTTGACACCGTAGAATTATAGAACAGTGACACGGCGGTGTTGTTTGGCAAACTGTTTGCCGCGAAGAAGGCAAAAGCATCGTTTCCACCAGAACTGATGAGGAACAAAGACTTAGAAATTCTGAGAGCCACTTGACCAGCATCTGGCTGAGCCACCATCTTTGACCTCAGTGCCTCAAAATACAGTAGTTGTTGAGTCATTGAAATAACAGTAGTTCCCTGAAATTGTTTCAATGTTTTTACTATTAATATATGACCGAAAGTTCTTTTTGGTGATTGATTTATCTAAATATTATTATTTCTTTTTATTTTATGCTATCTAATTAATCATAGTTTGCACTTTGCAAAAAGATGAAATGTTTGGAAAGTTCTACCAACTCCACACCCATCCTCAACTACCAGCACGGGAAAAAGAAAATAACACACGTAACCGAACTGCCCCATTTTATCCATTCAAGACCATACAAGTGTTTCTAACAAATTAAAAGATAAACCAGAAAACTTTTGGCACGCTCTTAGTGGAAAAAAGGTGATAACAACATGAAAGGGATTGGCCACAAGTGAGAACAAAGAGTTTGCAATTGATAATGTGTTTTGTACTTATTATAATTAATATCCCCAAGGCAATTCTGAGAAAGTTTAGTAAATAATAGATAAAAGGACAAGTATATATATAATTAAGATAAATTAATTAACAACTCACCGTTGAGTCAAGAATACCAGATCCAGCTGATGCAAAATTGACACCTCTCAGTCCTTTGATTATTTGATGGTTGTTGGTATCATTGAGAAAGAGATAAGGAGGTGGGCTTCTCCTAAAACCCATATGACTTGCTACACACAAGTACAAAAAAAGTTTCTTAAATTAAATAATTAATTGAATTATTAGAATGGTAACCCAGGAAAAAAAAACAACAACGGTAAGCATTATGTATATGCCAAAAAATTAATGAAAAATCTTTCTTACGTGCAATCTTTTGCATAACCTAAATAGAGTAAATTAGTGTGCTCTTAAGAGTATTGGACCATTCGGTATTTTTAACTCAAAATCTATTGTATCAGGTTTAAATGATAAATTCAAGTTACTCAATAAATTCTTATATCAAAATCTTATAGAATACTAAAATTTTCTATTTTTAGAGTTCTCGAACTATTTTTTCTTCAGATTTTTTAAAATTGCCTATTCATATATGAATATTTTATTATTTTATTATTATTTTAGTGTCATTTTAAAAACTGCGAAAAAATAGTTAGAAAACTCAGAAAATAGAAAATTTTGACATCCTACAAGATTTTGATATGAATATTTTATTGAGCAACTTAAATTTATCATTTAAAACCGATTCAACAGATTTTGAGTTAAAAGCACCGAAAGTTCCGATACTTCAGAAGCACGCTAGCTTTAGTCAACCTAAATATGTTATATTATTAAACTAATTTATGCTTTGAAAGTAAATACATCCTACTAATTAAGTGGTAAAAGGAAGTTAAAATGTCTTCTCAAGAATAGTCCATTATTGCATTATAGCGAAAACCGCCGAAATTATCTATTTGTTTTTGCATATAGGATAACTAGGTAGATAGGACATTGTATTACTGTAATTAGGTAGATAGGACATTGTCCATTTTTTTTTATATGAATATAGGATAACTTTCATCATGGTCTTGGAATGGAATTATATCCTTGATAGCACCTAGGTAGCTTGGTTATCCACGCAATACCAGCATATATGCCAGTCTGGGTTTTCTGTTATTATAGATCATATGGTAGAAAGCTTTGTACAACTCGCTGTATGTACTCTAGAACTTGAATTTAATGCTAATGGGGTCCATCCTTCAGTGACATCAAAGATAAACAATGGCAACTATCCAGCTAATTATAAGCATCACTAACTAAATTAACTCTGCTTGTACTTTTCTCTGATTATATTATGAGAATACCATTGCAAATGAAATTAAAGTATCCTAAATGCAAGCTCAAAATCATTTGAAAAATAAAAAGTTGGTTTTCATACCTATGAAATCAATTGTGTTATAACCGTTGCTGAACCGGCCAGTCGGTCTGGAGTGAGGGAAATCAACGCCATAATGCGGGAAGTTCGCCTTTGCATTGGAACCCGACAAATAATTGTTATTGCCGACATCCGCGGTCGAGTCACCAAACACGTATATTGCCGGAACCTTCCACATGGAAGTCTTTGTTGCACCCAGCACAAAGGGAGATACAAAAGAGAACAGTACAAGGAAGAAGAGACACAAAGGTTGCTTCATCTTGCTCTGAAGATAGATTGATTTAATGATGTACTGGGCGCTCTCTCTACTAGTTTTAGGTGTGTCTGGATGTGTTGGTGCAATGATAAGAGGCTACTTAGGTATTTATATATGCAGAGAAAGAGAGCAAGAGGGTGTCCGTCTATATTTAATTAATAAAAAAAGTAGATAAATTCTACACTTCTTATTTGGTGACCTTTTCAATTAAAAAAAACATATATAGAAGACTATGACAGGTCTGAGTTTGATTCTATTTTAATTTGATTATTCTTCTAACAAAGGCCGTGGGGAAGATCCTGCCAAAGAACAGTAGCGTTGACCATTTCAAATTCTAAATACGACTATATTGTTGGTAAATGTGATTTTTTTTCCCAATTGCAGTGTGAATCTCACTAATAGCTCAATTTTAATATATAGCAGGTCAACAACTAATTCTGTATATGACAGAGTAAATTAATAAAATTAGGTCAATCTTTTTTTTGTCAGAGAACTGTTAAGCAAAACGAAAAACTGTAAGCTGAATTCAACATGATGCATATATGTAAGAAGTAATCAAATGATGCTTATCTCCGAGTAACCAAAAAGTAAAAATAATAATGGACGCATGAATTCTGTAAGTAAGAAAGTTTAGAAAATTTCCATTGTATATAGAGATTTAATTAACAGTATATTAACTGGTCAGATCACATAAGCGGACTTGGAATACTTTTTGCATACTAGAGAAAAAAAAAGCTTAAAATTAATGAGCAGAATATCTCGTGTAAATAATTAAAGATTCGAATTCTCCTCCTTATTTATTCGTAAATTCCGTATGTAATTGTGCATTGAGTACTACACAGAAATTTAGCAAAGTAGAATAAATCTCTCAGGCATTCAAAATAGCAGCCCCTATGTTAGGGGTAACAGTAAAGTGTGGGAATCCCATAATAACTATATATTTTAATAATTTTAACAACGAATTTTTAAATAATTTCAACAAAAATAAAAAACAATTTATAAACACATTCTTTAACTTATACATCGATTGTGTTTCAAATTTCATACTATTTAAGTATTATTTGGTACTCCATCAAAGACCATCAAAATTATATAACATTTACAACGGTCCATATTTAATGGTTTTTGATAGAATATCAAATGACCTTTAAATTGCATGAAATTTGAAATACAATTAATCTATAAGTTAAAAAATATGTTTGTCAATTTTTTTTCTATTCTTGAGAATTTCTAAAAATTATATCAAATTTATTTAAAAATTGATTGTTAATGTTATCAAAATAATAGTTGTTAAGGGATCCCCTCTCAATAGTAAAACCCTTGTACTTGAAGTGATTATATTGTACTTACTTGATAAGATAAGTATGGGTATGAATTTTTTTTCATTAAATTATCGACTAGGCTACGGTTAAGAAAAGATTTCATTAACATATCGCATAAAAATATGAATAAGAGGCGTCTGGTATCCATTACCTATAAGATAAATATTGATATAGAAAATTATATATGATAGATTTAATTATTCATATATTTAACTATAGAATATATTATCATCATCATCATTATTATTGCTATTATTAATTTGAGATTGATTTATATATAATATTTTATATAATTTTGTTTAATTAGTAATTTATGACAAGATTGATTTATGCAATACTTTACATAATATTATTAGTTAGAGATTTATATTCTTCTAAAGATAATAATATAAATAAGTGTAATTTTTTATATTTTTATTATAATATGTACATGACTTGTTCAAAATAATATATGTGTTTGTTTGTTATATTTTTTTAGTTAAATTATCAATTTATTCGATAATTATCAATTATTCATTTATTATCCGTTAATTTTAACATATAAGGATATTACAGATAATACTAAAATAATTGATAATTAAAGATAGAATGTGAATAAACAAATATAAGATAGGTACGGATATGAAAACATCCCCATCCAATCCATATTGTATCCATTGACATAAATACCCAATGTGAAAAGTCATGAAAAAAAAGAAAATTTAACAGGAATTCTGTATGAGACATTCATTTTACTCCAAAAACTTCCCTCTTCTCATGTGAACAATAAGAATTATATGATTATTTCAATTGGGAATGCTAGTGTTGGAAAATACCTAAAACTACAACCAAAATCATTGTTGAATTTATGCAAGATTACAAATTTTGTGACAAAATACTCGTGATCTACACATAGAAGTATAGAACTGGGGACCTCACAGGCCAAGAGATTGTCTTTCCATGTGTAATCATTTCTTTTGTGGAAAATATTTTCAAAACATGTGATCCTTATTAAAGCAAAAAAATCAAGTACAAAAACATGTGTATTATATTTTTGTTCGATATGTAATTCTCAACTATTGAGATCTGATTTCTTTTTTGTGTTAAGTACCTCGTATAACCGTTTTCATTGGACTTCAAAAATTATTTTGACGAAATCTTAGTAGACAATATTTGCTTACTATATACTTAACTTCCAGCTATTGCTTCTCTCTATCATTCAATTCGATCATATTTATATAGTGAAACACACATATCTATACTTTAGACCAAGTCTTCAGGAATACATATTCAACCTTTTATTTACTTCATAAAGTCGCATTTTAAGCACATGTTTTGACATTGTCGCATTATTAATTCTCCCTCATGCATCAATGTCCGCGTCGGTAGTCAAATTTTTGGGCTGTGTAAGTGAGAAGTAACACGAGTTTCGGACACTATCTATATTAATATTATATTCTATTTTTGGGATAATGTCTCAAATAACCCCTTAAACTTTGCACTTGTAATAAATGGCCTCCCAAACTTTTATTTGTGACATGATAATCTCTGTCATAATTGTCAAATTTGAATGAAAAAATAACCAAACTATCATTGAACTTTATAGTGTGGTTATTTGAAAATTAATATTTATATAATTCAAAAAATAAAATATTTCTTCAATAATAAAATATTGTGCAAGTAGACTATTAAAATATTAATATGTGACTAATTCAAAATATTTGATTTCTACTTTTATGTTTTTATATTTCAAATTTGTATGCTTGAATTTATTTTCGAAAAGAATTGTATTATATGAAGAAATAAAATTCAGGTATCAATATTTTATTCTATAAATAATAACAAAACATAATATTAAATAAATATGTATTCTTGTTTGAAATACTTACTGAAAAATATTATATAATAGTGAAATTAATACAAAAACTCTAATAAAAATAAGATTACTAGATGACATTATAGTTATTTGGAACTTAAAATTAATGATCTTAAGTAAGATCATGACATACGATTTCTGCATGAATTGGTTACATGATAATATTTTTGAATTAGTTGCATATTAATATTTACATAATCCAGTTGCACTATATTTTGAATATTTTTTCAGTTATATAATTCAACTTTTATTATTGAAGAAATATTTTATTTTGGAATTAGATAAATATTAATTTTTTCAAATAATTACACTATAAAATTCAAGGGTAGTTTGTTCATTTTTCATCCAAATTTGACAATTATGAGAGAGATTAACATTTAGGGGACCCATTATCTTGAACTTATAAGTTTTTGGGGATGATTATCACAAATAAAATTTGGGGGGTCATTTGTCACAAGTGCAAAGTTTAGGTGATCATGAAACATTATCCCTATATTTTTTTTCAACATATTTTAAATGAATAGATGAATCAAACAACTATCCCCAAATAATCTCTCTTATATTTGTATTATTTGTGGAATTTAAAAAAATTTACGAATAATATGTTTTGAAATAATACATATCAGGTCAATATCACTCAATTTACAACATGATTCACATTCTTTTAGGAAAAAAAAAGATTGTATGTACAGAATTCACATATGTGGCATGCCCTCACTGATGGACAAGACTGAAATGATTTTACCCCAATTAGAAAAAATATTTCCTAGAAAATTATTTGAGACATTTTGAATTTGCATATTTTTATGTGACTTTTCACTGGCTAATTAGACCCAAATGTTTCAGAGGATCATGTTTCAAAAAAAAAAATGTTTGAACCAACATGTACAAACATAAAAATACTCCACTAGTTAATGGAGCAAAACCTCAAATAAATTCATGAATTTATATTCTATAAAAGTAGTTAGGTTTTAGGACTTTTTAGTCATGTTACATCATCCTTCTCTCTCTTTTTATTTCAAAATGTTTTTGTTATGTCTAAGATGTTATATAATTTTTTTTCAAAATAATACAACATTTTTATAATCCTATATGAAAATTTTTATATAATATTATTTTTTTCAAAAAATATTTACTTATTTTCATTTTGTCGTATATAAATTTGTGATTAGTAATTATTTTATTTTAAAAAAATTAATAAATATTTTTTCAGACGAATCCAAAAAATAGCTCTAGTATAAACTATTTGCAACTCCTAAAAAAAATTTATAAAATGTATATATTGGTCCCTTCATTTTTGTACTACTTCAGTTCCATATAGCTGGAGAGGAGTAGATCCTATATCGGAATCACCATACTTCAGAACTGGGTTGTTTAATTTCTTCATATAATTCAGTACCGGGATGTCAGGTACCGAATTTTAACCATTGAATTTGCAATATCACCAATAAACTTATGGAAGACTGGATCCAGGAATTTAGGCTTCGGTTGGGTCAAGTCTCAAAAATCTAAACCTCAAACAGCTCTAAAAAATTTCCATCCAATTAGTATATAAAGATCTAAATCAGATCTGTAATCTTGGCCCAATCTCTATTTTTTTCTACATTTCAAGGCCTACACAGCTCTGCATTTGAAATCAATTTTGAAGAGAATAATTTAGAAAAGAAAAAAATTAAGGAAAAAAAAGAGGAATTCAAATGAATAATTTTCTAGATTTTGATTGGACATGTGATAAAGCCGAATTACAAATTTCAATAGGATCAGGACCGTTCCATCTCTCTGCTTTCTTCTTCAACTCTTCCATTTCCCTCACACAGTCCTCACTCTTCATTTCTTTAACTTTGCGCCTCACATTTGCCGCCGCCTTGCCGGCAACTTTATCAAAGATTTTTTCCCAACCTTCTTGCCATGGCGTGCTCGCGTCACAAAGTTCCAAGCTATCATTTCTCCACTCTGTCCAGCCCGGCCACTTCTCCGTCAAACCCAATTTTTCCACACACTCACCTTTGCATCGCGGGATGCACGGTCGGCATTTGGCCCCGCTCAGCGGACCGTGGCTACTGATAGATGCAACCGGGACTCCATACCAGCTTGGTGGGTATTCATACTGACGATCTGATAAGATGCAGAATGGTAATCTAAGTTCCTTTGCAGGTATATTCGATACCATTAACTGTGCGTGAAATGCAGATTCTGAATTGAGGTCATGAAACCCGGCTGAGGCTAGGCGGGGCAGGAGGGAGAGTCGGGAAAGAGCCACAGTTGAAAATGAGCGATTGCCGATTCCTAGGCGGTCATTGAGGCCACCGAATCGGGATCCTTCGGGCACAACATATGAACCATGTTTGAAGGCTTTCGAGTCTAACGGAGCCGTCCAATACCCATCTACACGAGTCCGCAGAATCCAATCATATGTGAAGTTGCCTTGAGATTCATACTTGCCGATCATGTCGAGACAACCTTCTACCAGGTCAAAGTATTGCAACAAACCCTGTAAAAGTACGATGTGGATGTATATCACTATCGGAGATTTCAATTGGAAAAATTGTGAATGTGACGTCTATAGCTGACCTGCCAAATTAAATCTTTTCATAAGGAAATATAATTAAAAAAATTAAAAATATCACTGAGAGAGTGGTTCACACACTCTTGCCTTTCGCTAATGAAAACCACAAAGAAAATATTTGAGAGATATATATCCGTCGTCATCGATATTAACTTTATTATTTATATTAAATAAATTATTATTTATATTAACAACTTTATTATATAATTTATTTCGATATTTTTATTATTCAACTTAAATAATATATTATTCAGATTAATGATATTTGGAACAATAAAAAACTAAAAACCAGCTCCCAAACTGCAATTTATCAGTAACCAAGAGAACTTTTAAAATAAATCAAAAATTGAATTTCGTTTTTGTTCTTTGATATATTCTAAGAATTAGATGCTGCAAACCTGAATTCCATTAGGTGAGGAACCAGCAGAAAGCAACCTCCTTTGCTGGTCGGTCTCGGGAAACACCACCGGCCTCCTTATCCTCAGCTCAGTTACACGCGGGGCCAACCTCAACAATCCGAGCTTGAAGCTATTCTCATCCAGGTTGCTGTGCACGAACAGATCCGCCTCTGGAAAAACATTCAATATATGCTTCAAAATGGTAGGTCCAGTTAATTCAAACCTCCGGGCACCTCCGACCAGACAAATCGCAATGCGCGAGGCGCTAGAATGCGCAAGAGGAATCGAGAAATGGCTTGTGGGGTCTTGTTTGTAATAATGTAGGCAAGCAACAACAAAGAAAATTAATAGGCACAACAAAACCGGACGGTACAACGGTACAAGGCAGTAGCGCCCCTGCAAGAGCATGAACTTCTTGCTGTCATGCGTGGCCGGAGGGAGAGGAGGTGTCGCTGGTGCATTTACCGGTTCTTCCGACAACTGCAATGGCCTATCTTGGAATTGTTTCGGCATCTTTTTTTTGCTTCTTGTTATTATTTTCTCTGTCCCCTCTGGATTTCTAGAGAGCAGGTTAATTAAATGAAGAAGACACAGAAGCTTATTCAAAGTCAACGGATTCCCTTTAATTTTAATTTTCCTTTTTGGGTGCTAACCGATTCCCTTAAATTATTATTTTGGGTAATTAGTAACGGATTCCCTTATTCCTTCCAATTAAAGGGAATTATATTGTTTAAAAAGTAAGGGAGTAGAGCTGCAATAGAGCTGCAATTTTTCTAGAGAACTGATATACAAATATCATAATTGATATTATAATCGATACCGACTTTATTATTCAAATTAAATGAGTTATATTAACTATTTTTATTATGCAACTTATTTATACAGAATTTTTGTTATTCAATTTGAGGGAGTTATTATTATTCATATTAGTGATATTTAAGTTGAATAATAAAATAATTAATACGAATAATAATTTATTTAATCTGAATAACATGGTCAATATCGGTTATGATATCTCTCAAACATTTTCCTTTTTTTACTCAAGTCCGACAAAATATTGGATTTTAATTCAACACGCGCTTTTGATCGCACTCAGGTTGCAGCTAATCAAGAACATCCGACCGAGGAAACGACACCCCTAATATTAGGCGTCGCCTCTGCTCTTCTCCGCAACCTACTTTCCTCCTCCCCTTCTAAGTAATTCCGATGATCATTAATAACACATTTTAAAGGAGACCTCCATTTACCGACGTCCAATGTAAGCCAAGGACATCCCTTCTCAATAATAAAGACGCTGACGTCCATTCTAATTTTCAAAATCTGATGTTAAACAGCTTAGACTTAAAACATGGTAACTTCCTTTTACTTTCCTTTGCAGTTACTGGTCTAATTAAAACTTAAAAGCTTATAGACTGCTTTGCTTTCAGAATGAATTCTATGTTTCAAACATTTGAAGGACCTACATGAGATTACAAGAACGAGATACATGTGAGATGAGATGGAATCATATTATAATATCACAACTTGTCTGTGTATTGTTTATTTTTATATTTTTGTTTCCCATCATGGTTTTGTTTGTACCATTATAAAAACAGTCTGTTGTTGAAGTCATGAAAATTAGTCATGCATGGCTCATGTACATTGAGATACTTGTACATAACCCAAGGCATTGAAAAAAGGTTAGGTTTTAAACATAACATGTTTAAATAACTACTAACTCAATAAGTCATGTGATTATTTGGAGTACCTTCTATGACTAGCTTTAAACAACTTCCAATATTCAAAAAAAAAAATTCAAGATAGAACTTCTTCTAGAAATAATTGAACTTCTATTTTTTTATTTTTTGTTTTTCCTATACAATTATCTTTCAAAATCGGAAATTATTAGAGAAATTCCAAAAAAATTGTAAAATGCATGTGATAGTCTATAAGATTTTAATATATATATATATATATATATTATATTGAGGGGCTTGGATCTATTAATTGAATATAAAATAACATGATTTGGACTGTTGACATATTTGATAAAATACTAACATTAATACATTATTAATTAAAATTAATTAGTTTGTTCGGATGGTCCCTTCTATTATGATTTTGCTGATTTTTTTTATCATCATATTATTTAAATGGAATTGATTGTTTGTTTATATTATCTATCATAATTTGTACCTCAAATTTAACACACATCTGTTATAAAATATGTTTGGTCATCTTTCTACAAGTTATTGAAGTGGGCATCTACTTCAGAAGATGAAGCGGGCAGAAATTATATGCGAATACTGTAGCAGATAGCATCAAAATTCGCACGGGAGGCTTTATTTGGGGGGCAGAGGGGAGTTTTTACCCAATGTAGGTGAAGTACTCCACCGGATGCTAACTCGTCCAAGCTGTTACTAGCATATTTCGGCTTAAATAAGCTGGTGATTTTGTATGAGGTTTTCCGACAATTAAATCTTAATTCATATAAAAAAAATTGAGAAATTATTCATGTACCTCATATTTTGCACCCCTTATATGCACATCAAATATATTTATACTAAATAATTAACTTATTTATATCTGCATCTGAAAGTGTTTATAATTACTATAAAAAATATTTATCATTTTTTTCTTCATGAATAATTATAGAAAAATTCAAGTTAAAAATTTTATTGTACAAGAAAAAATACAGCTTACAAAACTTATAATATTAATAATATAAGATATAAATACTTTTGTCATTAGATATAAATATTTTATGAAAAAGAATATGAACACATCTAAGGTGCAAGTCAGGGGTGCAATTATTACTCCTCAAAAAAATTTATATTTAGTTGTCTTAATTTATTCTTAAATAGAGACTAAAGAGGCTTAATTCATCACAATATATGTCTTAATGTTTGAACATGAATTAATTGAGAATCTATATACTCCATAAAAATAATTGGATTTCAAAGCTAGCATTTCAGCCATGCCACCTCATGTTAAATGTGATGTTTCTTTATTTTGATAGAATGATGTATATACATTCGAGTAAAGCTAGCTAGGGTGAGCTCACCAAATTTTTTAGTGAAGTTACCTCAAAAATCAATTGAATCGACTTCAAATTATAAATTCAAGTTGCTTAATAAATTCTTCATATCAAAATTTTGTAGTTTTCCGAAATTTTCTATTTTGAAAATGATCTATTCTCATATAAAAACATTCATTATTTTATTATTATTTTAGAATCATTTTAAAAAATAAAAAAATAGTTAGAAAATACTAAAAATAGAAAATTTTGATATCCTATGAGATTTTGTTATAAAGAATTTATTGAACTACTCAGATTTATCATTTGAAGTGATTTCGATCATTTTAGTTAACACCACTAAAGGACTTGATGAGATTAAGCTCACCCTAGTTTTACTTTATATACTCCATTCTCTCTCTTCATTTAAAAATATATTTATTGTGTAAGGTTATAGAACCTTTTTAAAATGATACAACTCTTTAAAATGTTATAGAACCTGTTTTTTACTTCTTAGGGTCATTTGGTAAGTATTCATCCTTAAGTGAGTATACGCAATACAATTTTTTGTATCTTTTACTAAAAATTCAAATTAACTAGAAAATTAGCACGCTCTTCTGCGTCATCTAAAAAACTATTTGATCCAATTATATACGGATGTAATATTTTCACAAATAAAATTGATTTTACAATAGCTTCATCACATGATAATAATAAAAGTTTTGCTATTTAGAAGCATTATAATATATTGAACCAATTTAATAATAGTAAAATAATTTATTGGATTTAAAATAATATACTACTAAAAAGTTTGTTACATTTCAAAAAAAATTAATTTAATACATTTTCTCATTACCAATAAAATATAATAAAACTAAAGCTTAAAGTGAATAAAGAGTTTTTTAAGATGATCTTGATTTTTAGTATAAATTTTAAAATCAAAGTAAAATCAAATGAAATAAAATTTAATTCCTTAAGATAACTTAATTGAATAAAATTTTTGAAGTCATAAAATGTAAAAATACCCTACATAAATGAAATAAAATTTAAAATTGGAAGCTTAGAGGGAAAAAAAATCAAAACTATGCTGAACCCAGATGAAGTATCACTTCTGAAAACTTAACAAAACATTAAACAAATAAAAATATGATGTTTGAACAATAAGTTTGTCATTCTAATTTAATGGTAAATTGAATTTTTCACAATAATTCTCAATTATACCGTTCTCATACACTTTGTCTCATCTCTTGTCTTTTTACTTTCATCATATCCTGCTATCATGTATCAATATCGTTGACCAACAATGATACACTATAGACTTATATATCTCTCAACTAATGCGAGAAGGGAAAAATAAGAGTTATAATGAAGAAAAAACTAAATTAGACTTGATACATAATTTAAAATAATATAATTAGATAGTATTTTCCTAACCACTTAATTTATACACCAACTTATCAATCAAAATGAATAGTATAAAAAAATGAGTTCGTTACTAGAGAAAGAAACACAATTAAGTAACTTAGATTTAGTGAAAAAATATATTTCAATTTTATCATATAACTACTACCATTTTATAATTCACATATGTAATTCATGAAAGAAAAATTCTTAATAAAAATTTTTATAATTCAAAATTTCAACTGCAAGAATAAAAAAGGGGAGATAATCTAAAAATCAAATCGAGCCATGAATCTAATTTTTGTTCAAAGCAAAAAAAAGTAAATCTAATTGATACAAAAAAAATAAATAGATATGTTAACTTATTAAATTTCATACGGAATTAGTTAAAAAAATTGTCAAATGAACTATACAATTCTGACCAATAAAAAAAGAAAGCATAATATAATTGTATAAGCATGTGAAAAAAAAAACTATCGGATCACTGTTATGCATACTATTATTAAGTACTGTAATGAAACAGTACGCACTTAAACATATAAGAAAAACAGGAAAAGAAATCATCAGAGAGGAAAAAAAAACTGAACAGTATATATACCAACACGTCAACTTACATAAATGCTCTAATGCAATTTGTTCAATACTTCAACATCAAAATGGATCAGTACACAGAGGATGGAGCAATTAATGCTTCTTGAATTAATGAAATTTATAAAGAAATTTGGTCAAAAACAGCACAGGAAACAAAAATGAACTGAAAAAGGCATCTACGACCTTCTTCTACCACCTAAGCAAAAGAATTAATTATCGTCGAAGATGAAGACGACAAATAAAAGAGATGATGCTCATCTTTTAGACATTAGTTCGTCTATTATATCTATATAATTTTTCAAAGTTACAATCCCGAAGACAATAATCATTACTTTGACCTAATTTTGGTTTGGGCTTAGCTTGAGACGTATTAAAGAATCTTAATTTCAGTGAGAGTTTGCAATTAATGCCTCATCTTTTCACATGCAATTCACAAAATTTTAATTTTTTTTAAGATAAAAGATAAGAATTAAATTATTTAAATTTAAATATTTATAAATAATTTTTCATTCAAATTTCGAATATGCGATCCCTCACATAAAAAATAATATTTTTATCACTAAATCAAAAATAAGTTCTCGCAAATTCATAGAGTAGTGTATTCATAGATAAAATTATATGTAGAAAATAGTTCACAAAATTATTTGCCTCTAAACTTGCAGTTGTGTTTCTTACCCTTTTTGAATTTGAAATTACAAAAAGCATCAATTACTTTGAGAAAGACAATTGTATATGAAGTTTTATCGTTCAGCTTTCTATTTCTACATCAGTTACGCGACCCATATATAATTTTATGTAAAAATAAAAAAAAAATAAATGTATGTCAAACTTATTAATTTAAAATTGAATGACAATTAGTGTTTTGATGAAGAATAAAGAGAAGAAAATCATATCAAACCACATTTACAAGTTTGTGTATAATATGGACATTTCAATTGAATAAAGTTAGAATGAGCTTAAGTCAAAAATCTATCGAATTGATTTTAAACGATAAATTCAAGTTGCTCAATAAATTCTTCATATCAAAATCTTGTAAAATATCGAATTTTTTTAACTATCTTTTTTCCGATTTTTTTGAAAACAACTTATTCTCATATAAAAACATTCATTATTTTATTATTACTTTGAATCATTTTCAAAAATCCGAAAAAAATAGTTAAAAAACTCTAAAAATAGAATATTTTCATATCCTATGAGATTTTGATATGAAGAATTTATTAAGCTACTCGAATTTATCGTTTGAAACCATTTTGATTATTTTTTGAGTTAAATTCATCAAAAATATTGATGAGTTTAAGCTCATATTAGCTTTACTCCATTACAATTAGATGAGATTAGATACTAACACAAGCAATTAATATAATGCATGTTTTTCACTTGATATATGACAAGCGTATGAATGATATACTCAAATTAATATTTGACACCCCTCGCTAAATATAACCCATTATCACATCATAATGGTTGGCATCTAGTGTGATAAACCCAAATTACAAATCTCAACCGGATCAGGACCGTTCCATCTCTTTGTTTTCCTCTTCAACTCATCCATTTCCATCACACACTCCTCAGTCTTCATTTCTATATATCTGCGCCTCACATCAGCCGCCACCTCACCGGCAACTTTATCGAAGATTTCTTGCCAACCTTCTTCCCATGGTTTGCTTGGGTCACATAGCTCTAGGCTACCGTTTCTCCACTCGGTCCAGCCCGCCCACGTCTCCCTACTCATGCCCAATTTTGTTATGCACTCTCCTTTGCATTGTGGAATGCACGGTCGGCAATAGGCCCCACTCAGTGGACCGGGGCTCCTGATAGATGCAACCAGGACACTGTACCATTGTGGCGGGTACCCAAACCAACGATCTGATAAGATGCAGAATGGGAATTTGAGTTCCTCTGCAGATATATTAGATATCATTAACTGTGCGCGGAATGCAGATTCTGAGTTCAGGTCATGAAACCCGGCTAAGGCCAGGCTGGGCAGGAGGGAGAGTCGGGAAAGAGCCACGGTTGAAAAGGAGCGATTGCCGATTCCAAGGCGGTCGTTGAGGCCACCAAATCCGCATCCTTCAGGCACAACATATGAACCTCCTTTGAAGGCTTTTGAATCCAACGGACCCATCCAATATCCGTCTACTCGAGTGCGCAGGATCCAATCATATGTGAAGTTGCCTTGAGATTCATAACTACTGATCATGTCAAGGCAACCTTCTACCAGATCAAAGTATTGCAACAAACCCTGTAAAAATACAACGTGGAAGTATAACAGATAATTCAATTTAAACAATTGTGATGTATGTTTATACCTGACTAACCCAGGGTTTATTTCAATTGAAACAAACCCTGGTTTTGGAGGGACAATGGCCTCCACATGGTCTATACCAATTCTTCTATATTGCAAAAGGTCCAATAATTTTGCTCCCTTGAGTTATTAACTCAATTTTTAATGAATCGAATAATTACTTTTTAGAACAAAATAAGACTTGAATGATATGTAAGAATATGAATGATAAATAGTGATCTTGCATATATAGCTTTTATTGAATTGGACTGACTAATAATGTTTACTTTTCATTTGTATGTGTCATTTTAAAAAAAATGTTATCTTGAAAAAAATATATCTAATTAATTGTTTGGTGAAAATAATATCTTGAAGGAAAAAAATGTATGTCACCTAAGGTCAATTACACTTGTTATTCTAGGTAACTAATATTTGTTAAAGGTTAATTTTATGAATTTCGAATATGTTATACATGTATTTTTCTAAAACTTGTATTAGATTTCATTTAGTTTATATTGGTTGAATCCAATTCAATAAGTATAAAAAAAAACTAGATCGTGGTTCGCACACTTGCAGCAATAATCCAATATATATATCAGCTTCCAAGAGAATTTTAAAGGTGTTGCAATACAATATATAAATAAAATAATTCCGTTTTTGTTCTTTGATTTATTCTAAGAATTAGACGTTGCAAACCTGAATTCCGTTAGGTGAGGAACCAGCAGAAAGCAACCTCCTTTGCTGGTCGGTCTCGGGAAACACCACCGGCCTCCTTATCCTCACCTCAGTTACACGTGGGGCCAACCTCAACAATCCGAGCTTGAAGCTATTCTCATCCAGGTTGCTGTGCACGAACAGATCCGCATCCGGAAAAGCATTCAACACATGCTTCAGAATGGAGGGTCCAGTTAATTCAAACCTCCGCGCACCTCCGACCAAACAAATCGCAATACGCGAGGTGCTAGAATGCGCAACAGGAATCGAGAAATGGCTCACCGAATCCTGATTGTAATAACGTAAGCAAGCAACAATGATGAGAATTAATATGCACAATAAAACCGGATGGTAAATCGGTGCAAGGTACCGCCCCTGAAGGAGTGTGAACTTCTTGCTATCATGCGTTGCCGGAGGTAGAGGAGGTGCCACCGCTGCATTAAACGGCTCATCTTGGGATTCTTCAATCATCGTTTCAATTTGCTTTCCGTTACTATTTTGATCTTGATCTTTCGTTTTCTGCAGGTCTTGTCTGGATATATTTTTGAAGAGCAAGTTGAAGGAAGGCATGGACGTAATTAAGGTTTATTCAAAGTCAGCAGGTTCTCCTTCAAATTGAATTGGTAGTTAGTAGTAACGGAATCCATTATTCCTTCAAAACAAGGGGCATGCATATATTGCTCAATAAAAAGTCAAAACTCAAAAGAAATGCATGCGACTAAAGAGAAAAAAAACCAGCGGGTTTGAAAGAAGTGGACCGGATCGGTTTTTTTTTTTTTCCTTGTATTGGTGTTTTGGAGTATCTAAACATATTAGTCTAGGGTTGATAATATATGGGCTCAAATGTTACGTCACCCTCTTGACTCAAATAGTAGCTATAAAATTGATGAATTATGCAACTTTCATATATAGCTGGCATGCCTTATTAGTAATTACAACTTCCATGCACAACTAAAAACTTTTCTTCTAAGTTTAACTTACATAGATGACCCTTTGATTATAGTTCTGATGAATACACTACTAGAATTTTCAATATTAGCGTGGGTATACAATATTAATTGTGTGGGTAGTTCAATACACACGCAAATAATCTTAATTTTAAACTATATTTACGTGCGTATACCTATATAATCAGATATTAGCGTGAAAAGCATTTGTGTGCATATTTATACACGTAAATACTTTTCACGCTATTGTGTAGTATACGCACGTAAATATAGTTCAAAATTAAGGTTATTTGCGTGCGTATTGAACTACCCACACTATTAATATTATATACCCACGCGAATATTAAAAATTCTAGTAGTGATATAGATGCTCAAGTTCTGATAATCAGTTACTCAAGTAAAAACTTAAAATTTCTATTTGATAACAGGGAGATGATATACAAATATTATTATTGATACCGTCATCGATGCGGATTTTGTTATTCATATTAAATAAGTTATTATTCATAATAATTACTTTATTATATAATTTATTTATACAGTACTTCTATTATTCAACTTAAGTGAAGTATTATTCAGATTAGTGGTATTTGAGTTAATTAATAAAAATAATGTAAAAAAAAATTGTATAATAAAGTTATTAATATAAATAATAACTCATTTTATATGAATAACAAAATTAGAATCAATGACAGTATCAATGATGGTATTTCCAAAATATTTTCCTTGATAATAAGTTGTGCTTTTGCATTAAAATGAAGTTAAAGTTAAACTTAAGTTGTGCAATATATGTTGGATCCAGAGAGACAGTGACAAAAAAAGGGTTAATCAAGGATTAGGTCTGATTCGATATAACTTCCGTGCAAGTAATAGATACGTTTTTAAAATTGTAACTACATACATAATAAAAAAATTTATTTTTTTTATAACAAAAGATCAAGAAACTAGCTAAGTCTTTATTATACATAACAAGTTAATGTTAAAAATGTAATCACATATGCAATAAATATATGGTGTCGAAGCAGTTAGTTTAGTGATAAATGCAATTAACAAAAAATCATAATGAAGAGAGTTAAATTTTTAAATTCTCTAGCCATCTCATATCATCATTTTTATTATTCATTCGATTAATGTTTCTTTCCTTATTTATATTGATTGAATGATCCAAATTGTTTTGTATATTTCTCCTCTTTGGAAAGGGATGTATTTGATATACCTTAAGTGCAACTTGATTTTTAAAGACTACCCACTTTTTTATATTTTTCTGTATGAAATATTGTGTGATTAATCCTTTGGGGGGGGTGGGGGGCTAGCCCTCCTATGGAGTCTGTACAGGATTAAGAAAATTTAGATGTTTTTAAAAAGAATATGCGCACTCCCCCCTCCCCTAAAAATTAGAAATAGAAAAAAAGGTGTTGAACCGCAAGTTAGCACAGCGATGATTAATTTCTTTATGAAGAGATGTAGATTTAAGTTCCGTAAAAAATATTTGAAAAAGAATAAATATCGGAGTTAACAGAATCTCTTATATATATATAAAAAAAAAGGGTATTTTATGTACCTAAAAGTGTAACATTTTTATTTTCGGCCAATTAGTATTTTTCAAAGGTCCTAAAAATTTTCTAATACATATCAAGCCGGCAATATGACATTAAAATTTATGTTACTTTGAGATTTGTGCGATAAAAATTTTCTAGGTATTGGCGGAAGTTGTGCAATGTTATTGAGGATGTTGACTCATTTCTGGGCCCCTCCTATGCGATCTTTAATTTAATGTTTTAAAAAATTATTTATTAAAAATAAATTTTATTATACACATCTTTAATTCAATGTTTTAAAAAACTATTTATTAAAAATAAATTTTATTTTACAGAATTATATTTTTTTAACTTTTAACTTTTGCAATAAATATTGTTTTTTCTTTAGGACAGAGTTCGGAGAAAAACCATAGTTATTATAAATATGTCAATATTATTAAAATAAATTAGTTCCTTTGACACATTCATATGTGATTTAGGTAAGCACAATCCAGATACTTAAACAATGAGCTAAAAACATTATTGTATATATTACATCCATACCCACCAAAAATTATCTGTGACAGAAATAAATTATTTGCAAATTGTATTAATATATTTCCTTCCGTGGAAAGTAACATCACCAACCTCCCATTTGTTGAGACCTACATGTGAAGCCATTGATTTTCTGATCTGATTAATTTCCTTATGATATTTTAATATTATCCATAATACTTATTTCTTTGAAGGTCAAGAGTGTCCATCTCAATGATAAAAAAAGAAAAAAAAAGGTTTAGGAACTAAGCCTACATAACGATGGATGTGGTACATGTAAGAAATTTGTTCTATAAATAATAAAACTCAAGATTTTATTTCAACTAATAGTTTTATAAACTTTGATTTTTGCTTTAATTAGATGTATGAAGAGAAGCGACAGTTTTTGTCAAATTACAACTTGATTGTATAATTACTATCTGACGTGTCAATGCATTAATCTCCATGTATTCAATGTCATATTATTTTGAACCATTATTGGATGCATGTGCTTCTATCACTAATGTAGCATTATGGCATTGAATTAAATGGAAATTTGTAACGTTATCTGGAGCCTATAAGTATCTTATACACATCATACTAATTTGATTGAACCGAGAGAATAGTTCTACTCTTCTAGTACATGCCCAAATACATCTAATTAAGTTTCCCCTACAAAATTCAAATATACTTATTTATATTCAATAAATAAATATTATTTGTAATGATTGTTGAAAGAAATTACATCAATTTCTGTCATAGGCGCACCCGCAGACGGAAGAATTCTGACGTAACTTGGGGCTATCTCACCCATAAAACGGAGAGTTACATTAGGTCTGTTAACGCAATTCCGAATAACTTCATTTTATTATTTTAATTTTACTAATTTAATTTTATTTGATCAAATTTCATATTTGAAGATCATTTTTTCCAACAGTATCTATGTCTCAAAGTGAACACAGGATTAAAATTCAACGAAGTAATTAATTTGGAGTTTTAATTTAAAGATGTGTGTGGAGTACATGTGGCTACGATTTTGTAAATTTATACTTTATAAAAATTGTTGGATTTTAAATTTTCTTAGTCATGCTGCCTCATCATTCTTTTTGAAATGATATAATGAAAAATAATGCGACAAATCACACAAAAATTCTTACAAAAGAACACAAAATATGTTTTTGGATATGTGAGTCATTTATCTCTATTGATAGATAGATTAAGAGATTTTGTATCTCTTTTTCTCTATTGGATAATGAGTTGGGTTTCTTTAGAAATTCTCATTCTCTCCCAATTTTGACATCTCTTCTCTACTTCTCAATCCCTAACGCTCGAAAATACACGTATTTTTAACCAATATGAATATTTGGTTCATCTCGAAAGCATGTTTGTTTTTTATTAAGATGATCACACATTTATTTTAATAGTTGTCTTAAAAAAATTTAACTCAATTTCGAACCTCCCATAATATAAACTCGTTTAAGTCAATATAAGCTGCTGATATATAGTGTTATATATTATTTTATCGAAATGAAACATGTTTATAGCAGTCAATTATATCAAATTTTAAAATTCATTTTCTAAAATTTTCGTAACGCATACTTATTTCAGCCAAAATGAATACTTGCTAAAGTCAAAATATACACCGATTTAAACCGGAATAACACTTCCCTACTTATATACCTATTGCATGGTTTTGTGTCGGCTTCAAATGAATACTTATTTTCAATATAATGAACAATAAAATCAATTTTTGATTTAGTAAAAAAAATAATTTTCTTTATATGAGATGTTGCAGTTTCAAAATTTTAATGAAAGAATTTTTATGAACATTTAAAAAAATATTTACTCTCATCTTTTTTTTTAGCTGCAACGCTTCCTTCTTTGAATAAAATTGAACATTATTTATTTGTTTTTTTGGTACTGACCATTAAGTTGGGTTGTTAATCTATGCTAAATATATCTAGCGAGGAAACTAATGACACAAATATTTTCCACGATATATTCGAAACTTCTATGTACTACGAGTCCACGAGGAAAAGCACTTCCCAATTGCAGCATCGATCTCTCGTTTCTCTAAATTCTATTTGTTTGTTTTCTCCAATGGAAAGGTTCAAAAAAAGGTTGCTGAAGACATCGACCAAACTAAGAAAGCGCATTGGCCCACACAGACCACAGGATAGATGCCGTGTGTGCTCTCTTTTCTTCATTGATCCTTTTTGCAATTACAAGAGGATGATGCTATGTGGATATCAAAGAAATGTATTTTCATGCAAGTGTGTACCACAGATTACATATCAAGCTGGTCGAGTTCACAAACTGTTTTGAATTAACTGGACCCAATTTGTTTAGAACAGAGCGAGGGGGCCTAATCGATTAGTATTATTAAAATGAGCAACAATACAAATGGCTGCTTGTTTGATGCCACGGAAAACCGGAATGTCAAGAAGAGGGTTCTAAAGTTAATAATAAACAAACAACGTGAGACCACTTGAATGAAAATTTGAAAGGATCTTTCCAGGAGGCCAGAAAAGCCCCTATCAAAAAAGAAAAAAGAAAGAAAACAAGTCCCAATTTATCATTTTTTTATCAGATCACGAAAAGCCATACCAAACTATGACAGTGATGCTTGACCAGTTTCACCAACTTCCCTAACTGGTACTTTATACAATCCTTTAATACCACCGTTAGCTCCTGGAAATACTTCAACTAACAACAAACCAAATTTTACAAAGAAGAACTAGATGTCACATCCATCTACTAGTACTAGTGTATGCCTTGTTGCTTTCTTTATTCCATCAAGAGAAGAAGAGTTCACAAAACTTGGTATTGCTACGAAGATATGACAAAATAAACGACAGAGGAAAAGGATTCTCTCCTACCCTACCCATATATATATATATATATATATATATATATATATATATATATATATATATATATATATATATATATATATATATATATATATATATATATATATATATATATCCTTCTCTGAAAGACAAAATTTATAGACATCTGAAAATTAACAAATCCAATTATACCTCTATGTACTATAATATGTGCAAAAAAAATCCTATTCTTCTATTCTTTCCTCTAAATTTTTATTCCTATTTTTCCCAAGCCCGGTGAAAATTCTAATTTCAGCGCATACGCCTGGAAAAAGGTCAAAAAGAGAGAGAGAGAGAAAACACAAGAATTTAAGACAAAAAGAAAATCTAAACCGGCAACTCAATTCTTAGATGTAGGCCGGATTTGCGACAAACCGAACGTACATATCTCGGTCGAGTTGGGACCATTCCATAGCTTCGTCTTCCTCCTCAACCCCTCCATCTCTTGCACACACTCATCAAGTTTCATATCTTTAACTTTGTGCCTCACAACGGCCGCCACCTTTCCGGCAACTTTATCAAATATCTTCTCCCAGCCTTTTTCCCATGGCTGGGTTGCATTACACAGCTCCATGCTGCCGTTTCTCCACTCGGTCCAGCCCCAACCCTTATCCACCCTGGAGTCAATTATTGCCAGGCATTCACCTTTGCATATTGCGTTGCATGGCCGGCACTTGGCACCACTTAGCGGGCCCCGGCTACCCATCGACGCAACTGGCACCCCATACTTATCCGGCGGGTATGCATACTGACGATCTGACAAGATGCAGAATGGAAACCTCAGTTCCACTGGGGGTATATTGTTTACTTTCAGCTGTGCACGGAAGGCCGATTCTGAGTCGAGATCATGGAAGCCGGCTGATTCCAAATCTGGGATGAGGGACAGTCGGGATAAAGCCACTTGTGATGTGTTCCTGTCGCCAATTCCCAAGCGGTCATTCAGGCCACCAAACCGGGACCCCTCAGGAACAACGTAGGAACCCGGCTTGAAGGTTTCCAGATCCAGAGGAGCTGTCCAGTACCCATCTACCCGGGTTCGCACAATCCAGTCATATTTAAAACTGCCTCTGGCTTCTTGCACACTAATCATGTCAAGGCAGCCTTCTACCAGATCAAAATATTGCAACAAACCCTGTAAAAGTACAGAAAGTTGAGTTACTGGTAAATATCAATTCCCACGTGAAAAAGAAAATTAGAGGCTGTATCTGATATTCTGGTTACAGAAAAACCACCGGCCTGATGGTGATGCATGGGGCCCATGTATTGCAACTGGTTAGAATTTTAAAATAGCTTCCAGACAAAGAACAAGCAATCCTATCCTGTAATACACGTCAATAATTTGACTAGTTTATTTGAATAATCCACAAATTTCTAATTAATTCGCTAAGATCCTTATCTCTCTCTCTCTATATATATATATATATATCTGTCTGGGGTTAACCTAGCCACGTGCTAGTTCAAGACTGGGGCCGGTGACAAAAGTTATGTCTCCATCAAAAGAATCGGTATGTTCAATCAATTCAATACAGTGCACTAAATCTCACACTTCTCTTGTTTCGTTTTTGTCATAATTGTATATGTTTTTGTTCAACTTTGGACCAAATCTTCAAACTGTAGCCGCTACATTGGTGACTCGTTAGTATTGTCTACATACTCATTACTCTGCCTCTTGATACATCGTGTCACTAGCTTGTGTGGTCAATTGTGTGGTATGATTATTGGTAGAAATGTGGAAGTCTATGCCTACCATCTTTTAGGACATATTTGATTATCATGAGATTATACGAGATGAATTTTTATGAGCATGAGAATCTACAAATTAATTTATGAGAATCCATACTTATGAGAATAATTACGTGATGTGTAAAAATATTATTCAGGAAACTAGGATGGGAAAATCTATATTTTATTTGGAAGAATTAATATTAATATTAATTATCCTATTTATAGCTACCAATATAATTTAAATAAAAATAACTATTTATTTATTAAAAATATTTTAAAAAATTACAAAATTGTAATAAACATCACAAAAACAATGAAAAATTAATTAACAAGCTTATTAATTGTTTGATGCTAAATTGTAATTTCTTGAAATAATTAATGAGAGAGATAATAATATTTTAATAAGAGAGAGGAGAATGAGAGAGAGAGAGCACAATCTAAGCTTGTGGGCAAAAAAAAAATTGAGTCCAATCAAATTATTTTTTTCCCACCAAATTATAAAAAAAGGGGAATAAATGGAGGAAAATAAACCCAATCCTATACCAAAAAAACAGGTCAGCGAACAGCCATGGGAATATTTTGGCTGTTGATACGAAAATCTCACCAAATCCTAGTACTTGGATTGATACCAAACAGGCCCTTAAAGAAAAATGTGGAAGGCTATATAGAAGAGAAAGAGCAAAATTTGTACTTCTTTCTAGATGAGATTGGAACAATACGAAACGTTGTACGAGTTTTGAATGTAATTAATTAGTCTGAAGCACAACATTTTCGACTTCACTTCACACACACGTTTGGTAAATCAACTAAATTTAAGAATATTATTCCTGCCACCGAGTGAGTTTACATTAATTCATAAAGGTTATTTATCATGCACTTCCCAATTTAATGCTACAAGAATAAGAAACTGTTTCTCTTCAATTAATTATCAACTGACCAAGCTAAGTAATTAATTCTGATCCAGACTCATTCTGTTATTATATATTATTTTCATATAAATTATACCTATGCAATATTTTTTAAATTATCTTTTACGAATTATAAATAATGGAAATATATAATACATAGTCCACTTTTAACTAGAACAAACACTCAACTATTTGCAAAATGAGAAAAAAAACACCTTATAAACTTGAGTATCAAGAGAGAAAAAAAGCAAGTTAACACAAACAAAAAGGAAGAAATTAAGAACAGAACCTGATTCTAAGAAAAGGAGAGAGAAGCTTTGAGGCGAACCACAATTAGTAGATGCAAAATTTTATCTTTGACAAGGACACAAGTGCAAAAGTTGTGTTCTAAAATCAAAGAAAAAGAGGAAATTATATCGTACTTTAGGTAATAAACAGCTAAGATACTATTCCAGACTATAACAGGGACATAGAAGAATTCAGTGAATCCCCACAATTAATGATTAAGATATATATATATAATAAAGCAAACTCGGAAACGACAAAAGAAAACCAAACAAACCTACTGAAAAATATAACCAATCTCGATCTTGATGCATGATGCTGAGAGAGATCTCAAAAGGAAGAGAGAGAGAGAGAGAGAGAGAGAGAGAGAGAGAGAGAGGAGCATCTATCTAACAATCTGCTAGCGTACAAAATTATAAATTACCGATTAAAATTCAGTACCATCTATCTAACATGATCATGGAATCAAAATAGGAGAATCTACCAACCTCTGAGCGAGCATCGATCAATCAGAATTGAAATTTTCGGATCCTTATTTTCTAGTGTACAGTACAGCGTTGCAACACAATTATACAAATTTCAATACAATTGGATGAATCTCACGATCGAATAATATTTTATTGAAATTTATTTTTTGAGATTATAGCGTACGAATCGATCGGACAAATAATAGCCTGCGTGCAACGAATATTTTCATGCGGAGATGAGATATCTGTACAATTCACAGTTTTGCCAAAAAGAAAAGCTAAAGATAGGAAAAGCTAAAGATAATTTAAAAGAGGATGAAAAGTCATCAAACCTGAATTCCATTTGGAGAGAAACTCTTCGTGAGCACGTTCCTCTGCTGCTCCGTCTCCGGTAACATCACCGTCCTCCTTATTCTCACCTCGGCGATACGAGGCGCCGATCTCAGCAATCCGAGCTTGAAGCTATTCTCATCCAAGTTGCTGTGCACGAACAGATCCGCCTTTGGGAGAACATTCAAAACATGCTCTAAAATGGAGGGTCCAGTTAACTCGAACCTCCTGGCGCCTCCTACCAAACAGATCGCCGTGCGCGGTGGCGCACTGGATTTATCCGAAGGGAAAGGGAAGAAGTTCCAGGGGACCGTTTCGTAATTTAAGGAACTGACGAGGACGAAGATGAAGAGGAAGAAGAGAAGCAGAGGGTACAGAAGCGTAAGATAGCGCCCCTGAGAGTTGATCACCTTCTTGCTATCGTGCGCCGCCGGAGATGGCGCCTTTTGCGGCGTCTCCATGTGATGGAATGGGTTGTTTTCGACCTCCTTGTGCATCGATCCTTTCTGTTTTTTCTTTTTTTTCTATTTTTTTCTTGTTTCCTGTTTCGGTTTTTGTAGAGAGAGAGAGCAAAAGAGAGGGAGAGATGCAAGTTGCGGTTGGCGCGGGACTGGAGAGAGAAACAAAACGTGGGATTAAAATTAGCTGGACCTGTCGCAGTGCGATTTAATGTGGACCGGATTTGGAGCGAGCGAACGCTAAACGCTTAATTTGAGAGAATTAATTAGGAGCAAATGATATTTCACTGGGGGTTGATAAAGTGCACCGATGTTGCTTCCCGCTCTTTTATCTCCAGTAATAATTTTTTTTTAAATAAAGACTCTCGTTAGTTCTGATATTTATTTATTTTCAAATCATCATTATGTTAGATTTACGGTTTTTTTATCTCTTGTAATTGCTAAACAAATATATAATTAGTTATGACTATATTATTAGAGTACAATTATCACAAAGGAAGGAAATGATGCAATATATATACCGTGTTTTTTTTTGTTAGTGTAGATATTTAGATGATTTTTCATGAATAATTCTTTTTTTTCTATATGAACCGGCAGATTTTACTACCTCCAAACGGCATGTAATGTATCTTTGCATTATATGTGGAATTTGTGAAATTTTTGTTTGCTTTGCAGAAAGGGTGCAATTATCACTTCTATTTTTTTTCATTATTGTAGGGGGCATTAAATATTATATAATTTTTTATTATTGACATTTTTGGCATGGAGAAAATTTACTGTTGGAATATTTCACCTATAGCTAATAATATCCTAAATTTATCTAATTTGGTTGCAAGCGTACAACTTTGTCAAGTAGTAATTGGGGTGTCGAATCCATAGGGACAAACTCATAAAATATCGATTCTTATTAATTTACTAAGCTAGACGAATCAGTCTTTATTGGTTTTAAACTAAACCGGATGAAAACAAAATAAATAATAAAATTTTTGGATTTAATTCAATAACAAGAATTCTAGAAGCTTTGACTTACTTTTCACTAAATTTTAAGTTACTTGGTTTGCGTCTTTATAATTTCTAAACATTTGCGGGTTAATTTATAAGTTTTGGTTATATTAATTAGTTGCAATTCACCGGTAGGTACATCTCACAAGTAATTCAACATAACCAAAAATATTCGTCTAGACCTTTAATTTCACCGTTAAGTACTTCACCTCTGGCCTAGTTTGGTTCTCTTTGTCCAAATTCAAACAAGTGATTGGTTGGTCATTTACTCAAAATTCTAAGTACACGTATTATTAGAGTTGGTTAAACAAAGGAATTCATGCATTTAACAATTCATAAAAAAAACAAATCACAATAATCAATTAAAAACAACAAACCTAGTAAAATTAAAGCATTAGTTTCGAGTTTTATATGTCATCGCCCCTAAAGAGATAACTAACCTCTCATAGGGGCACAAATCATCTGAAAAGGGTATCTAGAACGACAAATGAGAATCTAAAGGAGAGACAATAAAGAGATAAAATAAAGCAAAGAGTAGTTTTCTTTTTCTTCAAGTCACTCCCTAAATCTCTTCAAGCAATCCCAAAATCCTTCGAATCTTGCTCCAAATCAATTCCTCAGTGTGGAGAGTCATGAAGAGAGGTGGGGAGAGGTCCAGGGGCGGCTAGGGTTTTTTGGGAATCGAGACTAGACCCTTGTATATGTTTCCCAAACGAACAGACCTGTTTGGGCTTTTCAGATGTGAAACAGGGTCGATTTTGCGACCCGCAATAATTATTATGACCGGCAAAATCAGGGTGAAAAGGTGCCAGCGAATTTGCAGGAAAAGCTGTTCTTTAGTCACGAGAAATTGCGACCCGCAATAGTTACTGTTGCCCATAATAATTGTACAAAATTCCACCAGCAAGCTTCTAGTGTGCTATTTCAATTCCAATTGCACTTGGCTTGCTTTCAACGTTTTTATCTTGCTCTCAAATGCTCCAAACTCCTGAAATCAAACCAAAATATAGCAGTATCTTGAAACTTGATGCAATATTTGACTAAATGATCTAAAAATTATGTAAAATGATATAGTTTTATAGATCAAATCATATCCAAAAGTGTATGCAATTAAGGCTCATCATTTACCTAGTTTGATTGATAGAATCAGCAGCTATTGATACAAATGGAACAGCAGAAAATAATTATTGAGAAATTTAAATGCTTAACCTGTTTTATAAAGCATAAATTTATCATTAATTTTATGGGTCCACATCAAAGCATAGTATATTAGTATTAGTATTAATTGAAAAGACAAAATAATTAATTAGTAGGTAGTTGCTCTATAGCAACCATCTTAATTTCTCTGGATCTCATGACCCATCAATAATCAATTAATTGAAATAAAAATTTCACAGTGGACATATGCACATGAGCATGAGCCACAGGAAAATCCATAACACATGTACTATATATGGACATGATCCTCATGGATGAATTCCTTATAAAATTATATAAATTATAAAGTGAGCTGATACACAGATATACTTATTGATACCGTCATCGATACGGACTTAAATTATATACATTAAATGAATTATTATGCATATTAATGATTTTATTATGCAAACTCATTTTGTACAATATTATTATTATGCAATTTAAATAAATTATAATGCATATTAATGGCTTTATTATATAAATTCATTTTGTACAGTATTTGTTAGATTTGTGTTCTAAAAGTTATCATTTGTTGATTATCTTTTATATATGTTATATTTATGAATTGAATGTGATTTACATTTTGTTCCATGAGTTTTATATTTATATTTAGAAGTGTTCAAGAAGATGCACTTGGTCTTGAACTGCAGGACTCTAAGTAAATAAATATACAACACTAAAATGTTCACAGGTCTTGCATATTAGCAGGAACACTAATATGACATATAAGACTGTCGTGTTGATTAAAAGTACGTTCTAGTTCTGCAAACGTTGATAAAAGATTATCATTTAATAACACGAATATATGAAATGCTTCATATATTGAACAGACCTAATAGATGAAACATTATATGGATTGTGTTAGTGTCATTAATGTTTTCATCGTGTCTCTGATTTTAAGATTGAGACATATATTGTTTTCACATGAGAAATGTACAACATAATTATTATTAAAAACTACTTGCAAGAAGTGGTGATAAAAATAATAGTTCTTTATATGTAACTTGTGCGGGAAAATAATATACGTCAATAGCATCATTGCCACTCATTAATAATGAGAAATGATATTTTGGGCCCCTTGATAAAGTAGAATTATAAATGGATCCAATATAACTGAAGTGCAGTTATAATTTTATAATTTGCTTAATAGAGATCAAGAAATGATTATAATACAAAGATGACACAGTCTTACTTTGTATGTTAATCAGAATATCATAAGGCAAGAAATGGACACAAGTAATGACAAATGTTACATTACTGTAAGGATCGCGTTTCGTAAAAGGATTACTAAACGTTTATGTTATTTGGGTAGCTGTAATGTATAGCTAGAATACCGCTTACAGTTTATGAAATTAAATATTTAATTTCATTGCCAACATAATATAGATCCTCAATATAGGTCACACCAACTGAACGGGAAACAAGAAATAAATATTATGTCACATGATGTGGCTGACTAGCAAAGAAATAAATATATATTGTAATGTGCATATTATGAGAATAATATTCGTTGCATATATCGTAATATGTGAATATTATGAAATATAAATTTATTTCAAGCCCAAGCCCAAGCCCAAAACATATTTTAGCAAATTGAGAAGAGAATAAGCCCAAACAAATATTGATTATGACCATTAAATTCGGATTACAAAATGGACAGATTTTAAGGTAACTTTGAATGAGAATTTGAAGGGGCAAACATCAACCAATCTGATCATATGATATATGAATTCTGTAGCCCTTCGAATCTAGAATCCAACGGTGAAAGTTTCAAGTCGTTTGGAATTCCCTACAGAAAGTTATGATAGTTTTAGTAACAAAAGGTCAGAAGTTGATGTGCTGTTTCAAATTCTGTTAATGGTTTAATACGAATTTAAAGAGTCTAATTAATTTTCTTAATGGCTGAAAATAATAGAAAAGATATATACATCAGGCTTTTCTCTCTCTCTCAAGAAAGTCTAGAGATTTTCCTCCAAAAACATTTTGCTAAAATATATATCGATTGATTATACAATCGATTAATTGACGGGTGAAAAAGCTAGACGCGGAAGGGAGTTCGCTAGCACGAATTCGACACCGTTCTTGTTTCGGATTCAAGGTGAACCTCAAAGGAATCAAGCTACCTTAAAGATCATAGGTATGATATAAAATTCCTTCTTGTAATAATATGTATATGATTACGACATGGATAAATTAGCAATAATAGAACGATCTTAGATGTTATCGGATTAAATTTTTTTATTTTATCCGATTCGCATCATGAAATCCTTCAGTATTGTCATTATGTAACTTAAATGAGTTATTATGCATATTAATTGTATTTAAATTAAATAATATAAATATTATACAAAATAAAATCATTAATATGTATAATAACTCATTTAATATATATAAATAAGTCCGTATTAATAATAATATCTCCACAATATTTTCCAAAAAAAAATTTGTGCGGTTTTCATTGGTTTTGCTTATGCTTAAAGCAAAACAATCCCTATGTGATGTGTAAGCCTGCTAATGGGGGGGGGGGGGGGGCTTCAGCTCGAAGCCCTGTTCAGTCCAAAAGAATGAATTAAAATCCAAATTTAGATTCGGCCCATTTTACTTTCAGAATACTCAGATTCGGCCTAATTCGATTAGTGCTCAAGACTAACTCAATTCGAAAAAGGCTCAGACTAAAAAAAAAGCCCATCTGGACATAACTGAGCCTAACTCAGAAAAAACCCATACCCTGGTTACATAGAACACTCCTCAATTCAGCTCAGTTCATCCCTATTTGAGATTTTAACTATCAGATCAGCATTGACGATTATTTTACAAGTGGGATATAGGTTCTTAAAATAATTTTGAAATTATTTGTACAACCTTTTTCTTAATAGATATTTCTAGAACAATATTTAGGCTATAGTATCTCACAACATAATTAGTGATATAACAACCGAGATGTTATAGATGTAGACTATTACTTCTCTGCTAGTTTAGATTTTCAATACTTCAACTTTGCACAAATCAATGATTTTGTCCTGGTGACCCCACCTTAATTAGTTTCTCATCTCCTATATAAAGCTCCTCCATACTATCTAGTCAATAGCCATATATCAATTAAACACCAAACAAAAAACAACAATCAAGAAACGCCTTGCTCTCTTAAATATAGAAAAACAAACAAATGAAAAACATAAAAAAACAAACAAATGCTAACAAATTTGTTAACTATTACAATAACAATACTTCAGATGACAAAATATACAAAATAGTTCATTGATAAGAAGTTGGCAGTACATCTCAAACTGTAAAAATCTCCTGTATTTTAAAACAATACTGAGAAATCATAATAAATACTAAATAAATTAAATTCAATTACACTGATGCAATACTAGTAAAATTATTTGGTAATAAAAGCCAGATAACATATCACCACCATAATAGTTAAGATTATGAAAATTAATTAAATTAATAGGTATACCTCCCATTAAAGAAAAACTCTAGCCATTAAATGCAGAGTTCAATTAATAACAAGTATGGTACTGAATCTATTAGGATCATTTTTTGTACTGTACCTACATATATCATTATCATATCTAACATGAAATGAAACCAAGTTAAAAAAAAAAGAAGGTAAATATAACGTTTACCTTTAAAGAAAAGCAAGATTTTCGCATGAATAGGCGGAATTGGTTTAAGTCAAAACTACCATCATTTGGGCCAAACCAGTCTTTTGAGCAAACAAGAGCCTCGATGGTTTCAACGGACATAGAGCTACGCAAATGATCAGTCAGTCGACCCGTTGCACTAAAGGCCGACTCGGATGCAACGCTTGATATTTGAATCGCCAAAAAATCTCTAGCCATCTTTGCTAGAGTAGGGTACAACTCCAAATTTCTTTTCCATCATTGTAAAATATCAAAATTTTCTTCATGGGAGTCCACCAAGGCTTCCTCTAAATAATAATCTAACTCAGATTTTTTTGGCCTCAAACATCGGTTTTGGGATTGAAATTGGGAGAACCTCATCTCAAGCTTCCTTTTACCAAATATTCTACTTTGCACTTGTGGAGACCCACCACTTGTTGCTCAGTCGATATTTTGAGACATGTTCTCATACTTCTCAAAGAACCTTTTAAGTGAAGAATGCACAACTTTTAACTTTTTCTTACACTCGTCGGTCTCATCTCCATATGCAACCCCAAAACAAAAATCCACAAATGCTAACTTATACTGGGGATCAAAAACACATGCCAATGTAAGGAGCAAGTTTGGATTTTCTCAATATTTGTCAAATTTTTTTGCATCTCTTTTGCTAAATTCCGCAAATTTGGATCGAGAGTAATATCCTCCTCCAATAATAAACCACGGAAAACCCATACCTCTTTTACATATGTATGAGAAGATGGCCGCCTAACCGTTGAGAAAGCTTTTGTAGCGTCAAGAAATGCCTCCAAAAACTTCACCATCTTTTCCGCCTCTTTCCGCTCCTCTAAACTAGGAATATTTATTGAAGTATCATCTTCAAACCTCGACAAGGCATTCTTATATGCTAATGCTTCACTAATCATCTCGTAAGTTGAATTCCATCTAGTTGGACAATCTAGTGTCAAACCCCTTTTAGATCCCAAGTTAAATTCCTTCAAAATAGCATTAAAATTTTGGGGCCTTGGACCACTAGAAGTTATATGCCGCATTAGCTCTCTAATCTGACTCAAAGTCGGCTGAATTATTTTCATACCATCTTGCACCATAAGATTTAGGATATGAGCCGCACATCTCATGTACATGTGTCGCATACCAAAAGTGATATTATCCCAAAGCTTGTTCTCTAAATGTCTTATCGCATTATCATTCATTGAACAATTATCTAAAGTAATTGTAAAAATCTTGTTCTCCAACTTCCAATCAATTAAAATCTTCTCAACTAAATTTGCGGCTGCTAGATTCGTATGCGGATATGGTATTTCCTTAAAAGTAATAATCTTTTTGTGGAAATTAAAACTTTTATCGATATAATGTGCCGTTAGACACAAATATCCCAAACTCACACTTGATCAAATATCACTAGTGAAACACATTCGTGAATCTAACCCTTCAAACTCCTTAAACGATATCTCAGCACCCACTTTGAATACCTCTACACAATCATTTCTTAAAGTTTGACGCCCAATGGCTCTATATTCGAGTCTAAGCGATCTCATAACCGGTTCCCAAAATCGAGTGTCAATAATAGAAAATGATATTTCGGCATCAATAGAAAGAAATATCATGAGATTGCGGGTCAATTCGGGATCAAATATGAAATTAGAGGATTGAAATAGATCGTTAGCTTTACCCAATAAGAGTCTCTCCCTTTTTTCATCAGTGATGTCCTTACAAGCATCGGTGTAGGTGAGTAGTCCTCATGCTAGGACCATGAGCTAACTCGTTGCCATAATGCTTGCATACTACATCATTCTTCCAACTTCATCAAAATGATTCCAAACATGGGATCTCTTTTTTGACCGATTTCGCGTTGCTTGAACCGATCTGCTCTCAGACTCATCTCCGAAAGCACCGACATCGAGGTTTGCTTGACTATGTGATTGCGACATTATCTATGCAACAAAGAAGAAACATAAATGAACAAATAAATGAAATAAAACTACGTATTAGTTATTGTTTGCTTATTTGTTCTAATATATCCGGATGGGTACTTATATACCCTCACAGATGCAAAAATTTCCCTTTAATTTAAGGAATCTGCTAACTAATCATCCTAATGTATTTCTTCTTACAACAAAAGCAAAAATATATAAAAATAAACAAAAAAAAGAGAGAAAAAGCATGAATTATGTCCAGTGGTCAACTAAAATGGACAGTGTTTCAAGTGTTGCTAGTCTTGTTAGTTCTTCCAAGTTACAATACGTGTAGCTGCAAGATACGTGGAATTAGTAATTCTAGATATCTTCCCCTTTGTCTGAAGTCTGGTTCTTAACTTCTTATTGGACACAGAATAAGACCTCAAGGCTGGCTTAAATTTCTGTCTAATGCAAGACAGTATTCTTATTTTGGAGGAATAACAACCGATTTTATATCTTATTTGCTTAAAAGAAGCCAATTCCAGGTCTTATTCCAGTGTTACCGCTTACAAGGGAGTAGGGAGGGGACTAAATTTGCTTTCTTTTTTTATTTTAAGAGAAATGTATAAAAGCATAAACATGGTTTCCTTGCATTTTGCATTTGTGCAATATAGCTACTGATGGAGATGGACGGGTTTGACTCTGACAAGCAAGTGATCGTACTGGCGGCAACAAACCGGCCTGCCGCATTGGATCCGACGCTGTTCTGACCAGGCAGGTTCTCTAGAAAGGTGCTTGTAGGAGAGCCTGATCTGGCAAACATCGCCAATGAGGCCGCTCTACTTGCTGTCAGAAGAGGTAGGTATTTCTCAGCCTCGACTTCTTTGTTGGTTTATGAGATTATGAAAGGACCTCATACATAGAAATTAGTGAAAGTTTGAGGGGTCTAACTGTCTAACAAAGAGTAAACTGATGTGTCCAGGTGGCAGCTTAGTGACGCGGGAGGATATTATGGAAGCAATCGAGAGGGAGAAATTCGGGATAAATGAAAAGAAAGCAAATGCAGATGCTGGAAGCAAAGGTCTGGTAAAACTGTTTCGGTGGCTGCCTTCCTTGGCACAAGGACAAGGCTCTCTGAAAAACAAAAACAGAGACAGAAAATCAATAGAAGATATACCTAGAAAAGAGGTCTAGGCGATGAACAATGGTCGCTCGATTGATGGTCTTCAAAAGGGCCGAACTGGGAGCAGGATCGTCGATCGCTGTCGTCGAGCTAGGGCTGGAGCTGGAGCCGTGGAGCATCTAGGCAAGACGGCAAGAGAGGGAAGTTAGAGAAGAGAATTGGAATTCGAAAATCAGCCCAATGGATCGCGAGTTGAACAAATTAATTAAACCAAACGAGCTGGCTCATTTGAGCTGCTCAACGGGCCATCCAAAACTTGTTCAAACCCAGCCCGTTTGACTTATGAAATTTATATCTGAATTGAGTCTTGCGCCCAACTCATAATTTGACTCGTCTAATATCTGCTTGCTAATTATTTAGCCTGTTTGTTCATGGACCGTCCTGTTCAATTAGCAGGCTTAGTGATGTGCCTTTCTTTCACCGTTACATTAACATTGCTCTCTTAAATATGCTGGTGATATTTAGCAAACCTGATTGTTTCCTCGTAAGTATCAGATTCAGATTCTCTACTGCGCCGCACCATGTAACATAACAGTTGATTGATTTGATTTTTATCAAAATTGGTGCTACTATGTTGAGATTGACACCACAATAGGGTTTCTTACAAAAAGAGGGTTTAAATATTTTCAATTTTTATACTCTCATTATGTCTCTACTTTTTAATTTTCTAATAATAAAATTTTTAAAATTAAAATGTTAAAATAAAATTGTTAGATGTTAGATGTGATCTATATTATATTATATTCATGCACATAAAAAATATATTAATATTTTGACTTTCATCTTATATGAATCAATAAGTTAAAAAATCAATATCTAAAAATTATTCACATTAATACATTTTTTATAGACTCTCAATATTAAATAAAATAATATTAAAATGTCATAATTTTTTAAGTTTCTACTTGTAGAAAGCGTTACGAGCGCCGGGTGCAGGCTGATTTAGGATCTTCTCTGGCAACTTTGAAGACACAACATGTAATCTGTTCAACCAGCAGCTTAGATTAGATATTTCAAATAAACTTTTTAATTCCTTAAGCGAACAATAAACAATAACTTATTTTTTTTGGTTATCTGCGGCATTAGCAACCCATCAAAACCCTATGAACATTAGCTACTGATGTGAATTGAGAAGAATTAATTTCCCAATTTTGAACAAAACTGCCAATAAATCATAGGATTTTAAGTGAGATCTAGAAGCAAGATTTCAACTTAAATGTGGGATATAAACCCAAATGGGAATAATAACGAAAGATGGGACTTTCAGTAAGAGAAAGAATACGAAAAGAACATAATTTAAGCATCGTTTTCAATATTTGAGTAGCACAAAGGTTTGTCTCAAAAATCAAACAATGAGATAAAAAGAAGTTTTATTGATGATAAATTGAAATTAAACTTCCAATCCGTAAGATTTGTCCTTCGAGATATGTGATCAGTACACAAATATCAGTAAAACTGTACAAAAGTAGAAAATTACAACATACAACAAAGTAAAATTCACAACCCTTGAACAAATTAAAGAAACAACAAAAGTTTCTACAGGTAAATAAATTGCATGATAATTATATATAATAACAAAATAGACAACTAAAGCACAACTTCAGAACCCCTAATAATACAAACATCAATAAAAACACTAAAAGAAAAAAAAAGAAAAATGTTCGTATCATGATCCATTCAATGTCAGGTTAAATTCCTTAAATTTGTTCTTTGAGATCCTTGAACAGAACATAAACATCAGTAAAACTGTAGAAAGGAAGAATAACCGAAAGTAATTCCTCAATTCTTGAACGGCAAGTTCAAACCCATCTCTGTTCCTCCTCTCCCTATTATTGCTGTTATTATCTGCCGCACGAAGATGATCCCACATATAGGTTGTTTTATCTGAGCCAGAAAATTGGGCTCCACCCATCATTTTGGTCCCTTCCTTGAATAGTGTGATAAATGCCATACACCATTTGTTGATCACAGTCTAAGAAGCCAATATAAGAATTCCATTATTTTAAATGTTTATCAAATATGCATCGAGTGCATTAGCTGGTACCACTATCTGGTCATGCTACAGATGTCTGGAGTTTGGACTGGAAGTTCTCATATGAAATCTAATGGAGGCAAATTTACTCCCACATGTAAATATAACAAAAGTAATGTCTGCAATGGTGGCCTTGTGTTAAGTCTTGTGTATGTTGTTTTATTTATTATAACTATTTTAGTATTACTGTTTTTTAGCTTAGAATGGCCTTGGGCCCTAGCATTGTGATGCATAGCACAGATATCGCATGGTTTATGAATCTCTCTATAATATTAAAAGCAACTTAGTACTGAATATTTATTAATATTACTGTTGTTCTTATTATTATACCTTTACATTGGTCATTTTTATTCATTGCCGTCATCATCATTCTAACTAGATAAATTTTACTTACTTGTAATGTGGTCTTGTCAATTGGATTAAACATCCTGAAGCACTCATTTTGGGAGGCTGATGCATCTCCATATATCTACAAGTCACATAAGCTATTATACAGCCGAAACGTTGAGAGAAAGAAACAATTTCCAGATACCAACTTATGTGTTTTGAAAGTGTAACGACAATAGAAATTAACATGCTAATGGCAAACCTCAAAGGTAAAAGCCATCGGGACTTTGGCAATATCATACATATAATCTGTTGTAGTCCCATGTGCCAGATACCTGAATGAAATTAACAGAAGAGTTATTAAAATAAAAATAAAGGAATAACCAATTTTATTATATACAAGGAATAAACAATTTTATTATATATAGATTTAGTCTGTATGTTTTCTAGCACATTAATATCAGGTCACCTTGTTGTTGCTATATTTTACAACACTAATCTGATCTAACTGTACCATTGAATGCCTGTGATGTCTGAACCAGACAAGGTCCTGGTACCATAAGGTAACATTATAAGTATAACTCATTACTTTATCCATGAATTAAAACCAATTTAGATGCCTAACATCAATTGTTCAATGGAGCCTTAATTTGATTATTGCCTCAACCAATGCTCAATTTATGCAAATTTAACCACAAGCTAGACATCTCAGAATAGAATACAAGCCATGAATAGATATAAAGGTGGTAATATATGTTTAACTGGTGCTGTGCCTAAGAAAACTGCTCCAAGAACAGGTATATTCAAACACAATAGAGTATCAAGGTACGTACCCAACTGAGCCCCCACCTGAACCGACCAAACACTTCTTTTGGAAATGACGACGATTCAAATCTTCCAAAAAAGATTTCATTATATGACCTGCCAATCCAGCTGGTATTGTATTTTTATGATCGTACGGCATAAATAGTGCCTGATAGTTTGACACAAAAATGGCATACAAACAAATTAACAAAGAACAATACACATCACAGTCAAAGCATCATACTAGCCCTGTTTTTATTATTTTGTTCGACTTTTTTTCACGTGTGTGTGTGCTTATTGGGACTCCTATAACTGAACTCTGACCCAACTATTTTCTACAGTATCCTCAGTTTTATAATTAACAGTCGACTTAACTATTTAATTTCTTGTTTGCTTCCTTCTGAAATACCAAACAGATGCAAAGAAGAAAGTTAAAAAAAAAAAAACATAAGCAATGAATAAAAAAATGAAATAAAATATAAATGGTACCTCCATTCCAGAGTGAACAGAGACCCAAACATGGGGATTGAAGGAAGAGGTAAGTTTCCGCATCATTTGAGCCTCTGGTTCGCTAAATGGCGCACTCCCTGGATTTTCCTCATATGGATCATAATCCTAACCATGTAAGGAAACAATTTTATCAAATGACAGCAACATAAATTAAACAAGACATTTGTTAAGAGACAAAATGAGGCCAATGACAGTAATGCTAACAAAAAGAACAAGTTTAATAAAAGAAGCACCTTCTCTTTTTTTCCCCAGTCTACACTCCAATTTCTATTCAGATCAACTCCTCTTCCTACAGCAAAGAAAAAGATCTATTTGAGAAAAGAAAAATGGAGTGCACAAACAAATTTGTATGAGGATTCTAGTATTGAAATGAACTGACCATTTCTCCTATCACAGCTATCTCCTGCCTCAACAAGCTTACGTCCATTTAAATTTTCCATTGGCACTACCTATCATGTAAAATGTTCTAAGTATGAGGCTCTTTACGGATTTCCCCATCTGAAAGACAAATTTTAGTTATTAAACTATATAGGCCAAATAGTAACTTCTGAACTTTGCAGTCTAAGGTGCAAGCTTTTTTCTTATTTATTTATTTTTTTTTTTTGGAGCTCCTTAGAAACTGCAGGTGCTCCTTGTTGAAAGGATATTCTAAGTATGCAATTATCAATAATTATTCAGTGCCCAAATTTCATAGCAAGCATTTGCTATTTTGCAAATATAATTTTCTATAAATAAACTGAAGACCATGCTATTCTTGCACACAGCTGAAGCTTAAAACACACATCGCCAAAATTTGCCTTCTATAATTCAGGACCAGTATCATGTCAAGAAAGTATAGAGAGGGAGATGGAAAGGATGGGGGCAAGAGAGAGAGAGATGTGGGGACTCCTACCAGACTGGAAGGACCAGGACCATGTCACGAGTGTATGGAGAGGGCGACAGAAAGGATGGGGAGAGAGATACGGATAAACAAAAAGAGCTGCAGAGATTCATATCAGACTGGAATCAGAGTCAACACATCTGAGATATTTGGTGAGGAGAACTCTCCATGGAATTTCTTTTTGTTATTATTTTGTAGAGATATAAATCATTTTTTTAGTTTTCTTTCCTCCATATATTTATCGATGCATAAGAAAAGAAAAGCAATTTTGAGCAAAATTCTGATAGCATGCAGTAATGTCTTATATTATTAGTCATTCATGTTGGTCTCATCAGTAATGGTAGGTCATCCCAAGCTTGCTAATATGTCAATTAAACCATACCACCAGTCAGTTCTATGTTCAGCCAACTTCATGCGGCAACCAAATACCAGCTACAATTGCAATGATATCTATAAATCTATTTATATTCATTCCTGGTGTTGAAGTACATTTAACTTGGTTCATATTATTTTAATTTCCTTTATTGTATTTTGTCCTTTTTCCCTCTGTAAAGGGGCTAAGACCTGAGAAATGGCAAATTTGAGTAGCATAATATCTAAAAGGACAGGACAACTTATTTCATTCAAACACCAGAAATGTATCACACAGATCATATCCAGAAAGGTTTGGCATCATAGCATCATATTAGGATCCGTTTATCCTTGTCAAGAGTTTTCATTGTCAATATATCCTAACCAATATTTCAATTCAAGCAAGATATATGAGAGTATGGACTGTATATGTCCATTACCAGCTAGTGGTTATCAATAAAGGCCGTCATCCCTTTCTTGGTTGTCTATGGTTACATATGACTAAGGTAATTTATTTGGCCCCTAAAACTCCATTTCCAATGTGAATTTTGTACTGGGAGATGTTTACCTGTTGAGCGTTTACAATCATACCTTTATAATGAGGTTATCCAATATGTTCTCAATGGATTGAGAATCATAATAAGGTATGCTCCTCTCTCCCACAATAATATGAAGCAAATTTAAGGCAACTTCAGTGGTGATGAGTTCTCTCCCATGCTGGCCAAAGCTCTAATAAGACAATTAACCTTCAGTCAAAATAATACCTAATTAACAACTAAACAAATTGTTATTCTCAAATGCTATTAATATAAAAGAAATATAATGCAGTCATCTATATTTAATGCCATCCATTTTTAGTAGAATGCAATTGGCCCACAATAAAATTACTTATTATAATTTCCACAAACTTTTCCGGATAACAAAGAATTAAAACCTAATCTTGTTGACTACCTACACGAAGCTGAAGGACTAAGATGTAGTCATTTTTAGGGCTTTCTTTATTACTGCATAGCACGAGGTTGTTAACAGCCAATAACAGAAATAGTATAAATCCGCATACATCATCTACAATCTTCTAGTTTCCGTGAATGAGTGAAAGGGAGTGGCCTCGGTATTTTTCTACATGACGCTTGTGTTGTTTTCTAGGGACATGGAAGTTTGAGGTTTTATGGTGTAATCGTAATTAAAGCATCTTTATATTTATTTTACTCATCTGATATCTCAGTCAAGATTGCACTAAATGTTCTCATGAGAATTGAAAACAACAAAAGATAAAGTGCATGTGCAATCACTAAACTGTTGAGGAAATGTCAATCTGTTCCTTGAACCAAGTATAGCAACTTCAGTCTCTGGACTATTAAGTTCCATCCATTACAGTTGACTAGATTAACATAACCAAGTCACAGAAGTCAATCTTTTTACCATATTCGATGACCATTTCATTTGAAATCAATATTATTTGGTCCACCTCATTGATCATCACCAAAGCACATCAACACATCACCTCCCCCCCCCCCCCAAAAAAAAAAAAAAAAAAAAAAACCCAGCCCCCAAAAAAAGGTAGTTGAAAAATTGCAGAAGGTGAACATAGCAGCAAAATGATAATAAAAATAGGTGGTGGGGAAAGTACTGAATTCAGCTACTGTTATTTCATAAAAAAAGAGTAGGTCTGGATTAAATCTGAACCAAAACTAAGACCAAAATTAGCACCAAGAAACTCCAAAAGAAAACACACAGCAAATTCAGATCCAATCAATCCCATACGTGAACATTGACATCAAAAATGATTCTCGAGAAAGTACTGCCACACCAATGTCGTTCTTATTAGTTTACTAAAGGAAGGACCAAACAGCTCTGCAATGTTATTCAGGGACCCAATTTTATGAAACATTTCGAAAATGCAATTTGGATGACCAAAAGAATGTTCCATAACTAGAAAACGCACCAAAAGAACCCTAATCTTGGGTCTGTTAATTTGCCTCTTGGTGTAATTATATGTGACCACCACTATCTCTGCTAGATAACCTTTATTGCTCCCTCTCATAGTTTCAATCTGTGACATATAACAAAATCTTAATATAAACTATAACTCGATAAATTATAAATCAAAGGATAGTATGCTCGATCATTATGATGCTAATTCCATCAACTGTCCCAACAAGAAGCAAAGCAACTACTTGGCTCTTAGTAATACAACCCAAATTAGACTCGGTTTGCCCTCAATTTGTGAAAATGAGAACCAAATGCTTCTGGGTAAAATACAATAGAAACAAACAAAAAGGAAAATTTCAATGAAACGTAGATCTTGCAAAATAGGTATCAGTACAAATTATTCCAAACAGCACATGGAAGTATGCAAGCCTCCTAAAGTACTAAGAATATTTTAACGGAAAATATACAGAGGGAAAATGAAGAAATTATCTTACACTAAACTTCTCAGGATGCCGGGCTGCCAACATCACGATCTCTCTTAATAAAGAATCACTACAAAGAAGAAATTATATAGTATTTACATTTATACTTCATCCACAAAGCAAGAAATTAAATCATAATTCAAAATTGCAGCTAATCATGTCATGGACTGGTAAATGTACATGTCAGAACAATTTCGAATGTACTGATGTGAACGCAATAAAGCCTGAAATGAAATAGGCAAAATTGGGAATAGATCTTGACTCAAAACGGACAATTGTTATTTCAAGATCGCAAAATTCAATTCCCTTTAGCTGAATTTTACTGGAATGAAACTTCTTCAGATGCGCAAAGAAAAAAGGGAATGATAACCTGGAATGGTAGAGGGGAGAAGGGATGGGGGCGGTCGAGGAATTGCTCAGCGACGAACTGGAGCCCTGTACGGAGGAGGAGAAGAGAGAATACAAGAATAGAAATATCGAGAAGAAGAGATTTCTTCTTGACAAATGCATAATTCCGAGCAAATTCCGAGCAAATTCCTCTCTCTTTCTCTCTCGCTCGCTCGCTCGACCCCTTTTCTCTCGGCCTTTCTCTCTTTTGTTTAATTTTTAAAAATTATCCCCCCTCCTCTCGGGCTGGTGATTTTTGTTTTTTTTTTTTAACTTTTCTTCGAGCCCTTTTGTCTCTGGCAAAGTAAAGTACGCCCACTGGCCATTGCTCGGCAATTTTGCAGAAACCGACCGTCTTTTTTTCTTATTTGCAACAAATACAAATTACTATTAACCTGCACTACTTCCATTGAAACACTATTTGATCCGTATAATGACGGAATTTGATTAAAATTAATGAAAAACTAAAATATTATCATATGTTCTATAAAAAAAAACTATAGACTTATGATCATACTAAAATTATATCTTAAATTTTTTTTGGGGAGATGAATGCACTATAATTATAACAAAATATTTTAAATTTTTAATATATATAATTAGTTTTTAAAAATTTTGAACAGGTTATAGTCCCTCCAATCTCCACTAAGCTCTGCCCCTACGAAAAACAATCATCATCCAAAAGTTATAGCATGAATATAGATATGAGGGTTCCATACAATACGTACTATAAAATAATACTTTTGAACAAAAATGCTAACATATCAGAATTGCTTTATTTTAATAGAAAGCATATCTTAATTAGAAAGAATATATAAATATTAATTAATTTAGTTTCATTTATTATTAAAATGTTATCAAAATTCACAAAAAAAATACTTGATATATTCATTTCTTGCTATTTAATTTAGGCCCTAATTTCTATTTCATTTGCTTTCCTTATGTTACCATCCTTTGTCGAAGTGTATATAGTGCATAAGAATTTGAACCACTGATAGGCTGCATCATAAAATTGCACATGATTGCATAGTTGATATGAAATCAAAAGGAGGATCCTGTTGTAAGATGACAATTAATACAGGGCCAAACTGCAAATACACTTTTCTTTGTGTGTCCTTGCATCTGCCACAAATTTTAATCAAAAGATATTGTTCTAATCCCTCTGCCAACATCTGGTTTCTATTTTTCTAAGCCAAATTCTACGGATGGAGTACTCTTTTATCATTAAATCAGACTAGGAAGCAAAAAGTTTAAATTTCTCTAACATTTCGTTCTAGCTAAATAATCTCAAGTATTCTCAGATCCGATCAAAGTTAAAAGTTTAAATTTCTCTCCTGTACTTATTCTTTTGATCTTCTACAATTTGAATGTATTACATATCTGTGTGCTTGTCCTAGGTGTGAGGTATTTATGCCTTTGTCAAATGTTTTTTTAGGGGTATAAATTTACTTAGGATCTGATATGAAAGATTCATTAGTAAGGCAGTTAGGACTCATCTTAATTTGGTTCAAACTCAAAAACAATACCAGAATTGTCCAACTGAAGCCTGAAAACAAAAGAAAACTGAACCGTGCAATGTTAGTAGCCATATTTCTTGGAAACCCTATTTGGTCCTTGGACTGAGAGGGCACAAAAAAGAACAAAGAAACAGGCACCAAGCATGGTTAAACCAATTTATGCATAACTTCAATTGCTAGCAATATAAGCAATGCAAAGTCTGGTGTGTTAATGTTTGCCTTTTTTTTCATTTCTTACCTTTTTGCAAGACTTGTTTTAGGGCGATTATATGAGCATAATGGAGCAATGCATAATTTTGTTGATCCAATGAACTTGCTGACCGCTAATTTTTAGATTTATGGTAAACCCCCCCCCCCCCCCCCCCCCCCACACACACACACACCCCACCACGAGTCGCTAATTTGGGAAATAGAAACTTGTTGACCGCTAATTCTGCTCATGCTACATTGCTGGCCGCTAATTTTAGATATAGTAACATGTTGGGCGCAAATTTTGCATACGATAAACCACCTGGCCGTTAATTTGGAAATTGTGACCTGATGGCCACATAATTAATGTTCTGACTTTGGCAATGTCACTCTAATAAATTCAGTTGAGCATTTTACTGAGCCTAATGTTACCTTATTTTGGGGTACACATGGACAGAAATTTCTACTTATAGGCCGACAACGGTCTTGATAAATTCAGTTGTGCCTTTTACCAGGCCTAATTTCTACTTAAGTTCAGTGCAAACTAAGTTTTACAGGGAGTCCCGTGGCACCGCGAGGCGGGGGGGGGGGGGGGGGGGGTGTTGTTCAATTGAGGTGCAAGGTCCATAAATAATCAGGGTTGTATCTGTAAGCAAAACAGTAATTCAAGTAAACTAGGGGCCAGTTGAAAAAAATTTCCCTCAATTTAATGCTGAATCAGGTTCAATAATTAATGCTTAATTGCAAAAGGAAGCAATACCGTGGCGTCATTTGAAACTCTATCGGTCTTAGCTTATACCAAAAAGGTATGCATATGCCTATTTGGAATCCTAAATGGTTACCCTGGTTTCATTTGCAACCTAGATAATAAAAAAACCATGCAGTCAGACAAATGATGGGTCTAACATGTCAACAACAAGGTGTATTTATCTACACAGCAAGAAAAAACGATCCTGAAATTCTGCAATACAATCACAAGAGCTCATAATTAGTGAAAAAAAAAATCATCCTTCTTCAATACAATCACTTTGATTCTAGTAAATTGGCTCTTAGAATTACAAAAAGCCACAAAAAAACGACTCCAATGGAGAGCTCTGCCTCTCATAAGCTAAAAGATTTCCTACTTTCTTCCCTGATCACATGTATTAAAAGAAAGCAAACAAGAAAGTGAACAAAAGAACTTACCAAGCCTGGTAGGATTAGAGCAAATCAATCTTCCGATACGGTTCCAACCGCACAAATATGTTGATAGCTGTAGCTTCTACTGCTTTCCCATCCAGTGGGACCTGCCACATAACAAAGCCAATCTCTCAGTAGAAGTGAAATGCTAGATTAAGATATCAAAATGAAAATGAAAATTATGACGATGGCACATGAAAATTCAGATATTAGTATATCAGTAACAATTTAAAAGTTAGCATCTAGAATATACGAAAACTGGCAGCCAAGTCCAAGAATTCTGCAGAAGCTTATTTTATGCAAAGAGCTCATCTACTTCTGCTCAGCATGATCAGAGAACTCACACTTGTTGGTCTGTGTGTTGATATTTGCACGGCATTATGTTGGATTTGGCTCACGCCAGCAAAATATCACAGATCAAGAGTACTGTTAACATGGTGTTGTTTCTGGTCAACAGGCATGGGTTATCCCAGCACAACAACAAAAGACTTGCATACAGTTAATAGTTGGCAGGTGCATTAGCTTAGTAAAGTATTGTTAGAATATTAGAATTTAGGATGCAATTCATGATTCAGCCCCTGGTGTGAGTCAGTGAAGCTTGGGCTTCATCTGAGGTTGATTTAAGTATGATAAGATTGATAAATTTACACGTAATTGATAAACCTACACTCTCCTCTTTTTTCAGGCATTAAATTGTTATGCACGAAGCAAAACCATTACTGTGTAAGATATACAGCTTTGTACTCGTAATTCCCTAATAACTTAACAAGTATTATATAAAATAAGTTAGAAGGCCTTAGTTTTCAGCGAATATTACCTATATATAAGAAGGAAACTGTCAGATTCCCTACTTGACATTTTGCTCGTTGATCGCGGGCTTCTGAAAAATTTTAAGTTGACAGGAAGAATTACAACTTCACATTTAACTCTGCAATTCCCTTCTCCAGAATTATCCCTCAAACTTGAAAATTTCTGTCATGGTTGTACATTAAAAAACTAATTCAAGGACATTTGCAAATCTGTGCAGCATTTTGTATGTATTTCCGAAAAATAAACAAAAAACATCTCAATTATTTAGTTTATTTTTTTTATTTTTTTAAAGATATTTGCAAATTCACAAATGTGTTGATAGAAGAGCATTTATTGGGTTCCCCATGTTTTTCACATTTTATTTAGCAATCTAGATGACATGAAAATATTTATCATATGATTTTACCAGCAATCTAGATGACATGAAAATATTTATCATATTTATCATATGATTTATTGGGTTCCCCATGATTTTACCAGCATAACAAACCATGTTCAATACTTTACTTAAAAAGAGATTTATTTAGTAAAATGCCCCCAGAGAAATATTAAAAGACCTTCAATTAAATCACAATTATGAGGTTCCTCACCAATGCATTCATCTTAATTATTAAGAGCTAAATTAACAAATGTGTTGATAAAAGAGCTAAATTGGGCTCCCGATGTTTTTCACATTTGATTTACCTATCTAGATGATATAATAATATTTCTCATATAATTTTACTAATCAAGGACATAAAATTGCCCAATAGCTGCCCATGAGAGGAAAACCAACGTAACAAACAAAGTGGCAGAGATTTTTAGTAAAATGCCCTTAAAAAAATTATTAAAAGACCTTAGAGCAAACTCATCACATATGCCCAAATTTAAAATATCAGGTTGTAGAGGGTCATCAACTTCCTATAAACACAACCTTCACAATTAGACAAGCCCATAACAATGTAAAGTATCTGTTTGCCGCTACCAAAATCATGAAGTCACGCTTGTAAATGCTTGTGAAAAGATAAAGTTGGTAATCATACCTTAAGAGTGGTGGCCTTGGATGGGGCACAAAGGGCAGTCACCTACATGAATTCTGCAATGCAGTGCCAGAATCAGAGATTCAGGTATTAGTTTTCTTGGTAGGAACTGACTAAATTAAAATAAATACAGAAACACTAATTTGTTTTAAAATAAACACCACCAAGTCAAATAAAGAAACAAATAAATATCTTGTATTTGTGAAGTGAATCCAAGACTATAAAAGAACTGCCATCTATGGCCCTCTGAGATCCACTATCTACAGCAAAAATCCCTCCCATGAGGGGCAAGAGAGTAAATTGGTGTGCAAACCACATCAGTTATGAGATCAATTTGATTTAGAATTAATTGCAACTAAGTCTACAAACTCTGCGCAAATAAAATTACCCTTGACTAACAATAACCTCAACTTTGATACAAAAAAAGGAAGCACAGGAAAACACAAGGGACTGAGAGAAGTCTAAAATTTTAGTCAAAATTGCTATAAATTACAGACCTGAGCAGTTGGGTACTGGCTTTGGTGGTCAGAAAGCATGTGAACATCTGAAAATTGATTAAGTACATTTAGCTTAGAAATCCCAATGTAGGCCAATATGCAATAATACTAAAATATATACAAGGCAAGCAAATATGATGCCAATCTCCAAGGTTAACTTTTTTAAAATAAAAAAGGGGGATTGTTCAGCCCAAATAAACTCCAACTACCAGCTGACTGGATGAATAGACATTTTAGAGAACATCAGGTGGCACCAAGAAATACAGGTCGACTGAGGGCCAAATTATTAATTTTAAAAGAACTAAAGGGTAGTTAGGTTATTACTTAAAAACCAGGAATAAACCCGAATGCATATTTCTAAATCCACAAAAATAAAAAGTATATATGTCCCTAACACAATGCATATTTCTAAATCCACAAAAATAAAAAGTATATATGTCCCTAACAGAATATATTTATTGAAATTCATCATCACTTATTTTTAGCTGAGAGCTTTTGTTTGATTAAAGGTGGAATATAGGGACACATAAAGAAAGAGGTATAGTTGCAGTTTGGCCTTTAGCCGTTGTTTACCACAGTTGATTCTCTCTTTCATTTTTTTCCAACCATGTAAACCCAAAAATTTATGCAATTTTGCACTTAGTCCCATCAACAGCTAACATTTTGGGCATGGTATGCTATAGTAAGGGAAGTTGCTAAATCTAAAATAACCTATACAATTAGGGGAAAATATAGAAAGGATGACCACATAAAACAGGTGATGATGGCCCACTTGTTGGAATTGGCAACAGTTTGTTCGAACACTCCTCTTCAAGAATAGAAGCTCCCCCCTCCCTTTTCTAAAGCACATAGGTTAAGCACTCCGACGGGAATCCGCCCCATTCCTCCAAGATAGATTGCTGCATTGCAACTTCCAGAAATAAAATAAGAAAAGCAATAAAGAAAAAGTAAGACACACACCATTCATACATAAAAGGTCATAACAAAGTACCAATTGGTAACTGGAAAAAAGAAAGCCTCGCATCACCTGTTCGGCATTTTCCTCCGGTTCCTAACCGAAATGTAACTGAGGCTAGCAGCATACAGTAGAGGAAATGACCTTTCTAGAATGCTCTGCATTAAATTTACTCAAGATGACGGTGGCCATCCTTGCCTTTCTGCTCTTAATTATAGAAAAGAAGATGACCAGCTTGGATTTATCTATAGAAATCAAGTGCAGAGCGACCATTAGAGTACCCAAGATGTGTGGAATTTCTATGTTATTCAAACTATGTGAATGCTACCAGCTTGTGCCAAAGAGTTTAACATTGGTTTATGTTCAACCTCCTCTTTAGCATTGGCTCTAAGGTAATTATGAGATGTCTAAAAGTCCAAACCAACAGTAATATACACAACACTGAAAGAAACAAACGAATGCTTTAGTTACAGAAGTTAGCCAGAAGGTGCATAACTTCCATTTTGAAATTAACTCTAATACCGAGAAGTCTCTGCTAAATGGTAGGATTGATATGTAAGTTTTAAAGGTAATCAAGACTTTAATGCAGGAGAAGATTTATTTGGTACACAGGTAAACTTGCTTTCAATATGTTGTCATAAGGTTAAAATTTATTATCAACAAATTGTCGGTTTTCAGTTCACACAAATCCTAGCAAACAACCAAAATATCATATTCACACCCAGAGTGAAAAACATGAAAGGCTCTCTGTTACAAGAGGGAAGATGTCTAAGTAGCATCCTAATGTTCTTCATTATGCTCAAATGTTCTCAAGGAGAAAACACATATGATATATTATTAAAAAATCATATATCATATTACGAATTAAATGAAGATTTAAATGAATAATTGGAACTATACATTTATAAATTTGTTACAAATATAAACAACATTTAAAAATCATAATTCCTTTTACTATTTATTTCAAAATAATAAAATGCTTTATCTTCATTATGATACAGTTTAAATCTTTTCTTATGTTAATAAATCAATAAAGGATTTATGAATTAAACAATTTCACGCGTAAATAAATAATTGAAAATACAAAAAAATCTTATTTTCTATAATAGCTATAAATCAATTTTAAAGTCATAAAATATCAAAAACAAATTTGTCTTTATTAAATAAATATTTTCAAAAGATGATAGATTAAGTTGTGTTAAGACTTTATTAAGAATTTAATAAAAAATAATAAAGCACCAATCTTTGTATGAAATAAAATAAATAAATAAATTGCATATGCTTATCTTGATTCAAAATATACAAAGTCTTCTTGATAAAAACCATTAAAAACACTAATCTAATATATCAATCTTTATAAAAATATAAATCATTGATTAATTTGATACAAGCACAATTGACTTTAGCAAAACATGCTAACATGATTGAATATTAACAGAATTAAATTATAAACTTGTCATAAATAAACAATTAAAATAAACTTTAAAACTTATCATAAACAGATAATTAAATCAAACTCCAAAACTTGTCATAAACAGACAATTCAATGAAACTTTAAAAATTATGATAAACAAACAATTAAAACAATAGAATGATACTGAATAATGTTGTTTGTGCACATGAAGTTTTACATAAAGTTAAGCTTTCTAAACAATTCGATGTTCTTTTTAAAATTGACTTTGAAAAGACCTTTGACAGAGTACACTGAGATTTCTTAATTGAAATTTTAAAAGGCAAAGGCGTTAGTAGTAAGTGGGTCAGTTGGATTGAGAATATTTTACAAGATAGTAGACACATGTGTAAACTTTAATGGTTAGCTAGGGAAATATTTCAATTGCAAGAGAGGAGTTAGACAAGGGAACTCTATATTCCCTTTATTGTTTGATTTAGTTGCAGATGTATTGAATATGATTCTTCAAAAAGCTCAACAAGATTGTTATTTGAAAGGATCAGGAAATTTTAGGGACATAGATAATATTATTAACCTTCATTTTGCTGATGATACTTTATTATTTTTATAAGCTAAAAAAGAATATATCAAGGCTTTTAAATGGATTCTCATAGGTTTTGAAGACTTATATGGTATGAAAATTAATTATAATAAATGTGAGATGATTGTGCTTAACATATCAAATGATTTAGGCATAGAACTAGCGAATATTTTAGGCTGTAAAACTACACCCCTTCCAATACAATACTTAGGAGTTCCATTGCACTGGAGAAACATGAAAGCTTATGAATGGAATTTTTTAATTGAAAAAATTGACAAAAAATTACAAAGTTGGAAAGGAAAATTATTATCACTTGGGGTAGAATTATATTATTGAACTATGTTCTTTCAGCAATACCCTTATCTTGGATGTCTATTTATAGACTACCAGTAAATGTTAAGAAAAAAATAGACCAACTTAGAAAGAGATTTTTATGGTATGGAGGTAACGCTGTAAAGAAAAAAATATCATTAGTCGCTTGGAGAATTGTTTGTAGGAGTAAATCACAACGTGGATTAGGAGTTTTAGATCTAAAAGATATGAATTCAGATTTACTTGCTAAATAGCTTATTAGGCACAATGATCTTTCATTTTGTGTCTTTTTGAAAAACAATGTTATCTGTTATGTTACTTAGTTCTTTCTAGCTTCAGTTTCAATTCTCTGTTTTTTGGTTTAGACGATGTTGTTTAGGGTATATGTCTGACAGTATGTACTAATAATGTTTTAGGCAGATAATAGGTAAATAGAGATATCGGTATTGGGTATCAAACTTTGATACTGTTTACTGTAACAAACTTTTTTAGTTTCAATGAAACTATTGGGTCATCCACTTACTTCTAAAAGAAAAAAAAAACTTTAAAACTTATCATAAACAAACAATTAAAAACAAACTTTAAAACTTGTCCTAAATAGATAATTGAATCAAATTTTAGAACTTATCCAAAACAAATACTTAAACCAAACTTTAAATTTGTCAGAAACAGACAATTAAACTAAACTTTAAATTTATCAGAAACAGACAATTAAATCAAACTTTAGAACTTGTCAGAAATAGACAATTAAATCAAACTTTAAATTTATCATAAATAGACAATTAAACCAGACTTTAAACTTGTCAGTAGCATGTAATTGAATTAAACTTTAAACTTGTTGGAAGCAGGGAATTAAATCAAACCTTAAAATTGTCATAAACAGGCAAGACTATGAAATGTGATCAAATCAAACTTGAAATTTGTCGGAAAACAGGCAAGAATTAAAAACATGATTCAAGGTTTAATAAGGAATTATATATCTTTGTCCCCTTCACAAGACATTAAATTGACAGTACGCTAAAGAATTATGAATTTCTGATTCTCTAATTTCTTATGTTTTGAATTGACATAGTGCTTCAAATTCAAAATTTTAAAAAGGCTAATAAACTGTTTAGGATAACACGTCCTTATTTTTGATGTGAACCTTTATAGAGATTAATATCTCTAATTTTTTTTAGTGTCAAATTGACAGTACGCTTCATATTCGAACGTTGCGAGATTAATAGGATTATACGACATCAATCTCTGATTTTTTTTCTGAGAGATCATACGTCTCTCTTCGACTTTAGATTATATGTCTTTAGTCTTCAAACGATCGATAGAAATTATATATTCTGATCACCTCGACTCTTTAGAATATAGTAATAGAGTTAAATAAAAAAAATACATATACACACTTCCCCTTTTTAAGAAATAAACAATACCTACATATACAAACATTATATTTTAAATAAATATGAAAGGAGAGAATAATAATATGAAAGGAGAGAGTAATAATCAGCCTGCATATTTTTTTTTTTAGACCTTTGGCTTGCGCCCGTCAAAAAATAAAAGTTCTCACAATCACTTTAAATAATAAGCTCTTGAGCGCACAAACAATGTGCAAGGGTATACTTACACCTTCTTCCCTTATGTCTGAGGACATCGTTGCCTTGCGCGTGAGCTGCGAAAAAGGGCCACACAAGTTATAACTAATATTTTGCCTCAAATTGCATTTAAATATTTTTAAAACGCATTTCAACATGTTTATACACATTTTTAATAAATTTGACCTCTTTTTTATTCATATATCATCAAATACATACATGACCTATAAATATGTATATTTGTTGTTTTTTGGGCTAAACTAAATAGTTGTGACTTATATTTGACTTTAAATTGCATTTAAATTCTTTTAGAATGCATTTTAAACATATTTATACACATTTTTAGTCAATTTTGCCTTATTTCGAATTGACATATCATCAAAATACATATATAAACTATTATATATGTATATTTATTGTTTATAATTTATTTTTAGTCTAAACTACACAGTTACGACTTATATTTCATCTCAAATTACATTTAAATATTTTTAAAACGCATTTAAACAGGTATATGCGTGTTTTTAGTCAATTTGACCGCATTTTCGATTCAAACATCATCAAAATGAATACATAAACTATTAAATATGTTTATTTATTGTTTATAACTTTTTTTGGGCTAAATTAAAAGGTTATCAATTATATTTCACCTCAAAATAATACTTAAATATTTTTAAAATGCACTTGAAATTATTTATGTGCATTTTTAATCAAGTTGGTTTCATTTCTGATTCAAATATCATCAAATGCACTCAAAGGTTGTTATATTTTTAATTTATTATTCATATGTATTTTTGAAGGAAAGCTAAGCAATATAAACTATATTTCACCTCAAATTACATTAAATTGCTTTTATAACATATTTGAACATGTTTATATACGTTTTTAATCAATTTGAACATATTCATGATTCAAGTATCAACAAAATGCACATAAAAGCTGTTAGATATATTTATTGCATATATATATACTTTTTGGAGCAAAACTAAATAGTTATGACTAATATTTTTCCTCCAATTGCATTAATATGCTTTCAAAACAAATTTCAACGTGTTTATATGCGTTTTTAATCAATTTGAACGTATTTATATACGTTTTTACACATAAACCATTAGATATGCCCATTTATCCTTTATAACTATTTTTTGGGCTAAACTAGATAGTTATGATCATATTTCATCCTAAATTGCGTTTAAATGCTTTAAAACATATTTGAACATATTTCTATACGTTTTTATTTAATGTGACCTCACTTATGTGTCAAATATCATAAAAATTCATACATAAACCATTAGAAATGTGTATTTATCGTTTATAATTGTTTTTGGTGCTAAACTAAATAGTCATGAACTATTTCACCTCAAAGTGCTTTTAAATTCTTTTAAAATACATTTGAACTAGTTCATGCATGTTTTTAGTCAATTTGATCTTATTTCTGATTTAAATATAATCAACATTCATACATAAACTATTAGATATGTATATTTATTGTTTATAATTTATTTTTAGTCTAAACTAAATAGTTACAACCTATATTTCATTTCAAATTGTATTTAAATATTTTTAAAACGTATTTGAACAGGTTTATACGCGTATTTAGTCAATTTGGCTGCATTTTCGATTCAAACATCATCAAAATGCATACATAAACTATTAAATATGTATATTTATTGTTTATAACTGTTTATTGGGCTAAATTCAAAGGTTATCACTTATATTTTACTCCAAAATATATTAAATGCTTTTAAAACGCATTTGAACTTGATTATGCAAATTTTTAATCAATTTGACCTCATTTCTAATTTAGATATCATTAAAATGTGTACAAAAACTATTAGATATGTATATTTGTTGTTTATAATTATTTTTTGGGCAAAACTAAACAGTTATGACCTATATAATACCTCAAATTACATTTAAATGCTTTTAAAACATATTTGAACATATTTATACATATTTTTATTCAATTTGGCCTCACATCGTATTCAAATATCACCTAAATGTATACGTAAACTATTAGATATGATATTTATTATTTATAACTCTTTCTGAGGCTAAACTAAACATTTATGATATATATTTTTATCTCAAATTACATTTAAATTCTTTTAAAACACATTTGACATATTTAGACATTATTCGGCTATCTTGAGAAATTCAGAGATATTTTGGTTATTTTTGCCTGAGTATAGACATTTACACATATTTTTGATAAATCATGAACATTTGACAATTTTGGTCAAGATTTTGGGTATATTTACATATTTGACATGTTTTGTCAAGATTTTGAATATATTTGCATATTTAACATGATTTAGACATTTTTGATATTTTGAACATATTTTATTTGTTTTATGAAAATATAACATGAGTTTGACATTTTGAACCTTTTTTATTTACTTCATCAAAATATGAAATGATTTTGACATTTTGAACGTTTTTTGTTTGTTTTATCAAAATATAATATGACTTTGATATTTTGAACATTTTTAATTTATTTTATAAAAACATAACATGACTTTGACATTTTTGAACATTTTTAATTTATTTTATCAAGACATAACATGACTTTGACATTTTGAACATTTTTAATTTATTTTATCAAGACATAACATGATTTTCAACATTTTTAAAAAATATTTAATTAAGGCGTAATGACATAACACATAGATACATCACATACATCAAATTATGATTTTTATTTTATTTTTATATCATATTTTTTTTATCATTTTCTTTTAACAAAAAAGAAATCATGAACTTTGGAACTTTTAATAGCTATTTTTATAGATTTATAACAATTCTTAAAATATGGTTTTAAAATATATTATAATAAATAAAATTAAAATTGACATTCTTATTGTCTTGAAAATACCTACAAATGAAAATATGATTTTTAGAATATTTTTCATGATTTGTGGGCTTGAAAAAATATTTTTATTTAATGTTTTAAATTTATTTTCAAAACAGATCAATACGGACCTTTGATTTTGGGCTTGTACATCAAGATCCGAACTTATTCACACATATTGATGTCGGATTCAAAGAGGACCATTGGATCCTTTCTCATCAAGATCGGATCATCACAGAGGATTCTGCTTCAATATTCGAGCTTTTGAAATTTCTCCATGGCCAGATTTGTATCAATATTCGTGCATAGAGAAGCAAGCTCCGATCGAGGGGTTCCCGATGCCGGAGCTCCGATCGGACGTCATGGCTAGCATCGCCGGAGTATGGAGAAGACGTTGGCGAGGTCGTCGGTGACTGAGGCGTCGTCGTTCGCCGGAGCAAGCACCGTGGCTGCCGATGATGTCGTGTTTTTAGACTGAGACAAGATTTTCATCGATTTGTCGTTGTGTATTTAGCATCGCTTAGGTGCTTGAAACATTCTGAAATTTCCAGTTTTTAATTGAGTGCGTCAACTTGTAATGAAATACACCCTTTCCTTCACTGTTACTCGTACCAGTATATGGTCCTTCCTGGTTTCGGTACCGACAGTTGAGTTTTAGCAATTCATGCATTTGCTCACTGATTCAAGCTTTTTTCAATCATCACCGATCATATAATGCATGTTTTGACAATCGATTTCATCAATTTGGGTCTCCTTTGCCCTTTATGCATATTGGAGTACTTTGGGAATCGATTTCAATTTGATTCCTTTCGATTTTGTTATATTTCTTTATAATTTTGTATCGAGATGTGTTTAATGAGATTAATTAATAATAAGTTCGGGGATATTTTGAGATCAAGTTTATGTATGTTTGTCATTTTATACAATTTTATTTCAGTTTTTCCAGTTTTTAGTATGAATTCAGAATTAACCGAGTTTCTTCTTTTGATAAATCCAACTTCAAAAATTCATATAAATCACATAAATTTTCAAAAATGGTAAAAATTTGTGATTAAATGCAAAAAAATTATTCTAAATGCTTATAAAATTTCAGATTAATTGGAGCAACAAAAGACATACTATTGAATTTTTTATTGAACTGGACAGAAATGCTCCTGACAGATTAGAGCTAAAATCAGATCTAGTTTAATCCATTGTATTAAGACCCCATTTAAATATTTGAATACCTTTAAGACATCACATGAAATATTATAAAGGTGATAAAATAAAGAAATTTTAAATTTGGTATTCAAAAGAGGAGAAATGCTCTAGTTTGACTAGAAATTGATTTTTTTGAGCTTTTTAGACCGATGAGTTTTGAAAAATCATAACAATGCATTTTCAAAAATTATAAAATTTGGACTGTAAGTTCATAAAAACATAATCTACATGCCTCTGAAGTTTCATGAAAAATAAACAATCAGATTGAGAGATATGAGCTGATCTCTCAACTTGACAGAAAAAGGCACCGCTGGATCAGGTCAGCATTCTTGTTTATTAGTTTTTCCTTTGCTCAAGCATTAATTGAGCATCAAAACACCTTTATTTGCTCGACAAAAGCACATAAAAGAAACAAACATTAAAAGAAACAAACTTTTTAAGGAAATATCGATTTCATGGCATGCATATGAACTTACACATAAATTTATAAAATTCGGGTAGCATAACCCCTTAGCTAAGCGCTATTGGTCTTTTTTTTTGTTGGAGGGAGAGAGAAATGAAGGTTACAATATTTCTCTCATTTGAGAGTATGTGAAAAAAACGAAGGGTTATCCCATTATATTCACAACCCTTGGTGGTAAGCATAAAGAAAGCACGAGACTACTTTACTATAATCATGGCCTTATGTACCAATAAAGTCAAGCCATGGTTTGCCATTGGCTACAAAACTATACCTTTTTTAAAGTTTTTTTCTATAATTTCTATTTAGTGTAAGAGACGAAAGAGAGAGCTTAGGAAGTATTGACTTTTCAATTCTCTTCTTTTGAGGTCTATTTAATGCTACAGAGAGGCTTTGATTTGATTAGAACCCTTGATTTAATCATACGGCTGAAATTGAGCCAGTTGGGCTCAATCTGGCCTCAGGCTTATTCTTGAGAGATTCCTCCAGATCTTTAGCATTCAAGTCACTCTCTGACATGCCAACATATGTCTTTGTGCGCAAGCTAATAGAGAGAAAAGAAAGACATTGGTATTTGTCACTATTTGAGACCAATTTTGGATGAAATTCGGAGGAGATCATTTCTCAAACCTACCCTCATCCTGCTGGCATCTAACATTGCTACCAAAACATCCCTGAGTGTGTTCAAAGTGTTAATTTTATTCTCTAAGCCATGGACCACACTAATTAGTCATACCTAATTCTCACCCGAGCACCAATCGGGTGGTCCCATCAACTCCTTGCTTTTAACATCAAAGTGAAACTTTCAACATTATTGTGATACTCCTAAGGTGCCCTCATACCATTCAATTTAAGCTTTTGATCGTCGGTTTGCTTGGCCGGCCTCTTCACCCAGGTATATTCTTTATCTAATTTCTCTTTGTTCACTCATCTATTCTTGAAATCAATGATCCCCCGAGTTCCCCTCATCGAGTTCCACCTAGGGCTAGAAAGCTGGGCTTTGAAACGCTTCAAAACACCACTTTGTCCTTGGCTTGCTTCGGCTAGGACTCACCTTCGCACGGGAAAAGAAGGGAAGAAGAAGGAGAGTGCCGAGTGGTCCCACATGCAGTGAGACATTTCCTCTTCTATTTTTTTTTGTTTATAAACTATTTGGGGTCTAATATAAGTGAGATAGAGAGTGAGGGTCTCATTTGTCATGTTTAATGAGACACAAACTCTTTTTTTTTTAATAAACTTAGCATAATTTCATGATTTTAATATTTAGTATGATTATTTCATGCAATTATTTCTTAATTCCAAGAACTTTTTTTATAATTGCTTTTAAAACGAATTCGAACATGTTTATACATGTTTCTAATCAATTTTGTATTATTTCTGATTCAAATATCATCAAAATGTATATATAAACTATTAAATATGTATATTTATTTTTTATAACTGCTTTTTGGGCTAAACTAACAGTTACGACCCATATTTCATTTCAAATTACATTTAAATAGTTTTAAAGCGGATCTGAACTTACATGTGTTTTTAATCAATTTGACGTTAATTCTGATTCAAATATCATCAAAATGTATACATAAACTATTTATTGTTTATATTTATTATTTATAACTGTTTTCTGGGCCAAATTAAAAGGTTATAACTTATATTTCACCTCAAATTATATTTAAGTGCTTTTAAAACGCATTTAAACTTGTTTATGCATGTTTTAGTCAATTGGGGCTCATTTCTAATTCAAATATCATCAAAATGTATACAAACTATTAGATATGTATATTTATTGTTTATTACAGTTTTTTGGGCAAAATTAAAAGGTTATCGCTTATATTTCATCTCAAATTGGATTTAAATGTTTTAAAAAGTATTTCAACTTGTTTATGCAAGTTTTTAGTCAATTCGGCCTAATTTCTAATTCAAATATCATCAAAATACGTACAAAAACTATTAGATATGTATATTTGTTGTTTATAATTGTTTTTTGGGCAATTCTAAACAGTTATGCGTTTAAAACATATTTGAATATGTTTATACATATTTTTAATCAATTTAGTTTCAAGTCTGATTCAAATATCACCAAAATGCATACATAAACAATCAGATATGTAAATTTTATTATTTATAACTGCTTTTGGGGCTAAACTAAACAATTATGACCTATATTTCACCTCAAATTATAATTAATGCTTTTAAAATGTATTTGAACATGTTTTTACTCGTTTTTAACCAATTTGACCTCATTTGTGATTCAAATATCATCAAAATGCATACATAAACCATTAGATATATCTATTTATTATTTATAACTATTTTTCAGGGAAAACTAAACAGTTATGACTAATATCTCACATGAAATTGCATTTAAATTCTTTTAAAACGAATTTAAACATTTGGTACACATTTTTAATGAATTTCTCCTCATTTCTGATTCAAATATTTTCAAAATTCACACAATATCTATTAGATATGTTTATTTATGTTCATGTGTAAATAGTTATGACCTATATTTCACCACAAATTACACTTAAATGCTCTTAAAACACATTTGAACATGTTTATGCATGTTTTTTAATCAATTGGCCTCATTTCTGATCCAAATATCACCAAAATGCATGCATAAACTATTTGATATGTATATTTATTGTTTGTAACTGTTTTTGGGGTTAAACTAAGCAGTTATAACTTACATTTCACCTCAAATTGTATTTAATTCTTTTAAAACACATTTGAACATGTTTATACACGTTTTTAATCAATTTGGCCTCATTTCTAATTCAAATATCATCAAAATGTGTACATAAACCATTAAATATATCTATTTATTGTGTATAACTGTTTTTGGTGCTAAACGACACAGTTATGACCAAATTTCACTTCAAATTATATTTAAATGATTTTAAAACGTATTTGAACATGTTTATACATGTTTTGAGACCATTTGACCTCATTTCTGATTCAAATATCATCAAAATTCATACATAAAATATTAGATATGTATATTTGTTGTTCATATCTTTTTTTCGGCAAAACTAAACAGTTACGATAGATATTTCACCTTAAATTGATTTAAATGCTTTTAATGCATTTCAACATGTTTATATTCGTTTTTAATCAATTTGGCCTCATTTCTCATTCAAATATCATCAAAATGCATACATAAACTTTTAGATATCTATATTTACTGTTTATAACTGCTTTTGGGGACTAAACTAAACAGTTATGACCAATATTTCATCTCATTATTTTTAAATGCTTTTCAAACGTATTTGAACTTGTTTATGCAAGTTTTTAGTCAATTCGTCCTAATTTCTGATTCAAATGTCATCAAAATGTGTAAATCAACTATTAGATATGTATATTTGTTGTTGATAATTGTTTTTTGCACTAGACTAAACAGTTATGACCTATATTTCGTCTCAAATTGCACTTAAATGCTTTTAAAACATATTTCAACATGTTTATACACGTTTTTAATCAACTTGGCCTCATTTCTTATTCAAATATCACCGAAATGTATACTTAAACTGTTAGATATGTATATTTATTGTCTATAACTGTTTCTGGGGCTAAACTAAACAGTTATGACATATATTTCACTTCAAATTGCATTTAAATTCTTTTAAAACACATTTGAACATATTTATGCATGTTTTTAATCAATTTGGCCTCATTTCTGATTTATCATCAAAATCCACACAAAGGCTGTGAGATATGTTTGTTTGTTGTTCATATATAATTTTGGAGCAAAACTAAACAGTTATTACTAATATTTCACCTCAAATTGCATTAAAATGCTTTGGAAACACAATTGAACTTCTTTATCCACGTTTTTAATCGTTGTTGGCCTCATTTCTGATTCAAATATCATTAAAATGCATACATAAACCATTAGATTTGTGTATTTATCGTTTCAAACTGTTTTGGAGGCTAAACTAATCAGTAATGACTGATATTTCACCTCGAATGACGTTTAAACGTTTTGAAAACATATCTGAATATATTTATACACGTTTTTAATCAATGGCGCCTCATTTTTTATTCAAATTCATCCAAATGAATGTATAATCTGTTAGATATGTTTTTTTTATCATTTATATGTGTTATTGAAACTAAACTAAACAGTTATGATCAATATTTTACTTCAAATTGCATTAATTGCATTTAAAACATAGTTAGTATGTTTATACACGTTTGTGCTCATTGCTAATTCAAATATCACTAAAATGCATGCATACACTATTAGATATTTATATTTATTTTTTTATAACAGATGTTGCGACTAAACTAAACAACTATGACCAATATTTCATGTCAAATTTTATTTAAATTCTTTTAGAACGCATTTGAACGTGTTTATACACATTTTTAGTAAATTTCACCTCATTTATGATTCAAATATCATCCAAAATGCATAAATAAACTATTAGATATGTATATATACTGTTTATAACTGTTTCTAGGGAGAAAGTAAACAGTTATGACTTATATTTTCATTACAAATTACATTAAATTCTTTTAAAACGTATTTGGACATGTTTATAAACGTTTTTAGTTAATTTGACCACATTTCAGAGTCAAATATCATCAAAATGCATACATAACACCCTTAGATATGTCTATTTATAGTTTATAATGGTTTTCAGGGAAAAATTAAACGGTTATGATCTGTGTTTCACCTCAAATTGCATTTAAATGCTTTTAAAACATATTTGAACATGTTTGTACATGTTTTAATCAATTTGTCGTCATTTCAAATATCCTCAAAATGCGTACTTAAACTATTAGATATGAATACTTGTTGTTTATAACTGTTTCTGAGGCAAAATTAAACAGTTATGACCTATATTTCACATTAAATTGTATTTAAATACTGTAAAAACGAATTTCAACTTGTTTATGCAAAGTTTTTAGTCAATTTCGTGTCATTTCTGATTCAAATATCAACAAAATACATATGTAAACAATTAGATATGTATATTCATTGTTTATAACTGCTTTTGGGGCTAAACTCAAAGTGATGACCTATTCACCTCAAATTGCTTTAAAATGCTTTTAAAACACAATTGAACAAGTTTTTACACGTTTTTAATCAATTTGACCTTATTTCTGATTCTAATATCAACAAACTGCGTAAATAAACTATTAGATATTATTTATTATTTTTATTTTTAGGCTAAACTAAACATTATGACCTAAACTTCATCACAAATTGTCATAAAACACTTTTAAAATACATTCAAACACGTTTATACCCCTTTCTAGTCAATTTTGCATTATTTCTGATTCAAATATCATCAAAATGCATACATAAACTATTAAATATGTGTATTTATTGTTTATATATTTTTGGGCTAAACTAAACAATTACGACCTATATTTCATCTTAAATTGCATTTAAATAGTTTCAAAACACACTCGAACATTTTTTATACTCGTTTTTAGTCAACTTGGCGTCATTTCTGATTCAAATACCATCAAAATGTATACATAAATCTTTAGATATTCTGTTTATTATTTATAACTGTTTTCGGAGCAAAACTAAACAGTTATTGAACTTGTTTATATTTCACCTCAAATTGCTTTCAAATTCTTTTAAACGTATTTGAACTTGTTTATGCATGTTTTTAGTCAACTTGGCCTCATTTCTGATTCAAATATTATCAAAATGCATATATCAACTACTAGATATGTATATTTATTGTTTATAACTTATTTTTGGGCTTAACTAAATAGTTATGACCTATATTTTATCTCAAATTGAATTTAAGTGCTTTTAAAATGCATTGGAACAAGTTTTTATATCCATTTTTAGGCAATTTAGCATTATTTCTGATTCAAATATCATCAAATTGCACACAAAAACTGTTAGATATGTTTATTTATTGTTCATATATATTTTTGGAGCAAAACTAAGCAGTTATGACCAATATTTCACCTCAAATTGCATGAAAATGCTTTTAAAGTGCAGTTGAACATGTTTATACACGTTTTTTTTTATCAATTTGACCTCATTCCGGATTTTAATATCATCAAAATGCATACATAAACCCTTAGATATGTCTATATACCGTCTATAACTGTTTTTTGGGGCTGAACTAATCAGTGATGACCCATATTTCAAAACGAATTTGAATATGTTTATATATGTTTTTAATCAATTTGCCCTCATTTCTGATTCAAATATCATCAAAATACACACATAACCTGTTAGATATGTTTATTTATCGTTAATATGTGTTATTGGAAGCTAAGCTAAACAGTTGTGACCAATATTTCACCTTAAATTACATTCAATTGCTTTTAAAACGCATTTGAATATGTTTATACACGTTTTTGATTAATTTGGCCTCATTTCTGATTCAAATATCATCAAAATACATACATTAACCATTAGATATGTCTATTTATTGTTTATAACTATTTTTGGGGCTAAACTAGACAGTTATGACCATATTTCATCTCAAATTGCATTTAAATATTTTTAAAACACATTTGAACATGTTTTTACACGTTTTTAGTCAACTTGACCTCATTTTTGTTTCAAATATTATCAAAATTCATACATAAACCATTAGAAATGTCTATTTATCGTTTATAACTATTTCTGGTGCTAAACTAAACAGTTATGAACTATATTTCACCTCAAATTGCTTTTAAATTTTTTCAAAATGCATGTGAACTAGTTTATGCATGTTTTCAGTCAATTTAGCCTCATTTCTAACTTAAATATCATCAAAATACATACATATACTATTAGATATGTATATTTGTTGTTTATAATTTACTTTTCGTCTAAACTAAACAGTTACGACCTATATTTCATCTCAAATTGTATTTAAATACTTTTAAAACGCATTTGAATATGTTTATACGTGTTTAGTTATATTGGCCTAATTTATGAGTCCAATATCACCCAAATGCATACATAAACTATTAAATATGTACATTTATTGTTTATAACTGTTCTTTGGGCTTAATTAAAAGGTTATCACTTATATTTCACCTCAAATTGTATTTAAATCCTTTAAAACGCATTTTAAGGTAATCATTTATATTTCGCCTCAAATTTTATTTAAATGCTTTTAGAATGCATTTGAACTTATTTATGCACGTTTTTAACCAATTTGGCTTCATTTCTAGTTTAAATATCACCCATATATGCATAAACTATCATATATGTATATTTATTGTTTATAACTATTTTCGGGCACTAAACTCAATAGTTATGACCTGTATTTCATCTCAAACTGCATTAAAAAACTTTTAAAACGCATTTGAAAATATTTCTACACGTTTTTAGTCAATTTACCCTCGTTTCTGATTCAAATAACATCAAAATGCATGCATGAACCATTAAATATGTCTCTTTATCGTTTATAACATCAAAATGCATACATGAACAATTAGATATGTGTAGTTTTGGGGCTAAACTAGACAATTATGATTATATTTCACCTCAAATTGTATTTAAATATTTTTAAAACATATTTGAACATGTGTATACATATTTTTAGTCAATTTTGATTTATTTTTAATTCAAATATCATCAAAATGCATATATATATATAAGCTATTAGATATCTATATTTATCAACGGCTTTCTCACGGGTACAGCCTTGTGGATATTCTCTATACCTTTTTCGGTGAGAAAACTAGCTAATCAAGGACTCTGTTAGGCCTGACTGCTTCGACGAAATCCCCATCCTCCTTCCTGCTGATCAAAATAATACCTACACATCCTTCGGTACGCCAGATCGTATGATGTGGGTTCTCTCTCCATACTTTCGACACCGGGTCAGGATGTTTATAATTTATTTTTGGGCTAAACTAAACAAAACAGTTACGACCTATATTTCATCTCAAATTGTATTTAAATATATTTAAAACACAGTTGAACATATTTATTTGCGTTTTTAGTCAATTTTACCTCATTTCTGATCAAAATATCACCAAATTACACACAAAAACTGATAGATATGTTTATTTATTGTTCATTTGTATTTTTGGAGCAAAACTAAAGAGTTATGACTAATATTTCACCTCAAATTGCATTAAAATACTTTTAAAATGCAATTGAACATATTTATATACATTTATAACTAAATTTCACCTCATTTATGTTTCAAATATCATTATGCATACATAAACCATTAGATATGTCTTTATATCATTTAACTATTTTTGGGGTAAACTAATCCATGATGATCAATATTTCACCTCAAATTGCATTAAAATGCTTTTAAAACACAATTGAACATGTTTATGTGCGGCCCTTTTTCGCGGCCCATGTGCAAGCATCAACGTCCTCGCGCCGCAGGGGAAGGTGTAAGTGCACCTTGCGCGTGTAAGTGCGCTAAAGGGCTTATTATTTGAGTGATTGTGGGAATTTTTATTTTCCTATGGGCGCAATCCCCTACCGTTAATTACCCTGGCTCTCGCGGGTATTTTATGAAATTATTTCTTAATTTCAAGAAATAAATTTCATATGTGGTAAATTATGAAATTGGGCATAATTTCATAATTTTAATTTTTGACATGAAAATTACATGAAATGACATCGTTATTTTTATATAATTTAATTTGTACGTATTTTCTAGTAACTTTAATGGTAAACAGTTTATAGATGTTGTTAATCAATTTGGGCTCGTTTCTTATTTAAATATCATCAAAATGCATACATAAACATTTAGATATGTCTATTTATCGTTCATAACTGTTTTGGAGGCTAAAGTAATCAAGGATGTTTAATATTTCACCTCAAATGATGTTTAAATACTTTTAAAACGCATCATTTCTGATTCAAATATCATCAAAATGCAAACATAACTATTAGATATATATATTTATTTTTTATAACTATTTTTGGGGCAAAAGTAAACAGTTATGACCTATATTTCACCACAAATTGCGTTTAAATACTTTTAAAATGTATTTGGACGTGTTTATAAACATTTTTAGTCAATTTGGCCACATTTCTGATTCAAATATCATCAAAATGCATGCATAACATCATTAGATATGTCTATTTATCTTTTATAACTATTTTTATGGCTAATTTAAATAGTAAGTATGCGGTCCTTTTTCGCGGCTTGTGGGCGAAAAGCAGCATCCTCGCTTATAAGGGAAAAAGGTACAGGTACATTGTTACGCGTGTTTGTACACTCAAGGACTTATTGTTTGAAGTAATTGTGAGAATTTTTATTTTTCGACGGACGCAAACCCTCGCCATTAATTACCCCGGATCTCATCTGAGGAACTTATGATGAAAAGACTAGAGAAAGTAAAAATACATGCTAGTTTTATTATTCTCCCTTCATGTATAAAATACATACATGCATATATAATAATTTATTTATTTAAAAGTAAGAAGAAGGATATTATTTTGTTATTTTCTTATTCATGATTATGTATATTTATTTATTTTATGTTTATTAATTGTGTTTACTTTTTTTATTTATACATATTATTATAATAATTTTGTTATTAATTTGATCATTCTATCATATTTAGAAAATCTAGGTGACCATAATGTATAATTCATATTAATTATTTATTGGACTAAAGACATATAATCTAAAATCGAAAAGATATATGATCTTTTAAAAGTCAGATATTGAGGATGTATAACTTTATTAATCTCATAGAGTTCAAATTTGAAGTGTCTGCACTTGATACTCAAAAAACCAAAGATGTATAATCTCTACAAAAATAATTGTTTGCTGTCAAAAAAAAAATATAATACCAAAAATACACACAAGTTAAAATACATGAAATTAACAAATATGATTTCATGTGATTTAATGCCGAAATTTAAAAATTACGAAATTATGCCCAATTTTGTAATTCACCACGTACGAAATTTATTTCTTGGAATTAAGAAACAATTCCATGAAATAATCATGTCAAATATTAAATCATGAAATTATGCTCAATTTCATGATTCACATATGAAATTTATCTCTTAAAATTAAGAAATAATTTCATAAAATAATTATTATGTGAGATTAATGCCTAATCTCATATGATACACAATGGTGAAATGAAATTAATGTCTAATCTCATTCCCAAAATGCCAAAAATATTTTTAAAAATCATAGAAATGCATTCTATGATTTTATAATAATTTTCATGATTTTATTATAAACAATTTCATGAAAAATAATTTAGAAATGAGAAAAGACAAATAAAATAGCAGTTGGGGAAAATTTTGTGTGCAATTTGGGAGCATAGAACATACTTGGGTACAATTTGGAGAGCCAAAGCATGGCTCCCCACTTCTCTCCAGCGAAAAACAGAGGGTGGTCTCGGTTCATGTACACCCACACTCAATGTAATGCTTTGGCTCACGTGAACCGAGACCACACAAAAGGAAGAAAGAGTATGTGTTTCATTTAATATGACATATGGGACCCCAACCCACTCTCCCACTTACATTGGACCCCACATGGATTTTTAAACACAAAAAAAATAAAAAAAACAGAGGAGAGGATGTGCCACTGCCACTGGGCCCCACATGGCAGATTCTTCTCCCTCCTCTCCTCCTCTCTTTCTCCCCTGCACGAAATGGGTTCGGCCAAGGGCTAGCCAGCGGTGGGGCAGCGACTCCGGGGCGTCTCACGGCGATTCCTCTTAGCCCCGGGTAGAGATCGACGAGGAGAATTCGGGGAAACCATTAATTTCAAGAATATATGAATGAACGAGGGAGAAATCGGGTACAAAAGTTATCTCGGTGAAGAGGCCAAATGAACAAATTGGCGACCAAGAGCTCAAATTGAATGGTCTTGGAGCATCTCAAGGGTGTCACGATGATGTTCAAAGTGTATATTTGAGGTTTGGAACGCTCAATTAATGGGACCACCGATTCACATTCGGGTGTAAACCGAAAAAATCTTAAATTGGCAAAATTAAGATGTGAGAGTTTGGAAAATGCATAAAACATGTAAATGCAACATGTTTGAGACCGGTTGACACGATAAACAAGTGTTAGAGAGGCTTCAATTTAATTGGAACACGTTAAGCCTCAAACCGCCACCGGGAGACACCAAACCGTGCCTTGGATGCTCATTTCCGAGAGCCAGCGCACCAATACACGTGTTGGGCTATGATAGGTGAAGCATCTCTGCGAAAGAAACAGAAGGAATCTTCCAGAAATGAGCTGTTACACCTCTTGAGCCCGGTTGGCTCAATTTCGGCCATACGATTAATTCAACGCTCTAGATCAAATCAGAGCTACCCTGGAGTGTTGCCCTAGCTCTTGGGTTATAAATAGACCCCCAGAGAAGAGAAATCAGGAGCCAATACCCCCCCATAAGCTCAAGCTTGGCCAAAGCCTTGCCAAAACCGAAATCAAGCCTTAAACCCTCTTCTCTCCAAATAAAGCTCTGTTAGAATAGTTTTTGTAATTGATTGAGACACAAAGGGGCCAAGCCTTGAGTTTGGCTTGTGTTTGCTGTTTAAAAGTTGCCAGAAAAATACACAAATTAAATTGCATGAAATTAATGATATAATTTCATGGGATTTTTATACCAAAGATTTGAAATTATGAAATTATGTTCAATTTCATAAAATTATTTCTTGAAATTAAAGAAACAATTTCATGAAATAGCCATGTCAAATATTAAATTATGAAATTATGTCCAATCTCATGATTTATTAAATCCCAAAATTATTTCTTGAAATTAAAAAATAATTTCATGAAATAATCATACCAAACCCCCTTCAAAAAATATATACACATGTGTGCAAAAAAAAATCTATGCACAAAACTCTAATTATATGAAATCAAGAAACAATTTCATATAATTAAACATGCCAAATCCAAAAATCATGAATTTCATTCATGAAAAATGCCCCAAATATTATCCCTTGGAATTAAAAAATGATTCTTTGGGATAATCATGCCAAAATATTAATTGTATAAGATTAATATGCCTAATCATATACAATTAATGATTTAAGTGAAATTAATGCCTAATTTCACACCCAAAAGTACCAAAAATATTACCCAAAATAACAGAATCATGGAATATATTTTCTGTGATTTTTCAGTAATTTTTCATGGATTTTTTCATGAAGAATAAAATAAAATGAAAAAAATATAAAGAAAATACCAAAAATCAGAACTGGAGATAGTTCTGGGTGCAATTTGGGGGATGTGCAACACTCTGGGTGCAATCTGGGGAGCTCAAACACGACTTCTGCCCTTGGGACCCGCCTGTCATACACACAAAGTATTAAAGGCGCTTTGCGTGGACCCAGTACACATGCACCATACCACTGACAATACGTTTTGGTGCACAAGGACCAAGCCCACAGCCCAACCCTCAGTTTTTCGCTGGGGCTGTGTCTCATTAAACCTGACGACTGGGCCCCTCTCCTTCAGTCTCACTGCCAAGGGGGCCCAGCGCCCAGAGTTATTTTGGCCAGCGAAAAGAAAAGAAGGGAAAGAAAGATGAGCGCGGTGCAAGCGCTCCCTCCCTCTGACAAGCCCGAAACTAAAGCACGGTTCACGTGCACCCAACCCAAGCGAGAGAAACCTTTTGAATTTCTCTCTCTCTCCCTCCTTTCTTCCTCCTCGAGCTCCAGAGCTCAGTGGAGCTTCGAAAATGGAGTCTAGGTGTACAACGCGAGTTGGCTTAAACCATTTTTAGGGACTTAATCTACACCTTAAGGGGAATTCAATGCCACAAACAGCATTGAAAATAGTAAAGTAAACAAGGAGAAAATCGAAGGAGAAAGTACCTCGACCTTGAAGGTGACAGGGCAATTGGGAGCTCGAGAGGCCAAGCCAACACCTGGGGGAGCTCCGAGATACTTCCACGACGCTGCCTGAAGTGTCAATTTGGAGTGAAAAGCACTCAATTGACAGGTGCACCACTTGGCACTCAAGTCTGATCTGGGGGTGGTCAATTGGCACAACTCAGCACTCAAGCAGCCAAATTGACACGTTGGGCACACTCAGTGACACCTTGGTGACATGTCAAGCGCCAGCAAGGCCAAGGAATATTCGGGATATGCTCACACCCGAAAGGCATGACACACTGACCCAAGGAAGAAGACAAAGCCAACGGCTCCTTCTCTCTCCCCAGGCCTGTGTCAGGGACACATGTAGGCACCTCAATGGAGAGCTCTGAGCGCCAGTTAGCTGGAGGAATCTTCCAAGGACAAGCCTCAGGCCAGCACAGGCCTGGCTGGCTCAATCCTGGCCACTTGATCAAACCAAGGGCTGGGATGATGCCAGCTCAGCCCTGAGGCTTAAACCATGCCCTCTGGGCTATAAATAGACCCCCAGTGAAGAAGAAGAAGAAGGAGAGAGCAACATAGCTGAAACTCTGCCAAAATCAAAACTCCACCCAATTTCCACAAAAAGAAAGCTTAGCTGAGAAGAGATCAAGCTCTGAATAGCTAGGTAAGGGATAGAAGAGCCAAGCCTTGAGCTTGGCTCAGTCCCAATTGAGCTCAAGGAGCCAGTCTCACCTTGCTGGGTGAGATGGCTAGCCTCTGGCTGGGGAGGTGCACATGTGCCTCCCTCCTTCCAGAGATCAATTGGTGGCTGAGCTTGAGTCTCAGGAGCTCACATGGTGAGTTCACCATGGAATTTGACAGTATACTCTAACCAATTGGCACATGCCAATCTGGTTTTATGGGGATGGGCACATGTTCATCCCCTTTCTCTCTCAAGCTCTGTGCACATGTGCAGTAGCTATGTAAAGCTCAATAATGGCTTTATACAAGCTGTTATGCTGTCAAAATTCCATGGAAAAACAAAATCCCATGTTTTATATGAGTATTGTATTTCAATTTGTTATAATATATGATATTTTGGTACAAATTGGTTTTATTTTCCTTTTAGTTCTTTCCTTCATGTTCTCTGATGTGCTTAATAGCTCAAGTTCATAATTGAGCAATGGAAAAGCAATAAACATCAATACTGGTTTGAGTCCAGTGAATTCCTGTTTCTGGCCAGCTGAGAGATCAATCCATATATCTCAGCCTGGTTGTTAATTTCTTATGAAATTTCACAGTCATGTAGATTAGGTTTATATCAACTTACCAAATAAATTTTATAATTTTTGGAATTTTCTGTGAATTGTTATGAATTTTACAATCTCATCTGTCAAAAACTCCAAAAAAGTCAACTTTGGGTCAAACTGAGAAGTTCATTCTTCTTTTGATTCAAAAAATCCAGATTTTCTTGATTAATTCACCTTTATGACACCTCATGTGATGTTTTAAAGGGTTTAGAATAATTAAACCAGGCTTTAATCCATAGGTTAAGCCAAATTTGATTTTTAACATATCTGAAAGGGCATTTCTGTCCATTCTGGTGAAAATACAAAAAACATGCTTTCTGATTATTCAATTAGCTTGAAATTTCATAGACATACAAAATAAGTCTTAATGCATTCATTCACCAAATTTTACCATTTTTGGTATTTTCTGTGATTTTCTATGAATTTTTGAAGTTGAATCTGTAAAAATCAGAATTGAGTTAATTCTGGAATAAATACCAGAGAAGAAAAAAATGAAATTAACTTACATACAAACGAAATTCACATGCAAATCTAGTATAAAACCTTTTCAAAACATACAATTGACCCAAATAAACATGCTTAAACATGCAATTTGAGAAGAATGTACAGAAATCAAAAGAAAAATAAATTGGAAATAAAACCAGAAATGAACCAATGTGCATAAAAGACAATGCACATCTAAATTGATGAAATTGATCATCCAAACATGTTCAAACATGCTAAACGACACTGTCTGGAGGGTTAATTGGAAGAAAATTGCAAGGAAAAGCCATGAAATACCATTTAGTACCAATGCCTTGAAACCAGTTTGGTACCAAATGGCCAAAGTTGCAAAATTGATGGATTAAACCCAAATTAAACCTCAAAAACTGGTCAAACATGCTCTGGCGATGCCATATGACAAAGAAATCAAGTTGATTTGTCAAAAATCAGCTTGAATTCCTCAAAATTTCATCCCAGCCAATTTTTCAACCGAAACCAAGTGGCTACCCCCATCTCCGGCGATCCAGGCCGCCGTCGCCGCCGAGACCACCACCGATGGACTCCCCATGCTCTGGCGATGCCAGCCACGACTTCTGATCGGAGATCCGACGCCGGCAGGGCCTCGATCAGTGTCGGAGAGGATGAGCACGAATATCGATGCATCTCAAAGTGCGAATCTTGATGAAATTCAAACAGCCTAGAGAAGGCTTGATGCGCGTCAGAGATCCAACGGCCCAGTTTAAAAGATGCTTTAAAAACTGAACTTAAGTTCAGATCTTGATGCGTGGGCCCAAATCTGACGGCCCATATTAATCTGTTTTGAAAATAAACTTTAAACACCAAATAAAAATGATTTCTCAAGCCCAAAAATTATGAAAAATATATCAAAAATCATGATTTCACTTATGAATATTTTTAAGACTATAAAATGCCAATTTTGATTTTATTTTCCTTTTTTTTATTATAAATAAAAGAAAATTCAAAATATATGATATATGTACAAAATAAATTCAAAATACCAAATAGGATATTTAAAAATAAGTGAAAGTTACGATAAAACAAATCAACAATTTTCAAAATAATCAAATTATGTATATTTTGATAAAACAAATCAAAATATTCAAGAATAATTAAAATATGTCATAAGCAAATCAAAATATTCAAGGATAATTAAAATATGTCATAAACAAATCAAAAATATTTTAAATAATCAAATCATGCTATATTTTGATAAAACAAATCAAAATATTCAAAATAATCAAATTATGATAAAACAAATCAAAATATTCAAAAATAATTAAATTATGTCATGTTATGATAAAACAAATCAAAACATTAGAAATTTAATCAAATTATGTTATATTTTGATAAAACAAATCAAAATATTCAAAAATGATTAAAATATGTTATATGTTGACAAAACAAATCAAAAATATTCAAATATGTCAAAAATACAATTATGCCCAAATATTTGACCAAACATGTCAAATATGCAAATATACCCAAATATTTGACCAAACATGTCAAATATGCAAATATACCAAAATATTTGACCAAATATGTCAAAAATACAATTATGCCCAAATATTTGACCAAACATGTCAAATATGCAAATATACCCAAATATTTGACCAAACATGTCAAATATGCAAATATACCCAAATATTTGACCAAACATGTCAAAAATACAAATATGTCCCAGTCTTTGACCAAAAATGTCAAATATGCAAATATACCCAAATATTTGACAAAACATGTCAAATATGCAAATATGACCAAATATTTGACCAAACATGTCAAATATGCAAATAAACCCAAACATTTGACCAAACATGTCAAAAATACAAATATGTCCCAGTCTTTGACCAAAAATGTCAAATATGCAAATATACCCAAATATTTGACAAAATATGTCAAAAATACAAATATGTCCAAACATTTGACCAAACATGTCAAACATGCAAATAAACCCAAACATTTGACCAAACATGTCAAATATGCAAATATGACCAAACTTTTGACCAAACATGTTAAATATCCAAATAAACCCAAACATTTGACCAAACATGTCAAATATGCAAATACACCCAAATTTCTGGCCAAACATGCCAAATACACAAATATGTCCAAACTCTTGATAAAATATGTCAAATATGCAAATATGTCCAAATCTCTGGTCAAATATGCCAAATATGCAGATAAGCCCAAAACTTGGTAAAAACATACCAACATATCAAATCATATCAAATCATGTTTCGAGAACATTAAACTGGCAGTGCGCTTCAAGTTTAATGTACCTCATTTTGGAAATCGATAAAGAATTATATGTTCCCGATTCTCCAATTTTCCCAGGTTTCGAATTGGCATAGCGCTTCAGATTCGGAATTTGGAAGGTCAATAGACTGTTTAGGACTATACGTCCTTGTCTTTGACATGAACCTTTCTAGAGATCAAACATCTCTGGTTCCTTGAGCATCGAGTTGGCAGTGCGCTTCATATTCTAACTCCGTGAGATCAATAGGATTATACGTCCTCGATCTCCGATTTATGAGAAATTATACGTTTCTCTGACTTTAGATCATACGTCTTTAGTCTTATTATTCAAAGTTATATCTTTGGGTTATTTCAAGCATATATTATAATAAATTGGAAGGAAGAAATAAAGCCACGAATCTGATCCATATATTTTGATTAGTTTAGCCCATTAATCAGAGGTTCCCGAGGTGAGAGCCGGGGTAATTAACGGCGGGGCTTGCGCCCGTCGGAAAATAAAAGTTCCCATAATCACCTAAAATAATAAGTCCTTGAGCGCACAAACACGCGCAGGGATGTACCTGCACCTTCTTCCCCCGTGAGCGAGGACGCCGATGCCTTGCGCATGGGCCGCGAAAAAGGGCCGCACAGCTTGGTCTCAATTGAGCTCTAGGGGCTAGTCTCACCTTGATGGGTGAGATAGTCAAGCTTTCGGGTTGGAGATGGTGCACATGTGCCTCTTCCCTTACCGAGCTCAATTGGTGACCAAGCATGAGTCTCAGGTGCTTACTTATGCGTATTTTCTATGAAATTTGATAAACACACGATAACCGATCGGCACATGTTGATTTGGTTTAATAGGGATGGGCACATGTTCATACCTCTTCTCAAACCCTGTGCACATGTGCAGTGGTTATATAAAGGCTCAAAACAGCTTAATACAAGCCGTTATGCCGCCAAATTTCATAGAAAATAAAACCCCCCATGTTTATGTGATGTTATATGTTGATATGTTATGTTAAATGCAATATTATATGAAGTTTTGATCAAATCTGGCTTTTTATCTCTCCTTGATCTTTTATTTTGCATTTTAAATATGTTTGGATGCTCAAAATCATATTTGAGTAAAAGAAAAGCAATAAATATGCATGCTGATCTGATTCCAGCAAAGGGGCATTTCTGTCCAGTTGAGAGATCAGTCCATATCTCTCAATCTGGTTGTCCATTTTTCATAAAATTTCACATACCTGTAGAGTAGGTTTATATTAACTTACATTTCGAATTTTATAATTTTTGGAATTTTCTGTGAATTGTTATGATTTTTCAAATCTCATCAGTCCAAAAAATCTCAAAAGTCAACTGATGGTCAAACACCAAACTCAACATCAAAAAAAAAAAAAACTGATTTAAATAAAAAAAAAACATAGCCTGATAAAGGGTGATTGTTTATTTGATTTGGATTTTTTTTTAGTTGATTAGGATGTGTGAATTGCTTGAAAAAAAGAAAAAAAAAAAAAGAAAAAAACAGAAAACAGAGCTGGCACAGATCTGGCATGTGCCTTGTCTGGCCAGTTCAAAGATCAGCTAATATATCTTGATTTACTCACCCATTTGATCTGAAATTTTGCAAGAATATAGAGTATGTTTTCATAGACATGTTCCCAAAATTTCATATTTTTTTGAATTTTCTGTGATTTTATATGAAATTGTAAAGTTGGGTCTGTCAAAAGGAAAAAACTGGGTTGGTTCTGTTTTTTTCCTTTTCTGTTTTTTTTTCCTTTCTGATTTTTTTCGTTTTTTTCTCCAGAAATAAAAAATGGTGAAATTGACCACTCAAATATACTGGAACATGGTTAAATATGTTTTTTAGAAGAATCAATTGAAGAGAAAAACAATGATAGATGCATGAATTTCCAATCGGTACCAAATCCGTTTGAGCCTATTCGGTACCGGTCGGTGAAACTCACATATTCGGAGATTTAAATTAAAATTAAATTTCACAACTTGTTTGTTATGTTTTAAAGACGCTACAGATCGAAGGAATTGAACCAATTTGACAAAACGAGCTCAAAATCGACAAAAAACCGATTCCCCACGAGTTTCCAGCCCTAGCCGAACTGGTGGTGCTATTTCCGGCGATCGCCGGAGCTAGTGGCCCCGAGACCAAGACAGTAGTGTTCTCCTCCCCGAGACGACTCCGGTGGTTCCCCCCGATCGACGATCCGACGCCGGAAGAGCTCCGATCAAGCAAGAATACGAATATTGATGCATATGAAAGTGTGGATATTGATGAAATTTGAACTCAAGCATATGGGAGGGAAATCGCACGGATCTTGATGCCATCTGACAGCCCAGAAAAGTTCAAAGTTTGGATCTTGATGATCTAGCTTTAAATCAAAGGCTCACATTAATCTGTTTCAAAAAAATAGATTTGAAATATTAAATAAAAATAATTCCTCAAGACCAAAAATCATGAAAAATACATCAAAAATCATGGTTTCATTTGAAAATATTTTTGAAATAATAAAAAGTCAATTTTGATTTTATTTTTATTTTAAGAAAAATTCAAAACATATAAAATACATATCATCTTGTACAAATATTTTTCTTATATTTTAATAAAACAAATCAAAATACTCAAAATAACCAAATTATGTTATATTTTGATAAAACAAATCAAAATATTCAAAATAATCAAATTATGTTATATTTTTATAAAACAAATCAAAAATATTCAAAATAACCAAATTATGTTATACTTTGATAAAACAAATCAAAATATTCAAGATGATCAAATTATGTTATGTTTTGATAAAACAAATCAAAAATATTCAAAATAACCAAATTATGTTATATGTTGATAAAAAAAAATCAAAATATTCAAAATAACCAAATTAGTTATATTTTGATAAAACAAATCAAAATATTCAAAATAATCAAATTATGTTATATTTTGATAAAACAAATCAAAATATTCAAAATAATCAAATTATGTTATATTTTGATAAAACAAATCAAAATATTCAAAATAATCAATTTATGTTATATTTTAATAAAACAAATAAAAAAATATTCAAAATAATCAAATTATGTTATATTTTGATAAAACAAATCAAAATAATCAAAATAGTCAAATTATGTCATATGTTGATAAAACAAATCAAAATATTCAAAATGATCAAGTTATGTTTTGATAAAACAAAATCAAAATATTCAAAAATGATTAAATTATGTTATAAAACAAATCAAAATATTCAAAATAATCAAATTATGTTATATTTTGATAAAACAAATCAAAATATTCAAAATAATCAAATTATGTTATATCTTGATAAAACAAATCAAAATATTCAAAAATGATCAAATCATGTTACATTTTGATAAAACAAATCAAAATGTTCAAAATAATCAAACTTTGTTATATTTTGATAAAACAAATCAAAATATTTAAATATGTCAATATGTCCAAATATTTGACCAAACACGTCAAATATACAAATAAATCCGAAATCTTTGACCAAACATGTCAAATATGCAAATATACCCAAATATTTGACCAAATATGTCAAAAATACAAATATGTCCCAATCTTTGACCAAACATGTCAAATATGCAAATATACCCAAATATTTGGCCAAATATGTCAAAAATACAAATATGTCCAAATATTTGACCAAATATGTCAAACATGCAAATAAACCCAAACATTTGACCAAACATGTCAAATATGCAAATATGACCAAACTTTTGACCAAACATGTTAAATATGCAAATAAACCCAAACATTTGACCAAACATGTCAAATATGCAAATACACCCAAATTTCTGGCCAAACATGCCAAATATACAAATATGTCCAAACTCTTGATAAAATATGTCAAATATGCAAATATGTCCAAATCTCTGGTCAAATATGCCAAATATGCAGATAAGTCCAAAACTTGGTAAAAAAAAAGCATACCAACATATCAAATCATATCAAATCATGTTTCGAGAACATTAAACTGGCAGTGCGCTTCAGGTTTAATGTACTTCATTTTGGAAATCAATAAAGAATTATATGTTCCCGATTCTCCAATTTTCCCAGGTTTCGAATTGGCATAGCGCTTCAGATTCGGGATTTGGAAGGTCAATAGACTGTTTAGGACTATACGTCCTTGTCTTTGACATGAACCTTTCTAGAGATCAAACATCTCTGATTCCTTGAGCATCGAGTTCGCAGTGCGCTTCATATTCGAACTTCGTGAGATCAATAGGATTATACGTCCTCGATCTCCGATTTATGAGAAATTATACGTTTCTCTGACTTTAGATCATACGTCTTTAATCTTATTACCCAAAGTTATACCTTTGGGTTATTTCGAGCATGTATTATAATAAATTGGAAGGAAGAAATAAAGCCACAAATCTGATCCATATATTTTGATTAGTTTAGCCCATTAATCAGAGGTTCCCGAGGCGAGAGCCGGGGTAATTAACGGTGGGGGCTTGCGCCCGTCGGAAAATAAAAGTTCCCACAATCACCTAAATAATAAGTCCTTGAGCGCACAAACACGTGTAGGGATGTACCTGCACCTTCTTCCCCCGTGAGCGAGGACGCCGATGCCTCGCGCGTGGGCCGCGAAAAAGGGCCGCACAGGTTCTGGCACGCCCGGTGGGACATATCTTTCTCCTCTCATCTCTTGGGCTAAAATAATTAAATATATGGATCAAAAGAATATATATATAAATTTTACATGAAATATGGCTAATTGATTTGTGGAGTTTATATTTTTCAGGAAATGATGTCTGGAGCGAATTCTCCGTTTGCGATCGCTGTTCCCATCTCCCTCAACGAGGCGGGCCATATGGTGTTCTCGTTTAGGGACTTTCCCCAAATGATCGTTCTTCCTTCTACTCCACCACCACCTACACCGACAATGGTTGAAGAGGATGAAGAGGTCTCCTTCATAATTACTTAGAAGGGGATCGATAACAAAATCATGGCGCTCCCTCCAAAACCTCAGCGCCCCAGGAGACACCGTTCAGAGAAGAAAGTCTCCTCGACCCTTCCAACACAGGTGGCCCCAAAGGTCACCAAGAAACGAGCTCTTCAGGCTTACCAAGATGAACTGGTGGCTGAGCCAAATCTTCCTGTCTCCAACCCATTCACATCTCTAAGGATTGTGAAAAGGAACTCTCCGACCGCCCGTATCCGGAGCGTTTGGGAGGTTCCACAACCAAAACCTCGCCTAAACCAAAACTTCTCGACTGACTCGGGAAGACCCTCAGGCCTCAAACAGGCCAACCTAGGAAAGTCTCTATACGAGACTCATCGAGCTCTCAAGGCACGTAAACAACAGCGCCTAAACAAACCTCAAGCTTCTGCCTCTCAGAGACAGGTTCATTTCCCTCGGGAATCGGGGAACCGCCCATATGAACGGGCACCAAGGACCAAACAAACATGGATCCCAAAATCTCGTCTGACCCAAACAAGCCAGACACCATCCACCTATATACAGGTGGCTAAGCTCAAAACACGGGCTACGGTCAAAATCACCGCTCTCTCGAAAAATATCGAGAGTGAAAATGTGTTTAATAGGCTGGGGTCAAAGATAAAACCCCAAGCCTCAAGCACAACTGTATTTGACAGGCTAGGGCCAAAACTAAACCCTAAGCCATTAAAGTCAAGCAAAGGACTGGTTATCACTGTTCCTGATCAGGCCCGAAAAAAGAGGTGGGTCTCTCGTCTAGCACCCTACGCTCATGACGAAGAAGAACACTTCACAGTCTATACTGTGGGGGCGTATGACGAAAGCTCCTCTGATGATCAAGAAGAACGTCACGCCACATATATGGCTAATGATGAAGAAGTGGGCCCATCCAATGACCCACCGCCTGGTCGAGACGTCGAGAACGCTCATGCGGCCAGGACCAGAGCCAGGACCAAAAGAGGGCAAAAAGGGGGCCCTCCAACTGACGACGAATTAGCCCACAATGAGGCAGAAATGGAAGACACTGGTGGCTCCGCGAATGATTTCGTCGCCCAATTAAAACGACAACTGTCTATATGAGAACGAGAAATGGAGGAGTATAGACAGAGAAATGAGCAAGAAATGAGAGAGCTCAGAAAGCAAAATCAAGAGGCTTTAAGCCTGATCAAGTCCTTAAGTGACTTTCTGACCAAGAAGGGGATCACAAATGAAAGGGTGGAAGATGAAGGACCCTCTAAACATACGGGACCTCAACCATCGCAACATCCAAGCTTCAGAGACCCCGACGGTCACAAAGAAGACCTCCCATGTGGAGGAGAGAGCTCTCGAGTCAATATTGCTCAGGGCTCCAACACTCGTATATATACCAACGAGAATCAAGGAATGACTAAGAAGGAGATCCAAGAGATAATTAGTCAACAACTTCAAATAGCGGGCGCAGGATTCACCGTCTCACCCTTGAAACGAACGGGGAGACCGTATCCAGCCGATTACGACGCTATACCTTACCCAAAGGGGTATATAGTCCCGAAGTTTAAATCCTTCTCGGGAGAAGGTGTGAAAGACACAAACCCAGATCAACACTTGGCCCATTTCATGGCCTCGTGTGGGAATACAGGGAGCAATGATGCCTTGTTGCTGCGTCAATTCCCGCAAAGTCTAACGGGTCCCGCCTTTGAATGGTACTACTCATTAGAAAATGGGAGTATTAAAACGTGGGATGATATGACCGATGCCTTCAGGGCAAAGTTCGCGGTCATGATTGACAAAATCAGCATTGCGGACTTGGCCAATACCAGGCCCCAGAAGAATGAAAAAGTTCTGGAGTACATTAGTCGCTGGCGAAATCTCAGCATCAGGTGTGATCGTCCAATAACCCAAAGGGAGGCGGTCGAACTAATACTCAGGAACGTTGACAACTGGATGACACCGTTCTTAGGGATAGCCAAGATTACGACATACCAGGATTTGATAAACTGTGTGTCCAGGCTTGAAAGTGCACCTCCTAATTCATGGCCCAACTACTCGGGTTAGAGATTCCAAAGAGGAGGGAAAGCCGAGGCCAAGGTAGCCAGTACGGGCAAGTCCAGCGGCAAAAACGCGGCCGTTAATGTCAACACTGTAAACAATGGTGGCTCGTCAAATAAAAATGACGGCGGCAGCAGTGCAAAACCCGTATATGGAAGTGGGCAGCCTCTTAAAAGTCTGGAGGAATTGAAGGGCAAGCCTTATTCATTTAAAAGAGATAAGGTCGCAAGACCTTTTAAAGATGCCTTGAAGGATGGGCTCCAATTACCTAAATGTAAACGGCTCGCCGACATGGAGAAATCTAGTGACCCGAACTACTGTCCATATCACAGAGTACTTGGGCACCCCATAGAAGATTGTTGGGTGTTCAAGGACTGGATAGAAAGGAGGTATAAGAATGGCGAGATAACTCTGGCTGATAGTATCCTCCAAACGCCAGCCCCGCATGAGCAGGTGAATGCGGTCTCTCATATAGAGATCAATATTGAGGATTCTTCGGCGGAACCTTGGAGTATCCATCTGTCCCGTAAAGCAAAGAAGCTTCTCAAGTCCATCCGGAAAGAACCAGGTATTTTGTGGAAAAATGAAGTGACTCCCATTATCCCTGAACCACCAAGAAAACCGGTGGCTTTCTATAAGAAAGCGAACAAAAATGGCAGCCGCAAGCGGGACAAGAAGCCAGTAAAGCCAAATGAGTATCCGGAAAAGTCAGAACTCCAAAAGTACATTGATGCGCTCGAAGAATATGAACAAGGTCAACCGATACCGGCCATGCTTCGAGACTTCATTCCTAAGCGAATTCTCAATAAATTACTGGGTATAGTCGATAAAGACGAAACCACAGATGAAGGAGATGAATTCTGGGATGAAGAATGTTGTGTCATCACCCACGTAGAAACTCATGAGGTGAGTGAGTCAGAAGACTCTGATACTCTCCCTTGTCGGGAGGAGCTTTATCTCAACAAGCTTCTCGGGCAAGTTCATCACTTCATGGATGGTCACAAAAGGACAACAAGCCTAGACTCAAAGTCGACAATTCGAAAATTCAAACCCGAAGGCATAAAAGGGCTAGTGGAAGACATGCCATGTCGAATGAGAAAAGAATGCGAGAAGGGACCTGAAATGAATGGGTTCCTTAGAGTTGGATTTACCCGAGACGAGGGAAACTCATCTTCGGGGCGCTCGAAAGAGGACATGGTGATCATGGTTTCTCATGGGCATCAATCCAGAAATGAGGCATTTCGACCGGGTCAAGCCCGAAGGAAACCTCCCAATGTCTTTTTAGTAAACATAGAAGACAAAGAAATGCTGGAAAAGCATAGCATGGCAAGATTGCGGCCACGAAGAAAGGCTGACGATTGAAACCACAAGTGAGGAAAGAGGTGGCGAGTCTCAGGCCGTTTCTACTCAAACCAGGAATTTCTCCGTTGCAAACCCAAGGAGAGGGTCAACAAATCCTGAGTCAAGGAAAGATGGTAGGCCCGTCAACGGCCGAAAATGCTCTTTTAAAATAGAGAATGGGGAGGAAGGGCAATCAAATCCTCGCAAATACACCCGTTCCGCGCCTAACCAAAAAGAATGGTGCCATGCAATACATCATAATAGCGATTCTGAAGAAGACACACACTTTCCCGGGAGTCTATTTTATCCCGAAGAAGGTAACGAGGCCACTACCTCTGAAAAGGAAAAGACAGAATGTCAGGTCGTTCTGCGTTCGGGCACCTATATCCCTGAACGCCAACCTCCAAAAGAGTCTGACCGAAATGTCGCAAAGACCAAAAGCACGAGTAAAGAGCCAGAAAATGGCATACCCACACGTGAAAAGTCAAAACTCACGGTAGGAGATTATAATGTGCTGGCGCATCTCCGTAAGATCCCAGCCTTACTTAGTGTCTTTGATGCATTGATGATGTCGAAGGATATGCGCGATGTACTAATATACGCGCTCCAAAACCCCGAGCAATTTCAGGCCTATTTTGCCGAAAAACAATCACATGAGACGGCATACGTCAATAGCCGTTCAACGGGTATCCACTTTACTGATGAAGACCTGTTGACTGGCACCGCCGATCACAACCGACCGTTGTATGTAACTGGCGACTGTGAGGGGCAAAGATTGAATCGCATTTTGGTCGATTCGGGGTCATCGATAAACATTATGCCCTTGAGGATCCTGAAAACCCTAATGCTGGAAACCAAACCATTGTCGAATGAGAAGGTGACCATTCATGGGTTCAATCAACATTCACAAAAAGCCATGGGTGCGGTGACCCTAACACTCCAATTCGGGGGCCTGATAACCTCGACCAAATTTTATGTCATTGACGCCGATACGTCATACAAGGCTTTACTCGGTCGCCCTTGGCTGCATGAGAACCGGGTGGTACCATCAACTCTTCACCAATGCATGAAATACATGAAAGACGGAAGGCAAAAAAGGATAAATGGGGACATCAAGCCGTTCGGGGTCCATGAAATTGGCCTTAGGGACGCCCGTTATTTCTTAACGCAGGAGGAGAAGGATCAGCATAAAGCGCTGATGGAGTCTCTAAGCTCCGTCTTACAAGAAAATGGCTTGGAAATGCAAACAAGCCAAACCAAACCCACACCCGATCCGATGTCATCTCATGATAAAAAGGCACCAACTGTGAGCAATAAACCCGTTTACGGGTTATCCTCTGATAAAGAGGAAGACAAGAAGGAACGAGTGTATGGTGTCACTCCCTCATTTGGCGCCTCTTCTGATGAAGAAGATGAGAAGATCTCGACGCGTCGGGTTATCCCACTATACGGGGCCTCAACAGACGATGAGTCAGAAGAGGAAGCTCCTATAGATGAAGAGGTATATGAATCGGAGAGTGGATCAGAAGAAGAAATTCTGTTTCACATCAAACCGACATACGACTTCGAAACTGACGAGAGCCATGAATCGTCTTTAAGGGTTGAAAAGGTATCCGAAAAACATTACAAGGACCTTTCTCCCAAAGAAGTGAACCAAATCCAGAAGTTGCGGACGTTTGTCATTCCTTCAAAGGTCGAACGCTTGCCAGGGAAGACGGTCACTCATAGACCAATTAGATTCTACAAAATCGATGCAATCAATTCTGGTGATAATGCCCTGATCCACGAGTGGAGTGGCTTATTGTCAGAAGACTCCGACGACGGGGAAGTCAATATCGAGGCGTCCCGGTATTTCGGGAAGAATCAGGGTCAACTGATGGAAAAAGCCCGGTGTCCTCAAACCATATCGAAATCCAAAATGTATTATTTTGAGAAATTATGGAATGGCTCGACTAATACGGTCAGGGGCCTCGATGACAAGATCAAATACACTCGCGGTTTGGGATACGACTCTGAGTCAAAAGAAGACGGGGATCCCGACGAACGGTGTCGAAGTTTCTTCAAGAACCGAAGAGTTACCTGTCATATGGTATCTGAGGAGCCGGAAGAAGAAGACTTCATCCTGGTGGCTAAAAATGCACCAAAAGAGTTGGAGGACGGCGCGCCAAACACCATTGACGAGTTGGTGGAAGTTAACCTCGGGACAGATGAAGACCCCAGGCCAACCTTCATAAGCGCATCCCTTCCTCAAGAAAAACGGGAACCCCTGAGGGCCTTGCTCCAAGAATATGTTGATTGTTTCGCATGGAGCTATGAAGAAATGCCAGGATTGGATCCCAAAGTTGCGGTCCACAAACTCAAAATTGACCCGAGTATAAAGCCGGTCAAACAGGCACCACGACGAATGAGAATAGAACTCGAAGAAAAGGTCGTGGCTGAAACCAAGAAACTTATTGATGCAGGCTTCGTACGGGAAGAAGAAACCCCCGATTGGGTGGCTAGCATCGTTCCCGTAAAGAAGAAGAACGGGCAAATACGCATATGTGTCGATTTCCGGGACCTGAATAAAGCTTGTCCCAAAGATGATTTTCCTTTACCCGTGACTGAAATCATCATCGACCATACCTCGTCCTATGAAGTATTCTCCTTTATGGATGGATATGCGGGGTATAACCAAATCAAAATGAATGAAGAAGACCAAAAACACACGGCCTTCCGCACTCCGATGGGCATTTATTGTTACAAGGTTATGTCTTTTGGCCTCAAAAATGTCGGGGCTACGTACCAGCGAGCCATGACGAAAATATTTGATGATCTAATTCATAAGATTGTCGAATGCTACGTAGATGATTTGGTCGTAAAGGCGACGTCCTATAACGAACATCTCAGGAACCTCAAAGTCGTGTTCGACCGCTTGAGGCAACACGCGCTGAAGTTAAACCCGTTAAAATGCGCCTTTATGGTCTCGTCGGGGAAATTTCTTGGATTTGTCATTCGACACCGAGGGATCGAAATAGACCCGAGTAAAATCAAGGCAATACAAGAATTGCCACGACCCAGGAACCTTAAAGAGCTTCGCTCGCTTCAAGGCCGCTTGGTATACATCAGGCGATTCATAGCCAATCTATCGGGTAGGATACAACCTTTCACCCGATTGACCAAGAAGGATGTCCCATTTAAATGGGACGAAGCCTGTCAACGAGCCCTGAACGACATCAAGGGCTATCTCCTCAAACCGCCAGTACTAGCCGCTCCAATACCAGGAAAAGATCTAATACTGTACACAACGGCCTTGGATGGATCTCTCGGGGTCTTATTAGCGCAAGAAAACGAACAAGGGAAAGAAAACGCCCTCTATTATTTGAGCCGCATGCTGGTAGGGGCGGAATACGCCTATACACCGATTGAAAAGCATTGCCTGGCATTGGTGTTCGCTGTGAAGAAGTTGCGACACTACATGATAGCCCACAAGGTCATCCTCATCTCAAAGATTGACCCCTTAAAATATCTTATGACGAGACCCATGCTTACAGGCAGGTTGGCAAGATGGGCCATAATCCTGACCGAGTTTGATATAAGTTTCGCGCCGCAAAAGGCCATAAAGGGACAAGCGATGGCTGATTTCCTAGCAGCCCATCCAATACCCGATGACTCTCCTTTGGCATGCGAATTTCCAGATGAAGAAGTCTTTCATACCAAAGATGAAACCCCAAGTTGGGAAATGTACTTTGATGGGGCATCATCAATACGGCCCACCGCGGGCCCAAACATCCCGCAAATACGGGCCGGGATAGGCTTAGTCTTCGTGACACCAGAAGGAGGAATCATGCGTCATGCCTTGGCATTGACCGAGCCTTCTACAAATAATGAGGCTGAATACGAAGCGCTCATAGCCGGGTTAGAGCTTGCGCTAAATATGGGGATTAGAAAACTCCATGTGTTTGGTGACTCCCAATTGATAATAAATCAAATCACCGGAGCATACAAGGTACTAAAACCAGAGTTGATAAAGTATCACGCTAGGGTTTTGGAATTAATAGATGAAATTCCCGAAATCCTATTCAAGAAAATCTCGAGAGCCACAAACGGCAAAACTGATACACTCGCTCGGGTGGCTAAAGAGTTAGGCGAGCCCGACGATGAAGATGTGCAAATTGTTGTCAAAAACCGACGACCCCTGTCTTCATGCTTCACGAGGATCAAAGATAAAATCCAGGTGGCTATGGCCGAAGAAATGGAGAGTGACCTGGAAGATATCATGGTGACTCAGCCAAATGACGATTGGCGCCAACCTTTCGTTGAATACTTCAAATATGGGGTTCTCCCGAATGAGAAATCAGCGCGAGAGCAACTCAAGAAGAGAGCGCTTCGCTACGCCTACGTTAATGACACCTTATATAGGCGATCATACGATCAAATGTGGCTTCGCTGTGCATCGAACCCAGAAGTCCACCAAATCATGAAGGAAGTTCATTCGGGTCTATGTGGAGCACATCAGCCGAGACCCAAAATGCGACTTAAGATAAAGTGCATGGGCTATTATTGGCCCACCATGGCACGCGATTGCATCGAGCATGCCAAGAAGTGTCACATGTGCCAAATACATGGCACATTCATACATCAACACCCAAATCCGCTTCACCCGACTGTATCATCCTGGCCGTTTGATGCATGGGGTACCGATGTAGTCGGGCCCATTGACCCGCCTTCCTCTAAGGGTCATAAGTTCATCTTGGCTGCGACCGATTACTTCACCAAATGGGCTGAGGCAGTCCCGCTTAGGGAAGTGAAGGCAATTGATGTCGTAAATTTCTTCAAAACCCATGTCTTATACCGATTTGGGACCCCGAGGAGAATCATCTCTAATAACGGAGCCGTGTTCAAAAGTGCCGAAATCTACGCACTCACGGAAAAGTTCAAGATTGATTGGAAATATTCTTCCATATACAATCCCAGAGCAAATGGTTTAGCAGAGGCCTTCAATAAGACCTTGATAAAAATCATGAAAAGGACGTTGAAAGGAAATCGGCGCGACTGGCATGAAAGGCTACAAGAAGCGCTTTGGGCATATCGAACCACATGTCGAACCCCCACTCAAGCGACACCATATTCCCTGGTGTTTGGTGTCGAAGCTGTCCTGCTGCTTGAGGTGGAACTCCCGTCCTTAAGGGTGGCGCTCCAGAACGAAATGTCGTTAGATGAGCAGAAGCGCCTCAGGCTCGACGAACTCGACGCTATGGATGAAAGGCGAATCATAGCCCAACAAAACTTGGAAATATACCAAGCGAAGATGGCACGGGCCTACGACAAAATGGCCCGCCCAAGAACTTTTCGCCAAGGAGAATTGGTGCTTGTTCTCCGAAGGCCCATAATTGACCGGCATGTCGGCCCAAAGTTTTCACCTAATTGGGAAGGCCCATATGTGGTTGAGAAGGTATTTGACGGAGGAGCATACCAACTCATAGATCATAAAGGCGAAAGACCATTACCTCCTATAAACGGGCGATATCTTAAGAAATACCATGCATAATACACCAAGAAGAAAGGTGGCTAAACCCATACACTAAGAAGAAAGGTGGCTAAACCCATACACCAAGAAGAAAGGTGGCTAAACCCAAACACCAAGAAAAAAAGGTGGCTAAACCCAAACACCAAGAAGAAAGGTGGCTAAACTCATACGCCCAAAAGAAAGGTGGTTTAAGTCCCGGGGTAAAAGGTACTTATCCATGTCCCGCCGGGTGCAAATCGGCCTTATCGCCTTGAGCCGTCAATCAAGGGTCGTGGATGGTGTCCACTGAAGAAATACCACAACCAAAGATGTCCCATTGGGCGTAAATCGGCCTTGTCGCCTTGAGCCGTTAATCAAGGGACATGGATGGTGTCCACTGAAGAAATACCATAAATCAAAATGCCCCCTCCAGGCATAAATCGGCCTTGTCGCCTTGAGCCATCAATCAAGGGTCGTGGATGGTTTCCACTGAAGAAATACCACAAACAAAGTTGTCCCATCGGGCATAAATCGGCCTTGTCGCCTTGAGCCGTTAATCAAGGGACGTGGATGGTGTCCACTGAAGAAATACCATAAACCAAAATGTCCCCTCCGGGCATAAATCGACCTTGTTGCCTTGAGCCGTTAATCAAGGAACACATGTGGTGGCTAATACAAAAGCCACCAAAACCTCTGGCAGGCCAGAAAGAAAGGTTTTGTCCACATCACCGGATGAAGTCGGCGCCCGAACTTTGGAGCCACTAAAAGCGGGGAAATGGTTTTGGTATTTGTGCCTCCAATACAATTACCACTGTGTTTGTCCATTTGATACAGAATAAATATGAAAATGGGCAGCGTTACGATTTGTCGCTTCAAACAAATCATTGCTGAATAAAACATTGCTTTATTAAGTAATAGTAAGGCAGAGTATTGAAGGCATAAATAAAAAGCCCTATAATGAATGAAACCTTCTTATCCTTATAATAAGCTTGGATAATTTATCAGGGCGAAATCCCACTCCAAATATATAAATAAATATGAGTGGAGAATGAGTGAAATGTGAGGATTCCATACTTAATAATGAGTGGAGAGAATAGAAAGGATCCACATTCAAAATGGTTTTGCCAATTTGTACCGTAAACAATTGACACTGGTATGTTCATCTGACCAGTCATAAAGAGATGAACAGGCTTTTATTTTGTGCCTAACAAAATAACAAAATACCAAAATAACCGATAATAATATAAATCTTCCCAAAACATATACTCAATCCATACATCATACAAAATACGATAACAAACCTAAGCTCCTCAAAATAAATAATTAAAACCATGTCCAAAACAAACAAAATTCCAAAAATACAAACAAACCCCCACCCTAAAGGCTAGAATAGCGACTACGTAGCTGGGCCAAGAACCCGTCAATCCGGGTAAACAAAGAACAGGCGGCGGTAAAGTGACGCTCCTCGTCAGCCACTAGGTCGTCTACGCTAGCTCGGGCGGCCTCATAATCATATGAGTAGTCACGAAGAGTGGAGAAGGCGGTGTCCACCAAACCCTCCATGCCCTTGATCTCACTCTTGAGTGACTGGGTCTGATTGGCTAGGTGGCTAGAAGCCCTATAATCAGCCCCAGAAGCTAGCATACCTGCACTGAATGCCAGGTGACATGTCAGCTGATCCTGGAGACCCCTGAGGCGGTGACGAAGTGAGAATAGCTCCGACTCGGCACGAGACACTGATGTCGCGAGAGTCGAGAGAGTCTTTCGTCTCTCCCCGAAAGCCCAGGCCAAACGCTCGCGGGTTATACAAGACAAATGCTCTTGACAGGGGACGATCAAGTCGGAAATCACCCCCTGGAAATCAGGAGAGTTCCCGGAAACAGGGACCAAATCCAAAACACGAAGGTCCAATGAACGGTGGGCTCGAGTAGAGTTGCTAAGGAAACATAGCTTCTCCAACAGATGCCGCATCTCCGGTACAGAAGGACCTACAAACCAAACCAATGTCATCACATGTGATATAAATGTGGAATATAAAACAAGGGGGTATAAGAACGTGTACCATCGGGAGAAATGTCACCTAAGAGTCTCTCCTCCTCAGGATCCACCTCGAAATTTTCTTCGGGAACGACGTTGAATCCTGCATCGAGCTCGACCTCTGGCTCTGCCTCGATCTCTTCGTCAGGCTCCTCTTCAATATTGTCGTCGTACTTGACATTGGACCTATCGCCGAACTCTGTGCCGGTCGCCTCGGCAATGACAAAATCTTCAGGGTCTGAATTAAAAACAAGAATAAGATCCCCGAAGGGAGAAATGAAAAGAGTAAGGTATTGCGAGATGGTGAAATGACAATGAAATCATACCTGAGTCACTAATCATGATAGGCTCCTGAAGGACAGCCAAATCTTCCGCTTCCTTTAACGGAGAAACTCTCGCAGGTGAAGCAAATTCTCCGCCGAGAGCTGGTACTAATGGACTCTCAGCGTCCCCTTCTGTTTCAAAGAAGAATGAAATAAGCAAGGGAAATTATGTGAAGGATATTTAGTAGAATATTCTGAAAGAAAAATCATACCTACGACCACCTCGTCCCCCAAGACGGTGGGTAAGTTTTCCTTGGCCTCCGTTGTAGAAGGGTCGGCGTTCTCAAAGCTTGGAAACAAATCAAGGAGAATATAAGGGAGGAATGATCATTTCCCTGAATGTAAAGGACCTTGCAAATATCAGTACCTAGCAAACCCGCTCGAAAAATGAAGAGCTCCTCCAAGACGGAGTCAAGTGCCTCTCTGTCAGTCGACCCTCCTGCAATTTCTCCGACGTCAGTATATCATAAAGAAGTCACATAAGAAACTTCAAGGATATAAATACAGTAAATAAAAGAGGTCATAAATAATATCACCTGTCTGAGAAGCGATAGGAGAATCTAATGGCACCTTGCTGTCGAAGCCCTGAAAATCAAGTAAGGCGCGCGAAGAGGAAGAGGAAGGAGATCTCCGCCGCTTCTTTTCATTTTTCTTTTTGTCCGGCAGTGGACAAGTCACACGTGCCATATCGGCAGGGAGTATCGCCTGATATGCAGAGATAGTGTGAGTATACCACCTATGATACATGGTGGTAAAAATCACCTCTGAGCGTGAAGCCCGAGGCATGGTAAACTGGGAACCCGTACCCACACGAAGTATGGAAGACCAACATCTACTCAAACCCTCCAGGTCTGCAGAAAGCGACTCGGGATGGGAAAGCAACTCGGGAATGCCCTGGTCATATCCAAACTGATGAGCACAACGGTGTGGAGAGTATGGCTCCAGGATAATGTGCTCACCGATGCGTAGGGGTAAAAAGCCACACCGAATGCTAATAAGGTGCTCAGTGGCTGCCGAATCCTCTAAAATCCCCTGAACCAACCTGGACCGTGGAATGTCCACAACAAGTCTATCTGAACCTCTAGGCATCCTACGCGAAAAAGCGCGTACCTCAGATCTCTGGAGTGCCCCTCGCAAACGGAAGAAACGATAGCGAGCATCTTTGGGAGAAAGGGATGATGCCGAAGCACAAGCTATGTCGGACAAATAGGGTAATATAACCCGTATCTCCTGAGAAATGACAGGGGTATAAAGACCCATCCAGTGTGCATGAAGCCAACCACTGATGAAATGAAAGGGGATGACCTCCCCACTGAAAGAAGGATCGCGAGAGGAAACTAACCCGCGAAGAGATCGATAAATGTTGGCCAACGCCGGGATAGCCAGGGAAACCCTATGTCCCCGAGCCAAGATGTTAGCCACAACAAATGAAGAAGGCCTAATCCTGCCAACTGGAGAACTGGGCAAGACGAAATAGCACAGCCACCATGATAGAAAGGCAGTCAATAATGTTTCCTCGTCCACAATCCTAGTAGTAATGGACCCCAAGCCTGGTTTGGACCCCCTGTGCACGATACCAGTCGATAATCCTACTCCCAAAGGATCGCAAGGGTCGGCAAAAGAGGTACGAGGATGTGTCGGGGCATCAGCAAAGTAAGAAACCCACTGGCCCAAGGATACACACTCTCGGTCCCCTAAAATCTCATGATAAATCTTATATACCTGACGAAGAGACGCCGGGTACATCGGAGTCCCGTCTGGCCTCAGGCTGAGGAGATCCACTCCACTGAGGCAATGCTCATCATACGGGAGGCCATAGATCGGCAACCCTGATAACTGGGAAAGGTCCCATAAACTCAAAGTCACCTCACGATCCTCTGTGAATAAGGTGTTCGTGACATAGCTCCAACGCTCAGCAAATGCCCGAAACAGGGATATGTCCTGGATATATCCAAAAAGCGAGAGGTACACCGCCTCATAAATCCCCGCTTGCTTGAGCATGCTTTCCTCTGTAAGCAAGGTGAACTGAACCCACTCTACTTGTCGGGGGCGCCTTTCCAAAACCCCGCGGAGCACGCGCTTGTCGTCCCAAGGGCACGCCCGATATGATGTCATCTCTGTGCCCAGAAGATGCAAAGGAGGCGGGCTGGTCGTCCCGACACTTGGGCTCAACACCCTCACTGTACACGGAATATACTCCCTCATGACAAGGTTGTTCCCTATCATGTTGTATGTGCTAGTGTGATCAGGGCCCTGGGGTGTCCAATCTGCTGGGTCTTTCATGAGAGGTGGAAAATGACCCGGCGAATATAAAGGCATAGGACCCTGGAAGGAAGCCATAATATCCTGCAAAAAAAAAACACACACACACAAAATAAAGGATGATAAGCCCATGAAGCAATATGAATCTTTGCAAAAGGAAAAGAGAAAAATCCGGCAGCATCTCCCCTGTACCGGGGGCAATCCTGATTTTTCAAGGGAGCAACGAGGCATGTGCCCAGTGCTTTAATAAGAGAAAGGACATGTGCCCAATCTCATTTTTTTCAAAAAGCAAAATAACAAGCCAATAAAACGAGAGACAGGGAGGCACATGTGCACCAATCCCTAACTTGAAGAACAGGGACACACCCTTGTTTCCTCAAGGCTCTTAAAAAAAGAAGAAAGGAAAAACATTGGCACCAGAACAGGCCTCTCGGCCAGCAAAGCCTCATGACCAGTTCTGGTGGGTGGCTCTTTGTTTGCTGTCTAAAAGTTGCCGAAAAATACACAAATTAAATTGCATGAAATTAATGATATAATTTCATGTGATTTTTATACCAAAGATTTGAAATTATGAAATTATGTTCAATTTCATAAAGTTATTTCTTGAAATTAAAGAAACAATTTCATGAAATAGCCATGTCAAATATTAAATCATGAAATTATGTCCAATCTCATGATTTATTAAATCCCAAAATTATTTCTTGAAATTAAAAAAATAATTTCATGAAATAATCATACCAAACCCCCTTCAAAAAATATATACACATGTGTGCAAAAAAAATCTATGCACAAAATCCTAATTATATGAAATCAAGAAACAATTTCATATAATTAAACATGCCAAATCCAAAAATCATAAATTTCATTCATGAAAAATGCCCCAAATATTATCCCTTGGAATTAAAAAATGATTCTTTGAGATAATCATGCCAAAATATTAATTGTATAAGATTAATATGCCTAATCATATACAATTAATGATTTAAGTGAAATTAATGCCTAATTTCACACCCAAAAATACCAAAAATATTACCTAAAACAACAGAATCATGGAATATATTTTCTGTGATTTTTCAATAATTTTTCGTGAATTTTTGCATAAAAAATAAAATAAAATGGAAAAAGAAATAAAGAAAATACCAAAATCAGAACCGGAGATAGTTCTGGGTGCAATTTGGGGGATGTGCAACACTCTGGGTACAATCTAGGGAGCTCAAACACGACCTCTACCCTTGGGACCCGCCTATCATACACACAAAGTGTTAAGGGTGATTTGATTGGACCCAGTACACATGCACCATACCACTGACAATACATTTTGGTGTATAAGGACCGAGCCCACAGCCTAACCCCCAATTTTTCGCTGGGGTTGTGTCTCATTAAACCTGACGACTGGGCCCCTCTCCTTCAGTCTCACTACCAAGGGGGCCCAGCGCCAAAAGTTATTTTGGCCAGCGAAAAGAAAAGGGAAAGGAGAGGAAATGAGCGCGGTGCAAACGCTCCCTCCCTCTGACAGGCTTGAAGCCAAAGCACGGTTCACGTGCACACGAGCTCAACCAAGGCTTCAAAAATGGAGTTTGGGTGTACAGCTCAAGTTGGTTCAAACCATTTTAGGGACTTAATCTACACCCTAAGGGGAGTTCAATGCCACAAACAGCATTGAAAATAGTAAAGTAAACAGGGAGAAAATCGAAGGAGAAAGTACCTCGACCTTGAAGGTGACTAGGCAATTGGGAGCTCGAGAAGCCAAGCCAACACCTGGGGAAGCCTCAAGACACCTCCACGACGCTGAGTGAAGTGTCAATTTGGGGTGAAAAACGCCCAATCGATAGGTGCACCACTTGGCACCTGGGTCTGATCTGAATGTGGTCAATTGACACAACTCAGTACTCAAGCAACCAAATTGACACGTTGGACATTCTCAGTGACACTTGGGTGACATGTCAAGTGCCAATAAGGCTAAAGAATATTCGGGGTATGCTCACACCCCAAAAGGCATGACACACTTGCCCAAAGAAGAAGACAAAGCCAACGGCTTCCTTCTCTCTCCCCAGGCCTGCGTCAGGGACACGTGTAGGCACCTCAATGGAGAGCTCTGATCGCCAGTTAGCTAGAAGAATCTTCCAAGGACAAGCCACAGGCCAGCACAAGCCTGGCTGGCTCAAATCTGGCCATTTGATCAAACCAAGGGCTGGGATAATGCCAGCTCAGCCCTGAGGTTCAAACCATGCCCTCTGGGCTATAAATAGACCCCAGTGAAGAAGAAGTAGGAGGAGAGAGCAATATAGCTGAAACTCTGCCGAAATCAAAACTCCACCCAATTTCCACAAAAGAAAACCCAACTGAGAAGAAACCAAGTCTGGAATAGCTAGGTAAGGCTAAAATATTTCTAAAACATGTAACTGATCTAAAGGAATACATTCCGGCATGCAATTTGAAAAGAATGTAATAAAATCAAAAGAAAACCAAATTGAAAATAAAGCCAGAAATGACTCAATGTGCATAAAGGACAATACTCATCTAAATTGATGAAATTGATCACCCAAACATGTTCAAACATACTAAACGATACTGTTTGGAAGGTTAATTGGAAGAAAATTACAAAGAAAAGCCATGAAATATCATTTTGTACCAAGTCCCCGAAATCAGTTTGGTACCAAATGACCAAAGTTATAAAATTGATGAATTAAACCCAAATTAAACTTCAAAATCTTGCTAAACATGTTCTGACGATGCCATACGACAAAGGAATCGAATTAATTTGTCAAAAATCAGTTCAAATTCCTCAAAATTTCATCTCAGCCAATATACCAACCGAAACCAAGTGGCTACTCCCATCTCCGGCGATGACAACCATGCCCCCCGATCGAAGATCTGACGCCGGCAGGGCTTTGATCAGTGTCGGAGATGTTGAGCACGAATATTGATGCATCTCAAAATGCGAATCTTGATGAAATTCAAACAGCTCAATGGAGGCTTGATGTGCGTTAGAGATCCAACAGCTCGGTTTAAAAGATGATTTAAAAACTGAACTAAAGTTCATATCTGTATGCATGGGCCCAAATCTAATGGCCATATAAATTTATTTTGAAAATAAACTTTAAACATCAAGTAAAAATGATTTCTCAAGCCCAAAAATTACGAAAAATATATCAAAAAATCATGATTTCATTTATGAATATTTTTAAGGTCATAAAATGCCAATTTTGATTTTTTTTTTCTTTTTATTATAAATAAAAGAAAATTCAAGACATATGATATATGTATAAAATAAATTCAAAATATCAAATAGAATATTTAAAATAAATGAAAATTAAGTCATATGAAAATACTCAAAATAATTGAAATCTATTTTTGATAAAACAAATCAAAATTTGCAAAATAATCAAATTATGTTATATTTTGATAAAACAAATCAAAATATTCAAAGATAATCGAAATATGTTATATTTTGATAAAATAAATAAAAATATGTTATATTCAAATATGTTATATTTTGAATATGTTATATTCAAATATGTTATAAATAAAAATAGGTTATATTTTGAATATGTTATATTAAAAAATGATCAAATTATGTTATATTTTGATAAAACAAATCAAAATATTCAAAAATGATTGAATTATGTTATATTTTGATAAAACAAATCAAAATATTCAAAAATGATTAAAATATGTTATATGTTGATAAAATAAATCAAAATTTGCAAAATAATCAAATTATGTTATATTTTGATAAAACAAATCAAAATATTCAAAGATAATCAAAATATGTTATATTTTGATAAAATAAATAAAAATATTCAAAATAATCAAATTATGTTATATTTTGATAAAACAAATCAAAATATTCAAAAATGATTGAATTATGTTATATTTTGATAAAACAAATCGAAATATTCAAAAATGATTGAATTATGTTATATTTTGATAAAACAAATCAAAATATTCAAAAATGATTAAAATATGTTATATGTTGACAAAACAAATCAAAAATATTTAAATATGTCAATAGGATTATACGTCCTCGATCTCTGATTTATGAGAAATTATACGTTTCTCTGACTTTAGATCATACGTCTTTAGTCTTATTACCCAAAGTTATACCTTTGGGTTATTTAAAGCATGTATTATAATAAATTGGAAGGAAGAAATAAAGCCACAAATCTGATCCATATATTTTGATTAGTTTAGCCCATTAATCAGAGGTTCCCGAGGCGAGAGCCGGGGTAATTAACGGCGGGGGTTTGCGCCCGTCGGAAAATAAAAGTTCCCACAATCACCTAAATAATATGTCCTTGAGCGCACAAACACGCGCAGGAATGTACCTGCACCTTCTTCCCCCGTGAGCGAGGACGCCGATACCTCGCGCGTGGGCCGCGAAAAAGGGCCGCACAAATGCATACATATACTATTAGATATATATATTTATTATTTATAACTGTTTTTTGGGCTAAAGTAAACAGTTATGATCTATATTTCACCTAAAATTACATTTTAATTCTTTTAAAATGTATTTGAACATGTTTATACATATTTTTAATCAATTTGATTCATTTCTGATTCAAACATCATGAAAATGCACACAGAACATGTTAGATATGTATATTTATTTTTTTTGCAATTGGTTTTTTAGGCTAAATTAAACAGTTGTGACTAATATTTCACCTCAAATTACATTAAAATTCTTTTAAAACACATTTGAATATATTTATACATATTTTTAATCAATCTAGCCTTATTGTTTATTCAAACATCATCAAAATGCATACATATACTATTTGTTATGTATATTTATTGTTTATAACTATTTTTGGGCTAAACTAAATATTTATAAGTTATATTTCACTTCAAATTGTACTTATTTGCTTTTAGAAGTAATTTGAATATTTTTTCTACATATTTTTAATCAGTTTGGCCTCATTTCTGAGTTAAATATCATAAGAATGCATGCATAAACTATTAGGTATATCTATTTATTATTTACAAGCTAAACTAAATGGTTATGACCTACATTTCAGCTTGAATTGTGTTTTTAAATGGTTTTAAAAAGCATTTGAATATGTTTATACACGTTTTTAATTAATTTGGCCTCATTTTTTATTCAAATATCATCAAAATGCGCACATAACCTGTTAGATATGTTTATTTATCGTCCATATGTGTTTTTGAAAGAAAGAAATATACAATTATGACCAATATTTTACCTCATATTACATTAAATGTATTTAAAATATTTTTTAGCTTGTTTATTCACTTTTTTTTTATCAATTTGGCCTCAGTTCTGAGTGAAACATCATCAAAATTCTAACATAATCTTTATGTTTATTTATTATTTATACATTTTTGGAGCTAAGTTGATCAGTTGTGACCTATATTTCACCTCAAAATACATTTAAAATGATTTTGAACATATATATAGGTTTTTAAAAATTTAGCCTTTATTTTTATTGAAATTTTATTAAAATTCACACATAAACAATGAAATATGTTTATTTATTGTTTATATGTATTATGAAAGCTTAGTTAATTAGTTATGATCTATATTTAATCTCAAATTGCGTTAAAATATATTTAAAACATTTTTGAACATGTTTATACACATTTTTAATTAATTTAGCTTTTTTCTGATTATATATTGTCAAAATTCACACTTAAGCTGTGAAATATATTTATTTATTATTTATATGTATTTTGGAAACTAAGTTAATTAGTTATGGTCTATATTTCACCTCGAATTACTTTAAAACACATTTAATTTAAAATGTGTGAAAAAGTTTTGTAAGTTACTAATACAACTAATAAATTTAATTTTTCCATTTCAAAAACAAGTGTTCTAAGATATTGGTGCAATGTTGCATTCAATTACTTCCACAACTTAAAGGAGTACTTTCAAACAAAAAATATATATATACGTTCGAGTTTGGATTAGTGTTGTAAAAGTCGGCCACTAAAATCAATTAGTCGCAGTCGGTCAGTAAACCGTCATATAGTATATTCGGAGTACATTTTGCGATTAAAAACGATTAATCGGCCGTCAAAACCGATTAGTCGACCGCAAAATCAATTAATCGGCCTATTATTTTTTCATACTGTACTTATTCAAGTTACATCTTTTTATCCGAACTACGATTTTTATAATCTAAGACTTCTCATAAATTAGACTTTACAAACTTTAATTTGATATGTATTTTTACTCAATTGGACATTGATAAAAATTCTAATATTTTTTTGAATTTGAATGATTAATTTGCACAATACTTTTTTTTTTTATAAAATCAGACATAAGAAGACATTTTTATTATTTTTTTCTAATTGACAAATAGACTTTGAAAGTCTTAAATTTTATAGATATTTAACATTAGTGAAAATTTTTAAGGCATGATTATATTTATAACTTGTAAATATAATATTTCTTTTAATTAGATGTTTAGAGAGTTATTTTATTTTATTTTTCTTGAAAGTAATTGATTTTTATTTGCAATGTATATGCTTCACAAGTATAGATTTTTCAAGAACAATCATTTTAATTTTTTTTGTTGTTTTTACTTGATTCTGAATTTTAAAACTTTGAACTAATTTAAAAAATAAAAAAATAATTAATAGGTCCATGTATTATTTTTTTTTTCAAGATGACGAAAATACCATGACTTGAAATATTTAAATTTTTTGTTTGTCATTTTTAAGATAAAATCAGTAAATAAATTCTTATCAAGTATATAATTAATTTATTTTATCTGAATTATTAATATTTACGTATATTAAATTATGAACATTAAATTGTCCGTAAAAATTCAATTATTCGACCGCATAACGATTAATCATTTGATACCCCTCCGTCAGTCCGTTAGGTGCATTCCGTTTTTTACAAAACTGGTTCGGATGGTACTAAACAGAAACAAAGTTGAACAAATTTCTAACCAACAAATCTATTTGCGTCGATGGTTTGACCACTGAAGTCAGGGAAGGATTCGAGATGAAAACTAATCAGGCGTTGCAATTTGGATATATGTTTACCATGTTTAGTTCCAAAGTTTTGAAATCCTCTCATCAACAGTTGACTTGGTGACAATACATTCAGTAAACGGAGGAACATCGAAAACATTCCAACCAAAATCTTCCCTTATTTGTTAGAAAAATGGAAAGGAAAAATCCTAGCAGAGGCATGCATAAAATTAATCTAATCATAATCATTGGCAATGGCATGTTCATCTTCCATTATTAACTAAACACACCCAATTCTGAAGTCACAAACATTCATGAGTTACTCTCGCTATATAGACACGACGAAGACATTATTGACATTAAATATTTATTCCTTATAATATTGATTACATCTTGCTTCGTCCGGGGCCTGATAGATTGCCCATTGCTTTCACCTTCTCTCTTAGCAAGAACTTCTGAGTCTTGCCGGTAGAAGTTTTCGGCAGCTCCTTTTCGAAAACAACAGTACGCGGCGCCATATAATGGGGTAATTTTTCCCTACAAAACCTGATAATTTCTTCACCAGTTACGTCATGACCCTCCTTCAATTTCACAAATGCACAAGGGGTTTCACCCCAATAATTATCGGGTCGACCGACCACTGCCGCCTCTAGTACTGCTGGATGACTGTATACAACCCCTTCTACCTGTGAGATGCACAAGAAATGTTAACATCAATTCCTAAAGTAAAAATCAGCTGCTTAAAATCGATTTTAGTTCCGCTCAAAAATGACATTCAGGGCTACTACAATATGTCAAAATCCATAAGATAAAGGTACCATTCTACATCTTGTTTTGTTTAATATGTTATTTAGTTTCTAACAAAAGGATAGAAATTTCAGTTTCTAAAAGAAGATAGTGAGGTGAATCAAAACTTCCAAATCCCAACAGCCTAATATCAGAATTGAAAAGAAATGGTCAAAACCATATCTTAATTAAGGATAGAGTGCTATTCAAAATTACCTCTATGGTGCTGATGTTCTCTCCACCAGAGATGATGATATCTTTTGATCGATCTTTGAGCTGCACATAGCCATTTGAGTGCCTTACTCCTATGTCACCTGTCCTGAACCAACCACCGGCCAGAGCCTCAGCTGTTGCATTAGCATCCTTATAGTACCCTGCCATAACTGTATTACCCTTAAACATCACCTCTCCTATAGTTTTCCCATCAAACGGTACGCTTTTCATGGTAACAGGGTCTTTTACATCGACCTCCAGCCCCAGGTGTTGCAGCCCTTGGCGTGCCTTGAGTTTGGCACGTTCCTCGAGGCAAAGTTCATCCCACTCGGGCATCCATGTGCAGATGGTCCCAGGCCCATATGTTTCGGTCAGACCATACGAATGTATTAGGCTGAACCCTAATTCTTCCACTCTAGAAAGGATATGCGGCACAGGTGGGGCCGCTCCAGTCATGATCATGACTTTTCCCGGCAAAGGTTTCCTTTCATGAACAGGGGCATTTACGATCATGTTAAGTACTGTCGGGGCCCCACCCATGTTGGTCACCTTATAAAGGGCGATATTGTCAAAAATTCCTTTGGTTGTCACTTTCCTAAGACAAATATTTTTCCCGCCTTTAGCTGCAATCCCCCAGGCCAAGCACCAACCATTGCAATGAAACATTGGTACAGTCCATAAGCAGACCGGCATAGCGGTCATATTGTTAAATATTATGGTGGCTAAAGAATTAAGGTACGCACCTCGATGTGTGTATATCACACCTTTTGGTCTAGACGTGGTACCAGATGTGTAGTTTAGTGAGATAGGCTCCAGTTCATCTTTTGGCCATTTGATCTCAAATTGCATAGAGCCAGTCTGTATAAGAGACTCATACTCTAACTCCCTTGAAAAATCAGCACTTGCGTTCTCTATTTTAGATGTTTCATCATCATATTGATTGATTAGCACCAACAATGGAGGCTTGAAATTGGTTTTTGAAAGGAGATTCAGTGCTTCTCTTGCAGTTTGGATGAATTCATGGTCTACAAACAGCACTTTGGATTCAGAATGCTTTAGGAGATGTGAAATCATGGATGCGTCATGTCGGGTATTAAGTGTGCAGAGAACTGCACGGGCCATCGGTACAGCAAAGTGCAGCTCATACATTGCTGGTGTGTTTGGTGCTAGGACAGCAACCTGATACAACAAAATTACAGGGATGGATTAAAGAAACATGTGAAGATTTTAGCTATAGTATCTCATTAAATGAAAAATAGGTTATGTTACGCCTTAGGTAACTACTATTTCGTTTCCTCACACATAACGAAAAAAACCTTTACTAAGACTGAATCAAGGGCACTAGAAGATTTCCATATTGCTGAAGGAAGCTTGCACCAAACGACATTGTTTTTAACGTTTCAGTACCGAAAAGTGAGCAAAATTGGATTTTATTGAAAGCTTGAAACCACTAACACATCCCTTGCACAAGAAAGATAAAGAAAAGAAAAGAGAACAAAAAACCATCAGTGAACGTTGAACAGGGATCAAGCTGGGTACATCCATGAGTGGACTATCTAATTGTTCATTCACAATCCGAGCCGATGGATTTACATCGCATTGCGGTTGAATGGTTAAACTGCATGCATGCCCTTTCTTTTAAATCTCTCTCCCCTCTCCTCACTCCTCTCTTCAATGCATAATGCATTAAAAATTTAAAATCAAGTACTTCCTTTCTCTTATTGAATATAGGTGCAATGGCTGCTTTGTTAGATTTAGTAATTTTTTTTCCTGAAGAAAGCAGCAAAGTATTTCAACCTGCTGATAGGGCAAACTTTTTTTTTATTTAAACTTATTTAATAATTTATGAAATGAAAAAAATCCAAAGTAGTCAAATTAATTTTTATTAACGTGTAGTGTCGGGGTTACTTTTGAATTTATGAAAAATAATAATAATTTTGGATAGGTTTCAGTACCATAAATTGTTAATGCCTCTCTCAGTAAAAAAAAAAAAATATATCATAACCTTTCAGAGTAAATAAATAAGACAGATTTATTTTTTATTAAATAATATTATAATTTATCAAAATAGAGATAGCTATATTTTTTGACTTCAAATCTGAATCCGCCGTGGATGGACCGCGCTGTTGTTTAAACAGTACTCAACAGTAGTAAGTTCAGAACCATCTGATTAGGAAACACACCTCTCTCCCGTCCGTTCTCAGCTTCTAGATTTTTCCCTCCATTCATTTTCTTCTCGCTGAAGAGAGCAGCTGGTGGCTTGGTGGGTTCCAGACCCTTCTCGACAATCTCCTCTCTTTTACGGTCTCCTCCTCTCTTTCACTGGCTGAAGGGGATCAGCTGGTGGCTTGACGGCTTAGTGCCTGCATTTTGTTTTCTCTGATTTTTAGTTTGCTACTTATAGTTATAGTTCGTCCCAGATTTTTAGTTTGAGGTAAGAAAAATTCCTTTTGTACATACTGTCTTTTCTAGCTAAGATGATTTCTTTTAAATTTTTTAAGTTAGTTTTGTGAAGCCCTTTGTCATGTCCAATTTGAAGGCTATACTGTCATGGAGGAGCTTTTTTCAGTTTATTTTGTTTTTCTTTAATCCTCTTTTTTTTTTAAATATTGACATTATATATGCCTTATAGCTGTTAAATTAATTAAGATATTCTTAATTATTTCTAAATTTCAAAACTAAAACATGTTTTCTTCAATCAAAATTTTGAACTTCTTATTTTTCAGCACAAGTATGCAAGAGATTTATTACTGAGAGTAGGTGGTAAATATGATTTTTTTTTTAAATCTGAACTCTTTTATCCTTTTTCGCACTAAAATTGACATGATTTTGCTACTAACAATACATTTCCTGTGCCTAATGATTGTCAAATAAATTAAGACAATTGATGCTTGTATTAAATTTCACATGTTCAAATCATGATTTACTTTTTTTTTTTGGGAAGTCTGGCGGCAGCAAATCATGATTTACTTTCACACAAGAAAAAGGGTGCTTCAAAAGCATTTTTTTTCTTCAAAAGTTCTTCATTACCGATTAATGTTATTAATAACTTATAGAGAAATTGGGTATTCTCAGCTTCAAGGTTTAGATTAGGTAAAGATTAAAAAAATAGTAATAATAATTCTGCTCACCTTTCACACAATGTATGCTTTCAATTAGTCTGATGCTTATTTTATTTTATTTTTTTGAAGTAGGACAAATCGCCTACTTTAATCTTTTAATGTTTATGTTGTTATGATGTAATGTTTCAGCTTCTAATATTTTTTCCTCCGACCTCTCTTTAATTTTCTCTCTATACCTCTCTACATGTACCATGTATCATTGTAGGTACATATATAATTATATTATCATTATATGAAAACGGAAAAGCATTTGTGGTACATGACACATTAAAAAGAATAAAAAGAGAAAAAAAATAAATGGAAGAACTTAATTGCTACAAATATTGAGAAGCGCTTATGAAAGATGATGAAAATGATCAAGTCACCCATAATATGTAATCTCAGCATAATTTATTCCATGTAAACTTTTTTCCCTTTTTTTTTTACTTTCTTTTGTCTATATTCTAATCTTAACATGACAGTAATTAATCTATTTCCGTGATTGGGGGCAAATATTCAAGACTTCATGCAAAGCTTAATCAAGGGCTGAATTTCGACCAATATTGATTGTTCTTAGCAATTAGTTTTCTTTTCTTATTTATAACACTTCTCTCTCAAATTTTGATCTGTGAGTATGCTTCAATAAAAGAAAATTTAATGTATTATTTTTGTTTATCGTTTACATAATAGAACAAATTCAGAACTTCAAGAAAAGGTAAGAAATTTGATGTAAAACGACATAGCAGATCAAAGATATTATTGTGGAATTAATGATACTTTTATTCTCTCATTTAGTCTGATGTAATGATTTTATATACAAGACTGTAATTTAATATCACATCATTAATAATAAAATTAATATTATTATAAAATAATGATCTGCTTTTGGAAGATACCTAAAGACTCCCCTAACATAACTTTGTACCCCTACTATATTAAAAAATAAAATAAAATAATCATATATTTATATTCTCTACCCCACCATCAAAACATACGGACTGATATTTTATAATTTTAACCAGGCGACATTCAATAATTAATTATTCTACTCATAATTACCCAAATAGCGACAGCTCATCCATCAGTCGTCACCTCATACATCACCTGATAGTGATACTAATCACTAATTAGAAGAAATAAATATAGAAAATAAATATACGACAATTTTCTGATTTAATTTGAGAAAAAGGAGGTGTCGAGATTGATAAATTTATATAAAATTTGAGAGCTTAAATCTTATCTTTCCATAAAAAGGAGAAAATTGATAATCAAATTAGGAGTTGTCCCTATCAAATCAGACATATTCAATTATTGACGAGTAGTTCCATAACAGGAGCAAAACAGGGAACAAGGTGTTTTAACACTCATCAAATTGAATTGAATTTAATTCGCGAATAAAATTATCGTTGAATCACTAAATTTAATAATTTTTATAATTATTAAAATATGAGAACGAATTTTTATATATATTTTAATATCACTCAATGATAATTTTATCCGTACGATCCAAATTTAATGTAATGGACGTCAAAACTCTTCGTTTCCGCAAAACAGAACATAAAACAATTTCACGAGAGAGCAATTTCATGACTTGATGATAACATCTTAATCAACTAATCGATTCTCTCTCACACAGCGAAATTACATTAAAAAAAAAAGAAGGAATTCCTGTGTAGATCAAACTTACGACATTGTGGCGAGCGAGGCCGAGTTGGCTGAGAGCAGATGCGAGCAAGAGACAACGATCTCTGGTCTGTCGCCAGGTGTAGCTCGTGCGGCCGTAAACGAGCGACGTACGGTCGGCGTAGACCAAGGAAGAGCGCTCGATGAAGCTGATCGGAGTGAGAGGGGAATAGTTCGCGGGGGAAATCACCGCACCTTCCATTTTCCTTTTCAGAGCGAACGAGAGAGAGAGAGAGAGAGAGAGAGAGAGAGAGATCAGGATCGAAGAGCGAGAAGGAAAAAACAGAGCGAATGGAGAGAGGGGAGAAAGAGAAGCGTTACCACCTACCACTTCGAGTGCGCGAGTGTTATACATCTATCCTGAATGAGTTTGTTATTTTATAATTTTTCTGAAACAATGTTTCTCTATTTCCTCGTGCAGCTGAAGTAAAACCACGTCAATTGCGCACATAATATGTGAAAATCGTCGAACCAAACGGTCCGATTTAGGGATTGAAATCACGACAACGTTGAATTTGGACTTTGATAGTCCGACCTTCTAATTTTTCTTATTTTACAATTTCAGCAAATTCGTTTCGTCTTTTGTAATTCTGATTTTTTTTCCAAGATAATTAAGTTTAGATATACATGAAATCTAAGATAGTTGTCGTTCCTTGACCAATTTTGTAAAGCAATTATAGCATTGAGTTTTTTGAATATCCATTGAGTAAAAAATATGGAGCTGATATATATATCATTGTTGATACCATCATTAATATCGATTTTGTTATTCATATTAAATGAGTTATTATTTATGTTAACAATTTTATTATGTAACTTATTTGTAAAATATTTTTATTACTCAATTTAAGTAAGGTATTATTCAAATTGCATGATAAAATCATTAACGTGAATAATAACTCATTTAATATGAATAACAAAATCGATATCGATGATGGTATCGGTAATGGTATCTCCCAAATATTTCCCTTAAAATTATTTATAGCAACTTAAAGCTTATAAACTCTAATTTATAATAAAATTCGAAATTATAGGAATAAACTTTCGTCTGAAAAATATATGATATAGTATGACCACTTAATTATAAACTTCATAAAACTTTTTAACACTTAATTATGCTATTTTTAGTTGCTTAAATATAGTGTTGTGAGTAAACTAAAAAAATATATTATTTTGAAAAATTATACAATTTTTTTTTGAAAAATTGAATACATTGAAACTCGAGAATTAGAGCTATATATTTGTCTAAAATTTATAAATAAAAGCAGGACCAACTTATAAATACCACATGGATTCTGATAACTAGCTCCTTAATTCTTGCTCCAAATTCATATCAGGAAAGTGTATAGTTCAAATATGAAAAAAAATATTCAAAATGAAATTCATAGTTATTGTCTCATTAAATGCAATACCTTAACTCAAATTTTTTACTTTCACAAATGATTATTATAAAAAAAATAATGTGATTATTATCTGTGCGATTGTGTCACAATTAAAAATTATTTAAAAAATATTGAAACTAAGGCATACGTTAATAAAATATTTATTGAAATTAAAGTGAATAATTATAATAATGAGACCATAGAGAGATTATGGGTCAATTTTTTTTTTTTTTTGGAGATAAGTAGGCAAACGGCCTACATAGTCAAGTCATGTGGGGTAAATTTTTATTTTTCTCAATACCATATATCTAATGATGATCTCTTGCAAATTGCAACTTCAATAAGCCGAGACTGACCACTATCTTCTCTTTGATTTGAAAAAAAAGGAAGCAAAAAAAAAAAAAAACAAAAGAAACAGTGCTCCATATCATATATGCCAACCTAAATCAAGATGCACAAATAACTCAAATCTAGTTTGGTATTTTCATGACATGGAAGTGTATCTTGGTAGTTACAACAGTAGATTTGGCAGCAATGGATCTTGTAGTTAGGGGTGTGCGAATTGATCGGTTTGTTTGGATTTCAATTGAATTGTTAAATTTTGAATTATTTGGTTCGGTTTGTTGGTTTAAAAAATTCAGTTCGGTTGAAAATTTTCAGTTATTCGGTTTTTTTCTTTGATTCGGTTTATTTTTAAATCGGATAAACTGAATAAATCAAATAAACTGAAGTTTATCAAGCGAATTCATTTTAATTGATACGAATAAGAATCATATCAAATATAATTCGAATATTTTCACTTTTTATAAGTTTTATATACTAATTATTTTGTTCTTTGAATTATTTATCTCTTCTATCATTAATTTGAAATTACCAATATGAATTTGGTTTAACCGAATAAACCGAACAAAATTTGGGTTTATTTGGATATTTTTTATATTCAGTTCATATTTTTATAAATTTGATTTGATTGATAATTTGACAAACCGAAAAAAACTTTTGTTATATATATTTAATTCAGTGTGAACCGAATTGATCGATTGCAAACCCCTATTTGTAGTACTACATGTTTTTAATCTAACTTAACTGCATAAATGTAATTTGCTTGCTTCCTTCTATGTGATTGACAAAACTAAACATAAATAGAAGGAAAACGAAATTGATTGCGAGAATAGTGTTTCATATTATATATTCATAGTAACTACATATTTGATATCAGATTTATGGAGCGTATAAAAAAATTTATGACATGGTAAAAGCCATTTCTAGAAGCTCTCTCATTCAGACAAAGTTTTTCCTGTTACATGTAAAGATAAATATATTTAAGCATCCAAATTAACGGGCATCATTTTGAGAAATTATTAGAAATATGTAATGAATGTGTTTCTTTGATTCAAATACTTTACTTTCTGTACCAGAAAAAAGTCTTCTTCTGACTCATAATAGACCTTTCTTTTTGCTGGTAGAAAAGCTGATTGTGATGCTTCAGAGATAGAAGTACCATATTTACTTCAAGCAAAGAAGTAAGATTCAAAAGAAAAAGAGGAACTTAAATATGTGATGATGGCCATAACTTAAATAATTATTCAGAAGAAATGTATGTTTCTTTGTCTGTTCTGTATCTAATAATGTAGCAATACAATTGCTGATAATAGTAAGAACCATTAAAAAAAAAAAAAGCTGCAGTATGTACACATCTCAATTGTATTTATGTAATGTATTATGCTTGAACCGGATGAAATTATAACACATAGTAATGAACAAATCTAAGCCATATAAAATAGGAATCTATGGATTTTCAAAATTATATGAGATGAAAAATGAATAACATAATCAAACAATTCTAACTATACAAATTGATAATTGGCTGAGTTCAGTAGGTTGACTATATGAGAGAGACATTATTTTGATTGAAGTTTCAGAAAAAATGCATACCTCTTTGCATGTCTTGTATGTAGTAGTGTAGCAAAAGAGTTGCTGATAATAGTAAAAATCATGATTAGTTATTCCTGTCATAAAACAGACAATGAAATAAAGTCTGCACAATTGGATCTGAAAATTAATGACTTTTACCTTCAGTGGGTCAAAAACTGAGACCAATTAACTGTTTTCAAGACTTGTTTTATAACTCAATTAAATTTATCTTTCTAGTGCATTCTTTTTAAATAAATTTTGCTCTTATGAAGGCTTCATACATTATGCTCCCAGACTGTTAATATTCTAATTCAAATGAGGTCCAAATTTGTTGTCTAGTATAGAAATATTTTTTCTATGAACATCACAAACAAGAGAAGTTCACTCCTAATCAGAGCCCATGGACAACGAAATAAACGAGAAAAGCTCCTAAATTAAAACCCTAATAGTTTTCCTAAAGAGAAAAAGATAGCGAGAAAACAAACATGTTCTCAGTTTTAAGAAGAAACAGAAGAAGTACATGAAAAATCACATAAGAGGAACTGACCATGATGTGCGAGAGGGAAGCAACACACTAGACGGAAGCGGCGCCTGAGAGAGAAGCATTGTGCTCCTGTGAAAGGACAATGGGCTAACTGGAATAATTGAGAGTGATGCAAGAGAGAGAGTGTGAGAGATTGAGCTAGCTCAAGAGAGAGAGAGAAAGGCAAACTGAAAGCAAAAATGAACCAAAGGTTGAAAAAGGCACAAAACATCGATGAAAAAAGAAGGGGAAATTAGATGGATCCCATTTTACCATTGGGAGCTAATACACTTTTGTTGATATCGTCATTGATACGGACTTAATTATATATATTAAATGAGTTATTATACATGTTAATGACTTTATTATACAAATTCATTTTATACAGTATTGTCATTATATAATTTGAATGAATTATTATACATATTAATGACTTTAATATACAAACTCATTTCGTACAGTACTGTCATCATATAACTTAAATGAGTTATTATGCATATTAATGATATTTAAGTTAAATAATATAAATATTGTACATAATAAAACCATTAATATGCATAATTGTTGGAATTAATTTCTATTAATTACAAAATATATGGGTTTATATGTAATATAAATATATATTGAATAATAGACTGTCGAATATCTAATTAAACCCGTTATGAAGTGATCAAATTAAGTATTATTTATCGAGTTTCAATATGTGTCATGAGAAGTGAGGTTTTTAATGTGTAAAATTCGTATTAATAATTTTATGATTTAGTAATAATTTAAATTATATAAAGTTTGATAATAATACAATTATGTTATTGGTCACTGGAGAATACAACTAATAGGCAGATTTCTGATTATGAAAGTAAACCCGTTAAGAGAGAAATTGAATCTGGTATGAATCCGCTAAGGCATAACCTTTGGTTGCCAACCTTTCGATTATTGGCACCCTTTATACATTTCAGAACCGTCCTCTCTCTCACCCTCTCTCTCCATTATCTTCTAAAGAAGAAACCAACAAAAAATTTTTCTCAATATTCAAATTTTCTGAAAAGAGAAGAAAACCGTCGGTGTCGATTCTCTTCATCTCTCCATCAGATAAAAGAAAGATTACCGCGAAGGTTTAAGGAATCCAGTAATCAACGGGGTTGTGTCTCTCCAGAAGATCGACAATATGGATCAAGATAATTTTGTTTGTTGTTTAACAGTTGCCAGAAAAATACACAAATTAAATTGCATGAAATTAATGATATAATTTCATGTGATTTTCATACCAAAGATTTAAAACTATGAAATTATGTCCAATTTCATACTTCACTATATATGAAAATTATTTCTTGAAATTAAAGAAACAATTTCATGAAATGGTCATGTCAAATATTAGATCATGAAATTATGTTCGATCTCATGATTTATTAAACCTCAAAATTATTTCTTGAAACTAAAAATAATTTCATGAAATAATTATGTCAAAACACCCCTTCAAAAAAATATATATACATGTGTGCAAAAAAAAAATCTATGCACAAAACCCTAATTATATGAAATCAAGAAATAATTTCATATAATTAAACATGCCAAATTCAAAAAATCATGAATTTCATTCATGAAAAATGCCCCAAATATTATCCCTTGGAATTAAAAAAAATAATTCTTTGGAATAATCATGTCAAAATATTAATTGTATAAGATTAATATGTCTAATCATATACAATTAATGATTTAAGTGAAATTAATGCCTAATTTCACACCCAAAAATACCAAAAATATTACCTAAAACAACAGAATCATGGAATATATTTTCTGTGATTTTTCAATAATTTTTCGTGGATTTTTGCATAAAAAATAAAATAAAATGGAAAAAGAAATAAAGAAAATACCAAAATCAGAACCGGAGATAATTCTGGGTGCAATTTGGGGGATGTGCAACACTCTGGGTACAATCTAGGGAGCTCAAACACGACCTCTACCCTTGGGACCCGCCTATCATACACACAAAGTGTTAAGGGTGATTTGAATGGACCCAGTACACATGCACCATACCACTGACAATACATTTTGGTGTATAAGGACCGAGCCCACAGCCTAACCCCCAATTTTTCGCTGGGGTTGTGTCTCATTAAACCTGACGACTGGGCCCCTCTCCTTCAGTCTCACTACCAAGGGGGCCCAGCGCCCAAAGTTATTTTGGCCAGCGAAAAGAAAAGGGAAAGGAGAGGAAATGAGCGTGGTGCAAACGCTCCCTCCCTCTGACAGGCTTGAAGCCAAAGCACGGTTCACGTGCACCCGACCCAAGCCAGAGAAACCCTTTAAATTTCACTCTCTCTCCCTCCTTTCTTCCTCCCCGAGCTCCGAGCTCAACCAAGGCTTCAAAAATGGAGTTTGGGTGTACAGCTCGAGTTGGTTCAAACCATTTTAGGGACTTAATCTACACCCTAAGGGGAGTTCAATGCCACAAACAGCATTGAAAATAGTAAAGTAAACAGGGAGAAAATCGAAGGAGAAAGTACCTCGACCTTGAAGGTGACTGGGCAATTGGGAGCTTGAGAAGCCAAGCCAACACCTGGGGAAGCCTCAAGACACCTCCACGACGCTGAGTGAAGTGTCAATTTGGGGTGAAAAACGCCCAATCGATAGGTGCACCACTTGGCACCTGGGTCTGATCTGGATGTGGTCAATTGACACAACTCAGTACTCAAGCAACCAAATTGACACGTTGGACATGCTCAGTGACACTTGAGTGACATGTCAAGTGCCAATAAGGCTAAAGAATATTCGGGGTATGCTCACACCCGAAAGGCATGACACACTGGCCCAAAGAAGAAGACAAAGCCAACGGCTTCCTTCTCTCTCCCCAGGCCTGCGTCAGGGACACGTGTAGGCACCTCAATGGAGAGCTCTGATCGCCAGTTAGCTAGAAGAATCTTCTAAGGACAAGCCACAGGCCAGCACAAGCCTGGCTGGCTCAAATCTGGCCATTTGATCAAACCAAGGGCTGGGATGATGCCAGCTCAGCCCTGAGGCTCAAACCATGCCCTCTGGGCTATAAATAGACCCCAGTGAAGAAGAAGTAGGAGGAGAGAGCAACATAGCTGAAACTCTGCCGAAATCAAAACTCCACCCAATTTCCACAAAAGAAAACCCAGCTGAGAAGAAACCAAGTCTGGAATAGCTAGGTAAGGGATAAAGGAGCCAAGCCTTGAGCTTGGCTCAGTCCCAATTGAGCTCAAGGAGTCAGTCTCACCTTGCTGGGTGAGATGGCTAGCCCCATGGCTGGGGAGGTGCACATGTGTCTCCCACCTTCTAGAGCTCAATTGGTGGCTGAGCATGAGTCTCAGGAGCTCACATGGTGAGTTTACCATGGAATTTGACAGTATACTCCAACCAATTGGCACATGCCAATCTGGTTTCATGGGGATGGACACATGTGCATCCCCTTTCTCTCTTAAGCCTTGTGCACATGTGCAGTGGCTATACAAAGCTCATTAATGGCTTTATACAAGCTATTATACTGTTAAAATTCCATGGAGAAACAAAACTCCATGTTTTCTATGTGTATTGTATCTCAATTTGTTATAATATATGATGTTTTGGTCCAAATTGGCTTTGTTTAGTTTCTTCTCTTATGTTTCTCTGATGTGCTTGATGGCTCCAAATCATAATTGAGCAATGCTAAAGCAATATACATCAATACTGGTTTGAATTCAGTGTATTCAAGTTTTTATCCAGCTGAGAGATCAATCAATATCTCTCAGTCTGGTTGTTAATTTTTCATGAAACTTCACAGTCAGGTATATTGGGTTTGTATCAACTTACAACCCAATTTTTACAATTTTTGAAATTTTCTGTGAATTGTTATGAATTTTACAATCTCATCTGTCAAAAACTCCAAAAATGTCAACTTTTGGTCAAACTGAGAACTGCATTGTCTTTTTGATTCCAAAATCCAAATTTTCTTGATAAATTCACCCTTATAACACCTCATGTCATGTTTTAAAAGGTTTAAAAGAATTAAACCAGCCCTTAACACATAGGTTAAGCTAAATTTGATTTTCAACAAATCTGAAAGGGCATTTCTGTCCTGTCTGATAAATATTCAAAAGCATGCTTTCTGTTTACTTAATTAATTTGAAATTTCATAAACATATAGAATAAGCCTTAATGTATTCACTCACCAAATTTTACCATTTTTGGGATTTTCTGTGATTTTCTGTGAATTTTTGAAATTTGATCTGCAAGAAACCAGAATTGGATCAATTCGGGGTCAATACCAGAAATTACAAAAGTGAAATTAACTTATGTACAAATGAAATTCATGTGTTGAACTGGTATAAAATATTTCTAAAACATGTAACTGATCTAAAGGAATACATTCCAGCATGCAATTTGAAAAGAATGTAATAAAATGAAAAGAAAACCAAATTGAAAATAAAGCCAGAAATGACTCAATGTGCATAAAGGACAATACACATCTAAATTGATGAAATTGATCACCCAAACATGTTCAAACATACTAAACGATACTGTTTGGAAGGTTAATTGGAAAAAAATTACAAAGAAAAGCCATGAAATATCATTTTGTACCAAGTCCCCGAAATCAGTTTGGTACCAAATGGCCAAAGTTATAAAATTGATGAATTAAACCCAAATTAAACTTCAAAATCTTGCTAAACATGTTCTGACGATGCCATACGACAAAGGAATCGAATTAATTTGTCAAAAATCAGTTCAAATTCCTCAAAATTTCATCTCAGCCAATATACCAACCGAAACCAAGTGGCTACTCCCATCTCCGGCGATGACAACCATGCCCCCCGATCGAAGATCTGACGCCGGCAGGGCTTTGATCAGTGTCGGAGATGTTGAGCACGAATATTGATGCATCTCAAAATGTGAATCTAGATGAAATTCAAACAGCTCAATGGAGGCTTGATGTGCGTCAGAGATCCAACAGCTCGGTTTAAAAGATGATTTTAAAACTGAACTAAAGTTCAGATCTGTATGCATGGGTCCAAATCTAATGGCAATATTAATTTATTTTGAAAATAAACTTTAAACATCAAGTAAAAATGATTTCTCAAGCCCAAAAATTACGAAAAATATATCAAAAAATCATGATTTCATTTATGAATATTTTTAAGGTCATAAAATGCCAATTTTGATTTTTTTTCTTTTTATTATAAATAAAAGAAAATTCAAGACATATGATATATGTATAAAAAAATTCAAAATATCAAATAGAATATTTAAAATAAATGAAAATTAAGTCATATGAAAATACTCAAAATAATTGAAATCTATTTTTGATAAAACAAATCAAAATTTGCAAAATAATCAAATTATGTTATATTTTGATAAAACAAATCAAAATATTCAAAGATAATCGAAATATGTTATATTTTGATAAAATAAATAAAAATATTCAAAATAATCAAATTATGTTATATTTTGATAAAACAAATCAAAATATTCAAAAATAATCGAAATATGTTATATTTTGATAAAATAAATAAAAATATGTTATATTCAAATATGTTATATTTTGAATATGTTATATTCAAATATGTTATAAATAAAAATTGGTTATATTTTGAATATGTTATATTAAAAAATGATCAAATTATGTTATATTTTGATAAAACAAATCAAAATATTAAAAAATGATTGAATTATGTTATATTTTGATAAAACAAATCAAAATATTCAAAAATGATTAAAATATGTTATATGTTGATAAAATAAATCAAAATTTGCAAAATAATCAAATTATGTTATATTTTGATAAAACAAATCAAAATATTCAAAGATAATCAAAATATGTTATATTTTGATAAAATAAATAAAAATATTCAAAATAATCAAATTATGTTATATTTTGATAAAACAAATCAAAATATTCAAAAATGATTGAATTATGTTATATTTTGATAAAACAAATCAAAATATTCAAAAATGATTGAATTATGTTATATTTTGATAAAACAAATCAAAATATTCAAAAATGATTACAATATGTTATATGATCAAAATTTGCAAAATAATCAAATTATGTTATATTTTGATAAAACAAATCAAAATATTCAAAGATAATTAAAATATGTTATATTTTGATAAAACAAATCAAAATATTTAAATATAATCAAATTATGTTATGTTTTGATAAAACAAATCAAAATATTCAAAAAAATGATCAGATCATGTTACATTTTGATAAAACAAATCAAAATGTTCAAAATAATCAAACTTTGTTATATTTTGATAAAATAAATCAAAATATTTAAATATGTCAAAAATACAAATATGTCCCAATATTTGACCAATTATGTCAAATATGCAAATATACCCAAATATCTAACCAAATATGTCAAAAATACAAATATGTCCAAATATTCGACCGAACATGTCAAATATGCAAATAAATCCAAATACTTGACCAAATATGTCAAAAATACAAACATATCCAAATATTCGACCAAACATGTCAAATATGCAAATATACCCAAATATTTGACCAAATATGTCAAATATACAAATAAACTCAAACATTTGACCAAACATGTCAAATATGCAAATATGCCCAAATTTCTGACCAAACGTGTCAAATATGCAAATACGTCCAAATTTTTTATCAAATATGCCAAATATACAAATATGTCCAAACTCTTGACAAAATATGTCAAATATGCAAATATATCTAAATCTCTGGTCAAATATGTCAAATTTGCAGATAAGTCCAAAACTTGGTAAAAACATACCAACATATTAAATCATATCAAATCATGTTTCGAGAACATTAAACTGGCAGTGCGCTTTAGGTTTAAAGTAACTCATTTTGGAAATCGATAAAGAATTATATGTTCCCAATTCCCCAATTTTCTCAGGTTTCGAATTGGCATAGCGCTTCAGATTCGGGATTTGGAAGGTCAATGGACTGTTTAGGACTATACATCCTTGTCTTTGACATGAACCTTTCTAGAGATCAAACATTTCTGGTTCTTTGAGTATCGAGTTGGCAGTGCGCCGCATATTCAAACTCTGTAAGATCAATAGGATTATACGTCATCGATGATGATATTAACAATAATAATTTATTTAATATATATAATAACGTCTGTATCGATGATGATATTAATAGTAATATTTCCATAACATTTTTTTCCCCATTAAATTGTGCAAATTAGATATTTGTCTATAAATTAATGATTCTCTTTGATATTTGTCCATGGCTTTGATTGAGACTAAATTATCTCAATTGACTTCAAGTAAATTTTGGATCGAACTATTTTACCCTTCTCACAAAGAAAAGACATTACTAGTTTGAATTGTTACTACTTTAATAGATGATCAAGTCAACTCAATTCTTTATATCAATGTGATTCTATCTTTGAAAAAAATCATTATGTCATAAAAATTTTTAAAAATATAATGCAACATAGGTCAAGCAGCTTTAAAATCTCTTTTACTAAAAATTGCATTCAAATAAAGTAATGAGCATCATTCATTAATATTAGATTCAATATCAACATTGAGGTTCTTGAAAAAAAAAAGCATAATTAATCTTATGAACTTTTGATCAGGATGTTTTGAGTTTGATATTAAAGGACATAAATTTGATCTATCTAGAAAGGCCAGGAAAATAAAGCATTATTGTCAATTTTGGATGGAAGAATAAAATCATCTTTTTAAGAAAATTTTGAACTTAATTAAAAGATCATAGTGTAAATTAATGTTATGGGTAAATATTTAATTTCTACAATTAAATGGGTAAATATCTAAATACACTAAAATTGATGGGGATGTATCTAATTTTGTCAAAAAAGAAACTTCTGGAGAGCTTAGCGTTTGATCCAAGGAAGGAGAAGAAAAAACTGTAGATTACTGCAGAAAGAACCTCAATTTTCTCTCTAATTGAAAATTAGGATCTCTGACAGGGGTTTTAGGCCATGCTTAAGAAGGGGTTTGAACATTTAATGCCAAATGTTTCAGTTATATTTTGTGCATTTGTTCTGATTTGAATATTTTATATCAGCATAAGTGAATATTTATTATGTTTTTTAGGAGACGTAGTCTTGAGCTGATTTGGACATAGATATCAGTTTTGGAGGAGTTGTTTTTATTTTTATTTATGTGATATAATTTTTGTGTTGTGCATTGTAATTTTTTGAGCTCAAAGAGATGGAAGCTGATAAATTATATATATATATATATATATATAAAGAAGAGAGATTATTCATGCATCTTATGTTTTGTATTTTTTATCTGCATATGAAAAATGTTTGTACTAAATAAATGATTTGTTTATATATGAATCTATAAGTATTTATAGTTAATATAGAAAATATTAATTTTCAATTCTGAATGATTATAGAAAAAATTTAAGTTAAAAAAATTTTATAGCAAAAATAAAAATATAACTTGTAAAATTTTTAATTCTAATAACATAAAATATAAATACTTTCAAAAAAATATATAAATATATTTAAAATACAGAGAAAATATACAGCAATTATCACTTAATATACGCTGGTTTCAAAAGCCCTTTTTTCAGAAAAAGAAAAATAGTAGGTATATATACGTAAAATCCCACCTATACATCTCCAGTTGCTTATTTTGAAAACCTTAACAGCGGCTGTCTATTCATCTCCAGTTCTCCGACTTGTTTTTGAGTTCGCTTTCCCTCTCCTCCGTTCCCTTCTCTCCTCTCCTCTCCTCTCCAGGCTTTCCTCACACCTCATCAATGGCGAAGAGCGCCTTAACGAACCAGCAGCACGTGCCTCCGGAGGTGACGCACGTGATTGAGCAGCTTGAGAGGCATTGCCTGGCGCCGGACGGATCTCTCCTCTCTAAATCCGCCTATGACGATCTCCAACAGGTAACTCCCCCCATTTATTTCTTTAGGTACTTGTTTCTAGAGGTTTCTAAAAGTCTTCGTAAGACCAGATACTGCGATAGATTTAGAGCTTGATTTTACTATTGTGCTGATTTGGGCAAACGAGTAGGAGTGGCGCTCTTTGGAAGGCAGATCCAGGAGGTTTTTTTAAAATCTCTTGTAGTTCAATATAGTGAAATTTGAAGTCGGAATTGATTAATCGTACAGAGGAAATGGCGTGTGTAATTTGTTAGTTCACCATGTATTTGCATCATCACTTGCTCATATGTTATCTGAGTCCATTCAATGATATCAGTACGTCATAAATCATCAGCATATACTTGAAAATTTAGAATGGGGACCAGAAATTAGGCAATCTTTCCATTAAGAAATGTGTTGATATCCTTATCCGATTCCTCTATTTCATTTCTCAATCTATCCTTTTCTCCCATTACAAAAGAAAGAGTTTAAATCTTCTCACTTATCACTTATCAGAGTCCTTTTCATAAGGATTTTCTCATTGTCTATTTCAGAACAAGCTTGTCAAGAATTACCCATACCAAGTTTGGTAATATAAAGTAAAAGCTTATTAATTGGCTTCTCCTTCTCATCATATATTTGTGTAGGCCAAAGAGGAGATGTTAAAGGAGAGAAGAAACTACTTGGAGGCCATGGTAATTTATCTTTTCTCTTTTCATTTTTCAGTGACTGGCCTCGTATCAGAGACAATAACAGTGTGGGCATTTTTAATTTGAGTTTCTGGAGCTTCTTTGTAATGGGAATGCAAATCCAGATGCAAAAAACAACTGTGAACCCCTCTAAATTCTATACTCTAAATCCAAAAGCCAGAAACATTAAATATAAAATGGAAGCCCTTAAACATAGAACCCAGTATGTCACTTCATCTCTATCTTTAAACTAATGTATTGAATTAGGGTTGAATTAGGGTTGCTTTCGTGGTTTGGAGTCTTTTGACTTTGTCGGCTTACCCTAATGTTATATTGTAGGCAGTATATTGTGAAGCAATAGCAATGGTGGAGGAATACCAACAAGCTGCATCAGCTTCAGCAGGAGTTGGTAGTGGATTCAGTTCTTTAAAAGATGTAACGGGTTTATACCCACATCTCAAGTTGAATTGCTCCCCTCAGGTTCTCTCTCTCTGTAATTATAAGGCTTTATGAGGCCACTCTTTTTGCTCCCCAAAAGTTATTGCTTGGAAAAGAAGTCAAATTAATCCCAATTTCGGTTCCAGTATACCTAAATGAACCCTTCCTTTTGGCACTAAGCCTCACTTGAATTTCATTACCACCTAATTTAGCCTTAATGCACACTCGAGTGTGCAACCAGGATCCAACAATAGAGGAAAATGAAACCCGTAAATTAACCCCAACCCATTTTTTCCTGCCTCAATATACCTTGACTTGCTCAAGTAAGAGCTGAGCGAGCAAAATAGAGTACTGGTTCATGGTACAAATTACATCCAATTTCAGTGAGGAGTAATCAATTAGAAAAATGGAAGGCAAGTACCGTTGCTGGGCTGCTGGCAATTTGAAAAAGTGAACTAAATAGTTCAAAATTAATATTGTGTAGTTGTCATTATGGTGGCGGCACACATTTGAAGCAGTACTTCAATTAAAATAAGTGCTTTGTTGATGCATGCTCTTGCATGAAAAATCTTAGGTGCAGAACTGAACCAGCCAACCCTCTCTCTCTCTCTCTCTCTCTAGGTGTATGAGTCTCTGGAGCATCACCTAGCTGTTGCTGAGGCAGCCCAGAGGCTGAGGCTCCCTCTCCTTGCTAAAAGTGGTGAAATTCAAACTCAGGAGGAAGATTCTGAGAAACTAAGTTCCAGGAGTTCTTTCGACAGTACAACACCTACTAGCATCTCTCCTGGCTCTACCACAAACTTCTATTCAAACACTACCCTTAGTGTCACAAGTGCATCTGGTTCTATATCAGCTGGAAATAGTTACAACAATGCAGGATCTGATGTGGTGGCTGATCCTCCAATTGGTGGTGTTGCTGATCGGTTTTTAGGGATCACACCAGCATACCTTTATCAGACTCAGCAAGATGAACCTATTCTCAGGGTGGTAGGAAACATTTTTATCTTAGTGAATAATTGTGGTGGTTTCGTGCTAATGCATTCTATTAAAATTTTAAGTTGTTCTTAGGTCATCTTTGTTAAAATTCAGAATGCAATTAGAGGTTCCAACACATCTATAGTAAGCATAACACTTCTATTTGATTTATTTCATTGGTACATGGATTTATGTTACATTATAAATCAATCTTGTTTATAGGATATGCCAGACTATCAGAGGCCTCTTGTCAGAGAGATTGAGGCACGTCTTGAGACCAAATGCGACATGCTTGCTGAAACTTTTGCATTCGAAGAAATAGGTGAATTTTGTTAATTTGTATCTTGATCTATGACTCTATGTTTAGCATGTCATTATTAGTGTTGGTACTATTTTACTCAATTACGCATTTTGTGTGATCTTTTGCATATAGATTCTTCTTCAATTAGCCAGATATCAAGTGCAAGGCTCTCTGAACGGTAACAGTGTAAACTTTTGAAGTTTGTCTGTGAAAATCATATAATTTTGAGAGAGAAACCTCGTAAATATTTTCTTACTTATTCTAGGGTAAAAATGATAATCGAGGAGATAGAAAAAGAGGAGGCTGATTTACTTGATGACCTCTCTTCCATGGATAGGAAATTCAATGAACACTACAATGTATGTTTAATTAATTTAATCTTTGTGTTTCACTAATGCAGCCTGTCCTAGGATTTTGGTGTCATGAAGACCAAATGTAGTAATACCAAAGTACAACTATAGCGGAATAGGTTTTCAGTTCTATACCAAATTAGCCTCTGTTATGAAATTAAACTTGAAGTTGTCTTGAATTGCAAAGCAAGAGAGATGCTAACTGGGAGAGGGGCCAGGGTTGGTCAAGCAGCTTCAGGTGTCAGTGTTCTGCATGCAATTTGTGAAGGAAATCGGCCTGAGTTTGACCATATCTTTAAATTTTTCTTCATAATCTAAACATTCTTATATCTTTCCCCTTGTTTTGAGCTATGGAAGGTCCTGGAACAAATACTTTCAGTGCTTATAAAATTTGTGAAGGAACTAAAACTTCAACATCAGCATGAATATGTAAGATTTTAGTCCATCAGTTATTTTCATTTTCAAGATTTATTTTTCAATTATTTTGCAATATTTTGATTGTTGAAAATTGCTGTTTTGAAATTTGTAAACCAGGATGAATTAAAGAAAACCTGGCTTTGCAAGAGGTGTCAGACCATGAATGCCAAATTACGGTCTCTTTCTACTTCTGTGCTTGACTTCTACTAAAGCTATTGTGCTGATCTGCTTTCAATAGATGTATTTCTTGTCACTAGCTTTTTTCGATCCTTTGTTCAAATCACAGCTCTTGGTTCTTAAATTTACAGGGTTTTGGAGCATCTTCTTTTACGTGACACTTACACCAAGGACTCAGTACCAGCCCTACATCGGATTCGGTATAATTTTCATTACTTTATTTTGGGCTGATACTAAAATGGCAAGTGGGCTTATTATCTAATTTATAAGTTGCCAAATAATACAGAAAGTACCTTCTGGAAGCAACGGAGGAAGCTTCAATTTCATACAACAAAGCAGTATGTTTCTAGAATTGCCTATTGTTGTTGCACAATTTATCATCAAGTCATTAGCAGATATTGAATAAAATCTTTTTATTCAGTTTGCCAATAATGATAATATGTATAACTCTTGTTTATATAAATTTTCATCTTAGGTTACCCGATTGAGGGAGTATCAAGGGGTGGATCCCCATTTTGACAGTATTGCAAGGCAGTATCATGATATTGTCAAGGTCAGTTCAATATTCGTTTTCTTGGGCCTGTTGTTCGCATTAATATTTCTTTCCAAAATTGTATTTTCCTATTAGCTTTTACAAAGAAAAGATCAACCACTGGAGTATTAGAGGGTTTGTTATTGTGGTCGTTTTCGAGATAAAGTAACTCAGGTAGCAACGTTTCTGTCTTAAATGGGATCAATTTGGTAGATTTTCATATCTAATTTTGCATTAACAACATTCAGAAATTGGAGGGAATGCGATGGACAATAGATCAAGTTGAAATGGACCTGAAGCATCGCTCACTTGATCACCAAAGCTGATTACTGCTTTTAAAATATAGATGTAGTTTCTCTTTTTCTAGTGCTTACTACAAAAATCTGATTTGACAAGTGTTGAGATTATGTATTGATTTGATTTGTACAGAGTTAATTAGTATTGTTATTGTTTTATTCTGTTGTTGTTATAATTTTCTCTCACCTGCTTAACTTGCAAGTACTTCACAGTACTTGCATTTCGGTGTATGCAAGTATTATTTAGTGTGTACTGATTTGAAGTGTGTACAAGCATTTTATAGGCACGATTTCTGGTTTGCATTTTGTTCACTAATAATCAGAAAAAAGGACCAACCAACTACACTTTTTTAAGAATAGCAAGTAATTAGGTAGACAAAACAACAAGTAATTAAGTAGACAAAACATACATGACGGACGGATCTATTTACCATCCTGTCCGCATGAAAAAAGCCTCCAACTCTTTATCCAACTTCATACCACTTAACTCCAGTTCCTTCTTTAACTGCTCGCACTTCCAATGTCGGCCTGAAAATGCGTAACCCTTTATTAAATCCCTGTAAATATCATAAGTAGGGCTAAACCCTGCCTCTTTCAACCTCATAAAGTACCTGACAGCCCTCTCCAAATCATTTAATGCAACACATAACCTAATCACAACCCGGTACGCTGGTAGGTCAAGAAGACAATTTTGCTCCTCCATCTCCCATACCAGTGCCATTCCATCCCTATACCTCTGGTTACAGTATCTACTGTGAATCACAGTGGTATACATTACAATACTAGGGCCTTCTGTTCTTCTCTCTCGATACCACTGGAAAAGCCGCTCCACAGTTTCAAACATTCCTAATTTGATACACACTTTCATTACTGCAGTGCAATCTTCGGGACGCAAATCAAAATCATCTCTCTCTCCCAGCTCGCGGATCAAAGTTGCCGCAAGTTTATATCTGTCAGGTGTGTGGCCTGCTGCAAGAATCAGCTTTGCGTGAACTGAAGGATCAAGTTTTCTGTTTTTATCCTTTACTAATAACAAAATTCTCCTTGCCAGATGCAGTTTTTCAGCCTTGATAAATCCCTTGGTCATCGATTCCAAAACAGGTCGGGTTGCAGTGAGAATCCACTTTTCCAATTCAAATTTGATTTTTGATTCATCAAACTGTGCCAATACCTCAACCGCAGATGCGAGAGTTCGGTCGTCAGGAAATAATGTAGGTCCAGGTTTCGACCCTTCTGTCCTTTTCTGGGCCCAACAGATGGTTTGGAGCACTCGATCAGGGAGACCCATGTGACCCAATTCACGAATGACCATTGAGAGAGACCCCTTGCGCAGAAATGGGGCCCACCCGTTGAGCACCTTTGACACATCCGACCGAGAATCAAGGGCCCTAATTTCTCTCGCAATGGTTATCAGACCTTCAGGGTTTTTGCGCACCTGGTTTGTGAAGGAATTGCGCTGAGAAAGGATAGTTTTTGAGACGGATCGAATGTGGTGCTTAGGTGTCGGTGTTTTGTCTGGGGACATGATCTTATGAGGCAACGGAAGGGGCAGAGCTCTCTCTCTTCTCTGTTTTGTGTATTTCTGTGGCGGTATGGGTCTCTCAAAAAGAGATGAGATTGCATCAAGCTCATCCTGGGTCCAATCTGAATCCAAATCAGCTCTTCCTGTGATTTTATCTGAACTATCAGATAATTGCACATTACACACAGCTCTCCTGAACTGAGACAAATTCCCAATCCGAATCGGGCAAATCCAATTTGGAATTAATACAGCTCTTCGGTTGCAGCTCCTTTGCATGCCAATTGGAGCGAAGGAGAAGGATGTACGATAGATATCCATTTGTACACCTAAGGGGAGCATGCGGATGGATACTGACAGTTGAAGAAATGGTTGTGTTTCTTCTCTGGGGAAAAGTACCGAACAGTTGGTGTGCAAGTGTAAGTGCAAGTGGAAACAACGAGATGATGAGACAATAGTAGCGAGGAAGAGGCAAGAGGGTTTTAAGGAGAGGTTCCCAAGTGCAGTCGTCAAATACAGCGTAAGTCAGATGTCAGCATCTTCGCATGGTGTGGTGGAGTGGTGGCGTAGAGCTCCATTCGCTCGAGCTCTAAGGAGAGAGTAAATGTTAACGATGGCGTCGCTTCGTAAGGTAAAACCTGTCTAAGCTTAGTCTCCCCTCTTAGATGGGATCTGTTGGGTTTTACAGCCCATTTAGTATTATTTTCTAAGCTGTATTTGGATAGTTTTTTTTTTTTTTCTAACAGGTGAGGTAGATTTATTTTCCAACGAAGAATCCATCGCAAGTCAAAATAATGGGGGAAAAAATTATGTTAGATTAAAAAAAAATTCCCATAACCAAAACTTTATCATTCTTTTTCACAAAATATCATTAAATAATAAAAAAGAATAAAGTATATATTTTATACTTAAATAATATAAGTATACTCTTGTGTGACAAGACTCATAAATACAGGAAAATAAAAATTAAGACATAATACTTATACCTAAATTAGTAATTAGTGTTTTGCTTTCATAGTTGCGTCTTTTATTAAATTTGACTATCTGAATTTTTTGGATTTTTATTTTTTTATTTAATGAACTATTTTTCATGAACTTTATTTGATTTATTTAATTTTGATTAGAGTAAATTAATGGCAATTCTAATTTAATTATAGTGGTAGCTTATAATATTATTTGAAGTTTTTATGTAATTAAACAAACAATTTTGATTGGAATTCTAATTTAGCATATATTTTGATGCAATTGATATACTTTATTGAAAATATAATAGAAAATTCTCATAATTATTTTCATGATGCAACCGAACACCTATATTTAGATATTGTTATAGTTATCCCACGAGAATGGATTCCCACGAATTCACATATGGAATCCCATACCCACATGATTCCATCCCGCATAAGTGGGATGCATCTGAACGAGGCCTTAATCTCTTATCACGTGCGTACAACGGGTTCATGGGTTCGGTTGGCTTAGCGCAGGGGAACCCATAAGTGGGTTTGACTCTTTCCGATCCATGACAAAAGAGGCGCGATAACTGCACTCATTATCCGTACATTTTATTTGTGCCTCAAGTATTTGAAGTTAAGAAGTGTAAAATTGGGGTGCAGAATTTAAATTTTGAAATATATATATTTTTTAAAAGTGTTTATACTGAACATTAGATGCAGATAAAGGGTGCAGAACTTGAGGCGAAAGAATAATTTCTCATGACAAAAATTGTTGTGGGGGTGTTATTGTTACGGATGGATATCCATTTACGATTACTTAAAAATTTTGATAAAAAAAATTTAATAATTTTATAAAATTAATAAAAAAAATTATAAATATATTGACTGTATTTTAAATTTCATATTCCATAGAAATAAATAAAATTATATAAAAATTATAAAATTTAAATGATCTCTGATAAAATATCAAATAAATTTTAAATTATATAAAAACGGAAAGACAATCAATTTATAAACTAAAAACCATTTATAACTTTTTAATTTTTAAATTTTTTTTTCAAAATCATTTAAAATATTCATTCTCAATATTATCAAACTAAAGAGTTGAGTTGGTGAGGGATACCTACCTATTGTTACATACTCAATTCATTCGGAAAACTTGTGGCCTAAGGAACTTATCTATTGCGCGTTCCTGTAACTTTCCAAATGATTATGGTGCTAGAAAATTAGATCCAAAGTTAGACCATGCTTCTTTTAGCGCATTATCTTGAGAAATTTTCTACCTCAACTAATAAACTCGCCATTTCCTTCAGCACATTGCAACTTTGTGGTTGTTTTGGCAAGTGAAAATCTCATTAGTTGTTAATCAATTTTAATGATTTTCACTTGATGAGGTTGAACCCCTGATTATCACCTTTGATCAGAAAACAAACCAAGTCAAAGCATAGTTCAATTGTGATGTGTTTCGTTTAGTATTTGCTAATGAGATGGCATTTATATGTCGATTGTTTTTATGTTTATTTGCTGTATTTGTTGGGATTGTCTACCAAAAGTATGTGAATTGATGTAAGGATTTCACATAGTTGGGATATAAACATAGTGTAAAAACATGTTTTGAGTAATTGGAAAAAGGCGGGTCCATTCAGAGAGCACATTTTTTTTGAAAAAAGAATGGTTCAATTCAAGTCAAAATTAATTTTAAAAAAAATATGTGACATTAATTATCTCTAGACTCTTAGGTGGATATTTTGACAATCAATTTTATCTCACAACCATGAAAAATGATGTCACAATTTATTGAACTTGATAATTGATATTATGAAAAAAAATTTATGGGTTCATATAGATCGTGTATTAAATTTGGTATTATTTGAGGGATATTTGGTTATCAATCGAGTGCCAATAAAATCAAAACTAATTATTTAAAGAGAAATCATTATTATTCTTCACCTTCTGCGTCTCATGATTCAATCATTAAAAATAAATATTGAGGTTCATAGCAACGTAATTTAATATGTGTCATGATCCGTATCAGTCCATTACAGTCCATAATATGTCGTAACACTGTGGTCTGATATACTTATCCCGTATATAAATATTAATATAAATACATTTGAATAATAATATAAATAAATTGGAGTGTTTTGGTATAATATATTTGAATAGTAATATAAATAATTTTATCTTGTGTATATACATGAAATAGAAAGCATGAGCCTTAGAAAATTTAAATATTTTGAGTTCGATCTATAGAATCTACGCCCAGAACATTATAGAACATTATAAGGTGCAAAATTAGGGTCTAGAGTTGTTTTTGTAGCACATTTTCTCTATTTTGGATGCATTTTGCTTGCTTAAAATTCTATCTTATATGATTTCATTAGTAATGAAATTTGTAGTCCCTCTAGGCTAGTTCTAAAAAAAAGAGATCTTAAAATTTTTACCAGAAAATCAGTTGATTTTTTAAATCATATCAAATTAATTCGATATATATTAATAGAAACAAATAAAGCCATTCAACCTTCCATACTCATCAAATTGATGATTCTTCAATCGATTTCAATTGTGCATTTTCTCACATGTATAACACTATTTTATCTACTAAATTACAAAAAATACATTTCAAGTTTTTGTCCTGATTTGCTGATAGTACTCAATAGTACAGTTGCATGTTTGAATTTTTCCATTTTGACGAATTGCATTGCTCATGAGTCATGAGAAAGACTTGCATGTTACATACATTGTGTTTCACATTACAAGAAATTGATACAATTGTGCTGGATATTGCAATTTTGGAAAGCGAAATTTGATTGGAAATTGGCTGAAAGAAGCCCATGTGAATTGGGCATTTTCTTTTTTCTCCACATGAGAATGTATATATGTAGAATTTGACCTTAATTAAAATATGAGAAATTATTCTTATCCTTTAAATTCTACATTTTTTATGTGCATACAATATTAAATATAAATTTTTTTAAAAATAAATATTTTCAAATTTAAATTTAAAACTATATTAAGTATCTTCAAGTATATGAGGTGCAAATAAAAAGTACAGTTACTGATTTGCATTTTCATAGTTTACAGTTATCTTTTAGAAAGTTTGTTCAAGTAGTGGTGAACTTGGCTAATAAGAAATTAAACATCTTTTTGAAGTATTAGTATTAACTTGTCAATCACGGAATTAGAAGAATAATTATCTAATTAATATCTGACCTTAATCAACAAAATGATATGGACATCTAAGTCCAAATTGATCATGTCAATTAGTCTATTGCTAGATTGGTCTTTTAAGTGCAAACTACTATTTTTTTTTTCATTTTAAAAATTAATGATCAGATTGAATGAGTCATCAGATGTAGCTATGTGCATCTAATTAGGTTTAACATCACACCAAAAAAAAATAAAATGAATTATATTCTACACAAAATTATCACAAAAACTTGGGTCAATGTTGTCTAATTAAATGAGTTAAATGTTGTCATCTTCAACCTCATGTTTCTTTTTAAAAAAAAATAATTTTTTCAAATGTCAAAGACTCAAAATCATTTCACCATGTGGACACAGATATAAGAAAATTTGATCTTTAATTAAAATGTTATTATTTTTCTTTCTTGTCCTTTACTCATTCTTTCATGAATCAATGGGAGTGTGAAATGACCAAAAAGACAAAATCTTTGAACATTCTAAGTAAAAAATGAAGATTTTCTATGCTTCTTCCTTTGGAGGAATATAATGAAACTTTTTATAATCAATACCACAACTGTTGAAATGACTTTAAATAATAATAAGAAAAATTCTTCATAAATCAACACAAGTGTTAGTTCTTAATTCCACATTGATGGTATTACTATTATTATAACGACTAAGACCCATATTTTTTACATTTCAGTTACTGTTGATATTTTAGTAATTATAAATAATTTCATTAATTTAGTGGAATTAGTAGTAGGTAGCCATTTCAATTTTTGGTGGAAATATGGAAAATAAATCACAATTGAGAAAATAGTTCAGATGCTTAAATTTCTTTTCTTTTTTTCTTTTTTTGTTTATAATGAAGGTAGGGTTTTGGGTCTCTTTTTTTCATTATAGTTGCAAAAAAATTATCAAAAGAAGAAAAAACAAAGAAAGAAATTATAAAAGATATTTTGACATTACATGACTAGTGGCTAAAAATTTTCAACAATATGTTAATTTTATATGACTAATGGCTAAATTTTTTTTTATATATAAGATAGAGATCTAAATCACGTAAATTTAAAGTTAGTGGCTAAAAATAACGATAATTATTATAACATTATAATAAAATTTCTCATCTAAATGTGTAATGATAATCTCAACATTAGGCTGAACCTACACATGCTACACGGACTACCGCCACAGAAAATCCGACAAGATTTCGCCTTCAAAAATTTATTCTTACACAGAAATTTTTCAAAATTTCATAACTAAACTCGAATGTCAAGATCATGAATTCATACAGATAAGCGTTGAGATATATAGTTTTGAATTTGTCAACTGCATAAATATGATAAAGAAGTCAGAGCAAAATTACAAAGAAATCATGAGGAATGAATTTCCATGGAAACATAAAAAAAGTTCTTAAATGGTAATTGATGAAAAATATTAGGAATTTCTCCATTACAAATATAGCAAATTAATTAAGTTATTATAGAATTGAACATATACTCTCTTTTTTCTTACTTTTTAGGTTGTAAGTAATACTAATTTTAATCTCTCTGCTAACTGATTTGACACAATTAAGACATTTTTAAGGGTGTATAATGTAAAATGTCAACTGATGTGAATTTTCCTTCTTTTGTGTCAACAACCACAGCAACTGGTTGTAGAAAATTTCAAATTTCAACGCGTCGTATTTCGTAGTTTTAGATCTTAAATTATTTATAAATAATAATATATGATGAGAACCTTTTCTTACTAGAGAAGTTGTATGCTTTGTGAAGTTTACTTGTGTAATTTTTTTTTTTTTTGAGATAAGGAGAAGTGTGAAGGTTAATTTTTTATTTGAGTTTTGAACTTTCATTTTTTTTTTATATAAAAAATATTATTTTTTATCACTTAGATTAAAAATCGGTTCTCATAATATACTTATGTAATGTTAATTTTGATGTCTCATTCATACTTATTTTTTTATCACTAGATTAAAAATTGATTCTCATAATATACTTATGTAATGTTAATTTTGATGTCTCATTCATACTGTTAAATTGTTACGGACTAAATAAAACTTATTTAATTTGAGTCTGACCCAATCCATTTGATTGTCATCTCTAAAAGAACCGCAGATTTAGCATAGTGGTGATAGATCTTGTATTTCTATGGAGTTGTATCTCTATAAAGAGACGTAAATTCAAGTCTCATAAAAAATATTAAAAAATATTTAAAAATAAATAAATGTCGAGATTAACGAAACCCTTATATCAAAAAAAAATTGTCATCTCTAAAAGTAAATTTATTAGCTTGGTCTTGCTTGATTTCCATAACACCAATTATTTTGTTTTAAAAAGTGAGAATATTATAAGGAGAATTCTCATCTTAGTTTGATATTTTTTTTAAAAAAAATCTCATATTTTAATCAACTGTTCTGGAACCAATATTGAAAGAAAAATTAAATGAATAAAAAGATGACCAATACTTGTTTATTGAATGGAGACATCTAGTGTTAAAGGAAAAATACAACTTTCATAAAAAAAAAAATTAAAGGTATGTTTGGATTCGTTAGAATAGTACTCTTCTCGGAATAACATTTACTATTCCGAGTTTGTAGCAATCCAAACAAAATTTAAAAACTCGGAATAGCTCAAGATTAGTGCTATTCCACTAATCCAACAAAAAGTCGGAATAGCGCCATTTATTCATTCTCTCTATCACTATTTTAATCATACAATTTAAACAATATTTTTACTAATTCGAATAGCATCATTTTGTCTCTATTCTCACAGTAATTCAAAAAATACTATTTTACCTCTATTCTCGTCTATTAATCCCAATTATACTATTCTTACACTAATCCTTGCACGATCCGAATATACCCTAAATGGCTAAAATTTAATGGAGGCTACTGTAATATATTTTTTTTTTGGCTAATTCGCCTATGGATCAGAATTTATATCATAGACTAATTAAGAGATCAGACTCAAATTAATGATTGTCATCAATTAATCACTAAAAATTTTGATTTATAATAAAACTAATTTTTTTTATCAAGTAGAGATAGGGTGGAAATCATTTTTTTTTTCCTTCACAAAACTCAATTGGAGTTGAATTTTGAATTTATGTTCATCTAAATTGTGGTTCTGGATTTCTTCTCTTTAAATACAGGACCTTCCATTGTTGACCAAATTGGTCTACTTTGTAAAAAGTTTGAAATTGAATTGAAAATGTGTTTTTGATTTTATATTAATGTAGTGAAAATTATGCACGCTAGGTTAAGAACATGTGTAGATTTTTTTTTAATATAATTCTTAAAAGGATCAGATACCTATTAATATTATGGCTACACTTTTTTTTATAATAATACAATAATGAAAAAACATATATAAAAAATTGTGACTTATATATCATTATGTAACGTGCATTTAAGCATTTGTTGAAAATAATGATATCAACAGATTTTTTGTTTGTGGTCCTTGTTAAACCAAAAGTGGAAAAATTGCAACTTTATTTATTGCGACAGTGATATCATGATATGAATGGTGATTTTTTATGATGCAGATAAAAATAGGAAAGTATGATTAAATCACATAAAATGGAGATATTTAAATTATTTTTAATGATTTTTAAAGATGACCATTTTTTGCCATTCAAATATTAATATTTTTCTATTATTTATATGGTCATCTTTTAAAATTCATTAAAAATAGTTCTAAAATCCTAAAAAGGTAAATTTTGGTATTCTACAAAATTTTGATATGAAGAATTTATTGAGCTATTTGGATCGATATTTTAGATATGGGATTTTGAAATTTAATCATAAATATTTTGAGCTGAAATATTTATAAAAACATTTTCGCTTTACTTTATATAGATATAGAGTAAATCTAGCGTAAGATGAACAGATGTTTTAGTTTACAATTTTAGATAAATTATTTCTCAAAAAGTGATAAATTTGAAACATGGGGTTTGTGGGACTCACTCGGTGAAACTTACATGCTGTTATTTTAATCAATTCCTTTCTTTTTGTTTGAATGTTATTTTAATTAAATGTAGCACATGACCACGACACGTAACTTAAAAAAGAAATACTTTGCTTGGTTTCGTTCTTTTTCTGCATTAAATTAATTGCTGCTGATATGTTATGTGACGTCACAGTAGAGGTGGCAAACAGACGGATTGAGTTGAGTTTCGGATTCGGATTCGTTTGACCTTAAAAAATTGTTGAGGCATATGTCAATTTGGATCGGATTTTAGGTCATTTAGTATCAATGCTTTTTCAAGTCTCGGATTGATTTGGGTTAGGTTTGAAATCATTATATTTTGGTTCATTTAAGTTTAGATTAGGTCGGGTTTCAGATCATTCTATTTTGGGTCGTCTCGAGTTTTAGGTTCAATCCGGATTGGATCGGGTCGGGTCAAATTTTCTATTATCACGTTTCGAGCCATCAAACATTAGATTATTTTTTGTTTTTGTCATTGATGTCAGGTTCAGTTAAGTTTTGATCAATTTGAATTTTGAGATGATATGGATCCAATTAACTTTGTCAGCAAATTGAATTGTTAAACTCGATTAAAATTACAAAATATTGTAAAAAAAATCATTGAAATATCAACAAATGAATATTCATGATGTAAACAAGTTATTAATTTGGAGAAAATTTTCTATATTATGCTTATCAAATTTGATTAGTAAATAAAAAAATTTCAAATTACATTAAATTCACTACATGAACGATTTATGTGACATGGAAAACAACAATATATATATTTTATGAAATTGAAGAAAAATTAGAACTTTATTGTGCATCCTACAATTATAGAAAAAAATAATGTATGGTGTTGGTTGCAAATTATTTTTTAGTTGAAAAAAATATATATAATGGCATGCACTCAATAAAAAATAAGTGATTTAATGGTTCGGGTTCGGGCCGGGTTGGGTTAGATTTCGAGCCATCTGATCTAAAATAAAATCAATGATTGATGGAAGTTTTACCCTATTTTACCCTCGTCCCTCCATAGTTTCGAATGCTAGTACAAACTTAAAATTATAATTAGTAATAGAGAACTGATATATAGATATCGTTATTGATATCATTATCAGCACGGAATTTTTTATTTAGATCAAATTAGTTATTATTCATATTAATGATTTTATTATGCAACTTATTTGTATATTATTTTTTATTATTCAATTTAAATGAGTTATTATTCAGATTAACGATATTTGAGTTGAATAATAAAAATATTATATAAAATAAGTTGTATAATAAAGTCATTAATATGAATAATAAAATCAGTATCGACGACGATGTCAATAAAAGTATCTATCAAACATCTTTTAGTAATAATAATAAGAGAACCGCAGATTTAACACAGTGATGACATGTCTCATTTTTCTACTTAGAGATGTAAATTCAAATCCAACCAAAAATATTTAAAAATAAATAAATAAATATTAAAACGAACAGAAACCCTTCTTTCAAAAATAATAATAAAAAAAAAGCATAATAATTTGACAGATAAAAAAAATAATAAAAGCATAATAATTTGACAGATAACTCACTATATCTCATTCTTATACTTGAATCCCTCAATCAGAAAATCAGAACAAGTCAAAGTCCGAAAAAAAGGTCAAGCAAAGAGAGAGAGCACAAACTTGAGAAAATTTATAATCTTAAGCACCGCGTCAATAGTAGTAGTACACAGTAGTAGCAGCACGCCCCTTGAAATTCTTTACTCTCGACTCTCAACTCTTAAACTCTTCCTTGCTTCCATTCTTCCTCTCTCTCTCTCTCTCTCTCTCTCTCTCTCCCTCTCTCCAGTCTCTGTCTCCCCCTTCTTAAAACCTTTAATACCTTCCGATATCTCCTTATTCTCACACCTATACAGACAGAGAATATCTCCTTATTCTCACACCTATACAGACAGAGAGAGACACAGAGAGATGGGGAACTGTTGTCGCTCTTCCTCTGTCAAGTCTCCAGTACACATAACCCCGTCTAGTCCAGGTATGTTTGATTACTGATCTCACACAAATTCGAAATGTAACAATCCTTTTCTTTCTTTTTTAGTGCCTTCCTTTGCTTAATTTGTTGATTTCACAAATTTCATATGCATTTGTAGATTATACTCGAAAGGTACGACTAGAACTAGTTGTATACGGGTTCTCTTTTCGCTCCTTTTCTCATCTTATTTCCACAATTTCCATTTGAATCAATTGATGCGTTATTTCGTGGTCAATTGTGTGCGTCTAATTCTCATAATTTGTTTATAATTCAGCTCGGAATTTGAGTGATCAAATTCAATTTCCATATTTGGTTTAGCTTTTCTCCTGATAGAGGGATAGTATAATTTTGACTTTGAAGGAATCTATTTTATTAATTCACCCTGATTACTACTAAAGACCCTTTTCTTTAATAATATCTAACCCACTTCATTTATATTGCTTCCAAAATTAGGATTGTCTGAAAAAATAATGCCCATTTTTTCATAGGAAAGATTCAACTACAACACAACCAAACTTGAAAATCCTATTCTGTGCAAACCATTGTTTCTCTGGTTTTGTCAGAATGATGACCAAACTGTCTTCTTCGCGCTATATCTTCCTAACTAAATTGGAGACATAGAAGAGTAACTTCTGCATATTTTGATAGATTTTCGACAAAATCAAATAATTCTCATGTTTTAGTATTACACATCTCCTGCAAAATGTTACAGGGCCTCACATGAAAATTTACTGTTATTAACTACAGAAAATAAATCACTGTTATTAAGCAATTGATTTGTCAAAACGTCGAAGAACCCCCTCATCCCCACCCTACCCCTTCTCTCACTCCATCTCTCTCTAAGTCAACTGCATGAAAGACGAATGGATTTCAAACGTTTGACTGCAAAAATGGACTTGTCTTCAACACAGTTTTAAATGTATTTTAAAGTCTTTAATTGTTTGATCATGACCCACCAACCACCCAACGCCTACCAATTTTGAACCCCCCCCCCCCCCCAACTAAAAAAATATATATATTTGTTTGTAAGCTCCCTTGATTTCCAAAATAAGTTTTTGCTTATTTTTATTGTTTTCTGTATGTTTTTGTTCTCAACATATTTACCAAACTGTGGCAGCAGGACTGCACCAGTCAATGTACCATACTTGCGGATATCAGCACCAGTACTACCCAGTATAATAAGTTTAGTCATTTAAATTTTCTACCAATATGCGCTAACAATTTTTGCCCATCTCCACTGCTCTCTCTCTCTAGGCCCATACAACACATCAAAGACAAGCAGTAACAGCACAAGTACCACCAACACAGGCAAGCTCTCCTCTTTGAGCACCAGCACCTTCAACCCCTCCACCGGGTCTGGATCCGGATTGGATAACCCATTATGTCCTGAAGGCCGCATTTTAGAAGTTCCAAATCTAAGAATTTTTACCTTCGCGGAGCTGCGTGGTGCCACAAAGAATTTTAAACCTGATACTGTTTTGGGGGAAGGTGGGTTCGGACGGGTATACAAGGGATGGGTTGATGAGAAAACACTGAATCCGACACGAAGTGGGGCGGGGCTTGTTATTGCGGTTAAGAAGCTGAACTCTGAGAGCTTGCAAGGGCTTGAAGAATGGCAGGTATTAGGTTCTTCTTTCGTTTGTATTTTTTTTACCTCTTTTGATTGATAAAAAATGATAGTATTTCTATTTAAAAGTGGGATAATTTAGCCATTAATTATAAGAGAGGATAATGAAGATTAAAAAAAATATTTGTTGTCAGAATTTAGCCATTACTTTCATTCTTTCCTAATAATGATTATTCATTTGTAAAAGGTATTTGTTGTCAGAATTGTAACTCACAAAAGTTGTACTTCTCATGTTTGAGAAAAAAGGGGCAAAATGGTAACATTCTAATCAGCAGACAGTAATATTGTTTTGATGCAGTTTCATTTTATCCTTATCGGGCTTTCTTTTATGTATAAAAATAATGTGATGTTGATTGATTACGCACAAAAAAGAGCAATCTATTATTTGAGAAAAGCAGCAACTTGTCATTTTCTCCTGATGCGGACAAAAAGAAAAAGATATTTGTTATAATGGAATTTGGTTGGTACAATGGCAACCATATATTAGGGTTCCAGTTAGGTAAGAGATCCACAATTAGATACTTAAAGCTAGGTATTTGATCAGAAATTAATATTGAAAGCAGAAAGTACCTTAAAAGCTAGCTCAAGCTAAGACGCATCATAAAAGAACTTTAGTTAGGTACTTTAAGCCATCAGGTCTGACCTTTTGTACCTTTTTTTGTGCTTTTAATCGATTTGGATAAGAAAAACGCCAAACAGTCAAAATACAGCACCTGTGCAGTTTATTTTTTCCTTCTGGTTATTTTAATTGAAAAGTTCTTATTTACTTGGTTTCAATGGCTGCAGTCAGAGGTGCATTTTTTGGGAAGACTTTCACACCCAAATCTCGTCAGACTTTTAGGGTATTGTTGGGAAGATAAAGACCTTTTACTTGTGTATGAATTCATGCCCAGAGGAAGCCTAGAAAACCACCTTTTCAGAAGTAAGTTTACCATAGTACACATTTACATTTCATATTTTTATAGAACAATTTAATTACTTTATGGTCGTGTATGGTGTACAGGAGGTGCGTATGAGCCATTGTCTTGGGATCTGAGGATAAGAATAGCAATAGGAGCTGCTCGAGGTCTCACGTTTCTCCACACCTCTGAGAGACAAGTCATCTACAGAGATTTCAAAGCATCCAACATCCTCTTAGATTCTGTAAATTCTCCCTTTCCATAAAATATACATTTTGTTTTGTTTAGTTATTTTTTTGTTTCTGTTTAATATCTGTTTAGTCACCGTTGTCAGATACAAAATTTCTTGTAACTGATATAATTTTAACCAACATTTTTCCATAGAATTATAATGCAAAATTATCGGATTTTGGGTTGGCAAAGCTGGGGCCCACTGGAAGTAACTCACACGTGACCACCAGGGTCATGGGAACTCACGGTTACGCAGCACCAGAATATGTTGCTACTGGTATGTACAGTTATCTTGTTTTTCTCAATTTTCAGTTTGAACCTTAACCTTAACTGATATACTGAATGTGCTTTTTATGTTTTTGCATTGATTAACCAATGATAAGTATCCTAAAATGTCATTTAACCTGTTAGGTTTCGGAATGGTACAGTATCTGACCCTTACTCAACAGTAGCAGCCAGATCTCTTTTCTTGGAATTGTTTTTTTTCTTAGTTTGTATAGATTTGCCCTGCACCTTAATGGACAACCAGCAACCTCATTCATATAGTACCCTTACCAGTTGGTACCAGTACGAACTGACCCATATTGCAAGCCCACTTAGATTTGCTTGGAAGTGACAACTAAGCCTAGTACTGGTACAATAAATTGATACATCCAAGAAGTCAGTAAATACAATGCAAAGTGCAAAGCGCAAAATAGGTTGACTTTGGTGTTTAAGCAAACTGAGTTTATATCATGTGCAAATGTGCCCTAATTTGATTAGATAGGAGGCACTTTACAGGTATTGGGAATCCCATAATATCTTGTGATGAACTTTTCGGCCCTTGCTTTTAGTCTACAAGGTTGACATATGTGCACCAAACTGAGTACCACAAATATATATGTCATCAGTACAAGAATCTCTTACCTAGTGGCTACCACTAAGGCCGAAATCCACTAAATATTGGTTTCCTTGTAAAGGGAACCTACCTTATCCTATCTCTTTGTTGATATGGTTTTATCATTGCTGGGTCTACAAACAACTGAAACCTTGCAACCTAGGAATGGCATGTAAGCAGTCCATTTAAGGGCATAGTTGACATTTCTATTTTTGCTCGGGTCTTACAGCATCTAATACTAGCGTAATTATCTCCTAATTTTATTCAGGTCATCTATATGTGAAAAGTGATGTGTACGGGTTTGGAGTGGTATTACTTGAGATGCTATCGGGTCAACGGGCACTGGACCCAAACCGCCCATCCGATCAGTTGAAACTGGTTGACTGGGCAAAACCTTTACTCTCTGACAGGCGCAAACTGGCTCGACTAATGGACCCGCGCTTAGAGGGAAAGTACCCATCTAAAGCTGCCCTAGAGGCAGCTGACCTAACCATAAACTGCCTCGCAAGTGAGCCCAAAAATCGACCCTCTATGAAACAGGTGGTGGAGAAGTTGGAGCAAATTGAGGCCATGAAGAGTACTAGGTCAAGGGACATAAAGGAGGCTGCTACAAGAGATCGAGGCCGTGGTAGGATTACACCAAACGGGCGATCACCCCGCAATCCAAGGCATTATAATACTGGGTCAGGTGTACGTGTCCGGTGACCAACCGTAGATAATTAAGAGTCTGGTTGGTTGTATTTGTAAGTAGTTAGTTAATTGACCATAGTTTTGATTGAATTTTGAAGTGTCTGTTGGTGTTATAAAGAGGATGATGGTCTTGTTGGTGTTTTAATTAATTTCTTGAAATACTACAAGCCAAGAGTTACTTCATTGCTGGGATTGCTTGAATGTAAAGTTGCACGAGGCCTGAAGTGCAAGATAATTTCATACTATTGTTAATGTTAACTGTTTGTAATATAAGTGTTTGTAATATACACAATGGAAATATAGAATACCTAATGATTCATTAGTTAAATTATTAGTCTTTGTGCTGTCAGCTGTTTTGAATGTGGCAACAAAACAATCCTGTTGTCATTTAATTGTATGAAAACAAAAGAAGCAACAAGTTGTTATCTTAACATTTCAGCAAATTTTTTTCTTAAATCAAAATATGATATATTTTCTTTTATTTAGTTTTTCCTTAAAATATGAGCGTTGAAGTTGTGTTAAATACCAACATTATATATGTTAAGCACAAACTTTGAACAAGTCTAAATATTATCAGAGCTCATGAGTTCAAACCCCCCATGAACATAAATTATATATAATTATATTATATATATATATATATATATATATATATATATATATACATGAACCCCACCTTCATTCAAAAAAAAATTAAATAATATATATCAGTTACATAAATTATAACCTAGTAAAGAATACTTGCACATAAAATTACTTTGATTTAACTACAAAGAAAAAAATACAGATTAGTCAATAGTTGAAAAGAACAGTTTGCTTGCTGTCCCCTAAAGTTGAACAAGGTGGTTTTCTCAAACTGCTATTTAAAATTTTCTAACTTGTAAATGAAGCAGCTAGGTAGCTTTCCCACTGTTCTCAGGATATTTGCTTCAAGTCAAAAAATTAATGTGACAGTAGAATTTAATGTCCCCAAAAGTAATTCCAAATAATTTTCTTTTCTTTAACCATGTCCTTGTTGACAAATTCTTAGCTGTTTATTACTAGACATGCCATTTTTTTTTTGTAGAATGTCTATCATGCATCCATCATCAAAATTGGTTTGGATTGGGTACGCTCAGTAGATGCATATATTTCATTCTTTTTAATATGATAATTCAAAAATAAAAAAAGTTTGAAAACTAAATCCGAAATTGTAAATTTTTAAAATTGAAAAGTTCGTATCCATTGTCTCTGAATTAAATATGCTTTGTATCCATTATTTACAAACAATTTTTTAAATTTATAAACTCGCTATATATAATATTACGCAGTTGCGTTCGCAGATAAAGTTTGTGAATCAAAAAAATGGCTCCTACTTTCATTTTTATATTATTTTAATAAAAAAATAGCATATAATTAAGAATTCAGCACAAAACCAATTTCGTTTTCTCTAGATTCCAATCTGAGGCTACTCCTACAGTCAAATTACTTGTAATTTTCCTTGGAAAAAAATCATATCATTTGCTTCCATTGTGACCTGAACTAAAAAAAAGGTAGATATACCCATAAAATATATACATAATATAACACAAGAGTTAGGGGTACACATACAAAATATATATTTGATATAACATCATCCAAACCTTAATAAAAATGGGAGGCTCACATTAACTTTGGAACGTGAATGTGGCCCACATTTTTATTAAGGTAAGGATGATGTTATATCTTTTATATATTTTATATGTGTACCTCCTAACTCTTGTGTTATATTATGTATATATTTTATGGGTATAGCTACTTTTTTAGAGGATATACATACAAAATATATAAAAGATATAACATCATCCTTATCTTAATAAAAATGTGGACCACATTCACATTCCAAAGTCAATGTAAGCCTCCCATTTACCACATCTTAACATTTATGGTCTAACCGCGTTTTATTTAACACAGAAACAAAAATATATGGCGCTTTCAATTGACCATTGAGGCATGATACAAAGAGAAAATACACAAACAAAAATATGTGGCTCTTTCAATTGACCATTGAGACATGGTACAAAGAGAAAGAGAGAGAGAAGGATGTCTCATGTCTGTCCAAAGAAAGAGAGAATAAACATGAAATTACGTGATATTAACATCAAACGCGCTGTGTACGTTTGACTTTGAGATGATTGAGAAATTAATGAAATAGTCCACACGTTGCATGCAGTAAAAGAAGTTTTTTACTTTATATATATATAGATAGATAGATATAAAGTAAAGTTTGTGTGAATTTAAAGTTATCAAGTCATTTGATGAGCTTAACTCATAAATTTATCGAATCAGCTTCAAATGATATATCTGAGTTGCTCAATAAATTTTTCATATCAAAATCTCATAGAATCCCGAAATTTTCTATTTTTAGATTTTTCTAACTATTTTTTCAGAATTTATTTGAAAATGGTTTATTCTCGTATAAAAATATTTATTATTTTATTATTATTTTAGAATCATCTTAAGAAATCTCAAAAAAATAGTTAGCAAACTCTAAAAATAGAAAATTTCGGTATTCTATGAGATTTTAATATGAAGAATTTATTGAGCAACTTGGATTTATCGTTTGAAGCATTTTCGATAAATTTTTGAGTTAAGCTCGTCAAATGACTTGTTAAGCTTAACCTCATGCTAATTTTATTCTGTATGTGTGTGATTAAATAAAATGATCTAGTAGCTTAAGTAGTAATTAAATAAAATGACCTCCAAAAGATCGTGTCTCCTTCATGAATTATTTAGCTGTGCTACGTACGTATCCATCATATATTATGCAAATCGTTAAAGCCGATATCTTGAGTTACTTTGATCTGTTTTGATAGTTATGTTGTGATTTTATATATTTTTTATAAGGATTTAAAACACGTTAGAATGTTAAAAAAAATTATGTGGTAAAATTTGAACTATGTGTATATTTAATATTACTTAACTTTAACAAAATATGATAACAACATGGATAAAATCTCTACAAAAAATATTTAATTGTATATGATTACAAAATAAATAAATGTTATTTTTGAAATAAAAATAAATATAATTTTCTATTCTGTAATCTTCATGATTCAGATCTTCTCTAGCTATTAATTATATGATCTGTGGAATTAGGATATAGAGAATTTTTCTTCTTATTATTAGATTGAACATAGATAAATGCGTTATGGAAACTTATTGTCAAGTTACTTTCTTTTTATTTGATTGAGCCTAAATATGAAATTGTGTGTACATCCATCCAATGAAATTTTGACAAGAACATGTCCATTTGACAATTTTTGTACTGATGATTCCAAGTTTGCAACCATTAGGTCAAGATGTGGAGTTCCAACTACTTTTGAGATTTATCTTAGAATCATTCCATTAATTTGTACTTGTATTGTTTGATGTTTATAGCAATAGGAGCTGATATAAAAATACGGTTGTTGATATTATTATTTATTGTTATCGATACGGATTTTATTATACATGTTAATAATTTTATTTTGTAAACTCATTTTATACAGTATTGTCATTATTCAACTTAAATGAGTTATTATTCATATTAGTAGTATTTAAGTTGAATTATAGAAGTACTGTAGAAATAAAATCGTTAACATGCATAATAATTCATTTAACGTGTATAATAAAACTCATATCGATAACGATATCAATGATGATATATCCATAACATTTTCCTTATATCAATATGTTCTCAAGTGTTGAACTCTTAAAAAAATATTTCTTTTTTTTTCAAAAATAAAAGCTCTCGTCAACCTCAACATTTATTCTTTTTTGCTCTATAGACAACTTATTTAGTCACTACTTAATATGTGTAGGAACCTGGAGCTAATTATTTTCAATAATATATAATATATAAGCCTTATGAATTCAATTTTTAAATATCTCTCATAAATTATCTTTAGCCTATTAAGTAGTAGAACTATGACACACATAATATCTTCTTTGTGTTAAATGATTATTTGTTTCGACTAAGACATAAATTGATGATAATGGTCTGGACAGATTTTGATGTTTATCCATAAATCTTGATAGGTCATAAATGCATATATAAATTAAAATTTGTGATAACAGCTTGTAACAACCACAATCAATAAAATTTATGACCTAGACTCCCATCTTTTTTATCAAAAATAAAAAATAAAATTTGTACAATCCTATATAAATTTAAATTGGACAGTTCATACTTAATAAATGCTAGTTACTAAAAATATTTAAATACAAGCGTCAATCACATATGAATTCAATTTGTAGAATTTACATCTAATATAAAGATGTACTAAATTCATATTTGTTCTATTTTGTGTATTTCTACAAGCTTCATACTTCTTTACTTTAAAAATCGTGCACATGAAATAATATCCACGGTGGTGTTGAGAGTACTGATGATAAAAATCTCTTTCCTGAACTTTAAATAACAATATATTCTTTTATTTTATTTTTTTGTTTTTGAAGAAACGCATTACATCTGACCCATGAATCTTTGTAATTGAACTCAAACCCAAATTGTATTCTTTTTTAATTTTTTGTAATAGCAATTATCTAAAACACCTTGTTGTTATTATTGAGGTGTCAAAGAAAAATTGCATAAATTTTTTTGAGATAACGATGAGGATCAAAATCACTTAAATTTAAATATTTATAAAAAAAATTATTCAAATTTTAAACATACGATCTTTTACATAAAATATATTTTTATCATTAAATTAAAGGTTAATTCTAATAAAATGTCACAAATTATAACAAAATACAGCGGCAATGTTCAAACACGGAATAGTAATTCATGTCACAATATATGCATGTGAATTTTTGAGCTTAATCACAATCAAAATCACCTAATTTGCACGGCATGTTGACTTGTATTTAATTCCATTCCTCAAATTTTCTCACTGAGATGACATTTTGGTGAGAAAATTTCTATGAACTCCTTGTTCTTTTTCTGCTTCTCTTTTCTTTCCTCAACTTTTCAAAAAAGGTAGTCAACTGACATGTATTTTCTAACTTCCTTTGCAGGGTTTACAAAGATCCTTTGGAATGCATTCTTACAATCTTTCTGGTGCAATATATTTAATTTGTATCTTTTTCCTAAAATATTTTTTGTTGAAGAAATAAGTAATTAATCTGAGGAGGGATCTAATGTCTATGATCATTCGTGTTATATTAATGATTATGAAATTAAATTTTAAATAATTATTTGTTAAACTATTAAATAACAAAACTAATTATTGGATATTTTGTACGGTATTTTTATTATTCAATTTAAATATCACTTATCTGAATAATAACTCACGTGAGTTGAATAATAAAAATATTATATAAATAAATTACATAATAAAGTTATTAACATAAATAATAACTAATTTAATTTAATCTGAATAAAAAAATCAGTATCAATTACGGTATCAATGATGATATTTGTATATCAGCTCCCTAATAATAATAAAGAAACAGAATTGGTACTCATGCTAGTTTGATATAAAGTGAAACAAGCTATATACATACTCAGTGAAGCATATATATACCTCATTATCAAATAAAAGAATTTACGCAGTCTGAATATGCATAACATGATTTCTTAGGATTAATTAATTGACTGTCCCAAAATAAAAGAATCATTTTATCAATTATATATAGAATGAATAAGTTCTCTAGTCTTTCTCATCAGCAATTCTGTACAATAATATATAGCTTATGTAACAGAGAATCTGTACTTTCAAACTAAGTATCCAGTTGTCCAGATGACAAGAGCATTTGGAAAAAGAGACTCTTATATATGTGAACTCTGTGAAGAAATTTGGACTGGTGAATGAGAAATCAACCACACTTATAAAAGTTGAAATCCCACATGACATGATTGAAAACCAACAAATAATCACCAAGCAAACAAAATAACATGACTAGTGTTTTGCCTCACCTCTTTGCACTTCTCATCACCATTTTTGCTTTATCAAGCCACCAGGCTGCACTAGCCTCTCCACAAAATGCTCACTACAACATAAAAACCCTAAATTTCACTCTGTACCAACACGAAACCGTCAACAAGACCGGCTTCATTGTGGTCGAAGGCGTTGCCGGGGTGGGAGTTTCTCAAACCACCACACCGTTCGGCACTGTATTTGTCTTTCGGGACAACTTGACGACCCATGCCGGGGGTTCATCCCGGTTTGCCGGAGTTGCGGAAGGAACCTCGATAACGACGAGCCTTGATGGGCTTCGCAGCCTGTCTATTGCTAAAATCACGCTCGACGTTTATGGGTACGTGTTGCACTTGAGTTCAATAGCCCTTCTGCTCTAATGATTTTTCAGAATTCAGTTTGTCAAAATTAATCAAAATCTAAATTTAATGCCTAAAGGGTAGACTGCTTTTAATCTTTTTTTTATAATATATATACTATACTCATACGGGCTATACCTTGTTTAACACAATAATATAATAATATTAGGTTGCACCATAATATACACCATTTATTGACGTAATTTTTGTTTTTTAATGTCTAATTGAAAATAAAGGGTACCAGGAATTACAATACTTTTGGGTCATAATTTTGGCAAAACTCAGCAAGTAACTAGTACTAAAAATCATTCTTAATTTTTGAGAAATGTATAACATGAGAGCTGAACTGGGAAATTTCAGGCATGAAGGTTCCATATCAATAATAGGAGGTACAAACAACATAAAAACATCCGAGTACCCGGTGGTAGGAGGTACCGGCGATTTCACGTATGTGCTCGGCCACATTAGATCCTCGCCGGTTGATTTGACGGGAGTGACTGTGGTGTACCGGATTGACTTCTTTCTCTATTGGCCTCCTTATGCTGCTACTGCCCCAAGATAGATTTTATGTTCTTATTTTAAATATAGCGGGAATTCAATTTGTATCAAGCTGAGAAATAATTCCATGTGACCTTTGAAGTGTATTTGCTCTACCTAGTTCCTGAGAAGAATAAATTTCTGGAAATTTCAAATTCTAGTTGTTTTAAAATCTCTTGAGAGCTAAAATGCTAAGTTGTGAAAGTGGTGGTAAAAATTCTCTGTAGAGATACATGCTACACAAATCCATACAGATAACTTTTAAAGTTTGTTTCGGAACAAAACAAAAATCCAGAGCAATGCAGAAGCATGCCTTTGTAGCTGGTATAGTATCAGAATTTGCACACACCAATATTTAGCTCCCTAATAAGTAATTACTGCACAAAACAAACACCCAAAATCCCAAGAAAAACAACCAGACAAGACACCTGCTGACACACCAAGTATTGGTACCAGTTGAGTCAGTACAGTTCAGAAGGGTACGACATCCTGGGTACCATTGGATCAATATCTAAGATAGAACCAAAAACACTAAAAAATCCCATATTTTGCAAAAGCAAAGCATTTGAACTCTTTTATCAACCATTCAACTAAACTCGTCTAAAAACAGAACAAGTTTGTACATTTCTACAAATATTTTATATAAAACTATCAAACAGCATAGATTACATACTACACAGCAAAACGGAGCAGCCAATACAAATATGATTGTGCAAAGAAAAGATACATTTGTTCTATAATTTACTTGAACTTGAAGCATGAAGAAAGTATCATATATTTGTACATTAACTTGTCAGGAGTATGAAAAATCAGAGACATTAATTTACAATTGTCGCCGGAAGTTAGTCTGAGCTGAAACTGCTACTTTATCTTTCAGCCAATCTTTGCCAAGTATGTGCAAATTATTCATTCTTCTCAACTCCTTACCTGAATGAAAATCAAAACTACAAACTGAGACCCTGTAGATTTTCTGTATGGACATAAAGGAGGAAAAGAAAAAATATATATTACAAGAATTGTCTGTGTTCTGTCTGAAAGAAATATTGGAAAAAGACAACATACAACTTTCTGGTTAACCTTCAAAAACCCAAATTATTTGAGTCTCCACCACTCATAATGGAAATATCAAGTTCCTACTGAAAAGCCAGATCTTTAATTACAAAATTGCCTGTCTACCAGAGTATCAGTTGAAGTTAACATACCCTACCAAATTTCGGTACTTGAATAAATAAAATGATTTTGAATTCCCTTGTATATAATATAAGTTGTGTTCCCTTTAGAAATGGAAGGAAAATAAAGCGAATGAAATTATAGCTCACTTCCACAGAAAGGAGAGAAGGAGAAATTGGAAGAACGAACATTAAGATTTAGATAATACAGAAATTCTAAAGGAAGTCAACTTGAAGGACCCTGGCAAAATAAACTTTGCCACTATCAATTGCAGGATAGGTTTTCAGAATTGTTAAGGGCAACATGCTATCAATCCCAAGAATCTAGAAAAACAATTAAAGAATGACAAACTTCAGGTGCTAATTTTGTAATTTGAAACCTATGTTGCACTGATACTTTACAAACCTAACTGTACTCGTAACAGATATATATCCGATACTGATACCCATGGGATACATGTGTCAGATATGTCAGATGGCATACATAATTCTTAAAAAATTTTCAACAACTGATTTGATCAAACTTCAGCACAATACGCACACCAATACGGGTGCTGGTCGCTGAGAATCCTGCCCAAGGGTTCCTTGCATGATGTGATTATGCTAAATTTTCTATTCTTCCTTAAAAAGAGCTGGGAGCGAACCAACATTATTGCAAAGTCCTAGTGGGGCCAATTAGGCAATGGTCCAGAATTTAATAAGAGTCGCTAAAATCACTTTTTTCCTTTTTCTTTTTATGACTCCTTCCATTTTCTTTTACCTTTTGATTAAATCTATATATTATTTATTGATGCTAGCTGGAAAACAAAAATACTATACTTTTAATTCAATATCTCTATTATATTGAAAATAAAAAGATACAAATTGAAATATCTATAAGTATGTCTTTGATTGTTTTCTTTCATACATATACATATATATATATATATCTACTGTGAAAGCAAAAAAATTATATAATCATACTTCTTTATGGGACTTTTTTTTTAAGGACTAGCATTTTTATCTTTTCAAAAATGTTTTTCACAAGTTAAATTGTTAGATAGTAAAAAACCTTATATGTATGAATGTGTCATATCCTATATTTTTAAAAATGCCCATATTGCGGTATCTCATATTGTATCAGATACAATATCCACACCCGTACCTATACAAGATAGTTTTAAAAAAACAAGTAAACAAACCTTCTTCCATCAAGAGATCCATAGCTCTTTTCTCCAGTTCAATTGCATGCTTGCTTCGACCAACTGCTGATAACGACCTCAACACTTTTTCAATTGAAAAGAAAAAAAAAGAAGATAATAAATATAAACATGGTTTTTCTAACTTTTCTTTTTATTTATACAATATCAATTATAATAAAAAACTGCACTTGCGGTTTTAAAGAAACATGCCCCTAAACATCACAGGAGATCATTAGCTGTTTAGATGGAACTTTATTATAAATGATAGTTCTCAAAACCTGCTTCATCAGAATTTTCTTTTTACTAATTTAAGAAATAACAGAACAAACAGGATTCTGTTTGTCAGAGAATTTATTTTAAGCATTCAGGTGCAGTTATTTAATTGGACTGGTAAATATTAAGCTCTTTTTTTCAATTGAATTTTTTAAAAAGACAAATGTCATGCTGCCCAAAAACAAAGGAACTATAATTAAATGACCAAATTACTATTCTTTTTCACTGCTAATTGAGATAAACTAGGGAAAACAAAGATAGAATCTTCTACTTATTTATTTATTTTTGGTTTCAAGTTTGAAAAAACTAGGAGCATAGGTGATATTTCCAAAAAATCAGAGGGTATGCAAAGAAATTTTTCTTTGGAAAGATATCATACATCATGTTCTCAGGATTTTAACGAAAATCCGACAGATTAGGTATAGTAACACCATGCTTGCTACATCTTATACTTGTCAGTTCAGTAGGTTAGCAAGCTTGGTTTGCAATAAGTGACACCTCAAAGTCCTAAAGCTCAAATCAGGTTTCAGTATTTTAAGGGACAGCTACTCAAAGAAAACTCAGTGATTGAGAAAAAAAAGTTCTTACTCCTAAGATAATCATCTTGCATTGACCGGTCGCAATCTTTCAAAAATGCTTGTAGCTTCGCAAACCTCTCTCTATAATTCTCTCTTTCACTGGACCTATTATTTTCATCAGTCATAGCCTGCTTTGGTGTGATAAAGCCCAATTTGGGCTCATTTTTGCCTACATTTTGATGTTTGTCCCCATTGGTAAATTGATTTACAATCTTCTGTTGTTGTAAGTCAGCGTCTAAATGATGTTCAATTTCCTTCTCATTTACACCTAGACTTGTGATCTGGTTTGATGCAGCAACATTAAACTCAACTAAATCAGCATCCAAATTGGTCTCATGGCACACCAAATCGGGCTCACTTTTCTCCTCATTAGGACTCAAGTTGGGTTCTTTCTCTCCACTTGTAACTTCAGTCAATGCAACACCCTCCAATTCCTGCAACTTAGACTCCAGTTCAGGCTCTTTTGCAACATCATCCGAGCTCACTGTTGACGCGCCTACCTTCATTTTGCACAACTCAGAATCTGATTGAGACTCACTTTGGTCTCCTTTTGGGTTCAAAATCGAATCATTCTCTTTATATTGAACAAGATTTTCCGCAATGCCCTTCAATTCATTTAACTCTGCCTCCAAATTGGGTTCATGACATTCCAAATTAGGTTCCATCTTCTCCTCAGTCATCCCCAAATTAGATTCTTTTGCACTTTCATCCCCAACATTTTTTGGAGTTTCACTTGAAGGGCTCGGTTTGTTTTGTTGATCATGGTCTATTTTCCTGCGAACATAGACCATGGTAGGGCTGTTAGTAGTATCAAAGCGCCCCCTTTTTATGCTTGCTGGGTTATCAGGTGCCAGGTCTGGTGGCTTTGACTCCATTAGCACTTTAAAGCTTGAATGATTTCCTTTCTGTGAACTTGACTTATGCACTTAATCTGTAAAAGGACAAAACAAATAATCAGATATATACTGCAATTTAAGATTTAACTTTCTTCAATAAATGCTTGTATTATCTAATTGAAAGTCATTGCCATTAACAGTATTAATTGAAAGTCATTGCCATTGACAAGAATTTAACTATGCCAGGTTGTTATATCATACAGTATCACTCACTGCGGTCGGAAACTGGAATCGAGGGTAACAGATTCTATCAAACTGAACTGTCTTGATCCTTCTGGAATCTTTATTTCAGTCAAATTCTGCTGAATTGACATTTTGCAGAAATATCAGAGATCAATTCTGGGGAGTACATTTGGTTCTGGCTAAACTAAACACTAGAAAGATCACAAAGAACACTTAAATTTCAATACAAATGTGTGCATCAAAACTAATTCAAATTCTCATATACCCCCCCCCCCCCCCCCTCAATTCTCCAATCGTTTGTTTGTGAAGTACCTTGCTTAAAACCATACCTTCTACCATAGCAAGCAATAGTCCATCTGTGCTGCTATGGTTTGGAAAATCTATCAGCAGCTCAAGATCGGATCATTGCGAGATCCTCCAAACCGTTTGCCCCGAAAAGAAACCCTCGGCAGAGGACCAAACGCTCACCGTCCGAGTTACGCCGATTCTTCCCTCCTCGTTTGTCTGTGACTTGACTCTTCCGAATTTGATCCTTGAAAGGTGGATGTGATGGATGGATGATCGGAACTGGGAAGAGAGAGAGAGAGAGAGAGAGAGAGAGAGATTTGGGATGGTAGGTTTCGCGAATTGAAATGAAGAAGAAGAAGAAGATGTGTTTGGATGGGATCCGATGGTGAGGAAAGAAGATCTCTTTCTTTCTTTCCATGCGCTGTGTTTATTTAAGAGCTATTTGCTTTTTTGAATTCATTTTTTTTTTTTTGAAATAAATCGAGAGAATTTTTTTTTTCAAAATGAAATTGTCAGACACATATAAATGGCTGTTAATGATGCATTATTAAGTGATATTAAAATTGGTTAAAGTTTAATATGAATAGAGCTATGGTGTTTGTAGGAGCATGAAATTCCTCGGTAATATTAACTTAAAATTTATCAAATTTACTTTAAACGAAAAATTCAAATTACTCAATAAATTTTTCATATTAAAATCTTGTAGGATACAAAAAAATTTCTATTTTTAGGATTTTCTAACTATTTTTTCGATTTTTTTAAGATGATTCTAATAATGATAATAATAATAATAAAATAATGAATTCAAAAATATGAAACAAATAGTTAAAAACTATAATAATAATAATAATAATAATAATAATAATAATAATAATAATAATGAATTTTTGCCTATATAGAATTTGTTAAACAATTTGGATTTGTCGTTTGAAACCGATTTGACGGATTTTGAGTTAGGAACACCGAGAGATCCGGTGCTCTTAAGAGCACGCTAGTTTTACCCATTTAATACTACATTATTTACATGTCCAATTACATATATAAATTTATTTTATTTTTTTATTTGAACTTAAAAAAAATATTGTCAAGTGATTTCTCCTTTTTTAATAACATGTTTTATAAATCTTATGTTATAATTTTTTTTATGGTTGGATATACCCAATAATTTTCTGTATATTTTTTCTTCTCGTTTCAAAATATATTAATTCTTGCGTAATTTATTTACTATTATATTTTTTTTATTTATTATTGTATTATTTTATTTGTATGAATCGTTCACATTTAAAATTAAATTTTCATCTTAAGTAAATTTTAATGATTTTATGTTGGTATATATCTTTCACATTTAAAAGATCTAGTTCTCAATTATATCTCATGGAATACAACCTTTTAACCTATATGTATAATAAGAGTACTCATATATATATATATAAAAAAGGTAAGTATAATTTTATATAATGATAATAAAAAAAATGTGTCCAAAATCTGAACATATGATTCAAAGTTAAACGATCCGAAACTTAATGATGTCTGATCTAATTCAAACCGTGACTTGATAATTCTTTAAAGTCAAATTAATCCGATCCAGACGATTATCATATTTAGAAATAAAGATAGAGATAAAAATCGAGATAGAGATATTATACAGAATCATGCTAGTGTTTTGAAAATAAATAAAAAAGATATATAAGGAGGTAGGGGTGTTCAAATGGTTCGGTTTATTTGGTTTTGAACCGAACCATTGTAGTTTGGATTAAATAGTTCGGTTTTTTTTTGGTTAATTGGCTAGGTTCGGTTGAATTTTCGAAGGATTTTGGTTTTCTAATTTTGGTTTGGTTTTGATTTTTCAGAACCGAGTAAACCGAACCGGCCGAATATAATATACAATGTTGACTTTTTTAAATTAAATTAAAAAAAAATCCGGATTGAATGTTTTAGAAGATGTATATATTTTGTATGAAATTAAATAATATGTGTAATGACAACAATTAATTTATATTTTGATATTTCTGTCTATGAATATTAAATGTATTTATATATGTGTTGAGTTTGACCTTTTAAAAATTGAATATTTATTATTTCAGTTCAATCAAACAAATCAAAATTTACTTCGGTTTCTTTAATTCGGTTATTATTCGGTTGACAAATTTAATTCGGATGGTTCAGTTAGATTTTTGAAAATTGAATAAAATATCGGTTTGAATATTTTAGTTCCATTTTAACCGAACCGACCGTTTAAACACCCCTATAAGGAGGATAGAATGTAAAGGACTTTTGAATATACATTACTTTTGATGAAAGATATTAATCTAAAAAGGGAGCTGATATATAGATACGGTTATTAATATCATTATCGATACGCACTTTATTATATATATTAAATAAGTTATTATGTATGTTAATGACTTTATTCTTCAACTTTATTTTGTACAGTACTGTCATTATTTAATTTAAATGAGTTATTATGTGTATTAATGACATTTAAGCTGAGCATCGTACAAAATAAAATCGTAAACATACATAATAACTTATTTAATGTATATCAATCTAAAATACATGATCTTTATTTGACAACTATTATTACATGAATATTTTAATATTGTAGAGGATCCCATAATTATAACGGAAGTGAGATTACTGCCTTTAGTGGGAACCATCGGTCAAATTTTGCTTTTCCAAATGAGAGATGATATAGAAATATGATTATTGATATTATTATTAATATGAGTTTTATTATATATATATTAAATAAATTATTATATTATTAATAATTTTATTATACAAATTTATTTTATATAATATTATTATTATATAATTTAAATGAATTATTATATATATTAACAATTTTATTATGTAAATTTATTTTGTACAATATTATTATTATACAATTTAAATGAATTATCATGCATATTAATAATATTTATTTAAATTAAATAATAAAAATATTTTATATAATAAAATCATTAATATGAATAATAACTCATTTAATCTATTTAATACGTATAATAAAATCCAGTGTTCACTTCCTACAGCCACGTGGCGCTTTTTCCACATTCCAAAATTAAATATTCTTACACTTCATTAATTTCCTTCTTTTTTTTTCCTCTGGAATCCTTTGTGTTACATTCTTTTTTAATAGGAAATTAGTATTCATATATCTTCAAAAGCAAGCTCAAGTGATAAAATATAAGTATGATTAACTAAAAACTATATTGAATGTATATATAATATAACATGGTTTAAAATTAGTTGCTTATTTTTTGTATTATCAGCAAAATTCTAGGCACTTCAAAAAATAATATTAAAAATTATCTGAAGCTTGTTTAACAATATGAAGACATTATAAATCAAGGTATAAACTAAATACAATAAATTATAAAAACATACAATTCTTTGATCTTGTAAGAAGCATATTCTTTTTTTTTTAAATCAAATTGGTACTTTAATTTTTATTTGAATCAAATTAATGTTTGAAATCTTCAAAAAAAAAAAAGATAAGTTGGTCAGTTATTTAGTTTTCTCATTTTTGGAAATAAATAATGATTAATTTATCTTTTTGTAGAGTTGAAGGACGAATTTGATACGAATGAGGAAATTCAAGGGATAATTTTATTATTTTCCTCAAAATTCAATAACGAACTCCGTATATTTTTTTTTTTCAAAATTTAAGAGAAGTTGAAGAAATTCTCCAGATTTTGTTTCAAAATTTAAATATGAAATTGATTATTCCGGAGTTAAAAACCAAATTAGTATAGAGAGTTGCTAACACTTATTTTAAAAATATTGTTTAATGCTTGTCCAGTAAAATTTTGTACAAGATTGACTTTTTTTGTATTTTAAAATTCAAGCATAAAAATATATAATGTTGATCTTTTCGAATTCACATCTGTTGTCATAGTTTTTTTGTTATAAATATTATGACACGTGATTTAATTCGTCCATCTTAATCTATATAAATTCAAAAAAAAATCCTCTAAAAAATCACAACGAATCGTACACATTAATTTCGAATCGAACAGTCAAAATCGTATGCTAAAAAATCTATGTTATCACAATTATGCCAGCATATTAGAAGGAAAAATACATTATTTTTAATCTGATTTAATCTGATTTATACACTCCATATTGAAGGAAAGAGGGCAACTTCCATTGTTAAAAAAAATCTTAAATTGTCTCAGAAAAATTAAAACATTAGATAAATTAAATTATTTTTTTGAATCTACCATTAAAAAATAATCATAGAGGGAGGATTAATTAGCAAAAAAGAAGTAAATCTCTTAGAAAATTAAACACATGAGATAAATTAATTCTTCTAAATCTACAATTGAAAAAAAAAAACAATACAATACAATAGAGGGAGAATTAGCAAACAAATTAGTCTCCTTTTATTTGAATAAATTTTGTTGTTTGTCTCTTTTTTCAATAGTAGTTCCAAATGCATTTATTTCATTTAAAATTTATTGTTTGCCTCTGTTGTTGCTTGTAAATCTTTTTAATTGTAACGAATTTTGGTTAATTGTTTTGTTTCTTGCAACATGTTTTTTAAATGCATTGCATATTCTTTTTAGTTTTTCTTGAATTTGCATTAATTCTAATTTTTTTTTCTAATTTTGTTCATTTTTAAAATAAATAAATTATGATATAGCTTTATATGACATATAAATCTTATATAACAAACTTTGTATTGTAAAAATGATTTACAATATAACAAACTTTGTATTATAAAAAGGAGACTAACAACAAAATTTATTCAAAAAATTTTAATATTAAAGTTTGTTAAAATAATTATAATATTATAATAAATACTTTAATATATATAATGAATGGAGATATATTATAATAATTATTTTATTATATATATATTAAATAAATTATTATAATATTAATACAAATTCATTTTATACATTACTATTATTATATATATTAATAATATTTAAATTAAATAACAAAAACATATTATATATATATATATATATATAATATTAATATATACTAATAAAGTTTGTACTAATAACAATAACATGATCATACCATTTTTCCTTTTCCAATTGTGGTGATTACACTCTCAACTCAAACAACTACCTTCCAAAAAAAAAAAAAAAGATAACAACGGCGACATCAATCACGTGACAGCTGACGTGGATCTCTATCTTCTCCCTCGAATAAAAACAGAGATATCCAATTCCACGTGTACGCTCAATCAAATTTGGCCTTCAATGGTGGAATGGAATAGACCGATCATCACCCTCTTCGCCTCTCGAAATATCTCGATTGTAACCAATCTATTCTTTATATTTTTTGAAAGAAAATTTTGTCGGAGGCGCGAAAGAAACGAGAAAACAAGGAGGAGTCTCGCGCTGTGATCTGAGGTAGTGTTGTAGATACTGACAAGCCTCGGGTCTTGTCAGAGCACGAGCGAATCGGATTGGTTTTGGTATATCTGGCGATAGCTTGGGATTTAGCGACAGCTTTGTCTGTTGGTTTGATTGATCCTAAGTAGGTTTCCTTTTTTCTTCTCTTTGGTCTCTTTAACCTTAATTAGTTCTTGATCTTAATTCATGTTTTTTCTATCGGTGCTTTTGAAGAACTTCGTGGAATTCCGAAGGGATGATCCGATAAAACTTTGATTGCTCCTCGTGGAATTCTGAAGGGGTGATCTGAAGAACTTAGTGGAATTCGCAATGGATTGATGTGGATTTAAAGATGGTTGAGGTATTGATTTTGTTGCAAACAAGTGCTCTTAGCTCTCTCTCTCTCTCTCTCTCACTCTTACTCTACCCTTTTTTGATGTTGGATTTGTTAAATTCATAGCCAAATTAGGCAAAGTTCTCTGATACTGATTTTGAATACTTCAGTGCTTAATCGGAGAGAGATAACTTCGAAATTTGTAGAATTTTTCACTATAGTCTAGCAAGCCCAATGATCTCGATTTTATTTAAGGTAGCTGATATACAACTACCGTCATTAATATCATAATCCGATTTATTATTCAAATTAAACGAGTTATTATTTATGATAACGATTTTATTATGCAACATTTATTGTTATTCAACTGTGAGTTATTATTCATATTTAGTATTTGATTTGAATAATAAAAATATTGTCCAAAATAAATTATAATAAAGTTGTTAATATGAATAATAACTCATTTTATATAAATAATAAAATCAGTATCGATTACGGTATCGATATTAATGACGGTGTCTCCCAACCATTTTCCTTTATTTAATACTAGATGCATATATTGACCTTCATACTATATTGCGCTGCTGTCTTGAACCCACAGTCTAATATTGTTCTATTTCCAGAGAGAGTGAGAAAGGGAGATAAAGAGAAGGAGCCCCAAAAAACAAAAGAAAGAATGGAATTGGAGGAGAAGAAGAAGTTTCTGACAGTAGGTCCCTTCGAGTGTGCATGGGGGGAGGAATTTCGGTTCAAAGAGGCCGGTCGGGGATGCATATCTTTTGAGGCCTCTGCGCAGAATGACGTCACCTTAGTTTTTCGTGAACAGATTGGCAGCCGACACTACCATTATAAAATGGATAATAATCCTCATTACACCATCATTTTAGGGAGCCATCGCAATCGACGGTTAAAAATCGAAGTTGATGGTACGTCAAGTCAGTTATTTTTTCAATTCAGTCATCCATATTTTTTTTTTGTGTGTGTGTTGTGCGTATTACATTGGTTAAGTTAAGATGAACAGATCGCCTGGATCAGAGTTGTGGTTATGAAACTGGTTCCTTCTGGGGTTGCTTATAGATAGCATGTAAGTGAAAAATCACTCTAATTCAAAGGAAAAAAAGTAGTGACTGATTTGCCCTTAGAAGCTCTTTTGCTTTGTTACTGATTCCATTCTTGGAGTTTGCGGTCAGACAATATGGGTTAATTTGGAAATTGAACAATTGGGGTTGTTGAGAAGTTATTTGCACTATAAAGAAACTTCTCTTTTGGTCAATTGGAGATGGCATGTGTTGAAATAGATAAATTGAACAATTTGCCCATTGTGATCCAGAGCACCATTCCTAATTTCTTGTTTATTTGAAAACAACATGGGTTAAGTGAAAATTTACTGATTCGCCCTTAAATTCCTAATTGGATTATCAAACTGATATTATTTTTTAGTTATAGGCTGATACCATGGGTTATATGAGGAAAAGACCAACTTTTTCTTAATGGGTTTATTTTCATTATGGAGCAGTGGACGTATATGCAATGTGACCTCAATTTATCACCAAGCTTCACTAGACACTTAATTGTTTTTTGCAATTAAGCACTATCTAATCTTCTTTTGCCTCAATTGAGCCTGAATTTAGCACCTAAGCCTCAGTTGTTAGTTCAATAATAGTAACATAATCTGGTCTAACAACTATTTTTCTTTGGCAACCTATAATTAATAATTTGTAACTTTTGGATTAAACGGTTATGAAGCAAATTCAACCAGCGTAAACTGCAGCATAGTCTAGTTTAACAGGATTATGATGCTAAATTAGCAAGGCAACTTTGTTGCTTCAGTCTGAATACTTTATAACTTTTTGCAGGTGAGAGAGTGGTAGATGTAGCCAGTACAGGTCTATGCTGTTCTTCATCCTTCCAGAGTTACTGGATCAGCATATATGATGGTCTGATAAGCATTGGTAAAGGCCTCTATCCCTTCCAAAACCTAGTTTTTCAGTGGCTGGATGAAAACCCGCAGTGCAAAGTACAATATGTTGGTCTCTGCAGCTGGGACAAACATGTCAGCTACCGCAATATTAATGTTTTGCCCTTGGAACATAACAACAATTCCCTCTGGGGCAAATTTGATTATAAGGGGTTGGAGGGAGGAACCATTGATGGGGAAAGAGCTGAGTATAGCAGCGAGAATGTATTGACTTTGGGGGACTTCTGTGAAAACTGGGAGTTTTCAGACTTGGTCTTTGAGGTTGGTTATGACAGAAAGGCAGTGCCGGCTCATAAACTGGTATTAGGGGTATTTGGGGAAATTCCTTGTGATTTAGTTGAAGGCCGTGTCTTTAAGCTTCCTTTGGTTTCCTATGCTGTGGTTCAAGCCTTATTGGAGTTTATATATAGAGGCTGCACTCAGGTATTTAAATATATTGTTTCATTTAATCTGAAGGAAGAAATGAATGAATTACATATCTGTCCTTGAAGATTCAACCTTTTTCACATCAGGGATCACAGCACCAGGGGCTACAACCCCCCCCCCCCCCCCCACAAGAAAAAAATTAGAAAAAAAAAGAGAGAGAAATAATAATAAATTAATTAAAATACAAATGATAAAAAAAGAACCAGCTTACTGCGATTTGAAATGCATAGATAAGATAACACTTCAAAATGAAATCACTTGTGAGAATTAACCGATAGCACCTATGTTTATCTCATATAGCATGCTGCTAAACATGAAAAGTAGAGCATATTGTAGTATGGTAATAAATTCCTTGTTGAATTTTCTTTAAAATAAAAAAAATTGGACCTACATTTGAAAGTTGCATAAACTTCGATCATTTTATGATTAAAGCTTTTTTGTTTTTCATAAAAAAATCAGATTGCAGATGATGAAGTCAACACACTTCTCACATTAGCAAAACAATTCAAAGTGTCATCTCTGATAAAACAATGCCAAGAATTAATTGCTCGGTTGGAGAAGAATAAGCAGCAGTGTTTTACCAACACTGGTGCAACTGTGGAGATTGTGAATGATGTGACCCACATGAGTCAATTAGGAGGGTTTCCTTTTGAGACGCAGCTTAACTTGGAGAAGTTGAAGTGCTACCTTTCAACTGGAGAGGCCAGTGATGTTAATATCTACATAGCAGGATATGGCCTTGTTGCACGGGCCCATAAGCTCATTCTTAGTCTTCGGAGTCCTCCTTTTGCTAAGGTGTTTTTACATACTAGCATTCTCTTTTAATTTTTAGCTGCTATTGCACCAAATATATGGTATCAGTTACCCAGCTGTACAAGTAGCCCAATTGAGTGTTGAACTCGATTATAAAAGGCCATATTTGCAATTTAGGATTAACCCAGAATCTCTCTGTGAATTTCTATGTGCATGCTGTTTAACTATATACTAGTCATATGTGTTATTTATTTTCTTAATGTGTGCTTGAACTGATATTGTCATTGTTCTTTAATGTGCCATTGGATCCATCTAAGATTAAATTGATTTCAACTAAGGAGCTGGTTTGCAATGTAGGCAAGAGACAGGTGCTTTTTGTGAATTTCTCATATATTCTTGAGGTTGAAATGAACAATATCTAAACTTGCAGATGTTTACAAATGGGATGATGGAGAGCAGTTCATCAGACATCTCCCTTCAGGATGTATCACCAGAAGCCTTTTCTCTCCTGCTCAAGTTCATGTACTGTGGTGAACTGGAACTGGAGATGAATGAAATGGAGATGAGCCCCTTATTATTGGACCTCCTCTTGTTGTCTGACCAGTTTGGCATGACGATGCTTCAGAGGGAGTGTTCCAAGAGGATTTCGGAATGCCTCTCAGAAGTAACTTTTTGTATCATTTGTCATGCATCACCTCATTTTGAGTCAAAACTTTATACTCGCATATGTCTACTGGGTGAAGTACCTGTCTCTTTCTTTAGCTTCTTCAAAATAACCAATCTGATCCTCATTTCATGGGAAAGAAAAATGCAAGGGGTGGGAGGGTATTGTGGTTATTTTTGAAGCAATTGTAAAGCAAGGGGGTATTAGGGTTCCAACAGTGTTCTTTTATTTTATGTTGCTGTATAGTGTCTATGGTAATATCTGTATGTGTAGGCCATAGGGTATTCTGATATTATGGTATGGTGTTGAAATCTTTACACAAAGACAGCCTAATGTGAAGGAATAGTACACTTCATATGCTTTTTTTTAAGAGTAACATAACAATATTTGTTATCGCAGGAGACAGTTTGTCCAGTATTGGAAGTAGTTTCACAGGTCCTGTCTTGTAAGTTGCTCGAAGAAACATGCAAACGTCACTTTGCCATGCATTTTGATTATTGCACAACTGCCAGTTCTGATTTCATCTCTTTGGATGAAGTCACTTTTAAAGAAATACTTCAGGCAAGTTATCTTCCCAGAATATAAGCCCCACTCAAACCCTGTTAAGCCTCAATTGTCACGGAGTAACATAGTGGCCATTGTCAACTGTGTCTTGCCTGACTTTTCCCTCAGTTGTGCATGTAGGCCTCAATGAATTTCCCTCATTAAGCCTGAATGTTATCCAGAATTGCTTGAAATTTAGGCTAAATAATGCATTTAAACCTTGACTTTTGATTCATTTTCTATAACTGTGCTATCTTAGATGACATGATGGCTGCCTCAGTTATTCAATTGACATAGTTTGGAGTTTGAATTTTTTTAGATGACATGATCTGTTGACAATTTTGACACATTTCTCAAATCAAATAAAAAAATTCGGAAAAGAAGATTGTAGAAATAATGTTAGTCTTATATATTGGTTCATATTAGTCTTATCAGATTACATGCAACTTTAGGGTCATTTATATTTCTTAAAAGCTGTATAGACCATTGCAAATTTCAAGTCATTTGGTGAGTGGTAAAACCTGCACCAAATCCTATCCGTTTCATGTGCATGATATAAATTTAATGTAGATCATATTTTAAATGTTGGGCTCCGAAGTTAAATGTTATTTTTGACGATTGCCAAAACTGTCAAGTCAATCCATTGGCAATGAATCCAGCTCTATGCCATACTGCATGGTTTTCATGTTTATTATTTAAATTAAGAAATTTATTTAAAGATCAAAAGATGAAAAAAATCTATTTTATTGTATGTAGGGAATTTAAAAGTAAATCCACAAAAGAGAATCAGAAAAATTGAAGTTCTTTTTCTTTGGCAACAGCATGCTGATATGACAGTAACGTCTGAAGAAAAGGTTCTGAATGCAATATTAATATGGTGCATGCAAGCTAGTGATATATGTGGGTGGGTCAAAATAGATGAGTTTCTCAGCTCTTCAGATCCTACACAACTCTTTGGAGAGAGGATTTCTTTGCTTGAGGATTTGTTGCCTTTTGTTCGCTTTCCACTGATGCCCTCCACTCTGCTTGACAAGGTATGCTTATTTTTTTGTACTAAATTTGAGTCATCTTTTGCCAATCCGTGGTGCAGAAAGGTTAAATTATTCTAACAAGTAACAGATGAATGGGAGCTATTTTTTCTATGGTTTGGTGCAATCTAAATGAAAAAAACAGCAGGAATATGTAAAAAGTTGATGATGGTCAAATTGATGACACTTATGTGGCAACAATCCTAGCTGATACAGAAAATCTTGTATATGATAGATGTAAATTTTTCTTTCGGAGTCTAACCTTGCATTACCTCTGTAGTCACACATTATTTTTTATTTATTTGCTTGCTGTCAGCTGAAGAATAGTAGGCTTTATGAGGAAATCTCTATTTTCATGAAGTTGGTAAGTCAAATATGAGTTCAATATGTAACTTTTATTCACTTAATACTCGTTCTTCGTACTTCTATGGAAAACCTATAAATATGTTACAACTGTGTACTGACACTAGGTTGAAGAGGCCATTCAATTTAACAATGCCGGGTCACCAATTACAATAATTGGCCAAAGGTAAGAAGTCACTCTGATAATACTTTTGTGCTTACGGTCTTCAGAACTCTACCTTGTTGAACGAAGTTTTCATTTTTCTTTTCTGTGATTATTTAGTGAAAGGTATCAACATAGAAGGTCAAGTTACAAAGAGCTACAGTACATATGTGATGGGGACAATAATGGCGTCTTGTATTATGCTGGCACTTCATTCGGTGAACATCAATGGGTCAATCCTGTTTTGGCTAAGGTAAAATATACCAAATCGCAACAATAATTTTTTAACTTTCTGGTTTGTTCAGAATTATTTTTACTGATGCTCAGATTTAATTTCAGAAAATTACAGTGACAGCAAGCAGCCCTGCTTCTAGATATACTGACCCAAAAGCCTTAGTTTCTAGAACATACCAGGTAAAGAAACCTAATTTTATAATCATCTTATTGAATAAAAAAAAAATCTTTGTTTGGTTTGCTGGATTGTTAGCACTTAACAAGGTGTATGTTTTGGTGCGACTTAGGCAACATGTTTTGCGGGCCCTCGTATGGAGGATGGTAGGAACTGTTCTTGGTGGATGGTAGACCTTGGCCAGGATCATCAGGTGAATAATTAAAGCTTCTTGAGTAGTCAATGTTTTTTTAATCAAAACTGACAGAAAAAACAAAAAGATAATTTCCATGTACAATAATTACTTTATCAAAAGAACATAGAACAACCGATGTAGGTACCTAATATTGTACATTGACTTACAGCTTTCATACTTTGAAATCCTTAATCAAATGTATTGCATATTATGTTTTCCTGAATTTATAGATCACTGAAGGCACTAAAAACATTTCTTTTTGAAATGGCAGTTGATGTGTACTTACTACACAGTGAGGCAAGATGGCTCGATGACCTTCATGAGATATTGGGCTTTTCAGGTATGAACTAAGATACCAGGCTTTGGTGCCATTTCGGCAACCTTACTCACAATCCAAGAGCCAGTTGAGACTTAAGCGGTTCAATTTTCATTGCTCTTTCTTACAGTTGTGACTTCACTAATTGGGCTCTTGAACGATAGAATGGATCCAAAATTTGCATTCAAATTATCCATAAGATTTTTTTTTTCTTTTTACAGGGATCGACGGATGGTGTAAATTGGGTAAATTTGCGAGTGCATGAAAATGACCAGACCCTCTGTCAGCCTGGTCAATTTGTTTCGTGGCCTGTTAGTGGGCCCTCGGCACTGCTTCCTTTCAGGTTCTTTAGAGTTATTCTGCTGGGACCCACTGCTGGGGTTAACTCCTCACTAGACCTTTGCATTTGCTTTATTGAACTGTATGGCTATTTTCGCTAGACGTAGGAAAGAGCGACAATGTGCGTGTGGGTGTGGGTGTATGTTAGAGAGAGACTCTTTAGTTCTTGTAATTCAATAGAATATAATAGCTCATGGACCGAGTTAAACAACGGTTTGAACTTGAATAATGTCCAGAAGAGAAGCTTTTCATGTGGAAGAGGAAGATAAGTTGACAAAGCATTTTACAACTTCAATAAGTTCCATAAGAAAAGCTTTTTATAGGTGGGGGAGGAGGGAGAGAGTTTTGTGCATTGTTTGGTGTATTTGCTTGATTTAGAACAAATAAATTAATAAATTTGGTGGTTCAGTTTTATCTCTCTACTAGGAGGCTTTAATCACTTTTTGGCTCAGTTTACATTCACAAGTATTATTAAAATAAGTATATGATTCATGCTAATTCATACTGATTTGAGTAGGCACAGCATGACTGAATTCAATGCATGTTGCATGTATATTTTCTAATAGTCACAAAATATCACAAGAACACATCATGTACTCATCATATGCAGTGTATCTCATTCATGCTAGTTCAAACAAAATAGATCTAATTTGTTTGAATTAGCATGGAGCAAGTATAATTCATTTATTTGAAGCTTGTTGATTAATTTCTGAAGATTTTTTATAAATGAATCAATATGCGGACCAGTTAAAAAAACTCCTTTTATTTATTAAGTGCAAATTTAGTCAATAATTTTTTTTTCTCACTTCAAAATTTGATGTAGTTTATATGAATCATTGCGATTTAGAAGTTCCTTGTGTTGCTTTGTTCTCTGTGCATTTCTTTATTAACAATTTTTTGTTAATTTTATATTTTAGATCGGAATTTGTTTGAGGCTTATAAAAATAAAACACATGTAAGAGTTCTAAAAGGTTTTTTTTTTTGTAGCAAATTCACATTATTTGCATGTAGATCTCCAATATCGGGTCAATGTTATTTAATTTCTGAAAACAATTCTCTATAGAGTTCAACCTTAGTCTAAAAAGAAGAAAAAAAAGAAAAGAAAAGATAGTGTGGTTTGACTTGCCACCACATGCTTCCCCTGTATCTTCTTCTTTTTTCTACTAGCAAGTACTATAAAAAAATTGAGTCTTCATTTCAATTAGCCAAGTGCAAAATTTAAGATCTAGATATCAAGTCAAGATGCGTAGAAATAAAATAGATTACTCCCGTTTGATTACTCTTGGATCCATTCGACTTTGACTATAATTAAATGGCACTCACATCGAAGATTATTTAAAACGATACCAGATAAAAAAAAAGTTGCGTACTTCTCTTACAGGCAATTTTTACAATTAGCAGCTTACTGTCTGAAATGTCAAATGGCTTCCTTTTATTGAGGCAAATAATGTGCCAGATAAGTTAATTAACCTGACACTTACCATATCATATATACTCTTGATAGCTACTTGGATTTTAAACTTTTTGTTTGATGAAACAGTTATAGTTTTTCTTTATTTTTTTTTATTTTTTAGTTTTAAAATTGACCCTAAAACCTCGTATGGTCAGTATTTATTTGATTATTTCCTACAACGAGAGCTGTGTTACTCATATTTAGATTTGGCATAAGAACCAATTAAAAATTGCCAGGTCACGCATTAGTAAGTTTCCGTAAACTTTCTTTCTTTGGCAGAGTAGTCCTTATTACTCCTTAATTATAATATCGAAAAGGGAAATGTTTGGGTATATTATTATTGATACGTTATTGATACTAATTTGTTAATTTTGTTATTATTATTATTTATATAAAATGAATTATTATTCATGTTAATAATTTTATTATGTAATTTATTTTATATAATTTTTTATTATTCAATTTAAATATTATTGATCTAAACAGCTAGTCTAGTATAATGCTGATGAGTCTTGTCTCTATATGAAAAGACGTAAGTTCAAGTTCCGCAAAAGATAATTAAAAAAGAATAAATATAAGAGTTAACAGGAGCCCTAATAAAAAAATATCATTAATCCGAATAATAACTCATTTAAGTTGAATTATAAAAATATAAAAAATACTATACAAATAAATTACATAATAAAATTACTAATACAAATAATAATCTATTTAATTTAAATCCTAAAATCAACATTAATAATAATATCAATAATACTATTAATTATCATATGTGTCAGCTCCTATGGGGCTATGGAACATGTTATTATAAGCTTGTACATAATAACAAAATGGTAAGCAACGGCGCTTTCAGTAATATAATCAGATCCCCCCCCCCCATTTTTGCTTCACATTCAGTCTCCTCCTCCAAGCAAGCTATTTGAGTGATTTCAGGGGCTAATTCGCATTTCTGGTTTTGGCTCGTCGCGCCGGATTCGCTGTCTTGATCGATCTCGACATCAAATTGGAGCACTTCTCTAGAGAAAGTAGTTCTAGATGAGAGTACTAAAGGTGTGGTACGTGGCGGCGTTGGCCTCGGGGATGACCGCTCTCTATATCTATTTCTCCGGCGTATCCAACTCCGGTAACCATTGCTCTTTTCTCTTTTCTCTTTTGTGCATTTCTTTTGGCGCAGTTTCATCCTGTTTCCGATTTGATATCTGTCAATGTTAATAATTCTCATCAATTTCCCGGGAAGGTCACATCCTTGGGGTATATTTTGGTTCAAATTTGGTTGTTGCGTTAATTGCAGTGGAGTCCCTCCATTTTTTTTTTCTTTTTTGCACTTGGAGACCTTATACCTGAACAGTTTACTATACTTTTATTGACATCAAGCTCCGAAGTTGAAAGTTTGAGTAAGTTTTTGACAGTACCTATGGTCAAGTCAGAAGGTGAAGGTTTTCTGAAATGGGTTTTTAAAGTTTTGAAGGTACATTAATGCTAATTTGCACACATTTGCTGTGCTACTGAATGTGCATATCGCGTACTATGGTTGTATTAGCTTCATTCAAACATTCCTTTCATGTTGCGTTGTTTTGATGATTGCTTGTAGAATTTGAGGGTAAATGGTGGGTGTTCAGTTTGAATTCGGTACAATTCAATGCTAGTTGAGGTTTAGTAAAAGAATTTAGGGTCATTTGAAACTGACAGAGCAGTTGAGCTCAGTGGCGGATCCAGAAAGTCTGACAAGCCTAGGCACAAATCTAGTAACGGGGATTTTTCTTTTAGTGTTAGCTATTTAAGCCTAGGCATGTATATCATTTTGTACTTAATTTATCAAATTCTAAAGAAAAAAATATACAATTATTATTGATTTTTAAAATTAAGGGTGGGCACTAGTTTGGGCTTGCCCTGACATGGGTCCACCCCTGGTTGAGCTTGAGCCCTACTTTCAATTAATTCGGAGCTTAATTGCACTATTGGAAGTGTCAGTACTATGCTTGTGAAGTTACCTACCACTGTATACCTTCCATTAATTTTAACCCATACCATAAAACATTTCTTATTCAAAATTCTTGTTTTCTATGTGATTGAGAACTATCATTTTTCGAATTCTATCCAATTTTCCTCAGATGATATATATGAGCTTTCAAGGACGGATAAAGGAGCCTTGGCAGCATTACAAATTGGTTTTAGTAAGTGTGTGGTGAGTCTTCTTCCATTTTGTTTGTCCAGTTGGACTCACATTAATTTTTAGCAATGTTGCAATTGTAGTTATCTTTTTGCACAGATACCACTTGTCCACTTCTATATAGGGTGTGATCATATGTGAAGCAAAAGATTTCTGTATCAGTACCAATGCAGTATAGTACCAGCAGATATATGTTTATGCCAGACATGACAAAAAGGATTTGGTTGCTGATCTTAGCTGCCAAAATACCAAATTTATCAAGAGGAGGGTTCAAATGACTCTATTTTTCATGCCTCCACATTATAGTTTCTTAATAACAAAATAAAATCGTCAGATGCGGTCTATATTACTTGTTCTATGCATGTGTAGAAATTATCACCTTTTTGACTTAGCTTTGATATGAATAAATAACTTGAAAAATCAATGTTCAGAAATTATACACGATAGAAATTATCACCTTTTTGACTTTGCTTTGATATGAATCAATAACTTGAAAAATCAACGTTCAGAAGTTATCCACTATAGCACATTTTTGCAAGCTCTTGATGTAAAATCAAAATGTTGCATTTTTTTTCCATGTGTGTAGAGAAAATGATATAAATAATATTTAATGGTTTATTTTGATATTTGAGTTCTAAATTTTGAGTTTGTTTAAAAAGGAGGCGTAGTGGACGCTTATCTGGACCCCTCCTCCTTTAGAAATTTAACATTGTCAGCAGTGACTTCTTATAATTTGACTTTTAATCTGCCAAAAACATGTGCAGAATCATAACGGATTGGGGTTAGAAGCTGTGACAGCCAAGGATTTTTGCCAAGTAACATTGAAGTATCCTAGCGACACCGTCTCTTCATGGGTGAGTTTGTATTTATAGATCTAATATTGCTTATTGTGCAGTCAGTTTATTTTTGCCCCTTAGATATCATATGTACCCTGAAAAAAAAGAAATTCCTCATGTTCTCCTATAAAACATGGGATTTATCCCTTATTTCTGAGTTTTCCAAAAGTACCTCAAGATCCTTCTTTATCATTTATACTGATATACAATGAACCATCTAGAGGATAATGGGTACTCTGGAGGTCAAGGGTCCAGAGGACATTTGTGATTTTAAGGAAAGAAGCACATGAATTCCTCTTTTAATGTATGTGTGCATTTTGGGTTGGGGGCTGGGGGGAGTGGGGAATGCTGTACTCTTTTTTATTTTGCAGGAGTAAACATTAAGGTTTTCTGTGGTGAATATTTGAATTTGTTTGTTGTATTGTATTGTCTTCTTTTATTTCAGCTATCTCTTCTTTCTAATTACAGAGGGATGCAAAAACAGGAGAGGTAGAGGGCTTATCATTTGATTTTAATCTTTGCGAAGCTGTTGCCACATGGGAACAGGTTGGAAATATGTCTTTTGTTCAATTAAAAAAAAGAAAAGAAAAGAAAGAACATTGTTTTTTCCATGTTTAGTTCACCTTAGCATATAGAATACCTAATGTAATGGCAAAATTCAAAGGATTATATGTCAGTTGAGCAGTTGTCAAATAAGAAAAAAAAAATCCTTTTTGCCAGTTCTTGGTTCAATTTTGTTCGGGTCAGGCATACTGTTACCTATTTCCATGGTCCATTCATTGTGTTTGTTAGATCTTTTGGGTTTAGTTGTACAAAAAGCCAATTTCTCAAAGGTTTATATTCCATTTTCTAGTTTTAGAGGATCTCCTTTAGTTTTAAAAACAATATGGCATATTGGAATTTTAAGATAAGGCTAAGGGGTTTATTTATTCTAGGTTAGAAATAGTACAACCATACTGACGAAGGAGTATATTGATGCTCTGCCAAATGGTTGGCATGAATACGCATGGCGCAGGATCAACAAAGGAACCCTTTTGTAAGTGCCATAAGTTACTTGTAATGACTTCTCTATTTTCTACTAGAAAGCATTAAACATTTCATTGATACTTCTCCAAGGCTAGAAGTATCTAATATATCCCCATAAAGCATAGTTAAATGGTTTTAGGTGAAGCAGATTTTGAAGTAAATGGGGAAGGTAAAAAAAAAAAATTCTTTTATTGAAAATAGCAACTATTACTGCCAGTTTCCTCGAAACCAGTTCTTTACTAAGTTGACCTAAATAAAACATTAAAAAATATATATTTAAGCGTGCCTCCTACTAGTCTCAGGCACCGTCATCAACAAACTACAGCATCATTAACCAAAAATGGTGCCCTTAATCCATCTAAGGAACCCCCAGAATGGCGGCACTGACAGCAGGCTGACTGAGCCACCCAAACAGAACTCCAAAAAGAGGCCTGAAAGCTCACTTCAGTAGAAATCATGCAAGCTCACTTTTGACTGCTATATAATACAAAGTACAAATCACGCAAGCTCACTTTTGAGCACCAATTATCATCTTATCATCTCTCAAGCTTCCTCACTACTAAGAGACTCCTCTTTTTCTAACTCTGATTCACCTACCTGTCTTAAACCCATGCTGAATGCTGCTTCTGTCTGAGCACCACCTTCAGCCATAGGTCCAACTAGATCAGTTCCCTTTTCTTCCTATAGAAAATCTGTATCGGTGGTTATTTTATATGCACCAGCATCACTTCCATGAGATCCTGTTCATTCAAAAAGACAAAGAGATCATAAGGGAAGCAATTGCTCTTATCGAAAGGCCTCGTCTGATACAATTATCAGCCATGTAGGACTCTTCTTGTTTGATACAAATAGCAGTCACGATATTTATTTCTTGTTGACCAAAACCCTAGTTAAGGGTGATGTATAATAAAAGGAGGTGCCATTTCTTCCTGCTGATATAAAAGGTGTTCATAACCTGACATAAAGATGAAGCACATCATCCTCTTAGGATCCTGTTCTTTATTCTGTAATGGAATCAGAAATTTGGATCTCAATCCGTTCCTGTTCGGACACCCTCTTGGGAACGTATTGATATAGGTACGAGTATGTCATGTAGGAACAGAAATTGTTATGCGGTTGAGTATGCTAGCTTTAATATTTGCAAGGCTGTGCATGGCATTTTGCAATTGCAGGGAACATGTAAATCTGCCCTTACAATAAACTGGTCTAATATCACTTTATTTCCTTTTTTTCCTTTGCTCAGAAATAATTGCAACAACAAAACATTGTGCATGGAAAAACTAAAATTAGTTCTTCCAGAAACACCCCCTTATGTGCCTCATCAGTTTGGAAGATGTGCTGTTGTTGGTAATTCAGGAGATCTTCTGAAAACGAACTTTGGAGAAGAAATTGACAAGTTTGATGTTGTAATTCGAGAAAATGGCGCCCCTATCCAGGTTTTTAGTTTTTATCTCTGGAAGGCTACTTTGCTATTAACACAAACATATTTTTGTTATTTGCAATTAGGTCCCTGTATCATTAATGTCCCAGGACATAGCATGTTATAAGGATAAATTGGATAAAAAAATGTCAAATCTACCACTTATTATTGCATATTAAGTTTAATTTAATTCAACTGATATTTTTATTTGCTTTCAAAACTCTTTGCAATCTTGAGCTCAAATTACATTTAGTAGCTTTTTATATGAATTATGTTTTTAACCTATATTGATAGGGCAATATTTGTTCTTATTGATTGCTTTATTGTCGCAGAACTATACCAAGCATGTGGGGAGAAAGGGTACTTTCAGGATCCTTAACAGAGGATCGGCCAAAGCACTTGATAAAGTTGTGGAATTAGATGGTATAGTATAATTTCATGGTGAAATTTGTGATTTTCTTTCATTGACTTTTGGTGTCACCAGATCACTTATATATAGTGCAAGATCCATGAGTTACCAACCAAAACCATTAAATACTTGCTACATCACTTTTAATACTCGTACATTTAAAATTATTCTGTTTTGAGTTGTTCTATGAAAGATCGACACACATGATAAATTAACTGGTGTGAATAAATAAAGTGCATTGATTTTTCTTTTTTTTTACTCTTCCAAAAGCTATGGAAGTAATTATATTGAAATGAGGTGATTATCTACAAGAGTGTAGAGCAGATTAGCTAGATTAAGTTCCACTGTTTGGATTAGTCATTTGATGATGGATATTTAATTATAAGCGAGTGGTGTACTGGGCACTAAGAGCTAATGCTTCTCTGGATTCCTCTTCTATGGTAATACAGTTTTCAAAGTGTATTAATTAAAGTACATTCAATGCAGAAAGTAGAAAGGAGGTGCTGATTATAAAGACAACGATCCATGATATCATGAATAAAATGATCCAGGTACATTTCTTTTCTTTTCTTTTTTTTAAATTTGTATAAAAAGCTGAAATTTTCTCATTTTAATTAATCCTTTTATATTTTTTTGATCTGCAAAACATAGGAAATTCCAATAAAAAACCCAGTGTACCTAATGCTAGGCACCTCATTTGGTTCTTCAGCTAAAGGCACAGGTCTCAAAGCACTTGAATTTGCCCTGTCCATGTGTGATTCTGTTGATATGTATGGATTCACTGTTGATCCTGGCTATAAAGAATGGTACTTTAAAAAAAATCTTATTCTGAAAATACTTCAAAGAAAAATTTATTCTCACGGCTCATCTTGGTGGTGGAGAACCAAATTCAAGTTTTATACATTTTCTTTCAGGACAAGATACTTTTCAGAATCAAGGGGAGGCCATACTCCTTTGCTTGGACGAGCTTATTATCAAATGATGGAATGCCTTGGGGTAAGTATTTTGCTCTGAACCTCAACAAATCCCCAAGCATATTAGGGTCATTAAGTCTTCATCCAAAATTTTTGCAACGATTTTTGAATATTGCCTGATTGAACCACAACTAAGCGCCAAGCATACTTCAATTTACCCAAAATAGTCTCAAATTTACCTCTAACTGTACAACCATATGTACTTTTCTCTGTAAAATGTGTTATTTAATCCCAGTAAACATTTAAATGAAGCATCAAGTAAGCCTCAATTAAACCCAAATTAGCCTGGATGTGTCCTTAACTGCGCAAATAAATGATGCCACGAGCATAATTTTGAACAAAATTTCATTGGCTTACATCATGACAGCTTGTGAAGATACACTCTCCAATGAGAGCAAGCCCTAATAGAGTAGTGCGGTGGTTGCCAAGCCAGAGAATAATTAATGCTGCTCGAGTTGCGTCAGAGAAAATCTTACGGTAATTAATCTCTAACTCTTTCCAAGTACTCCAGCATTATTATTGCCCACTAATTGTTGAGAGTCCCCCATTTCGTAAAAGAGAATCACCAGCCTGGTCCTGATACAAACATATCGAGTACACTGGTCTGGTGCATTAACTGGCGAGATTGGTTGATAAGAAACTAGAGGTGTTTCGTTAAAAGAAAATGCTATTAACGATACCTCAGGAAATGATCACATTTGATTTATATTTTTTTTTCTGAGGAGTTGATTTATTTAGTATTATTTGACTTCTATTTTCCCCCTTTGGTACATACTAGGAGGGTAGGAGCAGGAATGGAGGGTCCATTGCGTGCTTGTTCTATTATTAAGAGGAGAGAGAAAGCAATGGAGACGAGAGAGAATCTGGTTCAGTCTGGCCTAAGAGAGGCCGCAATCAGACACCAGGAATATGCGGAAGGTGCTACATTATATGCAATGGAGAGACACCCTGATCATGGAATGGTTTGCATGGTTCCCTCTAAATGAAAATTTTATATTCTCGAAGCTCGAAGATAAATTGGATAAATGACCAGATTTTAGTTCTACAATACGTCGCATTTTCATTTTGTTTGCTTCGTCTATGACCCAACTTTAGAGGGGATTAGTTGCAAAAATAGAAGAAGGCTCCATGTCTCTCCTTAGAATTGTTGCAGAAATTAGAAATTTTCTTTGAAGTATTTTATGGTCTCTTGGAACAGTACAACAGTATTTTCTCAATTTTGATAAATGTTTGTATTATTGTTTTGTTGCAGTACATTTGTCCTTTTTTTCCCTTTAATTCTTGACATATGTTATTCATTCAATCAATTCATTAATTTATTTTGGAGTAAATGCAGCGTCATGTCATGTGTTAAAAAGTACTGGGTGATTAAAATTTGGATATATTGGCCAGAGAGGAGTCGCTTCAATCTGGCTAATTTTTTTTAAAAAAATAAATATTCACGTTAGTGCTGATATTTATTTATTTTCAAATAATTTTTATGAGATTTAAATTTGCATTTCTTCGTAGAGAAACAAGATGTGGTTCTCATTTGGCTGAACTTCAACCGAAGATGAAAGCAGGTTTCTAATTTGGCTGAACTTCAACTGAAGATGAAAGCAGGTAATTAAGACGGTGCAGATCTCTTGAAAACCTTAACAATATTTTTCTCAAATCAAATAAAAAAGGTATTTGATTGTGAGATTGTGAATATTTAAGAAAACATTTTTTGTAAAATAAAGACCAATACTATAGAAATTTTTTATTTTTGACTCCCTGCCTCTATCTTTATAAGATTTGTAAATTAAATCGGATGCATGCACTCAATTGCCAATTGTTATAGTAGTAAACTTTGTAAGTTTTGTAAGAATTGATATGCTTTGAATGAAATTGAGAACAATCTCTTTTTTGCACGTTATTCTCATGCGTTGTCTCTTATTGTTTGTTTCTAATTTTTCTTATTTTAGATTTTGCATCTCTTTTTTGTTGGTCTGATAGACTGAACTAGCAGCATGATGAATTTTATTTAATGTTCTTCAAATTCATTAAGTAGTATTTTGATCTCGCTTTGAGATGTTACAAAAAACATACAACTAATATCACATTAGTATATTAGATCGGTCAAAGGATATCGAAGCTCTTACTATTTTAAATGACATAATATAACGATTGTCTATTAAGTTTTAATATTTTTTATTGCCAATTTAGTTTATATCAAAAGCAATTTGGTGTTTGGATAAGAATATATCCAAATGGCAAATGGGCATATATCCAATTTTTTTCATTAAAAAGGATCAAATGACAATTCTTGTTATGACATATTATGATACTACTTTATAATACATTAATAATTGAAGTTTCAAATTTTAATAAAATTTTGAACTATTGATTGTTTAATATCACATGGAGTATTTGTTTAAAAAATTATTAAATTTTGAGATCATTTGATACTATATCAAAAGATGATAAGATCAATGGACATAATTAATTCAAACAAGTTGTTGATTTTTCAACATGTATTTTTTATTAAACAAACCCTAAATATAATAATTATTGGGAATATATCTTGTTTACAAAATTAAGGATTCACTTTTCTAATCTAAAATCATAAAATTTAAATTATTGATATAATGAAAAAAAAATATATTATCGTGATACATCATAAAAAATACTATTAAGAAAATATTTACAAGTCAAATTCTCTCTATTTTTATCCCCCGATAAGCAACACAATTACTCCGTTTTATTTCACTGTACACTCGTGCAGTCTTCAGACTTCAGACGACATCCAAAAACAAGTCCTCTACCGGGGACCCACCTGTCAGTCAGAGAAACTTCCCTGCGCCAGGTCCAAACTTAATATAGAGCTATCACTGAAGAGCTCCAGTGCAGATCGAACCATTGGGCTGTTTGATCCAACCAAACCCACACACAGTACAGTAGTAGTCTCTGCCTCTCTCTCTCTCTCTCTCTCTCTCTCTAGGAACGAAACCAATGGCCTCGGCCACGGCGGCGCTCCGTCATCTCCGCCTGAAAGTGGTGGCCGCCTCGAACTCTCCATCTTCCTCCTCCTCCTCCTCCTCGTATTCCCCTTCTCATTCGTGTAAACCGTTGTTCCTCTGCCCCGCGCTAGACACGAACAAGGGTCTCGCTCTGTCCTGCTCCTCCGCTCTATCTCTGCGAAGTGGGCCCCACTCTCGTCCTGGCCTCTCGCGTCGCCACTACTACCCCTTTGCTAGAGGTGCTCTCTTAGCTCGACTTCTGTTTATTATTTTGTTGTTAATTTTTTCTAGTTTTCTATTTGTGGCGGCCTGATTCCGAGTTGAGAAGATAAGGAAAGGGAAAAAAAAAAGGAGAAGGGAGTTAAATTTGTTACTCTCCTAATTAGGAGAGAATAACTTTTGATGAATTTGAATAAGAGGAGTCCTCCTCAGTTTCTTCTATGGAAAATGTTGTTTGGGAGATATCATCGTCAATACCGTAATCGATGCCGACTTTATTATTCATGTAAAATGATTTATTATTCATATTAAAGGCTTTATTATACAACTTATTTTTTACGGTATTTTTATTATTCAACTCAAATACCACCAATAACTCGTTTAAAGTGAATAACAAAAGTACCGTAAAAATAAGTTGCATAATAAAGTTATTAATATAAATAATAAAATAACCGATTATGATATCAGTATATCAGCTCCCTTCTTCTATTCATTTTCCTTCACCTTTTAAAATTAAAACTTGGCAGTGAGGTAAATGCGTATCTTTTTTCTTCTTTCCCATTCACCTCCTTTAGCAAACTCAGGAGCACACCTTATGACCACCTGTTTCGATAATGAAACAAGTATAGTTTACTCTTTTAGCTCTGTCGAATTATCTCTTTGTTTCAGGCCCATTCAATCAATAGGCAGAATGCTACGTACTCATGATCTAGTCGGTGTGTTGCTTATTTTGATTAATTAACCGGCATTTTAGTTCTGTTGCTAGCAAGGATCTACTGATAAAACACTGAGAATAAGCATTTCTGATTAGTCTCGATCCCTTATAGTTTTGGTAATTAAGTTTGTTTTTACTTCAAATTTCAGAGAAGAAAGGGAGAAACCACAGAAATGTGGTGGTGGCCTCTCTATTTGGAGTCGGTGCACCTGAGGCTTTGGTCATAGGTGTTGTTGCTTTGCTTGTTTTCGGTCCAAAAGGTCTAGCTGAGGTATTATGAAATAGGCCAATTTCATTAATATTGTAGTTTTTGTTACATAAAAGAGTATCAGTTGATAATATCTTTTACTTGTTCCTTTCTGCCTTACTTTGATTTTGGATTTTAAAGTGGTTGATGTAAAACACAGGTGGCACGGAATTTAGGTAAAACCCTAAGAGCTTTCCAACCCACAATCAGGGAACTTCAGGTGAGCGCAATTCTTTATTCTTCTATTAAGAGCTGGCCAAAATTGGTCGAGCATACACCACCATGCCTCTTTTCTTTTTCTTAACATGCATTAGCTTTCTATTTAATGAGCAAACCTGGTTTTGTGACCCAAATTCTGGTCCTTTTTCAGTCAATTGACTCAATTCCTATATGAGGGCCTTGGCCAACTAGCTGTGTTGTTATAGCATCACCACTAACTAAGCTTACAACCCAGCACATCTGTACCAGCTGCATGAGTCTAAGTTCACTTTTTTTTTTGCAGCTTGTTCTGGACTTGTAGAACATAAAATTGATGAACTTAAAGCACATTTGAAACTTGTAACTGAGTTTGCTATTCGGTACTTTTTCAGACACCTGCCTGATTAGTTAGTTTGTATGAATCAATTAGCTGTTATTTATTATGGATAGGAAGTGTCAAAAGAATTTAAGAGCACATTGGAGCGTGAGATTGGATTAGATGAAGTGGCGTCTTCTTCTCCCCCCAATTACAACTCTGTTACTGATACCACTACCAACCAATCATCTCTTGTTGACCCAAGTACGTAATTCATCTATTTCTTTTTGGGTAATTTATTTTTTGAAGAGTTGGGTTGCAGGAATTATCAGAGATACATGATATTCCTGCTGTATGGTGTCTACCATGAGCAAACCTTACTGGTTTGTAAAAGTGCTGATACTGCACACTGGTCGACTTAGTTTTGAGTGGTCTGTGATTGTGAAACTACAATTTGAATTAGGCCTCAATTAAGATTTAATTTAACCTCAGTATATCAATTCAGCCTCAATTTTGTCTCAATTATTCATTTAAAACAAAAGGAGAAATTAAAACAGTAGCAGCCTATCCTTGTAGTCAAATCATAGTAGCTCAAATTGGTGATATGCAATTGGAAAACTAGAGTCATTTATTTCTATTGTCTTTTGATTTATTGTTTTGTCATGGTTTTAATTGGAGATGGGAAGCCAACAAATGCTGCTTATTCAAGTGAAGATCTTTTGAAAGTAACTGAAGAACAGCTTGCTGCATCTGCATCTACAGCAACTGCAACTGCTGATGTGCCCCCGCCCACCACCAATTCCCAAGGGCCAGAAGGTTTTAAAAAATTTCCCTTTCCGTCTCTAGGAAATAAAATGATATCACCTATTATTCCAAATAGGAAAGTTGGGCTCTATTATTCCAATTTGGGCCGTTGGATTAAAACAAACGGATCAGATTCATTTAAAAAAGACCCTCTAAATTCTAAATAGAGCCAATCCGATCCATTTGTTTTGATCTGACAGTCTGGATTGGAATAGTAGGGTTCTACTTTTCCATTTGGAATAATAGCAATACGGACTCCTAAGAAGCAAGCTTGGCTAAAACTATCTTAGTTTTGCAATAATGGTATCATAAAATCTCAAATGACTGAGCTGGCAGAATTTTGCAGGGAGAGGAGGGTGGGGAGAGGGGAGATTGCAAGATGCACATCTGAAGAAAATTATTATTTTTTTAATGCTGATTTATTATCTCTTCTCATTTGCTTTTACCTTGCATTACTTCAGATGCTACAGACTCGAGCATGTCTTCTGAAACAACACCACTTGATGCATCACCAGTTGAGGCAGCCACAGTGGCAACTTCCTCAGAAGGTATTTCAGAGGGTTCTAGTGAGACAAAAAAAAATGATTTAAGGGCTATTGACCCCGGCATTTATTCCTTTACAAATCCCCCACCCCCCACCCCCCGGGAATCGATCCCATGAGGGACTTGTGTCTTTACCAACTGCACTATGCAGTGGTTGACGGGTTCTAGTGAGACAAAATCATCTGAAAAAACGAGTGAGATAGGAACATTTTTCTTTGTTTTATCAGAGCTGGCAACAGGGAGCATTGTTGGGGGGTGATTTTTATGTCAGAAAAAAAATTGAAAACAAATTATAAAATAAGAAAATATTTTGGAGAAATTTGAAAATAAAAAAAACCGCACTCTCAATTTGCGGCCTTCTCTCTTCTTTTCCCTCTTTTTTCTTTCTCCCCCCTGTCTTTTCTCTTTTCTCTCTGTGTCTGTTTTCGAAGGAGGCCACACTTTGAAAAAGCAGCCTTCCCGTGAAAGGTCACACTCTGAGAAAGTGGCCTTTCTAGAGAAGGCTGCAAAATCTCAGAGACTCAGAGTGCGGTTTTTTTATTTTCTAAATTTACCAAAATATTCTCTTGTTTTATACTTTGTTTTGTTTTGTTTTCCCGACATAAAATTCACCCATTGTTGGGCCTAGCTGGGGTCGAGGGGGGGGGGGTTGTGTTGTTGTGGGGGTGAGTTTGAAATGCTTATCTGAAGAAAATTATCTTTGCCACTGATTTATTATCTTCTCATATTGCTTTTACCTTGCATTACTTCAGATGCTACAGATTCAAGTAAGTCTTCTGAAGCAACACCACTTGATGCAACTCCAGTTGAGGCAGCTGCAGTTGCAACTTCCTCAGAAGGTACTTCACAGAGTTCTGGTGATACAAAGGTATCTGAAAAGACAACCGAGTGAGAGAAACATTTTTCTTTGGTTTTTCAGAGCTTATTTGACAAATTTTTCTGCCAAGTTTTGTACACTAGGATAATTGTGCTAGTTGAGTTTTAAGATTCATATTTTGTAATTTGATAGTTTGATCTTTGAGAACTGTGTTTGTGTCAGTAATACTCCGAGGCCTTCATTCCTATGAATGTGCTGATTCCGTCGAGATTGTAGAATCAATTTTTTTAAATCTTTATTAATTTATTTTTTGAAAGTCCCGGGAGATCTTAATCATGTGGTTTACATCCTTTTTATTCTTAAATATTCGGTTTGTTAAAGTGAGCAAAATGAGTCTAATAGTCTAGATAATATGAATTGTTCTATCTTTTTCTCTCTCTCTCTTTTTCAAATGGACTCATAGTTTTATAAAATGTCTTCTATTTCAAATAGAATTAAAACAAACCTTATATTTATTTCTTGTCAGGTAACTAACATTGCATGACAAGTTTAATATTATGTTTTATTGATGTTTGTATTATTTGTTTTCCCAATTGGATCTCCTAGAATTGCAGATGCATTTTGATTTTAAAATAGAAACAAGACATGCAATGTTTTCACTTAAATGTTATCAATCATATGAAATAAAAAAAGTAGTAGGATTGCAATATATGAGAGCTGTTTTTTTTTTTCCTTTTTAGCAATAATTGGACGATAGTATGATCAATATTTACAAAATTTCTTGCTTTTTTTTTAACATCTGCTGATTTTTTTGTTGTTGATATTAACAAGATAATATAAATGAAATAAATTTTTTGTTTTTTATCTGTAAATTCTATAATCAAAACAAAAAATTGCCCAAAAATACCTTTAATATAGAGAAAAAAAAAGATTGGTGATGGGAATACGAAATTTTATATTTGTTAGATGTTTTTGATTTTTTTTTAGATCAGGAGAAAATCATTTTTAGGATGCTCCAAAATCCTTAGATCCATTAATTTTTTTCCCTTCCGAAAAAAATAGCAAAAAGATTCTAAAAAATGTAAAATTTTGTATTCTATAAGATTTTGATATGGAGATTATATTGAACGGTACAGATCAATCATTTTTGTTTTTTAAATGAAGATATTGAGCCGTTGTACAAATTTATTCATGCAATGTATTATATTTTAGACTTCCTCATTTTTTTTACTGGACAATTTCAAATGTGAAAATTAAATTCCATGGTTGCTTTTTACTGGCGACATTGCAACTCTGTTTTTTTCTTTTTTTTTTTAGGATTGAGAGTTGTGGAATAGAGACAAATACCAACTATTTCATATTGACAACTTGTTTGGGTTGATAAAAAAAAAAAGAGAGATGGAGGTTAGAAAATATTGGAAATTTATTATGCATTGAAGGAGTGAAAAAGCTTTTATTTATGTAATGTAGCTCTAGATAAGGGATCATAATTATGAAGATACACTGATGTGTATTGAGTTTGTATCTATTGTCATTATAAAACTACAGCAACGAGCTGCTATAAAATTACAACGATTCGGATTTTAGTTCAAATATCACCGATTCACTTAAATTAAATAATAAAAATATTTATATAAATAAATTATATAATAAAATTATTAATTTGAATAATAACTCATTTGATATGAATAAAATAATAAATAATAATAATGATGATGATATAATATATAATACCGGTATATATCAGCTCCTTTTTATTTTTTTTACATTTGCTCACATGGCTTTCCTTAAAATTTGGTCAAAAAATGTACTAAAAAAATCTTTTAAAGTAGCAAATTTGTCGCTTGTGCGCCATTGCAAGGAACTTTTTGATCCTGCCAACTACTTTATTGATTCCTACATAAATGCATAAATGCTGTGATAACTGATAAATGAAGTTTGGTTACGATGTTTTTATTAAATATTTCGATAAAATATTTATGAGTTAAATTTTAAAATTTTGTATTTGAAACAACGATTTAAGTAGTTTAATAAATATTTCATATCAAAATCTTATAGAATACTAAAATTTACCATTTTTAAAATTTATTTACTATTTTTAATGATTTTTGAAAGATGACCCTTTTTTACCTTCAAATATTGGTATTTTTTTTATTTTTAGGGTCATCTTTCAAAAATCATTAAAAATAGTTCAAAAATCTAAAAATGATAAATTTTGGTTTTTTTATAAGATTTTGATTTGAAGGATTTATTGAGCTATTTGAATTGACCTTTGGAATGCGGAATTTTAAAATTTGACCCATAAGCATATCGGATTGAAATACTTATGGAAACATATTATCCAAACTCTTGATAAAAGTGGTAACTCATTAATGCCTTCATGCACAGAATTTCATCTTCTGCGGGGTTATAATTACGGAAGCTGATAAATAGATACGAAACTGTTATTAATACGAACTTTATTATATACATTAAATGAATTATTATATATATTAATGATTTTATTATATAAACTTTTTTTATATTGTATTGTTATTATTCAATTTAAATGAGTTATTATACATGTTAGTGATATTTAAGTTGAATAATAAAAATACTGTATAAAATAAAATTGTTAACATATATAATAACTCATTTAACGTATATAATATAATCCGTATCGATAATGGTATGAATAATAATATTTTCATAATATTTTTCTATAATTATTTTCATAATAATCGTTAACATAATTAATATTTAATGATATTTAAATTACACGAACAATCTATAATGAAAATGATATGTTTGTAAATTTTTCTTATATTTTGAGAAAATATTATCAAGATCATCAAAATAATTCATTGTCAAGAATTTATACTCTTAACAATAACTATACGAAGCAAATTAAAATATAAATTTCAATGTCTTATATAGTCTAAAAATGATTCATTTAATATAGAATTAAAGTTATCTTAATAATTATTAATTTAGTTATAAGTAATAGTTTAATATAGAAACTTATACTACTCTTTTATAAAAAAATTTATGGCATCAATGTCATTGACTGTACGATTTTTATTTATGAACTCAGTGCTGTCAAAATTGATGATGGTCTTTCTATTTTAACAACAACAATAAATATATGAGTAAGAGACTGAGAATAAAAAAAAAATATTATAGTAAGTCATTAGAAATACGGAGTCCCTCGGTGATTTTAACTTAAAAATCTATTAAATTGGCTTTAAACGAAAAATCTAAGTTACTCTCAATAAATTATTCATATCAAAATCTTATAGGATATCGAATTTTTTTATATTTAAGGATTTTCTAACTATTTTTTTTAGAATTTTTTAATACGACTCTGATAATAATAATAATAAAATAATAAAAATTTGAATATAAAAATAAATTATTTTCAAAAATATGAAATAAATAGTTAAAAAATTCTAAAAATAGAAAATTGAGTATTCATTAAGATTTTAATATAAAAAATTTATTAAGTCATTTGAATTTATCGTTTGAAATTAATTTCATAGATTTTAAATTAAAAATACAAAAAATTCGATGATGATAGAAGCACACTAATTTTAATCTATATATATGATTTGTACTAATTTGACTTCTTTTAAAATTTTATTCCAAATAAAATATTGCAAAACATATAGCATTTATATTGCAAAAAGCCAAAAACAAATAGCACTTATATTGCAAAAACAGCTTAATAACAAGGGCAAATATGTCATTTACAGGAGTCGACCGTACATCACCGAGGCCAAAAGCTGGAAAAAAACTATGCCTTGGGAATAGATAGCATTCTAGCATTGCATGGGTTGGGTGTTAAAATCGTAATTATATGGCAATACGAAGGTCATATATTAATATCTGATCTTCACTTTTAAGCTTGATCCAGCTCCATGACAGTGGGACCTCACGAAAATGGAAGTAAGAAATTGGCATTTGCACCTTGTAAGATCTTATTATTACAAATTTGTTGACGGAGACCCTATAGAAGATGGATTTTATGTTTGGGAAAAAACAAAAGTAGTAATACCTTTTAATTTAATTTTCTGAGATAATTAAAAAGTTAATTATTATTAAATAAATAAGAGTTCAATATCCTTATTCATGTAATGATATCCTTGATGTCGTACCTTTAATTTTAAGAAAATAATATATTTTTGATAGAATAAATTAGTAGCCTACTAAATTTGATAGACGGCCCATCATAATATCTAATCATAATGTCAGTCAGTCAGTCTATTGTATTCTCTATATAAATTATATTTAAAGCACGTGATAGGGCCCACATGAGAGTCGGTATTTATTCTTTTAATTTAATATTTAGAACTATGTAGTTCTTTTGGACCATTTTGACTTGAAAAATGCAATTGTTTTCACACAAAAACTAAATACAAAAATAAAAATAATTCTAATTTTATGACAAATATGAATATCTTATCTGCAATTTCTAGCTCTCTTTTTTGAGAACCAAATAAAAAATCAACAAATAATATATCTCAACTAATTAAAAAAATCTCAGAATTAAATTTATATTATAAAAACATAATTCTTTCAAATAAAAAAAATAAATGCTAGGTTAGGTTAATGTTCGTATATAGAAACTTATAAACTAGAATTTACAATTCTCCCTCTCATCAATAAATTTTCTAGAGGATCTACAATGCTATTACTATTTTCTCAGGGATCTAAGCGGAAAATCTAAAAAAAAAGATCTGCTCATTAAAACAGAGGTGCAAAGAGATGGAGAAAGAGCGAGAGAGAGTAAATACCAAACCAAAACCGTGGTTAGGGTTTGACCCAACAGGACGATCAAAAAGTGCAATTTCCAGCTCCAGTCCGATCCAATAAGAGCAATTGCGACCAAGGTCCCCCTCGATCTGGTGCTTTGGTGCGTGGATCGTCCGCGAATGGCGCGGGATCCGCGTCTATTTTAGGATTTTCGGAGATTCCGAGGGTTTAGTAGGAAAAGTTTTCGGTGAGGTTGTGGAAGGAGGAGGCGAAGCAAGGATGCAAGCGGGTTCTACGGGTCAAGGTCAACAAGGCTTTGATCCGATGCAACAGCAGCAGAATTTGGTTTTCAGACAGGTCAGCTGCGATTTCATTTCTCAGTTTGGAAGGGTGTAGTCGAAATTGTTCGTTTTTCCTCTTTTACTGGGATTTTTCTTTTCTTTTCTTTCCTTTTTCTTGCAAGATAAACACTCATTAACTTCTAATTTCTGGAGAAATCCAGCTGAAAACTCTGAAGTTCTGTTCATAGAATGACTGAAATCTGTTCGTTTGTTTCGAATTTTTGTTGAATGTGTTTGGGGCTTGGGTGGAGATGAGGAACATTTACGAGCTGTTCTAATGTTTGCTGAAGTTCCTACAGAATTTGGGTGAAATTGGAGGAAATTTTTTCTCCCCTTTAGTAGATGAAGCGATTGCGTTTCGTTTTATCGCGGCGAATTTACAATTATCCATGTGGAAATACTTCAATTGTTTCTCTTTTGAATCGATCTTTTTTGTCACTACCAAACACTACAGCGGAATTGGGCGAGAATTACAGCTTTCAACTTCAAAATTCGGATAATTTCCACTTTGAAATACCTCCACATCCTCATTATCTAATGAGAGCATGCCGCATGGCATATTGTTAGGTATCACAAAAGGTCGCTCTTGGTATAGTTTGGATAATGTTTTTTTTTTTATGAATATATTGGTTTTGTTTTTAGCTGTTGACAAAAAAAGAATTGAGTCAGAAGCTTTGACTGGTTTTGCTTCTGGAAGAGAGTGAATGGAAGAGACTAATTTTAATAAGCAGTGTATCTTTTTTGGTGATTGGATTATGTTTCCTTATTTAGTGGCAAAAGTGGGGGCTTCTGCATGCTGTGCGTGCGCATGTTTGTGTGTATGTTTTGGTAGGTTACATATGTCAAAATGATTTTCTCTCCTCTTTTATATGTCCTTGTATTATTGACTTAATTGTTATATAATGTGGGCTTGTATTTCTTTTTTTGTTTGTTTGATAACAGTCCCATTTTTTTTTCTTATATCAAATACCTCTGTTATCCTGTTTCTTTAATGTTTCCCTGGTTGTCATCTTTTCTGTTTAGTTTTCCTTTTGTTTTCCTTGGACATTTACATAATTCCCTTTTCCTGGAGCAAGTATTTAGGATAGAATTCTGTTAGGATAATGTTCTTATTTTTAAAAAAATTCAAAGTCTTTTCTTTGTTCTGCAAATTTCTGTGGATTTTTCAGTGATGATCTTTCGCTATTTTAATACAGGCCATGCAGCAACAGGAACAACACCACCAGCAACAGCCACAGCAACAACACCAGCAACAGCACCAGCATATTAACTTCCAACCTGGCAGTGGGCCTCACCCAACAATAACCTCCAACAACCTTCCCAATTTCCCCTCCACATCTGGGGCTCCACCGCAGATGCGGATGCAGAACCTGCAAATGCAGCCGAACCCAATTCTCCAACAGGCCTACCTTCAATTCGCAATGCAACAACAACAACAAGCAGCTCAACAACAGCAACAGCAACATAAGTCACATGCAAGTCTACTTACGCCCCAACAACAACAACAACAGAGTAATGCTGCTACTGCAAATGCGTTGAAAGTGCAGGAGCTCATGTCTTTGCAGAGAAACAGCAACAACAGCAACAGCAGCAGTAACCACAACCCTCACATGCCGAGACCCACACAACCACAACCCGTCAACCCCACCTCTGGCAACCCTAACCCTGGCCCCAACCATAATAGTGCAAATCAGCTAGCGATGTTGCAACAGATACAAATGATGCAAGCATGGGCTAAGGAACAGAACCTGGACCTATCTGTGCCAGCAAATATGAACCTAGTCGCTCAAATGTTTCCTATATGGCAAAATGCAACACGGATGGCTGCATTGCAACAACAACAACAGAAAAACACTGGTGAGAGCAGTAGTGCCACCATGCAGGGGCAACAGCAACAGTCACAACAACAGCAGCATCAGCAGATGGTCATGCCTTCTCCAGGTGGCAGTGAAGGATCTGCTTCTCATGGAAGTAACCCGAACCCGTTAAGTGAGATGTCAGGTCAACAACATGGTGGGATGTTGAAACCACGGAAACCAGTTCAGCCGGGAGTGACTTCTGGGGACAACTTGCCTGGGATGGTTAATAATCTTCTTCATGAGAGGGGAGCCAGGCTTCCAGTTACGCCATTAGGCCAGGCTTCTAATAGTGCTAATAATAGCAATACTGTGAGTCCCAGTAATGCTCAGGAGTCTCCAGGTTTGAAGAGTGCGTTCATGGGTCCAAATTCTGAACAATTGCAAATGCAGTACATGAGGCAGCTGCAACAACAACAGCAGCAGAATCATCAAAAGCAGCAGCAGTTACAACAGCAACAACAACTACAGCATCAGCAGCAGTTATTACAACAACAACAGCAGCACCAAGTGCAGCTACCACCAACTGCTTCTGCAGGGATGCCAAATCCTGGTCCCAGTAACTCATCTGGAGAAGCCGGTGGGAGAGCAGGTGTCGGCTTCACGAAAAGCCAGCTTCATGTGCTTAAAGCTCAGATTTTGGCCTTTAGACGGCTCAAGGTATATATAAAAGCTGCTAGATTTCTAGAGCCATTTAGGTATTGTTCCTGAAGGACCAATGATTGATATATTTAGATGTATATGATTGTGTGCTGCTAGCCTGTTGCTTATAAGGATTTAGCCTTTTCTACTTTATTTTAGAATTGGACCCTTTTAGGGATGGAGGAATATTGTGGGACAAACTTTAGGTACTGCAGAGTAGTGTATCCATTCATGGTATATTCTGGTGATCTGCCATAATTTGCTTGGCTTTGTTTGTTGTTGTTTTATTTATTGTCATTATTTTATTTCTTTACCTTTTTTTTCCCTAATTTTCCATGATACAGCGTGGTGATCGCACATTACCGCCTGAAGTGATGGAAGCTATCATGGCCCCACCACTTGACCCTCCACAGGTACAACCACACCCACCACCACCACCACCACCGCCACCACCATCATCATCTGCGCTACAGCACCGTGAAAGACTTCTGGCTAACACCATCTCAGAAGATCAACCTATGGCTAATCAATTACAGCCAACCAGTGAGAAGCCATTGCAAGAACGTATCCCTTTGCAGGTCAGAGTGCCTCAACCTGTGCCAAAACCAGAGGCCACCTCTATCTCCTCCATGGCTGTAGAAAACAGATCCAATATTCCGGCCCACATGGGAGCTTCTGGTTCTTCAAAGGAGCCCATGCCACCTCAGCAAACCATTCCTGGTACAAGCACGGTACAAAGCAATCCGGTCAAACCTGAGCAGGAGATTGAGAAGGTAGTTCCAATTCAAAGACCTTCATTGGCTCCACAGAGTGACAACGGTGCTGGTGACAAGGGAAAGTCTGTTGTGCCCGCTGATGCTGGTACCAGTGCTCTTACAAATGTCGGAGATACTGATCACACCAAGAAAGCCACAACCTCTGCCTCTGCTTCTACAGCTGGTGCTCCTCCAGTGGCAAGAAAGTACAATGGGCCAATATTTGATTTCCCATCATTTACTCGCAAGAATGAGGCCATGGGCGCAGCAAATTACAATTCTAGCCTTGCACTGAAGTATGATATAAAGGACTTACTGGGTGAAGCGGGGCCTTTGATAATGAAGAAAAGGAGAGCAGAAAATTTGAAAAAGATTAGTGGGTTATTGTCTATCAACCTAGAGAGGAAGCGGATCCGACCTGACCTGGTCTTGCGGTTGCAAATTGAAGAGAAAAAGCTGAAACTTCTTGAACTTCAATCCCGTGTCAGAGAAGAGGTTGACCAAGAGCAACAAGAAATTATGGCAATGCCAGACCGGCCGTATCGGAAGTTCGTTAGGCAGTGTGAGAGGCAGAGGGTTGACCTGGCGAGGCAAGTGCTGCAGCTTCAACGGGCTCAGAGGGAGAAACACTTAAAGTTACTGTTCCTGTGGAGGAAGAAGTTTTTAGAAGCACACTGGGCTGTACGGGATGCAAGAACACAGAGGAATAGGGGGGTGGCGAAGTATCATGAGAGGATGTTAAAGGATTTTGCAAAGAGGAAGGATGATGATAGGAACAAGCGTATGGAGGCATTGAAAAACAATGATGTTGAGAGGTAATCTAGTGTCTTAAAGCTACATTTAAATTAGTTGTGAACCTTAAGCATCGATTTAGCCTCAAATGCATTACCGAATTACCACTTAAACATTGCAGAAGCATGGAGTAGTGACAAATAAACTGTAGTATGAAGATAAGGAAAGAAAATGAATATGAAGATATGATCTGAGTGCTACCAACTACTAAGTTTTGTCTAGTACTTGTGTTTTTATCTCAACAAAAAACACAGTTCTGGTACTGCACCTAATTAATGTTTCTGTATATCTAGTACCCAAAACATTCTTGATTTGAAAATTATGTGAATTCAGTGAGGGTATATATTGTTGGACCTTGATTGGCTATCGGGTCGACAAAATAGCTGTATTTGATAAGCTGGATTTGAGTCAGATATGAGTACACATGTATATGGGCAGGTATCGACAGATGCTATTGGAGCAACAGACTAGCGTACCAGGGGATGCGGCACAGAGGTACAATGTGCTATCTTCATTCCTTACACAAACAGAAGAATATCTGCTGAAGCTTGGGGGAAAAATCACCTCTGCCAAGACCAACCAAGAGGTTGAGGAGGCTGCAACTGCTGCTGCAGCTGCAGCTCGTGCTCAGGTATATCTTTGATTCCTTTAGTATGTATATGAAAACTTCTGAATTCTGACATGAAAACATGGCTGATAACTAGCCAAGTTGTATCTTGGTTCGGAAGCTTACTGTAAACTCTTTTTCATAGATTGTGAATCCAGAGCATGTGATTTTTATTTTCTATGAAAATTATGCATGTCATATAGTAAACTTAATTTGGAAATGGCGAACCTCGTAGTTTATTATACAAGTCCTCCATTGTAAGAAATGCCAAGTTTTCATGAATGAATAGATGCATATCCCGGTTAAGGCCCTTTACTTTACAAAGGAAGGCTATCTTAAGGACTCTTATTTCCGGCCTCCATAAGAAATGTCAAGGTTTCATGAATGAAACACATGCCATCTTATTTCCATGTAAAGACATATTTCCAGATAAGTGATTAGGAGTGAATTGTATTTTTTCTTGGATATTCCAGGGGTTGTCAGAGGAAGAGGTTAGAGTAGCAGCAGCATGTGCAAGGGAGGAGGTTATGATACGTAATCAATTTTCAGAGATGAATGCCCCCAAGGAGAGTTTCTCCTCTGCTAACAAGTACTTGATTCTCCTCATGATTTTTTTCAGGCATTTGTAGAACGATTGAATTTTGTTGGGCTTATTTACTTTTTGCTTTTCTCTGTTTTCTTTGGGGTACCCCTTTCAGGTACTACAATCTTGCTCATGCTGTCAATGAAAAGGTTGCAAGGCAACCATCTATGTTACGTGCAGGAACTCTTAGAGACTATCAGCTGGTAAGTCAAAAATTTTATCAATCAGGTTTTTACAGCAGAATACTCATTGTCAGAGCAGATACTAATGTTTTCACTAATTGAGGTTAACTCTGTTGTGATACTGTTGCGAATGATCTTTTTAGGTCTTAGAGCTGTCATGATCCATTATCCAAGTTAAAATTTGATACAAACAATTTCAGAGAGTTAGTGGTACAAGCTGGATGAGTTCATCTGTTAAGATCTACTTGTTTCAATTTTCTTTTCTTTTGTGAAGGTTGGACTCCAATGGATGCTTTCTTTATATAACAATAAGTTGAATGGAATTTTGGCCGATGAGATGGGTCTTGGAAAGACTGTTCAGGTTTCTCTCTCTCTCTCTCTCTCAACTGTGCATTGACTACAGGTTAGAGCATTTTTTGTGAGAAGGATGATGACTGTAGGCAACTTTAATTGATTTGAACTTGGGGTGCAATGACTAAATATTGAACCGAGAATATGTAAAATTGAGAAATATTTTACAGTAAAGCTCCAAAACACCTTGAAGAGATTGCTGGATATTGTAATTTGAGTTAGCCCCTTTTTCAACTTTGTGAAGATAGATATTACTTGAAATGGCCCTTTTAGCTTTGTGGATCAATGGCAGTTCTATGTCCCCCACTGAGGCACATCATTTACATGCTATTTTTTTCTGCATGGACAGGTTATGGCATTGATTGCATATCTCATGGAGTTCAAAGGAAATTATGGGCCCCACCTCATTATTGTGCCTAATGCTGTTTTAGTTAATTGGAAGGTGCGTTTTCTGTTGCATATGTGAAAACTATATTAAATATTTTCCCTATCATTGACACTGATCTATTTTCTTTCAGAGTGAGCTGCTTAACTGGTTGCCATCAGTATCTTGCATCTTTTATGTTGGCACCAAGGATCACAGAGCCAAGCTTTTCTCACAGGTAATCTTTTGACATTTGGTACATAAATCAAGAAAACGGGATGTAGTTTATGTGATGACCGTAAGGGTATCACATTCTAGCTTTATTAAAATGAGAAACCTTACTTGATCATCATGTCAAAATGGTATCTTTGGGATGATTTTCAAGTTGTTGGTCATATATGTCCTTTGGGCGCACAAATATTTGGTATTTATCGAGTATAATTGCTTCTTGTGGGTGCATCATAAAGTTCTGTTTACTGCTACAAATTTTGGTTGAGAAATGTCAAAAATGGTGCCTCGAAGTACATGTTACTCTTTACTAGTATAGATTAATATACTCAGTGTCAATGAAGTGATGCATAGACCTTAATGGTCCAAGGGCATGGCCTCATAAATTCCAATTGAACAATTAGCCTTACTTCTGTAATTTTTCAAATAAGGTCTCTGCTGTGAAATTCAATGTGCTCGTGACAACATATGAGTTTGTAATGTATGATCGATCAAAGCTATCAAGGATAGACTGGAAGTATATTATAATAGATGAAGCCCAAAGGATGAAAGACAGAGAGTCTGTACTGGCTCGTGACCTTGACCGGTACCGCTGCCAGAGGCGTTTGCTTCTTACTGGCACCCCACTTCAGGTATCATATCTCCATCTACTCTTATATGCGCTGAAAGACTTGTGAACACATCTTCCTTATGAGATATTTCATTAAAACTACTCGTAGGAATTCTTTGTTCAGGGTACATTAGGAAATGCTAGAAAGATGAAGAAATTTATTCAAAATAGTCATTAAAATAACATGTGGCCTTTTTTTGTCCAAACCAGTAACAAATATTACTGTTATAACCATGCTAAATTTACCAAACTTTTTTTAACTTGAAATTTTGGTATTCTTTGCGAATATACTTGCATTGACAGAACGACCTGAAGGAGCTGTGGTCACTCCTGAACCTGCTACTGCCTGAGGTATTCGACAACAAGAAGGCGTTCCAGGAATGGTTCTCAAAGCCCTTCCAAAGAGACAGCCCTTCTGATCCTGAAGAAGACGATTGGTTGGAGACTGAAAAAAAGGTTATTATTATCCATCGTCTTCACCAGATTTTGGAGCCTTTCATGCTGCGGCGCCGTGTTGAGGATGTTGAGGGTTCTCTCCCTCGCAAGGTGAAGTCCCTTCTATGAATTTTCTTACTGACTGCACTATTTTCACTACTAAAGATATTTGGAGAGTATGAAGCAAAGTATCCATGAATGGCTATGCTTTTTGTTCTTTTGGGGGTTAGTTGAGGTATTGGCCAGCTACTTCTCCCAGAAAAAAGACAGTTCATGCGCTGTAAGGTACCAAGGGTATCTGGTTAAAACTTCACACAAATAATTCTTAAAAAAAAAGGTATCTCTGGTTTTGGTAGTATCAATACCCAACTTCATATTTCCTCACATCCCTGAGTACTCCAGGCATTTCCCAAGGTATTTTGATCCAAATTTCAAAGCTGACTGTCCCCTCAAAAATCTACCTGCATCAATCTGATGTATACTGCCCAGCTAGAGGACTACCTGGGATGATTCAGACCCCCAATACCCAATTTTCTGATTGCTAGTAATTTCTTTTTCTTATTGAAAGGTGTGCTTCCTTCTTGATCGAACGTACTGTCCAAATCTTTTTGATTTTGCTTCTTTTTTCTTACATTGCATTTGTTATTTATTATGCCTTCAGGAAGCAATTGTTCTGAGGTGTAGAATGTCAGCCATGCAAAGTGCAGTGTATGACTGGATCAAGTCAACTGGTACAATCCGTGTGGATCCAGAGGACGAGTCCCGCAAGGTACAAAAGAACCCTATGTACCAACCCAAGAGCTACAGAACTCTAAATAACAAGTGCATGGAGCTTAGGAAAGTGTGCAACCACCCTGTCCTGAACTATCCTTCCACTGCCTATTTCACCAAAGACTTTGTTGTACGTTCTTGTGGCAAGCTATGGGTACTGGATCGGATTCTTGTGAAATTGCATCAAGCAGGTCACCGGGTACTTTTATTCAGCACTATGACAAAGTTGCTGGATATAATGGAAGAGTATTTGCAGTGGAGGCGACTGGTGTACCGACGTATTGATGGTACAACTAGTTTAGAGGATCGTGAGGCAGCCATTGTGGATTTCAATGCCCCTGATTCAGATTGCTTTATATTTTTGTTAAGTATTCGGGCTGCTGGGAGAGGCTTGAATTTACAGAGTGCAGATACAGTGGTGATCTATGATCCAGATCCAAACCCGCAAAATGAGGAGCAGGCGGTGGCCAGGGCTCACCGTATTGGTCAAACCAGGGAGGTGAAGGTCATCTATTTAGAAGCAGTTGTGGATAAGATCTCGAGCTACCAAAAGGAGGATGATTTAAGGGCTGGGGGCTCTGGCACTGATTTTGAGGATGATTTGATTGGAAAGGACCGTTACATAGGCTCAATAGAGAGTCTTATTCGCAGTAATATACAACAGTACAAGATTGACATGGCTGACGAGGTCATAAATGCAGGCCGGTTTGACCAAAGGACAACTCATGAAGAGAGGCGCATGACTTTAGAGACATTATTGCATGATGAAGAACGCTACCAGGAGACAGTACATGATGTACCGTCCTTGCAACAAGTGAACCGCATGATTGCCAGGACTGAAGAAGAGGTTGAGATGTTTGACCAAATGGATGAGGAATATGACTGGCCTGGAGACATGGTACGATACAACCAAGTTCCAAAGTGGCTTCGGACCAGCACTACTGAAGTGGATGCTGTTGTGGCTAGCCTCTCAAAGAAACCATGGAAAAATGGCTTGACGAATAAAATTGATTTACAGAATAATAACAATGGCGAGACTTCTTCGGTAAGGCGTCGGGGTCGGCCGGTTTATCGGGAGGTTGATGAGTCAGAAGATGAATCCGAGGAGTCAGAAGAGGAGAGAAACACTAATTTAGCACCCGAGGAAGAGGGAGAGATCGGAGAATCTGAAGATGAAGAAGAAGATGAACAAGAAGAGGATGGAGCAGGACCCAGTAACAAGAACCTTCCAGAAGAGGGAGAGGAGGATCAGGAGGAAGAAGAGGATGCAGGGCCCAACAGTGGTAATGCTGCTGATGGTGATTATTATTATCAAGATGCATTGGATGGAGGGGACGGAACTGGGAACAATGATGCAAAATATGGAGAGGAAACAGGTGGCATGTCTACTGGCTCTTCATCTGGTGGCAGTCAGCGATTACCACAACCTACTACTCCATCAGAGTCTTCTCAAAAATTTGGGTCCCTCTCAGCCTTGGAAGCGCGTCCTGGTTCTCTCTCTAGAAGAACTGTATGTATTCGTTAAGTTCTCTTTTAACTAATTTGTTTACTCTTGGTATTTAGTGGTAATAGTATATTTACTTTGGTTTGATACAATATGATTCAATACAGCCTGATGATTTAGAAGAGGGGGAGATCGCACTATCAGGCGATTCTCACATGGAAGTCCAACCGAGTGCTAGCTGGAATCCAGACCGAGAAGAGGGCTATGAAGAAAAAATACAACTAAGACTTCAACAGCAGCAATTGCCGCAGGATGAGATGCGGCAAATCCCAGCTCCCAAGATCAAGCGCAAGCGTAGCATGCGCAATCGTCCTAGATTTAATAACAATAACAACAGCAGCAACAACATCTCTTATGTGGATAAGTCTGAAGAGAGATCATTAGCCTATAGATCATTCGGCCAGAGAACTGCGGCACAACCATTGTTTGATACCCAATCAAGAGAAAATGCTTCTGCAGGGAAACAGAAGAAGAATGCTCAGAGTAAGAAGGGTTCTCCAAGTGTTACCCCTAAATCTAGTCGGTTGAGTTCAGGTTCTGGATCTGCTGACGCAAGGGATGGGCCTTCCAAGGGAGGTTGGAGTAGTAAGCCTGGTAGCGGGTCGGGATCTGGATCTGGATCTGGATCCGAATTAAGGATGACCGACAGCACTCAGCGAAAGGTATGTATCAGTTTGGCCTTTAGAACTTGTATATTGTATTCTCAACCAGCATATGTCATCAGTGTGCCTTTCGTACCTGCATTGTTTTACCAGTCAGTTCATGTTGGTATGTTGTGTGACCGGAGGTAACGGCAGGTCAGGGATGCTTTATTATTTTAATTGTTGTGGCAAATACCAGCAGTGATCATATTGAGATAATAAAAGGATACCAGTATATCACAGGTGAGTGTAAGATTGCTTTTGTCAGTTCTCCACGTAAGTGTTTTGGACAAAATTTTAGCTTTAAGCATTTGCTAGATAATTCTCAATATAATGTAAAAGATGAAGTAATCCTCAAAAAAAAAAAAAAAGAAAAAAAAGAAAGAAAAAAGAGAGGAAAAGTGAATCAGCAGTGTTGTACTGAAGAGTCAGTGACCGGTGATTTCCAGGTAACATAGAGATTAATCATGTCTCTTTTCTATGATTAACCCTCTTCCCTTGATTTTGCTATAGTGTAAGAATGTCATAAGCAAGCTTTGGAAAAGGATAGACCGGGATGGGCACCAAATAATCCCACTGTTATCAGACTGGTGGAGGCGCAATGAGAAGGCTACCTTCATGACGTCTGGCGGCAGCCTTCTTGACCTTCGTCGGATTGAGCTTAGAGTTGATGGATCAGAGTACAATGATGTTATGGACTTCATAGCAGACCTCCAGCTCATGCTCAAGAATGTCGTTCGCTATTTCAACAATTCCTACACTCTGTACCAGGTCTGCAACTCTCTCCCTCTCTCTCAGTTGTTTATCGTATGCCTAATAAGCAATTATGTTTATTGAGATATTTTGGAAAGCATTTCTGCCTCCATGTCAAATTTCTTTTCTTTGCCTTTTGATTTTGGTTGGCATCCTTGAGAGTTAGTTTGTATGATGTCTTCCATACATTGAATAGATTGGAATTCATACTTAGTTATGTAGAAATCCTCATCTTACCAACCAAGGCTGCTGATTGTTTTGTTATGTTTTGCACAGCAAGTTAATAAGTTTGGTGTTTATGTTTACTGTTAGTGTCTTGTTGAAAGCAAAGGGCAGTGATGATTTGCGATTGTAAAAAATATTATAAAAATATATATATATATTTGTAAGTAGTAGGCAAATGACCTACTAATAATTTCATTATCATAAAAATATTTGACAGGTGAGAAATGAAGCAGAGAGGCTCCATAGCCTGTTTTTTGAAATCATGAAGATTGCTTTCCCAGATTCTGATTTCCATAAAGTCAGAAGTTCCATCAACTTTTCCACCCTGTCTACTTCTGCTACTGCCTCTCCCAAATCCAGCAAGCGACAAGCACTGACCTCCAAGTCTGACACCACCCGTGGTGGCCAGTCTTCCGCTGATGCGGCGAACCGGGCCCAAGGATCCTCTAAATCTCAAAGGGACTCTGTGCCAGCCCCTCTTTTGACACACCCAGGTGACCTTGTCATATGTAAGAAGAAGAGAAAAGACAGAGAGAAGCCCACCGGAAAGTATGCTGTTGGGTCTCCTTCAAGTTCCAATAGGATTGGTCCACTAAATCCAGGCAGGATGGGACCTGTTTCACCGCCTGCTACCAGTAGTGGCAAGAGTGCAAGAACTCCATCTCAACGAGACCAGAGTGTCAGGTGGGGTCAAGGGTCCAGTAATGTGGATAGCGGGGTTGCAGGAATTGGAGATGTTCAATGGGCGAAACCTGTTAAGAGAATGCGATCTGATACTGGTAAGAGGAGGCCAAGTCACTTTTGATCATCTCATTGCTAAATAATTGCTATATGTATATTCTTCTAGTTTTATTGTCTTAAGTGGCGGTTAGTTTTAGTGGGGATTTTGGTTTTAATTGATGAATAACTGTAGTGGCTTTAAAGAAAGGGGCTTCAGGTCATGGCTCATATGTGAGTTATGAGATGAGCTGGCAATCAGTAGTAATATTGAGGGCTAGTTTGTAAAAGAACTTGGATAGGTATGAATTAATGGTTACTTCTTTTTATCTCGTTTTTTTTTTCTTCTAATATTACGCTTGGCATCATGTTAAGGTATGTTCTTATTTTTACAGATAATTAAGGAAAATTATAATATTTGAGTATGTTGAAGTAGAATTTTTTTATAAGACAGTAAAATGTCTATGGACCTCTTTTCCCAGAAGCCATGACAATTGGAAAGTTTAGTTTTGCAACGTGCTAATTTGTAATACACAAGAATTTTGTTTATTGTGCTTACATTACTTTTTCTGTTTGGTTTATCGAGTTTCTAATAATTTCCAGTGAATCCGGTTATGATAAGATGTGCAGTAAGTAAAGGGCTAATAATAGAAAAAGCACTAAATATTAAACACTCAACTATATACAATGACTAAATAATAAAATGCATCAGCTAATCACTTAAGCATTCCCCTTAGGACCCAGTACTTCATCAATCAATCTTTTGAGATTAACGTATGAAGAACCACCAGGTTGCGTTGCCTGAATCGCCTTCTCCTTCCATTCTACTACTCTCCTCTTCATCTCCTTCCCTTTCTCTCCATCCATCATCTCTCTGATCAAACACTGAACCTCCTCTCTCTTCGCAGCATTATCAATCTCCATGCCTACCCCCCATTCAGCACAAACATAGCGGCAGTTCGTCTGTTGATCAGCAAAGAATGGCCAGCACAACATGGGGACATCACCGCATATGCTCTCTAATGTCGAGTTCCACCCACTGTGTTAAAAATACCCCAATTGCTGGATGTCTCAGAACAGTTTCTTGCTGGCACCAACTTGCGATTACACCCTGATCTTTTGTCGCCTCCAAGAACTCTAGTGGCAACTTTGCATCGTCACCTCTAACCAGATCAGGCCTAATTATCCACATAAATGCATATCCACTACTTGCTAGGCCCCATGCAAATTCTGTCAATTGTTCATTTGTCACGGTGGCTATGCTACCGAAATTTACGTATACTACAGACTGAGCCTTCTTCCCTTCAAGCCACTCCAAGCAATCTGGTTGTTCCCTCCATAGGTTCAAGCTCAGAGCCTTTATTGGGCTTGCTGGTACTTGCTCCAAGAGCATTGGCAGTGGTCCTATTGTGTAAATCGGTGGTAAAATAGAGGCCATTGCGGCCAAAACTTCTTGTTCGAGCTCGTCAAATGTGTTTAGAATGATTGCAGAAGCCATGGGGGCAAGATCCATGCATTTGATTAAAAAATTGAACATCTTATCGTTTCTGTCAGTGGTTCGAATGAAGCTTGGAAAATCTTTTAGTCTCATGTGTTTCAGACCTGGAACCCAATCGACCACAGTGTCAAGAAACCCGTCGTGCAGTTGAGCAGCATCTGTTAAAAGAAAAATATTGATTCAAATCTTTGCAAGATTTTTGTAGTTAGTACTGTTAATAAAATAAATTTATTGGGGTACAATGCTGTAAGTCACTGAAATATTTAGTTGTAATAAAGATTCATGTGGCTACAACATTTTTTCAGTAATAATGCAGTTAATAAAACAACAGCAATAGCAATACAGTAGCAGTAAAAATAGTAACAATGATAGTAAAAAAAAAATCATAGATAAACACTATCTAAAGATTAAAGGTGCACTTGTTTTTCATTCTTTAGTATACTAAGAAGTACAATCAGATTTTATGAATTTCGCGACTGTGTATTTGATCTTTTAGAAATACACCTACTCTTTGTGAATCTATGTTGTAAGAGTAGTTGTACTGTCTTTATCTCATAATTCATAACCTCCATCCTCGTCTCCTAGCCAGTGTTTATTTCCATAATGAATAGGATGGTTGATAGCATGCAAACAAGCACGAGGCGCTTGCAAGAATCAGTACATCGATGTATTATTTTGCATCTGATTCAGTGTTAACTAATCCAAAAAGGAACTTCTAATTGCTATCTCATCCTAGTAAAAATTAAAAAAAAAAACAAAGAAAAAAGGAGTTTCAGGATTGAAAATTGGTTTGTGTACCTTTGAGTGGAAATATGCCTTTTTCTAGAAGCTTGCGGTAGTGAAGATATGCCATGAAGGCACAAGCACTGCAAAATCTAAAGAGAGCACATGGAACACCGATCTCGTTCGCTGCATCTAAAGCAAAGGTCATGGATGCATCGGATATGATACATGTCACTTTTGGGATTCCAGGACACAAGCTCTCAAGGCTCAAAAGAAGTTGTCGCAAGTGCGGGAGGCAGTTATTCATGGTCAATTGACATAGTGACAGTACATCTCTTTTTGAGGCATCATCCGAGACCGAGACCGGTAGTCCGTCAGGAATGGTCATGAACTGGAAATCAGGAAAATAGCCTAGATTGCCATCTAGTTTGAAAAAAAAAATTATTCCAATTAAATAAATACCAAAACTATCTTGAATGTACTCATGGTGCCAGCTACATACTGGTATTAAAATTATGACAGCGTTAATTGTACCGTGTGAGCGGAGGAGACGGCGGTGGTTGAACTCGGTGTTGACGAAGGTTATGTGGAAGCCGGAGGAATGGAGTAGCTTTGCTAGTGCTAGCATTGGTGTCATGTGGCCTTGTGCTGGGAAAGGGATGCACACTACATGAGGCTTGCTGATAGTTCCCATTTTGCCCCCTTCTTCCTTCTCTCTCTTGCTCTGAGGTAAGAGCTAACATATGTTAGCTCTATATGGATTTAGGGTTTAGAATCACTTTGCACAGAACACATGATTCATATTTTTTTGTCTTTTGTTATTGGGAGTACGTGGCAGCTACCACACAAGTTTCGGTGATTTAATTTTTCTTATTTAAAATGAATGATTAATTACTCCCAGACTTGAGCTCTATAATTGATCCCATGACTGGTGTTTCACTTGCCACCAGTTCGGCTTTTTTTTTTTTTCTTTTCTTTTCTCGTTCTTCTTAATTGTTAGTAACTCTTTCTAAAACTTTCTTCTTAAATATAATTATATGATGTTTTTGACGCACTAATTTTTCGGATAACATGGAAACTTCGTAATAACAGCGAAAAAAGAGCGGAAAATTTTGTCGTGCGAAAATAATCTTCTTCTTCTGTTTTTTTTAGGAATAGGAGTGGAAAATTTTTCTCCATTTCATTTATTTTAAAAGTATGACTCTTCTATTCATACAAATATAATTTTAAATTAAATTAAAATAAAAAAATATCGTTAAAAAATTCACAGATTGCAATAATTTCCTGCTTTTTGTGTGGTTTGGGCCTTTTAGGGCCCAACACATGATCAAAACTGGAATTTATTTTCCTCCGAAACTCGCGACTTCATTCAACAAACTTCACACACACACACACACACACACACACAAGCAGTACAATACAGCCAACACGCTTGCTAATTAAGTCATACAACTTGCTTTCTTTATTTTCACAACATCTAATTAATTAAAATCAACGAGTTGCAACAGATAGCTGACTAGCTAGATAGCTCCTGACTTGAGCTTGAAGAACTCTAGCACACCTTCTCTACTCGCCGAAGCAGCATCGTAGGCTTTCAGGAATTCACTGAAGATAAATTCCTTGTACTTTGGCGGGTTGTTTTCGTTCACTAATTCCTTTGCCGGTGCAATCAGGCAATCCGTCTTTGGCATTATCAGGGTAGCAATTGATGTTCGGGCAACGGCTGAGTTTGTAACTGCTCGGTGCTCCACGCTTTTTAGTATCCCGTTTGTGAGTATCTAGTGGATTTAATTAGCATATAAAAAAAAACACTTTTTAATTTACATGAAGGAAAATAATTTGGAATGAATCTTGACAAAATTTATTGGAATTATATATAAATAAATGAGCTAGATATATAACTAGATTATAATGTTGAGACAATGTTTAAGACAAGTAAATTTGATCATGCTCTTAACTTACAGAACATATATTCTTCCCTCTGTTTGATTTAACAAATATCTAACTGTTACCTCCAATTGATGCCCGAAATTGACAACGAAGGCATTGGGGATCGGTTCGACATTGATCCATCCCTCCTTATACTTTGCTTGGAGACCACTTGCTGCAGTTCCTTGAGCGAGCAGAGTGATGAGGTGGCGGTCACAGTGCGGCAAGAGACCCATCGTCAGGCTCGGATCGGGGCATGGTGGATAGTGGTTTATGTTCATTTGGGTCCTACCTTCGCTGTAATCACCACCGAAGTAGTCCTTGTTGACGCCTAATCCTTCCGCGATTGATTTTAAGAGCTTTGATGAGACTTCTCTGACTTGAAGCGTGAACTCTGAAAGAGCTGCCCTGTTTATATTCATATGTATTATAAGATGGAGTTAGTATTTGTATAGGAGCAAAAACTTATTTGACTAGCTAGATTTCCTACTCCATTGGATTAAAATTTATATTATGGGTACATGCTTTTCTTTTCTTTTTTTATTCAAGTAACTGAGAAATAAAGTTGAGTGTTAAGTTATTTTATTATGCTGGTTGATCATGGTTATCAACAATCAAACATATAATGTTAAGTTTCCAACTCAAAATGTTTTTCTAATTGAATCTTCAATCACCAAATTTCCTACATAATAATTAAAATTTTATTCTCTATGCTTAACCCATCACAGAGTCATATGAGAATTACATGTTGTTAGTGTGCGTGTGTATGTGTAAACTTCGGTGAGGCGAGTCAGGTGTGAGCAATTTTTTCATAGAACTTAAATTACCTGAAGTTTTCCGGCTTTTCAGGCCATTGATCAATGACCTCTTCAATAGGATAACAAACAAGTCTTAGGTAGTCTCTCCAATAACGGGTCTCGTCTTTATCATACGTCGTGCTCGAATTAAGCAAGAAAGCTTTGCTCAAATCGTCTGAGTAGTAACGTGCCTTCTCTTCTACCGGCATATTGAAGAACTCATCACAAACTTGCAGCATGGCATTGATTGTTTTTTCGGGAATTCCGTGATTAATAATCTGCCATTCAAATAGTTTATGCCATTTTAGCTTATTTATGGGCTTGTGAACAAAGGCATGCATGAGGAACTCATAGAATCTTTAGTTTTTATGATCCATTTTTTAAAGTTAGTTAGTTATCTTGCAATTTGAACAAGCACAAAAATTTTCGAGATAACAATTGTTAAGATAGACTGTTTTTACCCTCATCAAAACTAGTGATCATGAAATTTTTTTCAATAACAAAAAAAATCTGTAATGTCAAATACATCCAGCTGGCAAAATCTTCTTGTTTTTCATGCATACACATAAGGTTGAATTTGTTATTAATATTTCCCTGAGCCAAAAAAACACTTTCTTCTTTGGTTTAAGAAATTATGCATGTATACCCTTGCAACTTCACATTATTTCTTTTCCATCTTTCATTGAATCATTAAAGGTTAAGTATAGGACTTGTATGGAATTTTGGATATTTCAGCTCAAGTGTCAAACACTTTATATTTCTTTTCCTTTTGTTATTTGCCCTCTTTGCAATTACTTCCGAAATTCAAGCAGCATGCTACAAATCCACTATTATTTTGAACACATGCAAATACCTGAAAGAAGCCGAACTCTTTGCCAGCTTTCATGATATCGCTGATGATCTCATCCCGACTGTCGGCATCAACACAGCCGCCTCTGAGATCAATCACCGGGATATTGATCGAATGGACGATGATATCATTGCTTGTCCTTTTCTCTGGTGGAAAGATGTACTTGTCCGGTACAGTTTGGTACCTGGGCTGATTTGAGAGAAGCTCCATTAATTGATGTTGGTTTTCTTTTCTTTGCTACACAATGAGGCTCACAAAGAGAGGTATCTATTTCAATTATAGAGCTCTCTATCTTGCTTTTAGTGGGAAGGTGAAGTAAGAGGAAAAGCATGAATTGATATCTAGTTAATTAAGGCAAATGTGTACAACACTATATGTGATGTTGCAAGCATTGCAAAAGCTGGCATCATAAATGCCGATTTTTTTAATTTAAAAAAATTATTATTTAGAATTAAATAAATAGAAAAATGTGATGTGTATTTCAGAAAATAGGAGGGACGAGTTTTAAATCCCCCTGCCTAACTTGTATGGAACAATTTTTTAAATTTTTTAATGAAAATTAATATTTTACTTGGGACGGAATTTCTTTCCCCATCCCGTCTCATGGGTTTTTCAAGCCCAAAGCATGGGCATGAGAATAAAAGTCCAGCCTGTTTTTTTGAGAAACAGATTTTAAAAATCCGTCCTCAGATAAAATATTATTTTTTTATTGAGGAACGGATTTTGAAAAATCCGTTTATGGATAAAATATTATTTTTTATGGAGAGACGAATTTTGAAAATTCGTCCCTAAATAAAATATTATTTTTTATAAAAATGCTAAAACAATGTTATATTTTGAAAAACCAGATTTCGAAAAATCGACCCTTTCTTTTTTTTATTTTAAAGAACATACTCATTCACTCTAACTACATTTTTATTTTTTTGTTGGAAAAAAATTCAAAATTTGATAATATTATATTTCAATTACATAAAGTTTGAAAAAATATACGCAGTTTAAAATATATGATCCAATATATAATCATAAAATAAATTCAATAATTTCTATATGTACATATACGTTATTAATTGTTATCCTTTATTAAATTTTTTTTTGAAATTTAGTAATTATTAATTGTTATTCTTTATTAAAAATATTTTTTTTTAAATTTAATAATCTTAGTAATTTCTATATCCTTTATAAAGGACAGTGAAAATTGAAAATAAAAAAAATATAATTTCAGACGACATATAAAAAAATCTTGAAATTTCAGAAAATTTGTAAATGAAATACCGAGCTTCAAACATGTATAATTTTTGACAGAAAAATCTGTAAAAAATGTTTAATATCAATTCGAAAAATTTATAAATATTTTTTGAAATTTCATTGTCGAGTGTAGCCTGCAACCGCCTATTTTGGGCTCAAAAAATATTGTCTGAGCTCTCTAAACTTAAATTTTAATTTTTGAAATTTTGGAAATTTCTTATATGTCATCTGAAATTATTTTTTTTAATTTTTAATTTTCATTGTCCTTTATAAAGTATATAGAAATTACTAAAATTACTAAATTTCAAAAGAAATATTTTTAATAAAGGATAACAATTAATAACGTATAACGTACATATCAAAATTATAGAAATTTTTTTTGATTCTATATTGGATAATATATTTTAAGCTGTGTAGATTTTTTCTTCAAAATTTATGTAATTGAAATATAATATTGTACAATTTTGAATTTTTTTCAACAAAAAAATAAAAATGTAATTAGAGTGAATGAGTCTGTTCTTTAAAATAGAAAAGAAAGGGCCTTTTTTTCGAAATCCAGCTTTTAAAAATATAATATTGTTGTAACATTTAAAAAAAATAATATTTATTCAGGGACGAATTTTCAAAATCCGTCTCTCAAAAAAGTGGGCCGGACTTTTATTTCCCTGCCCAGGTTTTGGGTTGGAAAAACCCTTGAGACAGGACGGGGAAAGAAATTCCGTTCCAATTAAAATACTGATTTTTATTAAAAAATTCAAAAAATTGTTCCGTACAAGTTGGGGACAGGATTTTACGACCCGTTCCTTCTATTTTTCGAAATACGTATCGCATTTTCCTATTTCTTTAATTCTAAATAATGAGTTTCTTAAATAAAAAAAGCCGGTCATAAATGGATATTCTTGAGTTGGCCACAGAGAATCAAGGCGAGTCCAAAAAAGAGTAGACAGATAAGTTCTCTTGCATGTTACGCGTCTCCTGGTTTTTGCATACACACAGTTGACACTTGACAGTCCAAAAAAATCTGATGCAAGCCCACATGGAATGGGTGTTATATGTGGGGACATTTCGGGCAGAACGGTCAGTATGGATAAATGGTAGTTGGTCATATATCTCTGGGGCAAATAATGAATTAGAGGCCCAATTTGCAAGTTTTATGTTATGATAAAGTAAAATTAATTAACTGTAATCATCCTCAAAATAGTATTGAAGCAAATCATACACGTGATCTGATTGAACCATTAGTTTGATATCAGATGATGTATACTAATATTGACTTGAAAAGATGCAGATATAGAAAACTGAACTCGGATTCTCGCCACCAACGATTGATGGCAATAAATGGTTTATGAGGTACAAACTCAGGATCCATGGTTTTGAATTTGCATCTACAAACCACTTTGCTTGTCAGGAGAGAAGCACTCTCATTTATCACAGATATACACGGTGTATTACAGATGTACATTTCGAAGTATCCCAGTCAATTACTTTTCTTTTTAACAATGAATTATAGGTGATGAGTCATCAAGAAGACTGATCTATTGTTGTGCCTGCGTGGCAAATGCGATATAATCTACAAGTATGATGCACAATTTACTGGTAAATCTGATCCAATTGTGTGCCTGAAACATGTTGGGAAAGGTACTCAAGCAAAGCTTTTGTCAGTACTGAGACGTAAGAATGAAATACTGGGTTAGATTATAAAGGAAATCTGATGTATGTAGCTTCCACTGGTTAATGTATTTTGCTGAGCCATGGGTAAGCTGAGCTGGAGCCGGAGATGTAAGCTTTTGAGTCGTATGGATCTTGAGAGAATTTTTGGAAGCAAAAAAGATAAAAAAACAAAAAGAAGAAGAATACTCAGAATGTTTGAGCTATTATTAAATTATTATTTTCTCATATATAAGTTCCACCATCTCAGCATTACAAGAACAACCTCATTATTGTTGTAAAATATGCATAACAAGATACTAGTCAGTCTCAAAGGCTATGTAGATCGTTTATTTTTATTTCAACAATTGATCTTGAAGGCTTCCATGACATCCAATCTCTTAGCCGACAGATCAGTATAAATTTTAAGAAAATCCTTGAAGACAAAAGATTTGTAAAGGGGAGGGTTCTCTTCATTAACTAATTCTTTTGCCGGGCTAATAAAGCTCTCCATGGAAGGCATTATAAACACAGCCATAGACATCCTTGCTGCACCCGAATTTGTAATGGCACGATGCTCCACGCTTTTCAATACACCGTTTGTTATTATCTGATCAACCAATTAATCATGATGTTTATGAGGATGAAGGAATAATAGAAACAAAATTTGTATATTGATATGTATATAAATGAATCTGTTATAAGTTTCAGTTTTGTTTCTCGGTCCTTTCTGAAGCTATTTGATGCTAAAACATCAGTATCTCAGAGAATGATTCCCAAAATATAATTTATACCATATATTACAGCATGCAGTGGCAAAATTAGTTAGATTATAGTAATTCTTTTGTGCACTGCTGTTTCCATTAGTCATTCATATGCTTTTATTCCAGAGAGGGGGGTGCGGGTAGTTTGGTGTTACCAGTGTCCATTGGATAGGTTTTGGGGGTTGTGAACCCAGAATGATATGACAGTTCTCACTGGTACTGGTAGGATGCAGTAATATGCTTTCTGGGTTGTGGGGATGTGAAAACTGATGCCATGCACTTTTGTTCCAAAAAAAAAAAAAGCAATGAAAAGAGGTGATATTTTGCTATCTTTTTTCAAATATTAATAAATGTGTAAAACAAATTAAAACAGACCTCTAGCTGGTGCCCAAAATTTATTACAAAGGCATTTTGGATTGGCTCTACACCAACCCATTTGCCCTGGTGCATGATTTGGAGACCGCTGATATCTCCCTGGAGCAGAAGGGTTATCAAGTTGCGGTCACAGTGTGGGGGCAAGCCGAGCGTCAGATCCGGTTCTGGACATGGCGGGTAGTAATTTGCATTTATTAGAACCTGACCTGAACTCAAGTCTCCTTCAAAGTACCCTTCTTTGAGACCCAACCCTTCGCAAATCAGGCTCAGAAGCATCATTGACACCTCTCTTGCCTCAACTATGAATTTTGCAAGAACCTCCCTGTAAATTTGTAAATATTCACTCTCATTAAAGGACAGAAACTATCTATATACATCATATCAAGAAATCATAAAAGCTCTTGAATAGCAATAACCATTAAACTAATCCAAACCCGGTCGTTTGAACTTCTTCGAGATGTATACCCAAACTACTTGTCCTTGCTGTCCGTAATTTTGAAGGAGGTAGATAAGAGTTTTGTGATATTGAATTCTAGTTTTGTTTTTATGATATAATGTATTCTGATTTTGCAAATTAAACATGAAAATGCCCCAAACCAAATAAATAAATAATAAAACCAGTAAGGAAAATCCTCATGTCATCATACCTAAGTTTTGTTGGTTTATCCGGCCACTCGTTTATGGTTTCTGATACGGGATAGCAGGCTAGTCTAAGGCAATCACGCCAATACCTGGGGCCGTCTTTTCCATAAATGGTACTAGAGAAAAGGCGGTTCGTCTTAGATGTGTCTTCAGAGTAATATACTGCTTTGTCCTCTTTCGGCATGTTAAAGAACTCCTCGGTGACCCCCATCATATCTGCCATCAATTGCTCTGACACGCCATGGTTAATCACCTAACATAAAAAATATCTATTATCTTTCTGAAATAAATTAAGGTGCAATGTAATTTTGCAACATAGTAGATATTGTGCGTGCTGGATGCTTCGTGTGGTACGTACCAGGTCAGGTAAGGTATGTACCGGTACAGAATGTTTAGTGCCATAATTCGAGGAACTTGTTGATACTTAATGAACCATGCATTGGTGGTTTGTACTTTAACTAATACAGATATGATTTTTCTTCAAAATTCAGGCAAAAAGAAAAAGTCTTTCCTGAAAAATAAATCAGGCATGATTGAAATAAATGCAGACAAATCAACAAGTTACAAGTAGAATTTGAAATTTATGTAATCTTCAGTGCAGACTGTCCAGTGTACCAATACAAAATATGGCCTTAATTTCATGGATACACTTGATGGAAAGAAAAAGAAAAAGAAAAACCTCAAACAATCAACAAACAAAAAACAGAAGTAAGAACAAGAGAGAATCAAAACGAGATAGATCAGCTCACTTGAAAGAACCCGAACTCTTTGCCAGCGGAGAGGACTTCTCCAATGAGCTGATCACGATCGTCCACGTGGCAGTGAGGCCCACCTCTGAGGTCGATCACTGGCAAGGTCACAGTAGAATTGACCTCTCTAGACACGCGTTTGTCAGGTGGGAGAAGGAATTGCTTAGGAACTGTGTGATGAAATTCGCCATTGGAGAGTAGTAGGTTGTCCATTAATTTCAAAATTTTGTTTTTAGTTGGAAATTGGAAGAGGTTAATTTTTGTTGGAGACGTAAAGAGATAAAGAGAGGAGAGTGTGTTGATTGTCGAGTAATTGAGAACAGATGCTTGTGATGAAGTAGAGAATGCATTAATTAATGCAGCTGTACTTAGAAAAAGACAAAAATTGGTTTCTATTTCTGTTGGAACACCATTTAATATTTGTTATGACAGAATTGCCCCTCTTTATAATCATTACTCCCAATCTCATCGCATTAAATACTAGAAGTTTAATTTTAAATTCGTCTCTTCCCTCTTTTCTCTTTCCGTCTTCTTCATTGGAATACATCTAAAACTCCCACACCATTATTAATGAGTTGAAGTACCTTACAATGAACTATGTATCATCACACGAACTAATAGTGGTGACTCACGACCTCAGCCTCAGTGACTGATTTCGAGACCTAGTTGAAATCTCAGGTCTACCTAGATATATCTAGCAATAGTACATGATAATATTCTGGCGACTTACTTGCTCCATTTCGAGACAGGAGGTGCTTAGTTGGAGAACAGCTACGACTCTAACAATGGGTTCCAGTCCCTCAGCGTATACGTATCAAGGTGCTTGAAAAGCTATACGTGTTGTATGGTGCCTCTCCGGAGAAGAAGGAGATGACTGTTGGTGGCCTTTGACTACAACATTTGTGCTTATTGTAAAATGAAATTTGATTTTGCATTTGTTTGAATAATGAAATTTTTTGTAGCATTTTTTTGAAATTTTTTTCAGGACATAATCATTAAAAAATTAGAGTGGATGGGATGGATGCAAAAATTCGATGAGTTAGACAATTGAAGAATTTTATCCCTACTAGATTTCTTAAAAATCAGAATTTTTTATTAGTTCTTCATTTTAAATATTTAGTATTAATTATCCCTAACTCGATCTGATAGAGGCTGCTAGTTTTATCACTTATGTAGTCAGTAGTCACTATCATTAAAAAAGAAAAAAAAACTTTTGTAGTCAGAAAACACAAAAATGTCATACTTAGAATTTAGTTTAGAATACATGATTTTATGCAACACAATTACACAAACAAACACGATGTAAATACTAAACACGCTGTACTTCATTAAAAAAAATAATTAATTAGTTAAATAAGCGTTGCTTGACACAATTGACAATTCAGATCATCGACGCAAGTACAAAGTTCCATTACAAAAGTTGGAAACCAAATATGTGAATCAAAATCAAAATCAAGTACAAAGTTCCATTATAAATATAAGCATATATAATATATATAATATATATAATATAGTGGTTGTGGGCAGCGGCGTAGAAAACACAAATTTGTACGTGTTTGCTACAACATGGAAAACTGAGTATTAGGGTTGTAAACGGATCAAGTATTATTCGTTTTTATTCGGATTTGTATTCGGATATTTGACGGATATAGATACGGATTCATATATTTTTTTAATAGATGTGGTATTCAATTTGAAATCGAATATACAGATTCGGGTAGTTTTGAAATTCGAATATCCGTTTTAAAGGCTTATTATATATCTTTCAATTGGGCTTTTGATGTGGATTACAAATTCAATTAATTTTAGATCTAATTGGATTTATGTTGCTTTTTTTTCATAATTTCTTAGTATATTTTAACTAATAATATAATAATAATTATTGATTAACTTTTGTAATAAATATTTAACTTTTATACTAATGACTCTATCATGAAAAATATTATGTAATTATTTTTTTAATGATATGTGTGATATCATTATTTAATATCCGAAATATATCTGTATCTGTATTCATATCCGTATAATATCCGATCCGTATTCATATCTATATCCGTATTTGTATTCATTTAATATCCGATCCGTATCCATAGTTATCCGATCCGTTTGCACCCCTTGATGAGGGAGGTGAAGAAAAGAAAATCCTCTTGTTGAATTTTGTTCGCAGTGAGTTGAGTACGTACCGGACAAGCGGACACGGCGTCCCTGTCCGTGTCCGACCACGAGTCTCACTCATTGCCATTGAAAGCCATGCACACTCAACTCCATTGATTTCGTTGTCTCTCTAAATTGAAACTGCATTTAATGATCTGCTCCAATTTTGATATCCTTCGTTGTCTTTTTATCCAAAATGTTGTTAGTGTATATATTCATTTGCTTTTGTTTGAAATTGATGTCCGGATCATGACTAGCTCATTCAATTTTAATGCTTGGATGATAATCAATGCTCTCCATTTAGTTCCAACTTCCATTATTTCTATTTTGATCAAATTTCTCTTTTTCCTGAAATTGTTTATCCTTGTCATTCATGACTTTTTGATGTTCATCAGCTTCTCCATTTCATCACTAAAACACTCTCCATTTCTACACAAACAAAACAATATTGCATATAACCGAATTTCTACCATAATAACAATATTCGTATATGTCAAAAATTAGTTTCCTAGAGATAAGGTGCAAGGTTAAAAGAAATTGCAAAGTTACATACAAGTACTTTATAGATAAGGTTGGGATCCATTGACAATAGTTAATCAGATAATTTTGACAATATTGTTTTAAGTAAATTTTAAGAAAAATCTAAATATTTATAGACATAATTTAAAATTTTTAGATTTATTGTGTTTTAACCTTTAAATTATATACAATTTAAGTATTGTTTGATATGCATCAAAGACTATTAATTTTGGACCGATCCAAATTTCATATAATTTTAATATTTTTTGTGGAAACATCAAATAATATTTTAATTATATAAAATTCGAAACACAATAAAAAAAATGTATGAATTTAGAATAATTTGGAAATACATGCATTTACGAAAAAAAATATGAAATCGTCAAACATTTCAAAACAAAAATATTATTATCAGATATTTTAAGAATCGAGATAGACAAAATAATTTGATTATGCAATGACCAAAAAAGAAAGCAAAATGATTTTGTCATCTCACAAAAGTATTAATTATCCCCTTCCACCAATTCATACGGCGTGTAGACACTTGCTTGGCCATAGCCCACATTATCAAATATATTATTTTCTTTGACTCCATATGAAATCATCTTAATTTTTTTTCCATCATGAAAATGAAAAAAAAATATAAAAAAAGACAATTATCTGAAGTATATACATATTTAAAAGAAAGTTTTGAAGATGGAATTAAATATTTCATCCTTTTCCAGAAGAATAGTGTAAAATAGGGAATTGCACACTAATAAAAACGCTTTAAGAAGAGAGAAACCAAAATACATATAATTTGCGCCCTTTTGCTTCCATGAGGAGAGATTCTCATCATCCATTAACAAATAACAAATAACAAATAACAAATAACAAATAACAAATAACAAATAACAAGAAGTGAGCTCAAATGAGACACGTGTCAAGACAGGATTGAAAAAAGATAGATCCGAGATATATATTAGCAACTTATCTAACTGGGTCTAATTTCCAATACAAAATCAAGCCTTCTTTTGAGGAACAACAGTGGTCCCGCTACTTTCTGACGACCTAATTTATTCAAAAAAGAAATATATCCTTTATTATTGTAAAAAGCACTCATAGATATTACAGAATTTTGAATCACACAACTCCCCATTTCTGTTGGCAGAAACATTTTGTTTAGTGATCAACAACTTGTGACAGATCAAGAAGAGAACTGGGCTCTTTATTGTTATTAATAAAGCTTGAAGAATTCAAGCACACCCTCTCTACTGGCCAAGGCGGAATCGTATGCTTCGATGAATTCGCGGAAAATGAATTCTTTGTACTTGGCCGGATTGGTTTTGTTCACTAATTCCTTCGCCGGTGCAATCTGACAATCCATCGCTGGCACCATCATTGTAGCAATTGATGTCCTGGCAACTTTCGAGTTTGTAACAGCTCGGTGCTCCACGCTCTTCAGTATCCCGTTCGTGACTATCTAATTAATTTGATTAGAGACGAGAACATGTTTTTGACATCAATAACAAGGATTTGAAAATGAATTGGAAGCAGAAAAAAACGAGTAAATTTGAACATCATACCATTTAAAATCTTGAAATGGTATAGTAAAACACAAAAACCAGTAAATTTAAACAAAAGAAGTTACAAATTTTTTACCTCGAGCTGGTGCCCGAAATTGACGACAAAGGCATGGGGGATCGGTTTAACATCAATCCATCCGTCCTTGTACTTCGCTTGCAACCCACAAGCAGCCGTCCCCTGAGCAAGCACAGTGATGAGCTGGCGATCACAATGCGGCAAGAGGCCCATAGTCAAGCTCGGATCGGGGCAAGGCGGATAGTAATTCACTTTCATTTTGGTGATACCTTTGCTCAAATCGCCGCAAAAGTAGTCCTTGTCAAGCCCCAATCCGTCCGCAATCAGCTCCAAGAGCTTCAATGCGACTTCTCTAACTTTAACTGTGTACTTTGAGAGAACGGCCCTGTTAATTTCAATATGCATTATTAGTTGCCACTTCTCGGATTTCTGTACATGTATTTCAGGTGCGAACAATATCATGGATCGAGGGAATTTACCTAAAATTCTCGGGTTTTTCGGGCCATTGATCAAAGAACTCTTCAACAGGATAACAAGAAATTCTCATGTAATCCCTCCAATAGCGAGTCTCGCTTTTATCATATTGCGTGCTGGAATTAAGAAAGAAAGCTCTGCTCATATCATCTGAGTAATAACGTTCCTTGTCTTCTGTCGGCATCGTGAAGAAATTCTCGCAAACTTGGAGCATGTCCTTTATTGTTTTTGCCAGAATCCCGTGATTAATCACCTACGTTAAAAGTCAGAAATATTATCAGAGCAATCATAACCAATTTTGCATTATCATTGTACTTTTCGACATAGCAAGGGAGCTCTTATGGAAATTTATTTGTATAATCAGAAATTAGTTTTGTTTCAATTTTCCCCAAGAATTCATTTTTTAGTACATTTACACACACCTGAAAGAAGCCAAACTCTTTCCCCGCTTTCATGATATCTCTGATGATCTCATCCCGAGCATCGGAATCAATACAGCCGCCTCTAAGATCAATCACCGGCAGATTGATCGAATGATTGACAGCATTATTGACTGGCCTTTTCTCTGGTGGGAAGATGTATCTCTCTGGTACTGTCTGGTACCCGGTTTGATTTGAGACAAGCTCCATTAAATGTACTTGGTTTTTTTCTTCTTTTCTTCTTGCTTTGCTCTCAGATGGGGCTTTGCACAGATCCTGGAACCTCTGTTATAAAAAGAGGGAGGTGCAATCTATTCAATTAAAAAAAGCTTTTAAGGAAATTGACCGAGTCAAAAGTAGGAGGCATACATACCTTGACAGTGAGATAAATTTATTCTGGATAAGTCTTATCTCTCTTTATCTATAGATTTTGAAATGATGTTTGACAAACATTTTCAGAGATTGTTCTTGAGATAGTATTACATTAAATAAAGTAAAAATTTGCAAAGACCAAAATGCTCAAATGAAAATTATGCATAGCATGAATGATAAGTGTTGATTTTGTTATTTGTGAATATTCAATCAATAGCATGCATAATAATTAATATCCAAATCATCAGTGACAAACTTATAATTACATCTATTTAATTAATAAATATCTAAATATGAGTAGTATATATATGCATAATGAAAGTGGTACATCAGCCATGTGATGCATTAATTATACATCAGAGCAGCAATAATGAGTATTAGAATTCAGCCTTATAATTAAGTTCTTTTGGAACAATTATTCTAGTTGAAGACTAACTAAGGTCAATTTGCATAATACATTATGTTCCCTTTTTTAATTTGTTATATTGGTTACTGAGCACTTCTATATATCTAGCTTTAAATGAAAGTTTTATTAACAAAAAAAAGAAAAGAAAATTATATGCATAGAAGAAACTTGTTGGTGAAAATGTCCAAAACTGGAAGCTCAAAACAAAAAATAATAAGTTGCATTACACCTCAAAAGTCGAAAATCATGCCAAAAAATCCGATACAAACTATCAATTAAAGTTCAAGATATTTGAATATACCTCTTAGCAAAGATCTCACAAAAACACTAGAAATAATTAATGACTCTCTTAAAATGAGGATAAAAGATACAAAACTATAAACTTAATTAAAGGATGGAAACTAAAATCCTAGCAATTGAGATGTCAAATGAAATAAGAGAAAAAGTGGCCACAAAAAAATGCAAGAAATTGAGTTTCCAACACGATATGAAGCTTTGGTGGAGTAGGAAGAGAAAAATATGTGGCTTGGAGGAGGAAAAAAAAAAAAGGATAAGTGAAAGTGGGTATGAGAGAGAGAAACCAATTAAAAGAAAATAAGAGATTATTGGCATTTTCGTCCAAAATAAGAGATAATATCTGGAGATAACACTATCATCAGTATTTGTGGTGATAAGGGGGTGGGAATAGTATCAGAGGGTTAAACACTTTATCTTAGCTTAATCCTGAATTATAATTATCAACTATTTGGCAGGGATAATAGGAATAAAAACACTTATCTCTAACTAAGTCCATATCTACTATCATTAAAAGCCATGGCATCCTTGGTGTTATTAATTTTGAAAAGCCCAATTTAATTTAAACGGTCTAAATTTAGCTATAGAAAATATTTTTTTATTTATAATTTATTGAGCCTCACTTATCAGTGACTCAAAAAAAAGTATGATATAATCCTACCATAGAGAAAGGTTTGGCAGCGGATGTGATAAGAGATAAGATAGCAGGAGAATTAAAAACTGGTAGGTGCTAACATCACAGTATTTGACTTTCATTTCTATCTTCATTTCTTTAATCTTTTACTTAGTGCTTTCTTTAATCTTGTACTTAGTGCTGAGCACCTCTTCAAGCTGTCATTGAAAAAAAGTAATATATGCTGTACTGTTGTCAGTATTCCAACAATTAGACGGCATGAAATACTTTTCCAAGCAAAAAAAGGAAGGAAAAAGAAACTAAGAAGCAGTTCAATTGGCCAGGAAGAATCAATCAAAACCTTAAAATACGAATAGCATGAAAGGTACCTATCAGTAACGTGTCTCCAGTTTACTTGGTGTATATAGACCAGACCAATAGAAATCGTACATGATTTTCTTCATACCAAATATTAATTAACACTGATGACTGTGATTCCATTCTCAAAGATAGAATCTTCTGTCTTTTTTAAAAGCTATCCCGTACATATATAAATAGGCTAGTATTTATTAATTCCTAGGTGTAATGTCAATTTATTAGGTATCCTTTTCATTATAACCATTTCTTAATGATCAGTCATGAAAAGCAAAGAATTGACAAAGCATTGATTTATAATATACAACAGAGCTTCAGAATTAAACTTGGTTTTATATAGAGTTGAAGATAGCAATCATACAAACCTCCAAATCCAATATGTGCTACTGGTAACTTGCTCTGATCTTAGGCTGAGTATCCATGGGCTTGGAACTACGAAAGAGCAACCAATTTATACCACATGTCTAATTAATACACATATCCATATGTCTAATTAATACACAATCTGACTGGCATGTGTACAACTAAAGCAACATCTTAGACATTCATTCATGATTTATATGCATGATCAATTAAAAATTTTAGTAATCAATTACACACTTCTTTATTACTAGTTTAACAAAAATACATAAATTTTCAAATAAAATTAGTTAATTTATATAAATATATCAAATTACTACTGCATACTTAAACCAAAGATGATACTAGATCTTGAATATTGTACAAAATATTTTGTTTTCATTTTGCATGAATTTTGATGAGGTGATTATCTGAATTTCTTAATGGACCATTTCATTTACTTCATAATTTCGACCTCAAAACTCAACAATTCATTAACCATGCAATACTAATCATCTCAAAAAAAAAAAAAAATAAACATTTCATATATAAGAAAAAAAAATTCAATTACCTTACAACGGGTGGTCCAACAATTTTGAAGAATTACAAACAACGTGAAATTGAAATTCCATTGGCGCCAAGAGACTAATCAATTTGTCAATTGGATTCAAAACACTCCAAGAACTAATTTTTGTATTTTTTTTCCTCAATTTCTTCTCTCTTTTTTTGGGTTTCCTTCTACTAAAAAGCATATGAAGAAGAGATGATGAAGATGGATGCTCTCTCTATTGAGCAAATTCAGAGATGACACGTGGCAGGGGAATGGGTACAGCTGCCCATGAGACAAGGAACTGTGAAGAAGAATCTCAAATTTTTTTCCATGGAAACTTCTTACAATAAAATTTTCAAAATATAGTATTATGAAACGTGTCAAAATAATTATTGAAGAATTGCAATAGTTTTGGGATGTCACAATCATCTAGAAAAATAAATTAAATAAAGTGAACGAACATAACTCAGAATATCAAAAGTAAAATCAAAGAAATCAACTCTCTGTGTAGGGATTGTAAGTTCGAAATCTGAATAGTTATTTTTTATGAATATTTAAATTTGAGTGATTTAACCTCATTTTTCTCTAAAAAAAATATCAAAGAAATCAACAAAAATCATCTTTCTCTAAAAAAAAATATCAAAGAAATCAACAAAAATCATATTTCTCTAAAAAAAAAATCAAAGAAATCAACAAAAATCATTTTTCTCTAAAAAAAAATATCAAAGAAATCAACAAAAATCATTTTTCTCTAAAAAAAAAATCAAAGATATCAACAAAAATAAGCAAAGGGTTGAACCACAGTATAAGGCACATATATTGTAATTAGATAATAAAATAGAAATGAAAACAATTAACCAAATGAGAATAAAATAACATGATATATTGGTAACAATATTAATGGAACCAACGAGAAACTGAAGACACAATTATTGACTTGCTGTCACACTCCAACAAAGACACAATTAATGAAACAACATCTCCACATGCATCCATGATCTTTTTTCTCATCTATGTTACCAATTAAAATAAATAAAAATAAAAATAATAAATAGAATTCAGTAATTGAGAGAACCAATTTTTGGTCCAGCGACAAAAATAATGTTTTCTTTGTGAAAAATCGTAAGTTTGAAATTCAGATAAGAGATCTTTATGGACATTTAAATTTGAGTGACGTAACGTGACCTTTATTTTTATCTTAAAAAAAAATCAGTAATTGATTATCTAAGAACACACTTTTGTAATCAGTTTTAATAAAAGTACATATCTCTTTGTATATGTTAGATTATTCCCCCACAAATCAATTGTTTATGCATATTTAAATCAATGATACAATTGAGTCTTGGTTTTCTATAAATGTACATTTCTCTTTATTTCGGCATGAATTCCTTAATTATTAGATGATTCCACTTTCTTTTTGAATTTCTTAAAAAGCAATTTCATTTGATTTTCTTTAACAATAATTTTAATTTTAAAGACACTCTAATTTTTAAATATGTCATTATAATTCAATACTTATCAATTAAATTAAATTAAATTAATAACTGAGTTGATAAGAATCCAATTACATTATGATAATAAATTTAGAAATTCAGTTCAGATTGCAGCACGTAAAAATGTAGAATTGTCAAAATGCTGAAAATTTAATTAGGTTTATGATTTTTTTTAAAAAAAGTTTCTGTGGTGTTTGAGTTCATCTATATATTATTTTGTTTTGTACTAAAATTATATATTGAGTGGGCATCAGTTGATAACTACTTATTTTGACAATATTGACAATCTTTAAATTTTTTTTAATTCAACGATACAATCGTGATTTTATAATTTTCACATAATGTGTATGGAAAATAATGAAATATTATATATGTTTTATCGTACATCACATGATTTGAAATTTAAACATTCTGAAATTAAGATCCTCATGATTCACATAAAGTCATTTTAGATCCACTATAATTTTGTTTCACTATTTAATTTATTAACAAAATTGAAGCTCTAATTCTGTATGAAATTTCAAAATTGGAGTTCGAATTAATAATCATAATATGATTTTATGTGATTCTTATCAACTTAAGAATTCTCAAGGATCAAAACAAATTATCCTTATACAAACTATTTGTTTATTCCGAGAAATATTTTTTTTTTCCAAAAACACGAGGAGGCCTACATTAGAATCTTTATCTTCTGCTGCACAACATTGCGCGATGCGGTGATCGAACAAATACTTTATAGTGGTCTTTTTTTTGAGGTTTATATTGCACAAATCTCAACGTAAACAACACGTTACGTTGCACAGAAAGGAAACAAATTCGCCTACTCTACTCACGACTCATGTCATGTGGATGTCACATCTTTCAATAGGGAAGAATAAAGGGCTTGCATGCTTAATCATAACTCAATTAGCCTATAAAGTATACTCATCATTTAGATTGGATTTTAATTTCTACAAGTCTCCTTGTTTGTGCCTTCGTAGCTTTGCTTGCATTTAAGCCCAAAATTATTAGACAAACTCTAGCATGTGTCTGTCTGCCAAGTGTCAATTCTGGAATGATCTCAATTTGCTTTTAAACCTAAATAAATAAATAAATGAAGGAATGAAAACTGTTCTTAAAACTTTGTGAATCAAAGCAAAGGTGATACCAAAGCAAAGAACTAATCACAGCAAGCAGCCTTCACACTGTTATTTCCATAATTAAATATACTCTCCTTTCTCATTCACTGACCTCTCTAGCCAATCATTCAACAAAGATTTTTTTGATAATTTTGATAATCAATTTTCCAATAATTTTTAAACATTCTCAAACACAAAATTTTTTTTTGTGGACATATTTTTTAAAATTTCTTGTGATTTAAGGATCATCAAAATTTATAAAATTTGAAACGCAATCAATTTATATGTTCAAGAATATGTTTATTATTTTTATTTCTATTTTTAAGATTTGTTTTAAATTTATTTAAGAAATCGTTGTCGAGGTTAACAAAATAATAGTTGTCAACCGATCTCCATTCATATTTTAAACAAAACTAATTGGTTCAAAATTTTCTTGTGAAATGTATATTTATATCAAGTTGTTAAAAACAAATTACAAGCAAAAAAAAAAAAAGACAATGCAAAGTTTACAAAATCTAATAACCACATTATACAAAATTTAATCACCATATTTTTTTTAGTTACTATTTCATACAGCATTCAATTATACACGCATCACACGCAATATAGCACAAATGATATTATACTCGTGAAACTTTTAAGGCCACAATTTCAAAGAAAAGAAGCATTTAAAAAACCTCTTTTTTCTGATGCCGAAATCACTCAAGAAACGAGCACCAACTTCGGAGAAAAAGACATCAAAGAACTTGTCAACTAGAGAAAATTTGATATAACGGGTATGGTATGAACTAAATACAGATTTCAACACCCTCATGACACGTATTATGCCACAGAAAATCCACCACAGAGACAAGAAGAGCACACGAACGGACAAATAGTTGTGGGAACAGAATATCACACCGAAGCAGAGAAGTCGCTTTAAGAATCGTGTAAAATCGAAGAGAAAATAAAGAGAGGGAGATTTCAACGCTCATTATACTAAAATTTGATTCGATGGGTAAAATAATTATTTAATGACATTAAAATTTATATAAAAATTTTACTCTCATGATTTAATAATCGTGTAAATTATCATATTTGATGATTTAATAATCATGTAAATTATCATATTTGATGATCTAACAGTGATTTTGTCCATCGGACCAAAAAAACGAAATCCCTTCCCTTTTCAAAGGGTCTTCACCTTCTGCTACATAGCTGCATTGCACATCGCACATCGTCCGGACGCATATATTATCGAACCTTTTTTTATTTACTTTATACAAATTTCAATGCGATCGGAAACATAACACGTTACGTTATATAATATACTATAGGATACGAATCCCTTCCCAAATCCTCACTCCCAAGAGGAATAAAAAGCATGTTTTATTGAGCAAATTTGAAGACTGGCACATGTGATATGCTGTAGGAGAGAACAACCGTCCATATGAGATAGGGATAGCCTCATACTGACAATGATATTGAGAATTTGATAGGCAGCATCCATGTTCAAAGAACCACCAAATTTTTTATTTTTCCTTGGAATCTTTGTCCCAATGCAACATTAATTTGTCAAATTGATTATTGAAAAGTACTCCACAAAATGTCAAGATGTTAAATAATGGCAATTGTCGGCTATTTAGATGATGGCATTATGGATTGCATAAGTTTATTCGGTAGAGAGGGAATAGAGAAATTGTGTGGAATTATGACGGAATAGTCTTTAAATAAGAGAGAGAAATTGAGTGGAATAGCGAAAAGTGTAATTGAATTTGAACATTTACAGTCAAACTATTATTTTTTACATATTAGTCCCTCATTTATTTCATGGAGAAAGTGGAATAAAAAATTGACTCTTTCATCTATATTCTTCTACTATTTTACTCTTCCATCTTTTTATTTTTAACCGAACACAATCGGAATAGTGCAGAATATAGTTATATTCTAAACGTCACTTTTTCTTTATTCCATTACATTGCCGAACGGGTCCATAAATATGACCTTGTTCCTAAGGTTAAAAACGGATCAGAGAATATATACATATATTTATTTATTTCACAATTCATGATATGATTTAGATGGCCACGCCTATCAGGGATATTCGATCAGTACATTTTAATAATTTTTAGTATCGGAAAGAGTAAATTTTTCAGAGGTCACTAAACTTAATGTAAAATCCATATTTGATCATTAAATTTTAATTATCTATTTTTATACACTGAACTTTGTGTATATATTCAAAATCAGACACTCCATTTTTTATCCAAAATCCTAACAGCAGATGATATGATGCTTACATGGATTTTATTTGATATAATTTGACTGTTAGAGAAGCTCTAAAATACAAATTGATGTACCAATTATATTCACCTATTACCAAAACAAATATATCTCTCTCTATTCTTACCCTTTCAGCCTCTCTCTTTGAGCCACTGCTAAGAAAATAAAAATAATATCTATCTTTTCTTTCTCCTTTTTCCCTCTTTCCATTCTGTCTTTTATCCTCTCATTGATCAACTTATAATTCTCTTTTTTTTTCACCTTAGAAAAAAGTTCATGACAGTCTCAAATATAAGAAATTTATTTTCATTTTGTCATTATAACAAACCAACTTTGTACGAGAGATGTGGGTTGAGAAGAAATTATTCAAATTAGAAAGGAAATTTGCATCAAAATGGTTCATAAAAAAAAATAGGCTTTAACTTTTATTAGAGACTTGGAGTATTTTCATGGCTTTTCTACTTTCCCATCTATGAGAAAAAAAAATAACAAGAGAGAGGAAAAGAGTGGATGAAAAAGACATTATTTTATAACATGATAATTGATAAGTATTTCTCACTTTGATATCTATAATTTAAGTGATAAATAAAATCCGGCCATTTGGTAAGCTAACTGTATTAAATAAAATCCATATAAACGTCACGTCGTCTGCTGTTATTATTTTAGATGAAAAAAATGATAGAGTAACTAATTTTAAATATATATCGAAGTTTAATAACTAAAAATAAATAATAAAAAAATTTAATAATTAAATGTGAATTTCATACTAAATTTAGTGACCTCCGAAAAAATATACATATATTGAAAATTTGGAATTCTTACCCTTTGTAAATGGCCCATTAAAATGAAGCATGAATTCATACAAACCCAATAAATAATTGGGCCACTAATCCAGAAGCCTAATATCTAGCCCAAAGTTTGTGCAGCTTAGAAATATTTAATTCCTGTATTAATTATCTACTCTTGGTTACAACAAAAGAATTGCCTAATACCTTTCTTTTGGCAATGTTTATTTAACTAAACTTGTTTTTATTTTTTTTAGATAAACTTGTATTAATTCTTAAAAGCTACATATTTTAATAGATCGCTCATACATTTTTAATTTTTTTTATATTTTGATTGTTTTAACGGTTGACCATTCAAAATGGAGAAAGGCGTCCACATCATAGTGCACACTATTGATATATTACAAAAAGAATAAAACATAAATGGATATATAGAGTTCTAAAAATAATATGTCATCATATACACGTCACAAAATGATATGATACTTTAATAATACATAACAATATGTGTATCTATTACATAATATATATTATATGTCATGTGACAGGCTCTTTTGCGTAATGTGTCCGCTTTCAGCTAAAATTAATATGTTATGACACGTAACATGAAATAATCTCTAGCCACATTATGTGATATGTTATGAAAAACATGCGATGTGTCATAAACATAGTCACGTATAATCATGCCCGCTTTATTTAGATTTAGACATAAATTTGAAATGCACTTTTTACTATGGACAAAATTCAAAACATCTTTTTACAAATTTAATCATGTTCTTATATTTTTTTCAATAAATTAGATAAAATTTAAGAAAATCATATCTAAATATAACTAGATGTGTGTCACATTGTCACATCATGGATTGATGTATTACAGTATTTTATGACACAACATATTTAAAGACAACTCACCTTTAACATTTTTGATATATCATATTATATCACATGGTCATGTGAAAAAAATATTTTAATGACATCATGATATCTCACGTGACCAAAATACATTGTACTTTTCACAGCACGTCAAGTTTTTAGAAAATTATGAGTATGTAATTTGTGAATCTTTGATTCACCTCCTGAATTGCACCAAGTATGAATTTGAACCGCTAAAATGAAGACGGACAACTAAAAATTTTGGAAATCAAAATTAATTGATCATTTTATGGGGTAAAATAATTAGTATAGTCCATCCAATTTATACATGAACTGTACATCCGCTTGTTCATTCAAACAGATTTGTACAGAAATCAGGTAATATACAACTAGTGGAATAGCGGATGTAGAGCTCCTAGTTTAAACTTTAAATTAACAACTCTCATGTGGAATGAATATAGTAAATATAGCACGTGTATATAGTAAATATAGCTCGGAGCTCTATGTTAATTTAAAGTTTAAACTATATATAAATAGAGAATATTGTTGATGTATTAATGTTAGAATATCAGTTACATTGTTAATGGATTAAATTTTAAATTTTTATTTATGAAATTTTAATTTAAGTAGCTTAATAAATTTTTCGTATTAAAATTTTATAATATATCAAATTTAGGACTTTTGGAATTTTCTAACTTTTTTTTTGAAATTTTCAAAGATGGTCCTATTTAGTATACAAATATTTTCATTTTTAATTATTTTTATGTGATAGATTCGACTTGCAAATAATTAATTAATTACCCGAATCTAACCCTAAATAAACGTTATTTGATTATTTGTATATATAGCACTTATAAGAAAATATATGATATTTGAAAATAATTTGTTGTTTGAAAAAAATAATAAATAGAAATATTTCTAAATTTTGTAAATAATATGAGACAAAAATATATTGTTTGTTCATATAATTGGAATATAGTAAAACATATTAGTGGAGATTTTTTTTTACTATGCTATCAATGATGGAGCCCCCATGTATGTGGGAACAAATGGCAGGCCATGCATTGTGACTGGGAAGTCGTACGTTTAATAATATATATAATTAATGTTTTGAATAATAGCAGAGGGACACACATTAATTCCCCATACATTAATTGGTAGAATTTTGACCAAAAATTACCAAAAATTACCAAAAATAGAATGATCGTAAGGTTTTCCGGAAAAGATATCATTATTGATGTTATTATCATCAATAATTATCAGTATCAACTTTATTATTTACGTAAAATAAATTATTATTCATATTAATGATTTTATTATGTAATTTGTTTTGTACAATATTTTATTATTCAACTCAAATATCACTAATATAAATAGTAACTCACTTAATGAATAATAAAAATATTGTACAAACAAGTTATATAATAAAGTCGTTAATATAAATAATAACTAATTTTATCTGAATAATAAAATCGATATCGATAACAATATCAAAAACAATATCAGTATATCAGCTCCCTTACAGACTAAACCGATATCGGAGTCATATCTCGGATGCATTCTTTAATTTTCTTAATTTCTGCTTCTTTGAAAGTGAAACTGCTGCATGTTTCTCTGCATATAGAGTCAACAAGAAAATCAGGAAAAAAAAAGAACAGAATAAAATTAGAGAAAATTCATAGTTGACAATTTTTACTGAAGATGCGGTCTGCGGGCAGTTAATCCCAGTTCTGTACATTCCAATAAATTCTGTGACTGGAATTGTCCCACAAATTAATGAGTCATTTACAATTGGCATAGGTTCATGCAAGCCCAAAATGAAATTACACAGCTGATGATGATCCAGTCACTTACAGTCCTATATAGACACCTTCAGTGCTTAATTGTTTCCTGTATTTATTCTGGCAAAAGAATATTTATAGCTTGTTGTCTTAGTTTTTGATACGTTCATGTAAACTAATAGGGCCTGTTCGATAAGATGAGAATAGAGGAATTGAGTCGAATAGATTCTTTATTTTAACTGAACGTGATTGGAATTGAATGAAATTGTATAGAAGTGAAAAATGGAATTGAGATGAAAATTTGTAGTCAAACTCCTCTTCTTTGTATTTTGGTCTCTCTTTATTTTATGAAATAGACTTTTTTTAATTCCATAAAAAGCATGGATTAGAGGAAGATCTTCTCTTTTGTGAATCGGAATAGAATCAATTCTACTTTTTTACTATTCCATTCTTACCGAACACAATAGGAATAGATTGAAAAAATGATCAATTCTCAATTTCATAATTTCTCAATTCTCTCTCTATTCTTCCTAATGCCGAACATGCCTATAAAGTAAAGCTAGCGTAAGTTTAATCTCACCAACATCAGCTTAACTAAAAAATCTATCGAAATAATTCTAAACGACAAATTCAATTTACTCAATAAATTTTTCATATCAAAATCTTATAGGATACATGAACTTTTTAGTTTTAGAGTTTTCTAACTATCTTTTTTTTTCAGATTTTTTAAAAGAGTTGTAAAATAATAATACAATAATAAATATTTGAATATTAAATAGATTATTTTTAAAAAAATCTGAAACAAATACTTACAAAATCTTAAAAATAGAATTTTTTATATCCTATAAGATTTTAATATAATGAGTTTATTGACTAAATTGGACTTGTAATTTAAAATCGATTTAATATATTTTTGAATTAAACTCATCAAATCCCTTGGTAAGCTTAAGCTCACATTACCTTTCACTCAAACTAATATAATATATTATGCTGTATATATATATATATTATAAAAAGTAAATCTAGGGTGAGTTTATGCTCACCAAGTTTCTTAGTGAGCTTAACTTAAAAACCCATCAAATCAACTTCAAACGATAAATTCAATTTGTTCAATAAATTCTTTATATCAATCTTGTGAATTACAAAAATTTTCTATTTTTAAGTTTTTTAAGTATTTGTTACAGATTTTTTTTTAAAATGACCTCTTCTAATATTCAAATATTTATTATTTTATTATTATTTTAGAACCATCTTAAAAAAAATCTGAAAAAAAAATAGTTAACAAATTTTGAAAATAAAAAATTTCGATATCCTATAAGATTTTAATATGAAAAATATATTAAGCAATTTGAATTTATCATTTATAACAGTTTCGATAAATTTTTAAGTTAAACTTATCCTAACTTTATTCATATTATAAGCTATATTGGAGGATCACTCACATATATCCTTTTTTGGTTAACCAATAAAAAGAGTCCCATTTCTTCTGACACCTGTCATGCTAACAGTAAATGCAGTATGCTGTATGCACCTACTAGTTGCAATTACCCACAACAAATGGTAAAATTGCAAAGAAGATTGCAATCTACAGTTATAGACAAAACGCTTTACGGAAAACTAAAATAAAAATAAACAAGATGACAGACAAGTTGTGATATTATAATATGATTCCATCTTATTTCACATGGATCTCGTTCTTGCAATCTCATATAGGTCCTTCAAATGTTTGAAAAATAGAATTCGTTCTGAAAGCAAAGCAATCTATAAGCTTTTAATTAGACTAGTAACTACAAATTAAGTAAAAATACATGTCTAATTTACTCAACAATATGTTTTTTCCAAATAATTGATGCAAAAATTAGGATTAAGCCACTCAAATTTAATATACACAAATTTTTTTTTTCATCCAGATTTCTAATTTACAACCTTCCATACGGAAATCATTGTCTTTGCTATTAAACTAAAAAGCTACTTCTCTAAATTAATTAATGTTGTAATTTTTATATAAGAGCAACTACAGAGGTATTGACTGTTATGATGATTCAAGTATGAATTTATGACGTAACATTTTAGCATATTACATTATCAACCCTAGTTTGATGTATATCAATTAGTTACTCCAAAATTCCACCATTTAAGCATTGTCCGTAATATCAAATTTAAACCTCGCGCCAGGTACAGTCCACGTCAAACTAGCCGGATTTCTCTCTTTTATATCTAAGCTGAGGAAGATACCATGTATTTAAGTCTAAGCTGTTTAATATCAGATTTTAGAAATTAGAATGGACGCCTGCATGCTTATTATTGAGAAGGGACGTTCTTGGCCTACGGTGGACGTCGGTAATGGAGGCATCCTTTAAAATGTGTTTTAATGATTATCAGAATTACTTAGAAGGAGAAAGAGGAAAGTAGGTAGGTTGCGGAGAAGAGTGGAGGCGATGGCCGATATTAGGAGCGTCGTTTCCTCAGTCGGATCGATGTTCTTGATCAGCGGCGTCCCAAGAGCGATCAGAGGAGCGTGTCCGTTCTAGATTTTGAAATCTCGGCTTGTACATGTGTGGTTTCGAATTAAAATTCGATATTTTATCGGGCTTAGATGGAAGAATTGCAGCCCTACTCCCATGCATTTCTTTTGACTTTTTAAGCAATATAATTCCCTTTAGTATGAAAGGAATAAGGGAATCCATTATTTATTACCAAAAGAATAATTTAAGGGAATCCGTTAATACCCAAAAAGAAAAAAAAAATAAAGGAAATCCGTTGACTTTGAATAAGCTTCTGTGTCTTCATTTAACCCGTCCTCTAGAAATCCAGAGGGGAAACAACAAGAAGAAAAAAAAAAGATGCGCAAACAATTCCAAGATATGCCATTTCAGTCGTTGGAAGAACCAGTAAATGCGCCAACAGCACTTCCTCTCCCTCCAGCCACGCATGGTAGCAAGAAGCTCATGCTCTTGCAGGGACGCTACCTTGCGCCAATGTACCGTCCGGTTTTGTTGTGCCTATTAATTTTCATCATTGTTGCTGGCCTACATCATTACAAACAAGACACTGTGAGCCATTTCTTGATTCCTCTTGCACATTCTAGCACCTCGCGCATTGCGATTTGTCTGGTCGGAGGTGCCCGGAGGTTTGAACTAACTGGACCTACCATTTTGAAGCATGTGTTGAATGTTTTTCCGGAGGCGGATCTGTTCGTGCACAGCAACTTGGATGAGAATAGCTTCAAGCTTGGATTGTTGAGATTGGCCCCGCGTGTAACTGAGGTGAGGATAAGGAGGTTGATGGTGTTTCCCGAGACTGACCAGCAAAGGAGGTTGCTTTCTGCTGGTTCCTCACCTAATGGAATTCAGGTTAATTTGCAACATTTTTAGAATAGGAAAATATTATGGAGATATCATTATTGATATCATTGTTGATACGGTCTTTATTATATACGTTAAATGAATTATTATACATATTAATAATTTTATTTATATAGTACTTTTATTATTCTATTTAAATACTATTAATATATATAATAACTCATTTAAGTTGAATAATAATAGTACTGTATAAAATAAGTTTACATAATAAAATTATTGACGTAAATAATAATTCATTTAACGTGTATAATAAAGTCTGCATCAATATCAACAACTGTATCTTTGTAACAGCTCCCTTTAGAATAAATCAAAGAACAAAATCGGAATTCATTTGATTCTTTTTATTAATTAAACTTCCCTTGGTACTGATAAATTGCGGTTTTCATTAGCAGAAGGCAAGCGTGTGTGAACCACGCTCTAAGTGATCTTTTTAATTTTTTTAATTATATTTCCTTGTGAAACGATTTGATTTGGCTGGTCAGCTATAGACATCACATTCACAATTTTTTCAATTGATATCTCTGATAGTGATATACATCCACATCATACTTTTACAGGGTTTGTTGCAATACTTTGACCTGGTAGAAGGTTGTCTTGACATGATTGGCAAGTACGAATCTCAAGGCAACTTCACGTATGATTGGATCTTGCGGACTCGGGTAGATGGGTACTGGACAGGTCCGTTAGACCTCAAAGCCTTCAAACATGGTTCGTACGTTGTGCCCAAGGGATCCCGATTCGGTGGCCTCAACGACCGCCTAGGAATCGGCAATCGCTCCATTTCAACCGTGGCTCTTTCCCGACTCTCCCTCCTGCCCCGCCTGGCCTCAGTCGGGTTTCATGACCTAAACTCAGAATCTGCATTCCATGCACAGTTGACGATATCTAATATACCTGCAGCGGAACTCGGATTACCATTCTGTATCTTATCAGATCGTCAGTATGAGTACCCACCAAGGTGGTATGGAGTCCCGGTTGCATCTATCAGTAGCCCCGGTCCCCTAAGTGGGGCTAAATGTCGACCATGCATCTCGCCATGCAAAGGTGAATGCGTGGCAAATTTGGGTTTGATGGAGAACTGGCCAGGCTGGACCGAGTGGAGAAACGATAGCTTGGAGCTATGTGATGCGAGCAAGCCATGGCAAGAAGGTTGGGAAGAAATCTTTGATAAAATTGCCGGCAAGGCGGCGGCAAATGTGATGCGCAAAGTTAAAGAAATGAAGACCAAGGAGTGTGTGAGGGAAATGGAAGAATTGAAGAAGAAAGCAGAGAGATGGAATGGTCCTGATCCGATTGAGATTTGTAATTTGGGTTTATCACATGTCCAATCAAAATCTAGAAAATTATTCATTTGAATTCCTCTTTTTCTTTCTCCTTAATTTTTTTTCTTTTCTAAATTATTCTCTTCGAAGTTGATTTCAGAATGCAGAGCTTGAGTTAACAACAATTACAAAAATGTGCAGGCCTTGAAAAGTAGAAAATAATAGAGATTGGGCCGAGATTATGTAGGGATTTTTTTGTTGAAATTTATGGTATCATAAGTTTTAGATGAATCCTTTCAAATATATTCTCTTTAAAGGGTTTTCATTTGAGTATGAGGTTGGTTATTATTCTGATAGGCGCAAACTCTTGTCGTTAATTATTCTAAATGTTATTTAAGAATCTCCGATTAAGAGATTAAATATATATATGTAGCGCACTTCATTATTATTATTTTTTATTTGAGTTTTGAGGGAAATTAGTCAGGATTCAATATATAATCCAACCGACTTTATTTGATTTATAAGGGGGTTTGATATCAATCATGATAATATGTCTAGTTTCAACCATTTATTTTGAATTTGACTTTTGAATTTGAATATTTGACTTAATATTAATCGGATATATGTGTCTGATTATAATCATTTATTTTGACATGGATTTGATAAAACTGGTGGAGCTTAAAATATAGACTCTACTGATTTATTTTGTTTTGTAATGTGGACTCACTTAGTCATAAAAAATAACTCAGTGGATTGCTTTTGATGTTTTGTCATGCTTGTTTATTCATATGTATATATATTTTTGATATATTTTATATATAAATTGACCAAGTGTTCAATATTTGACTTGACCGATTTCTTTTGTTTCAGGAAGTGAATTCATTGGGTTCAAATGACTCAATTGACTTCTCTTTTTATTTTTGGTCATATCTATTCATTTATTCATATGGCTTGGGATCATATACTACAACTCAATGGAGTTAGAATGACCTCTTGTAGTTAAACCTAAATCAATTTAAATTTAATCGATCAAATGAGTTTAACCTGACTTGATTTTTTTTTAAAAATTTGTCTTTGATATCTTAAATTATTTCCGTTGTTTCGTTTTGGAACTTTATTTGTAAAGTTGGCATAATAGAGCATATTGGTATATATGTTTTTTTTTATTGTTAATTAGTAAAAAGTCACAGTTGTATTCTATGTCTATTTCAAGCTTCAACCGTCCTAATTGAATACTACATTTATTCATGGCTTTGTCTCATATATTATATTAATCAAAGATCAATGAAGTTAAAGAAATCTTGTTAACTGAAATTTAACTTCAGCACAAGAAATAATTTTTGTTCATTTTTCGCTTTCAGTTAAAAATCCCATTCTAGATTTGTTACATGTTTATGTAATTAACTGTCAGGTTTTGGTGACACTATTGTTATTTGTTTTCATTGAACCGAGCAAGTTCTAGCATGTATTAACATATATTTGTATTTCATGTCTTATATAGAAATTCCTTTTTAAGTCCAAGTTGTCAGAGAACAATATATATCGTATGAATCATTGACTCAAGTGATCAATTAAATTAACTCAAATTATGCGGTTTTGGTTATGTAACCCCTGTGATACTTAAGAAATTTTTTATATGGGATATGGCCATATCAAATGGGACTTTAAGTTTATTTCACCCAATTTTTGCTGAATTCTTTAATATCTACCAATCGGTTTATGCAATCTCTGTCACATATCATATTGACAAGTCGAGAGTCTTTATATTTCCTTTGTGTTTTTTTTATGCGACAGATTCATTATTCGAGCACACGTTAATTAATATGTAACCCTTCTTTCTTTCATTATGAATATTTTTTTATTCCTCTTGAATTATATTTTTTTATCAATCTCAATTTCAAATTGACTTTTATCCCTTGTCCTTTAGAGATAAAAGGTTCTAATTAACTTTTGACCGAGATGCCTATTCCGTTTTGTCCAGAAATGAAAACGTCGTGTTGAGATATATATCTCGGATTATCTTAATTTTCAAGAGCGCGTCAAGGAGAAATTCCTTAACTTGCTCTGATTTTTCGAGAGCGCATCGAGGCCGAAACCTCAATTTGCTTTGTTTTGTGTGAGAGTGTGTCGGGATCGAAACCCTAACTTACTTCGATTTGTTTGTGAGAGCGCATCGGGGCCGTAACCCTAACTTGCTTCGACTTGTTTGCTTGCGAAAGCGCATCTGGGCCGAAACCCTAACTTGCTTCGACTTGTTTGTCATAAGAACACACCAAGGACACACCCCGGATTTCTGTCGATGTGACAGGATACCCCATCACCAAAAAAAGGAAAAAAAGAAGAAGAAAGGAACTACTGCCGAGTACATGATTTGCTGCCGAGAGTCGAATCACACCTTCAAGAAAATGTGACAATCTCGCTTGTTAGAAACTCACATCCTTCTCTCTCAGTTTTTTAACAAACCACCGAACTCTCTCTTTGTATATTTTTTGACCGAGTTTCCTCCTTTTTTTCTCTTCTCCAGATCCCCTGTCCATTAGACTGAGGCCCCTTATATAGGCTTCTGATAAAGGAATATGAGACGACCATTTTTTTTCTTGGTTATAGGTCTATGTAGAAGATATCCAAGGATTTCAGTTTGACATCTGATCGTCCTTTTTACATAGATGCAGCCTCATCACCTTTCTTTTATGAGATGAACGGAAGGATTATTGTCAGTTTTATTCGATTATATGTGAGTGGAGGTTTTCACGTGGGGCTATGTTGCATGGGTGCGGGTGCGGGTATCGTATCCGATACGGTGGGGATGCGGTGATACGAAAATTTTCAAAAATAGAGGATACATGTGCGGCTATGTACTGGACATTTTTAATTAATTTTCACATCACAAATTAATTAATTTTTAATGGGGCCAATTACTAGTTCATTGCTTTATTTAAAATAATGGGTTAGACCTTGATGCCACCTCGTAAACTCAATTAATTTTCAAAGGGGCCTATTACACTTGAACAGGCCATACTCGCTGTCAAACAATCATTAAGTCAACATACTTGAGCCCAGATTCGTCAATTTGCAAATATACCAACATTATGTCAAGTGATTAAAGTAGGTATTCAAATATAATATTGACCACAAATGGTATTGCATGATTCATACTTTTAACTTCAGTATACGGGCCACATTAAACCGAGCACATATCAACCCTTACTGTATTTAAACGGCTCATATTAAATTGACTGTATATTTGATGTTAGCATATATGTATATGTATGTGTAAAAAATTTATATTCAAACAGATTACAGACCTGATTCAGAACTTTATATAGTAACTGGACGGAAATATTTTGAAGCTGTTTGAGGTTTAGACTTTTGAGACGGTAAATAAAGCCCAAATTCAGGGATCCAGTCTTCGATGAGTTTATTGGTGTACATGGAGAATCGTGGTATTGCGAATCTGATTGCAAAATTAATAGCTCAAACTCGGTACCTGACATTCCGGTACTGAATTATATGAAGAAAAATAAACAACCCAGTTCTGAAGTATGGTGATTCCGATATAGGATCTACTCCTCTCCAGCTATATATATGGAACTGAAGTAGGATAAAAATGATGGAAGCAATAACTACATTTTACATATGTTTCTAAGGATTTGCAAATAGTTGATAACTTGATAAGAGCTATTTTTCGGATTTCTTCTTGAAAAATATTTATTAATTTTTTAAATAAAATAATCTTTAATCACAAATTTATATATGACAAATTGAAAATAATTAAATATTTTTTTGAAAAAAAATAATATTACATAAAAATTTCCATATAAGAATTGCACATCCCCAGTTGTACTCCGATGGAGACTTTAAATTCTCAACAAATTGAAAATAGGGACTCCATCCGCACTCTGATCGGGAAACATAACATAACCCATCAAATCCACACAATATGCTCGAGTGTAATGTGCAATTGCCTCATCGTTTATCATTGTCATTTAATTCCTGAAATTTATCTTGCAACCAAGCAAATCTTACATGAAATTTTGAATAGATTATTGATTCATCAGGCTCACCTCGATTTTTGTATTTGAACTTTTAAGGTCCGAAGTCTGGATCATTTACTGTAAATGCTTGGTCGATGCATATGCAATAAAAAATTAGTCCGCTCCACTCATCATCATTAACATCAGTGATCGATTGACCTGAAAATTATAATTAATATAAAATTAGATTTTAATTATACCTTAATTATAGATCAAATCTAAAAAAATAATATTCATTATCTCATATAGATAAGCCCCAGATACAACTAACATCCTGAAACTTCATTGTCATCTCACCTACAAAAAGATGAAAACTACATGTCTCTAATATCCACATCTCAACTAAAGCAGAGACTAAAGACCTATTGATATGATAATCCGGTATTTTTGCAAGCTGATACAGACCTAGTTTTTTCAATGCTGAATCCATCTTCTCATTATAAGGAATGTCAGTGCTATGAGCATTGACTCTCATTATCAAATTTGGATGCACCAATTTTACATTTATATTAAAATACATATGAACAATTTATTAAAAATAATGAATGTGTAATATTACCTTCTCAGAAATTATCGACGATCTGTGTTGTTCTCCGAGCAAATGTAAAATATATGGATATTGCAAATTATTCACTACATATAATTTTATAATAAACTAATTATAAATAATTTAACAAAAATTAAATAATCTGAATTAATAACAGTTAACAACACTTTAAATTAATTCTTTGACAATCAATTCCAACCTACCAACAAGTATGATAAAAAATTAAAATTTTCCAAATTTTTATGGTTCTAACTTTTCTAATTTTACAATATATAATTTTAAAATGAATATCACAACAATAATTTGGAATTAAAAAATAAACAATAAATTCCATACCCCCATTTCTAACTGACACCAACCTATATTAAAATAAATAAAATATACCAAATTTCATTATTGTAAATTTTCTATTTATCACCATACAACTTCCAAATAAAATTGAATATCACAACAATAATTTGGTATAACAAATAAACAATTACAATTTGGATTCTCCAATTTATATTAATTCTAACTAACACTAACTTATATTACAATAAATAAATTATACCAAATTCTCATTATTGCAAATTTTCTATTATATACCGAACAATTTTAAAATTGACTATCAAAATAATAATTTGATATAACAAATAAACAATCACAATTTCATAATTTAATTTATACTAATTTAAATAAATAAATTCGGATAAAAATTATTTACCTTATCAGAATTATTGATCTGAAGTTATTTGTGTTCTCCTCTCAAATAAGAAATTATTTGTGTAATTATATTTTTAAATGGAATAGGAATGAGATTTGAAAAAAAAAATTCACTCTGCCATTTTCTTCCTCTCCTCTCTTTGCGAGCTCTCTCCCTCTCTCTCTCTCTCTCTCTCTCTCTCTCTCTCTCTCTCCTTAGCTCCAGATCATTTGTGACGTACTCACGGATCTTCTGTGATATATGGAGGCAGTTGGATTTGTGTGTGGTGAGATTTAAAGTAACCGTATATTTGATGCATAAATAAGTATTATAATAAAAATATAAAAAATTACACTCATTTTTATTATTATCTTTAGAAGAATATAAATCTCTAACTAAATAATATTATATAATAAGTATTGCATTAAATCAATCTCATCATAAATGACAAATTAAATAAAATTATATAAAATATTATATATGAATCAATCTTAAATTAATAATAGCAACAATAATGATAACAATGATAATATATTATATAGTTAAATATATAAATAATTAAATTAATCATATACAATTTTCTATATCATTTATATTATAGGATAATGAATACGAAACACCTTTTATTCATATTCTTTTCCAGTAAGTTAACAACAAAATTTTCTTAACCATACCCTACTCGATAATTTCATGAAAAGAAAAGATTCATACCCATACCTATTTTATCAAGTACGTGAAATACAAATCACTTTAAGTAAAAGGGGTTTTACTGTTACCCCTAATTAACATAGGGGCTGCTAATTTGAATGCCCAAGAGATTTATTTTACTTTGCTAAATTTCTGTGCAGTACTCAATAAACTATTAATATGGAATTTAGGAATAAATAAGGAGGAGATATATATTGGAATCTTTAATTATTTACACGAGATGTATATTCTGCTCATTAATTTTAGGAAAATATTTGAGAGATACCATCATTCATACATACTGTAATCGATATCAATTTTATTATTCATATAAAATGAGTTATTATTCATACTAATGATTTTATTATGTAACTTATTTTATATAGTATTTTATTATTCAACTCGAATAACTAATATGAATAATTAAGTTGAATAATAAAAGTATTATATAAATAAATTGTATAATAAAGTTGCTAACATGAATAATAATTTATTTAATATGAATAAAACAATTGATATTAATAATAGTATCAAAGATGATATCAAAAACAATATATGTATATTAGCTGCCTTAACAGACTAAACCGATATTGGAGTCATATCTCCGATGCGTTCTTTAATTTTCTTAATTTCTGCTTCTCCATTTGAGCGCGAAGCAGATCAATTCGACTCGTCCGGACTTTGTGTTTTAATAGCTGACTGTTGCATGTTTCTCTACATATATAGTCAACAAGAAAATCAGAAAAAAGAATAGACAAAATTTAGAGAAAATTCATAATTGATAATTTTACTGAGATGCGGGCAGGGAAACTCAGTTCTGTACGTTCCAATAAATTTTGTGACTGGAATTGCATGTCCCACAAATTAATGCGTCATTTAAAATTGGCATAAGTTCATGCAAGCCCAAAATGAAATCACACAACTGATCCAGTAACTATAGTCCTCTATAGGCACCTTCAATTGTTTCCTGTATATAATTATTCTGGCAAAGAATAGCTTGTCGCATGCATGCCTTACTTTCGGATACGTTCATGTAAACTAATATAATATATCAGAGTTTAGATAATATATGCATTTTGGTCCAAAATGCTTACGGGTCAAATTTTAAAATTTCACGTCCAAAACGACATTCCAAGTAGTTTAATAAACTCTTCATATCAAAATCTTATAGAATACTAAAATTTATCATTTTTAAAATTTTTCTACTATTTTTAGTAATTTTTGAAAAATAACTCTAAAAATAAAAAAATACCAATATTTGATGGTAAAAAGGGTCATTTTTTAAAAAAAATCATTAAAAGTAGTAAATAAATTCTAAAAATGATAAATTTTAGTATTCTATAAGATTTTAATACGAAAAATTTATTAGGCTATCTAGATCGCCGTTTCAGACATGAAATTTTAAAATTTAACCCATAAACGTTGCGTTGAAATGCTTATAGAAGCACTGTAGCCGGACTCCGCATATTGTGTTTTATATATGTTATAAGCTATATCACTCACATATTTTTTTGGTTAACCAATTCAATAACGGTTGTTGCGTTACCTGATCAGCAATTAAAAAGCGTCTCATTTCTTTTGACACCTGTCATGCTAACAGTAAATGCAGTATGCACCTACCAGTTGCAGTTACCCACAGAAAATGGTAAAATTGCAAAAAGAACTGCAGTCTACAGTTATAAACATAGGTTCCAACAGAAACCATGCATGTCACAGAAATTATCTTTTCAGTTTCAAGCATGCCAATGGCGTCTTTGAAGAAACTAACCTCATTCCAGATTAATACCGTCACGGATTTGATCAGCGGCCATGATAGAACCATATTAAAAGTAATGTTTTCCGCCGCGCTTGTCATCTACATGTGCTACATTCTTTGTTTCACCCAACCACCTAGTGACATTTTCAATCACCTCATCCGCAATGATGTCTATTCCGAATCAAATAGCATTGTTTCCGCAACTGACCTAAGCCACATTGCTTTTGTGGTAGCAAGTTCCGCGGAGTCGTGGAAGAGCCGAAGTCCCTACAATAATGTATGGTGGCGTCCGAACCAGACGCGTGGCGTCGTTTGGCTAGACAGAGCGCCAACTGTTAATGAGTCCTGGCCTGACACCTCACCTCCTTTTCGAGTATCAGGAGATGTTTCTAAATTTAAAGAATATGATCATCATGGGACGCCCGCTGTTATCCGCATAACTAGGGTAAAATATTATAAAATATTATATCTTTTTCACTGTTTTGATCTCCAGTCACAAAATTGTAAAATAAATATCTAGAGATTTTGAGGACTCTTTTATGGTATATTCTGACAGGCTATATCAGAGACATTTAATATGAACTTTACAGACATAAGATGGTTTGTGATGGCTGATGATGACACTGTCTTCTTTGTTGAAAACTTGGTTGAGGTGCTCCAAAGGTAGAACAATTTTTTTTTTTTTTGCAGATAAGATAGGGATTAGGCCCCTAACAATTTTTTATAAAAAATTGTGGGCAGAAATACAATTAATTAAGGTAGTTTTCCTAAAATCTTTTTTTTTTTTTGACAGATACGACCACCAGAAACGTTACTATATAGGAGGGTTATCGGAGTGTGTGATCCAAAACACATGGCACTCATTTGAGATGGCATTCGGAGGGGGAGGTTATGCAATGAGCTATCCGCTTGTCAGAGACTTGTCAAGGATACTTGATGGGTGCATCATGAGGTATCCCGATCTTTACGGAAGCGACCAGATCATGATGTCCTGCATTACTGAGCTAGGGGTTTCTCTAACTAAACTGCCTGGCTTCCATCAGGTCCGACAACAACTGTTGATCATTGTGGTGAAAAGGAGGGGGGGGGGGGGGGGGTTTAATAAGTGTAAGTAATGACTGGAAAATTTGAAAAACCTTTTGTATATATTAGTAAGTAAAAATTAATTTTCAGAGGTTGAATGATGTGAACTCAATCAAGAAGAAATTTATTTTAACTGATCTGTCATGTTTAATGAAGAATATTGAGGGTTTGTGTCAGCAAAATGACAAAAACTATCTAATGTGAATCAAATTGAGCCTGAAATCAAAAAATCAGCATCATATATGTATTGCTAACTGCATTAGATTCTGCTAATTAATTAATGATCTGATCTCATGCAGTTCGACCTCCATGGAGATATTTCAGGACTCTTATCAGCTCATCCTCTCGCCCCGGTTCTGTCATTCCACCACATTGATGCGCTTCAGCCAATCTTCCCCAATATGACTCGAGATGATGCTTTGCACCACCTGATGGAAGCAACGGAAGCTGATCATTCACGCATCCTTCAGCAGACAGTTTGCTATGATCACAATCACAATCTGTCATTTTCGGTGTCGTGGGGCTATTCCGTCCACGTGTATGAGAAGTTGCATGCGCCAGGCTATCTTCACATCCCAATTCGGACATTTCAACCTTGGAATAACAATGGGAATCCCCCGTTCATGTTTAATGTCCGGCCGGTGTCAAACGACCCTTGCCTAATGCCACACAATTTTTTATTTGAAAAGGTTTTGCGGACTAATATGTCAGACAATCATATTACCACACATTACATCAGAAAATCAGCAAGGGGGCTACCTGCTTGTGCTAATAACTCAGCCGACTCAATTTCTCAGATTGTGGTTTTCTCTCCTATCCAACCATTTAAATTGGTAACTGAATAATTAATTAAGCATTATTCCTGATATGATTTAGATCACATTAATATTATTAGCTGTTGTTTCATTGTAATGAACCATTCAACAAGCACCAGACCTCTCATATAAGTCATGAAAATGATGTTTAGTAGTTCGGACCACACTGAAACTATTGAAGGTCTTAAATAACTAAGGCCACATTTGCATACAAGGAGCTTGATATGCATGAGAGACCGGCCGAGACCTTGATATTTCTTTTACAAAAAAGAATTATATATGTCATGGATTGCAAAAATTACAGAACAAACGCATATATATATATTATCTTGTTTAGAAACCAACACTAATTAAATTTTCTTTTCTTTTGTTAATCAACGAATTAATGCGCAGGGCGATGGTAAACGAGAGTGTTGCACAGTTACACAGAAGAACAACAATGTTACTGAAATTAAGATCAGATCATGTTTGGAAGGCGAGGCGGCTTCCGATTGGACTACCCTCTCTTAAATTATAATATATATATATATGCTTTTCAAAATGATTCAGTCTCCAGGATGTTCATAAATATTTTTTTTCCATGGCAACTGATATCTTTTTTTCTTTCTATTAATTTGCTTTGTTTTCTTTGTTCACTTCTCCTGTATTACTGCAACTTCTAATGAAATAATCATGATTCCTTGACCCTCGTAATTTTTTCTTTTTAGTTTGATGCTATGTGAATCTGAAATGGCTGTGTATGGGAATTATATGTTCATGTTTATTTCACTACAGTACCAACAAATCCAATATAACCTTTTTTGGTGTGAACTATATCTATCATCAGCATTAATTAAATATTCAAGGGAGTCTATAGTATATTGAAAACATTTTGAATGGTCATAATTAATTTGATCAGATGGTTGGCAAGTGTTAATTACCATTTAAGACAGCTAAGGACATTATAGCAATTTAATAGTCCATTTATATCTCTGATGATTTCAGTATGAGAAATAAATGGAGATAGTTTTAATGCTGAGTTGATCCCACACATGTTTTTGGTCTCCAGAGAAATGAAAGGTGTAGTGAATTAAGAATCAATTAAATGTTATATCTTCTATATATTTCTTTTTGACATAGCCTTTTTTTTTCTCATTTATATCTTATAAAAATTTGGAATTCACTAAAATTAATTAAGAACCCGGTATCTTTTTTCCCATTTCTATCATGTTGTATGGATGGAAAATTAAAACTGAAATATTGTAGAAAAGAAAATGAGGAATCAACACAACTCAAGCTTTGTAATAATACATGCTGAAATATTGCAATCCCTGATTGTCACCTTGATTAGCCTTTAAATATGAAACTTAAAGCTGTTGAAAGATATTTATATATTTTCCTTTGGTTAGTGAGAAGAAACAAAATTCTAACAAAGGTTAATATTTCAAAAAGAGGTTGGACTACAAAGACAACATGTATTTTCTGTGGTCAGTTAGAAAGCACAGATCATTTATTTGTTCAATGCGTGGTTGTTAATAAGAGAAATTTGGAAATGGATTACTCATTACAATAATTTCAATTTAAAGGCCATACTTTGAATGATTTATGGGTGTATAGATTCTTGTATTCCATTAAAAGATAAATGTACTGTTGAGGTTGTCAGAGGCGTTGTCCTTTAGACCATTTGGTTAGAAATAAATAAATAAATTATACTTTACTGATCGTAAGGGTAAAAGTATTAAATCACTAGAGATGTAGATTATTGGATTAGCAAGTTTTTGGTGTAAAACAAATAAAACTACAAATATTTTTAAATTTTCAAAGATGCAGAGGGGCTTCCTTTGCAGGTTGCTCCTATATATGCAAGAGGAAGAGGATCTGGTTCTCCTCCTTGGGTATGGAAACGGGGATAATTGTTGAAACAGATTAAGAATTCAGCTGTGTACCTGAAGCTTTTTTAATTGTTTCATAGTTCGGTCTTGATGCTTTTATTACTCTCTGATGTAAAACTATGGTAATGATTGTCTTGGAGTGAGATGTTTAGGATGGATTTAGACTAGTATGGATATTTTTACTGTTTTTCTCGTCTAGATTAATTTCTAAGGATAACAGTGTTTCTTGATTAGGTTTTACTGGTATCCAGTTGTTTGGTACAAGTAAACTGAGGTGTGTAACTCTCTTTTTAGTTTCAATGAAACTGGTGGATTCAATCCACGTCGCCACAACATGTTGGAACGTCTGGAAAGAGCAAAATCGAAGTATATTTCAAAACAAGACAAGGTCGGTGGATTGCCTTCCGACAAGTGTGCTAGCGGACCAGAATTATGGAGCAATGTGTGATATAATTTGTCTAGGAAATAGGAAACAGGATAGCGCTAATTAATTTAACAGAAAAGATATATTTTCCCACAATCAAATCTCTAGCTCAGATTCTTCTTAATTGCTATAATTAATTCTCTTAATTTTTTATTTCTTAACTTCTTTAAGTTCAGTCTAGTTAATATAAAAATATTAATACTCTGATATATTTTTATATTAATATTTTGATACAAAAATATTAATATTTTAGTATAAAATCATTAAAGATATATTTTTGAGAAAAAATATAATTTCCAAAACTAATATCTCCTATTCTTGTCTCTCAGTCCACTCAAAGTTCATTTATCCATAACTAATTCATCTAACTTCTATTTTTTCTTTTCAAAATTTCTATTTTTTTCCTCTGCATCCGTACTATTAATACTTCAATATATAATTATTAATAGTTCAATTTTAAACCGTTATACTTTGATGTGTAATTATTAATATTTTTTGATATAATTATTGATGAGTATTAGTACTAGTGTGCAAAAAATATTAGCACTAATTTGTTATAACTAATTTTTTTATTCCTTGAACTTTCTTAAGTTTAGCCTAGTCAATATGAAAGTATCAACACTTTGATATTTAATAAAGTATTAATATTTCAATATAAATGTATTAATACTCTAATACGAAAGTTTTAATATTTTAATTCAAGATTATTAAAGATAATTTTCTCTATATTGATACCTCTCATTCTTGCTCCTCCAGTCTAGTCAAAATTCATTTGTATATAACTAATTCTCTTAAGTTTCATTTTTTTTCTTTTTTTTTCAAATTTTCCATTATTTTCTCTTCATACTCATATTATTAATATTTCAATATATAACTATTAATAGTTTAATTTTTAAACTATTAATACTTTAATGTGCAATATAAGAGTATTAATATTTTATAATTGTACTTTCATTGACTAATATTAGCACTAACTTTTAAAAAAATTAATACTAACTTCAGAAAATATTAAAACTTTAAATATTTCCATTGAGAAGTATTAAGACTTAACCTGCAAGTTGGTAATTTATATGGTTCGTTTTCAAAGTTGAAAATATGTGTTTCTTTAACAACAATTAACATTTCACATTTCGTCTATAAATACTTCCACCGAGCAGTATTAATACTTAACTTGTAAGTATTAATACTGTAAAATACATTCTTCATATCAAAATTCTAAAAATAGAAAATTTCAGTATCCTACAAGATTTTGATATGAAGAATTTATCGAGCAACTTGAATTTTTTGTTTGAAGGCGATTTGATAGATACTTGATTTAAGAGCACCGATGGTCTCCGTACTCCTAAGAATATCATAGTTTTACTCATATCTAGTAGAACTATGATATTATTAACGAATCGACTTCAAACGATAAATCCAATTATGTATATATTTATTTCACAATTTTTTTATTTAGATGGGTACACGTCTTAAATTCTTGATAATTTCTGGTAATTGGAATTCTCATCTAAAATGGACCATTAAAATGAAGCATCGAATCATACAAACCAAATAAATAATTGGGCCACAGATCCAGAAGCCTAATATTTAGCCCACAGTTCCATGCAGCTTACAAATATTTCTTGTATTTATTCTTGGTTACAGCAAAAGAATCGCTTAATTAATGCCTTACTTTTGGCAATGTTCATTTAACTAAACTTGTTTTTATTTTTTAGATAAACTTGCATTAATTATTAAAACCTATATTTGAATAGATCGCTCACACTTTTTTAAAAAAAGGAAAAATAAAAAAAGATGAATGGATATATAGAGTTCTAAAATTAACATGTCATGATTAGATATGTCACGAAACAACAAGATATGTTAATAACACATCACAACACGTGTATCTATCATGTGATATGTGACATGTGACACGTATCATGTGATGTTAAGGATGGAGCCAGATTCAAAGTTAGAGTGAGACGGAATTTTAAGATAAGGTATAATTTTATATTTATTCTTAAAATTAAATATATTTTTATAGTTAATTATGATAAAAGAATAATTTTAAAGACATATTTTACAAAATATTTTATAGATTGAGGTATATTTTTATAATTACACTAAAACTGAAAGTATGTTTTTATAATTTTTTCCATCAAAATATTTTTTCATGGGGTATATTTTATAAAAAAAAAGTATCATTGGAGTCAAGTGTTGGGTTTTACGGAATTTGAGATTTATGATGCAAGTGTGAAATAGAAATTTCAAAAAAAAATTAATACACCAAAGGATCTACTCATATAGTTAGAATCAAATCAAATATAAAATACAAACAATTTTATACCCTTATTTTGCTGGAGCTTTAGCGGTAAACACCGATGTGGTTGCCTATTACACTGTCAAGGTTTCACCGTAGAAACCTTCCGTCGGTATCCATCCGAGAGTTGCTAGATGCCGGCTGACTCCTTGCTAGCAAAAATCTTTTTCGGCAGTGCTTAATGCTTGAAACTGACTTTTTAGACGGTGAAATAACAGTATTTCACTATTTTGCACTGATCTAATTAGTGTTTAGGGTGTAACGGATACCCTAAAACGAGGGGTATGCACCCCTTTATATAAGCAAGGCTAACATGGATCATACCAAATTCGGCTAGTGTGTCACACCCCGTAACACCACTTGTCACGGCCCGTGACACCACGTGTGATACTGTAATTCGACCTCAATGTCGGCTAGCCAACTTTACTGACTTTCCTAGTGTATTACGGTCCGTAACAAATCTATCACGACCTGTAACACATATGTATGCATGCCCAAGTCGGCTCTGATGTTGGCCGGTCAATTTAGTTGAGCTGTACCCAGCTCAAACAATGTGTCACAGCCCATGACACCTCCTGTCACGTCTTATAATACTGCCTTCACACACCATTACGTGTACATGCGTTGCGCTTATATTTATAATTTTTATGTGATTTTCTTATTTATTTAATTTTGAATATTAATATTTTTAAATAAAAAAAAATGGGGGGTTTGACTATGTGAGGGGGGTCAATTTTGTGAGTGTGATTTAGTCCTTTTGCATGGCCTAACATCGTTTCTGGTCTCATTGCATCTTGTGCAAAGATTGGATGCCTCTGCATGTGGAACTCACACGCATTAACAACTCTGCAAAAGCTGCATGTGGAATGAAGCAGATGGTAAAGAACAAAATATATCTCGGAGCCGTAGGTTTAAAATATGCGATAGATTCCACAATCGACATGCAAGTATTTCACAGAATCTTTATATATAGTACTTCCAGGATGCAGCTAACAGTATCTCATGTGAAATCGCACATAAAATTTCTCCAACTAATTTTTTATTTGTGATAAAAAATAGTCATATTTGCTTAAAATGGATAAAAAACTTGAGTTTAAAAAATAGTACATTTTAACTAGTTATGTCACGGAACATTACAAATACATTGTAGTACATGTACCTATATATTACGTGATATATCTCCTTTTAACTAAAATTGATATTTTATGACACATCACGTGAAATTATTTAGACATATCATTTAATATATCACGTCACAGTACATTATGTGATCACATAAATTTCACATATCCGTTATTTCAAATATATTTTAATTTTTAAAATAATTAATATGAAATGAATTTTTCGCTATAAAAAAATTCTAACATTTTTCTTCACTTTATAATAAATTTCTATAATTTTTTTCTATTTTTAAGACTTTTTGAATTTATTTGAAAAAATATTGACAAGATGTCAAGTGATCCCTCCCCTATGCACACACACACACACACATATATATATATAGAGAGAGAGACTATTATGAAAATGTTTACTTCAATTGAAGTGCAAACAGTTCATAATATATTCTATCACGTTTAAAGTTTTAATTCAAATTATTTAATAAATTCTACATATTAAAATCTAATAGAGTATTAGAATATTTAGCTATTTTTTAACAGATTTTTTAAAATAATCTATTTTCATATGTAAACATTCACTATCTTATTTATTATTTTAAGACTATTTTTAAAAATCTAAAAAGATAGTTACAAAATTCTAAAATTAGAAAAGTTTGATATAGTATAAGATTTTGATATATAAAATTTATTGAGTAATTTGATTGAAATTTTTTTTTTTGAGAAAAAGATGGAGTTCAAGCCTCCAAATTTTACTGATATTGGGTTACACGAGTAGTGCAACCATAAAGTACAATATTGTGAAGAGAAACCAGCTGAAAAGCTGAAAAACTAAAAGAAAGAAAATCTAGCAAAATTAACAGAGAACTAAACCTAAACAGAAAAAATAAAGAAATGGTGTTGGGGGTATCCAGAGATGACTAGCCATGTAGTATCGATCCATCAGGGTTCTGCTCACTTGGGAACCAAAGTTTTTGGTCTACCAGTATGACTTACAATAATGCATCCGGGGTGAGAGTCTGAGCTGAGAAGAGTAATTTGATTGAAATTTTGATCATGAAAAAAGTATTATTTAGAGTATTTGCCCTTTGGCCTGATGTGTTTTTATATAATACTTTTTTGAGCGTTTTCATGGGCGTATGCACTTTGACACAAAAATATTATTTGGAGTATTTTCATATTATTTTAGAACTGATGTGTCTTATGAGACAATGCACTAACCATTGTAATGTACAATGGCCTATTCGCACCAAGAAGCAGATTTTGAAACTTGTGTTATTTTTATATTATTTTAATATATTTGATAAGCATAGAATAGTGAAATAATAGAATTGATCTATTTCGATTCTTAAAAAAAAACTCTTTTTTTTTCTGTTCAACTTCTCTCATAAAATTAGAAAAAGTTTATTTCATAAAATAGAAAGAGATTAAAATGTAAAATGAAAAGATTTAACTGCAAAATTATCTCTCAATTTCATTTCTTCATTTTTCTACAATTCATTTCAATTCTAATCACGTTCAGTATCTATTTCATTACAATTCCTTCATAATTTCTCTGCTCCTTACTACCGAACAAGTCCAATACGTTTCATTTGTGTGATGAATTACCTGGGTTTATGTTAATGGTGCATTGATCTCAATGTACCCATTGCATTAAGTGCAACGTACATTTTGAATTTACTTTTGAAAATACGTACGTACGTGCATATTATAGTTATGTACCCTATCTTAATTTCTCGCATGTTCTAATTATTTGATGACACCAAAAATTGAATGTCGTACTTGAGCATTTTTTTTGTCGTTGACCTCTGTACAGAAGAGGAGATATTTGATCATCTTAACAATAAAATTTTAAAAAAATTAAAAAAAAATTTAAAAATAGAAAAAATTATAGATATATTCTTAAACTTATTAATTAATACATTTCGATTTTAATGCAATTTAAGTATCATTTAATGATACATAAAAAATAATTAAATTGGGATTGTTACAAATTGTATAATTTAATGACTTTTAATAGACTATCAAGCTTCATTTAAATTGTATGAAATTTGAAATATAATTAATCTATATGTGCAATACACTATATTTATAAACCTTTTAATTTTTAAGATTTTTCAAATTTATTGAAAAATTTATTGTCAAAATTGTCAAATAGCCACTAGAATTCAAAAATTGGTACGTGGTAATTAGTTATGTCACGGCACATCATACATGCGTATCTATTACATAACATGTCTCACGTGTTGCATAACGTATCTCTTTTGAACTAAAATTGACACATCATGACATACCACGTGAAATTGTTTAGACACGTCATGGCACGATACGTGGCACGTCACGTTATGGTATATTCATGTGATTACGTGATGCCATATATCTATTAGTTCAAATATTTTTTTAGTTTTTAATATAAATATGAAATATGTTTTTATCATAAAATTTCTAATATTTTCCTACACTTTACAATAAATTTTATAATTTTTTAACAAATTTAAATACTTTTTAATTTTTTGATATACTTTTTGATATATTCAAAAAACACATGATGTATTATATGTGTTACATTACTTCACGTATTGATACATCATGGTATAACATAATATATTTAAATATGATGTGTTTTATGTATGCCGTATCATAGACGTGACATGTCTTTATTTTATCATTTTTGACACATCATGTAAAAAAATATTGTGATCATGTTACAGGACACCACATCATCAAGACATACATACTATATTTTTACACGGCACGTCATGTTTTTATTCACTAATAACCACTGTCAAGTAACCTTATGACCCGTGGTAGTTGTGCTTCCTTTAATTAGAAGTAATGTGTATTGTCGAAGACACAAATAAGTTAGGAGAATTATTCTTTTTTTGTTTGGATAATTTCGTTTCAATATCATATATAGAAAATTTTAATATCCTATAAAATTTTGATATGAAAAATTTATTAAGTAATTTAGATTTTTTTAAATCAATTTATAAATTTTTGAGTTAGAAACACCGAAAAACTCCGTACTCCTCGGAGCACACCAACTTTATTCTATATATGTAATTACAATGATATAAGCAAACACTGTACAAAACTAATTATAATTGTAAATCCTATAAAAACAATTAAATATGTGAATCCTATATAAATGTAAATTATTAAAGATTCATATGAATAAGGAGATAGCAAGACTTAACGCTAGAATTTATAGACAAATCTGGAACAAAATCACTAACGACAGTTTTTTTTTTTTTTGAGTAAAACACTAACGACAGTTTTGAAATAGAATATTTTTCTTTTGCTGAAATAAACACTACAAACAGTAGAAAAAAAATAGTATATTAGACATATCTATATTCTATAAAAGTGGTTGGATTTCAAACCCTTTTTGACATGCCTCATCATCTGCTCGATTTGTTTCTCTCTCCACATTTGTATAAGGGAGAGGGATCCCTTGACAATGACTATTTTGACAATTTTAGCAATGAAATTTCAAAAAAAAAATCTTAAAAATAATAAAACTCTATATCATATTTTTGAACTTGATTATAGATTGAATGTGTTTTAAATTTAATGCAATTTAAGTTGTATGTGATATTTCATTAAAAAACCGTTAAATATAGATTATTGTAAATTATATAAATTTAATGGTATTTGATAGACTATCAAATGAAATTCAAATTGTATGAAACTGAAAATACAATCAACCTATAAACTCAAAAATATGTCTATAATTTTTTTTCTAATTTTAAGAATTTCTTCAAATTTATTTGAAAATTCATTATCAAAATTGTTAAAATAAGCATTGTCAAGTGATCCTTCCCCTTTATATAGATCAGATGGCTCATATATTAAGCATATCTCTCTTCATTAAAAATGCATATGTTTAATATATCCAAAGAATAATCTAACTTTTAAATGAATTCATCTTTTTTGCGTTTCTCTATATGACATACTGCGTAGCTAATTGTACTGTTACTATTATACACATCTTTATCATTTTCTGCTAGAAATTTGTTGGTTTCAAAATTTATTATATAGTGTGTATATATATATATATATTGCCAGGAAGCCATAACAACAACCCTTATACAACATAAATACATAGTTGGTAATTTTATTGAGATGCTGTCACGTCTCCAGTGAGCACATGAGGGCAGTGAAACTCAGTTCTGTCCGTCCCAATAAACGTAACTGGAATTGTGTCCTACAAAATGAAATCAGACAACTGATGTTCTAACCTAGTATTTGACTTATAGACTTAAATCCTACGTACTAGGCGCCTTCAATACTTGTTTCCTGTATTTATTGTCAATTCTGGCAAAAGTATATAGCTTGTTGCCTTACTTTTGGTTACGTTCATGTAAACTAATATTGTGCTGTGTATAAGGTACATTGCAATAGTTCGCTAACCTATATACTTTTGGTTAACCAACTAAAAAATAAAGGAAATGTTAATTAAGTAGATACCATCGATCATTGATACCGTCATCACCGTCAACTTTGTTATTGTTCAACTTATTTTGTACATTATTTTTTTTTATTAATCATTCAACTTAAATATCATTAATTTAAATAATAACTCATTTGAGTTGAATAATAAAAATTTTATACGAAATAAGTTATATAATAAAATCGTTAATATGAATATATAACATATCCGTAATCTATATATATCAGCTCCCAATAAATAATATTTGTTTTCGTACCTGATCAGCAATCAAGAAGTGGCCAATTAGAATGCGTCTCATTTTTTGACACCCCTCATGCTAACAGTAAATTAATGTATGTACCTAGCTAGCAGTTGAAATTACCAACAATAAATGGTAAATTAGCAAAAAAGAACTGCAGTCTACAAGTATAAAGATAGGCCCCAACAGAAACTAAGCCATCCATCACGAAAAGATATCTTTTCAGTTTCAAGGATGCCAGCAACTGCCTTTCGCCTGCTACATCAAAAAAAGATGCCAGCAACTCCGAAGAAACTAAGCTCATTCCAGATTAATACCATCCAAGATTTGATCAGCGGCTACGATAGAACCATATTGAAAGTTATGTTTTCCGCCGCTCTCGTTATCTACATGTGCTACCTTTTCTGTTTCACCCAACCACCTAGTGCAATTTTGAATCACCTCAATGGCAATGACTATTCTGAATCAAACAGCATTGTATCCTCAACTGACCTAAGCCACCTTGTTTTTGGGGTAGCAAGTTCCGTGGAGTCATGGAAAAGCCGAAGTCCCTACATTGATCTATGGTGGCGTCCGAACCAGACGCGTGGCGTTGTTTTCCTTGACAGAGCGCCAACTGTTAATGAGTCCTGGCCTGACACCTCGCCTCCTTATCAAGTATCAGGAAATATTTCTAAATTTAAAGACTATGATCATCATGGGATGCCGTTTGCCATCCGAATGACTAGGGTATCAAATTATAAATGTTAATTATATTTTCTCTCAGTTCTGATCTCCTGTCATAAAATTGTATAATAATTACCTAGAGATATATAAGTGAAGACTCTTTTATGGTACATTCTGACAGGTTATATCAGAGACATTTAATATGAACTTTACAAATGTAAGATGGTTTGTGATGGCTGATGATGACACTGTCCACTTTATTGAAAACTTGGTTGAGGTGCTCCAAAGGTAGAAACAATTAATTTTTTTTATTAATTAATTTTCTTTATTGAAAACTACCTGCTTGTGCTAATATAACTACTTTTTTTTATAAAAAAAAGTGTGGGCACAAAAGCAATTTTTCTAAAATCTTTTTTTTTTTTTTGCCAAACAATTGACAGATATGACCACCAGAAATATTACTATATAGGAGGGTTATCGGAGTGTGTGACCCAAAACACATGGCACTCGTTTGAGATGGCATTTGGAGGGGCAGGATATGCAATGAGCTACCCGCTTGTCCGAGACTTGTCGAGGATACTTGATGGGTGCATCATGAGGTATCCTGATCTTTATGGAAGTGATCACATCTTGAAGTCCTGCATTGCCGAGCTAGGGGTTTCTCTAACTAAACTGCCTGGCTTCCATCAGGTCCGACAACAACTCTTGATCCTGTTGGTGAAAAATGGTTTTTAAAAGTTTATGTACCGACCGAAAAATTTAAAAAAAAAACCTTTGTATATGTTAGCAACTGAAAATTAATTTTCATAGGTTGAATGATATGAACTCAATCAAGAAGAAAAGTTTCTTTTAACTGATCTGTCATATTTAGCGAAGAAGTACATTGAGGGTTTGTGTCAGCACAATGACAGAAACTAATTGATCTGAATTACATTGATCCTGAAACAAAATTCAACAACATATATGCATTGCTAACTGCATTACATTCTACTAATGATCTGATCCCGTGCAGCTCGACCTCCATGGAGATATTTCAGGATTCTTATCAGCTCATCCTCTAGCCCCTGTTCTGTCATTCCACCACATCGACTCACTTGAGCCAATCTTCCCCAATATGACTCGAGATGCCGCTTTGCGCCACCTGATGGATGCGACGAAAGCTGATCATTCATGCATCCTTCAGCAGACTGTATGCTATGATCACTATCACAATCTGTCCTTTTCCGTCTCATGGGGCTATTCCGTTCATGTGTATGAGAGGTTGCATGCGCCAGGCTATCTTCACATCCCGATTCAGACATTTCATCCTTGGAGTAACAACTGGAATTTCCCGTTCATGTTTAATGTCCGGCCGGTGTCAAACGACCCCTGCCTAATGCCACACAATTTTTTCTTTGAAAAGGTTATGCGGACTAATATGTCAGACGATCATATTACCACACATTACATCAGAAAATCAGCAAGGGGACTTCCTGCTTGTGCTAATAACTCAGCCGACTCAATTTCTCAGATTGTGGTTTTCTCTCCTATCCAACCATTTAAATTGGTAACTAAATAATTAATTAAGCATTATTCCTGATATAATTTAGAACACATCAACAGTTCATAGGTCGGCAATATATAGTCAATATTAGTTATTAGCTGTCATTTTTGTTTTGTTTTGCTAATCAACGAACTAACATGCAGGGTGAGGGTAAATGAGAGTGTTGCACTGTTACAGCGAAGAACAGCAATGTTACAGAAATTATGATTAGTTCATGTTCGGAAGGCGAGGCAGCTTCCGATTGGACTACCTTCTCTTAGATTAAATAGTAAATATGCATTGCAAAATGCCAACGCTTGATCAGTTCCCAGCTGGAGGATGTTCATAAATAACTTTCTTCCCTGGCAACTGATACATATCTTTTTCATTGTGATCGTTTCTTTCTATTAATTATTTTGCTTTGTTTTCTTTGTTTCCTCTGGATCACTTCTTATGTATCACTGCAACTTGTAATGAATTAATCATGATTTCTTGGCCCAGGTAATTCTTTCTTTTTTTTACTATGTGAATTTGAGATGGCTACATGACAGTTATTTAATGATATAGCAAGGTTGTGAAACTTGAACTTTAAATTAAGCAACTGCTACATATGACTACATTATAGTTATTTAATAGGGGAGTGATAATTTCACCCCATATTTATACCCTACATGGATTTATATTTCTTTTAGAAAATATTTATATTTTGTATTAGTAGAATTAAAAGTTATGTAAATTATATTTATATGTGTATAACAAAATTTTTAATTTTCATTTTTCTATAATCTAGGAAAGGAAAGAAAAAATGATAAATATTTTTTATACTAACTATAATTACTTATAAATTCATATATAAATAAATTATCTGTTTAGTATAAATATTTTTGATATGCAGATAATAAAAAATGTGGCATACAAAGATAATTTTTCTATTTAATAATCCATATTTATATACCTATGAAGATTTCAGTACGAGAAATAAATGGAAATATTTTAAATGCTGAGTGGACCCCTCACATTTTTGGATCTACTCCAGAGAAATTATCTAGATTTATGCTCATTGCTCATGCATTTGTCCATTCAAAAGGAAAAAGAAACTGGCAATGCAAGGTATGAACTACAAAAAGGTTATGAACTCAATAATGAAAAGTGTAGGGAATTAAGAATCCCTTGAGTGTTATATTTTCTATATATATGTTTTTTTTTAAAATAACCTGGTTTTTTTTCTCATTTATATGTTACAAAAATTTGGAATTCACCAAAATTAAAAATCCATGTTTAATTTTTTTTCATTTATCTCGCATTGCATGGATGGAAAATTAAAAGTGAAATATTGTAGAGAAAAAAATGAGGAATCAACACAATTCAAGCCTGTTTTTTTTTCGTTTATCTCGCGTTGCTGAAATATTAATTAATTGCAATCCCTAATTGTCACCTTGATTAGCCTTAAAATGTGAAACTCGAAGCTGTTGCAAGATATTTAGTGATGGTGATCACTTACTTACAATGATGATTTTCAAATCATTTCAAATAAGATTGGAAAAAGTTAAATTAATAAATATGTAATTGCACATATAGATAATCTCATAATCAAATTTTATATAATTTGAGTATTGTTTGATGATGCATCAATGATTACTAATTTTGAATCATTTAAATTTCAAATCATTTGATGTATATTGAAATATATCCAAATCTCATCATTTTCTATAAATATGATATATGCATAGTAATTGTGCCTATAATAATGGATTTCAATTTGAAACTTTATTTTTGAAGATTTTCATGGTTGACAAGTGATCCTTCTCTTATTTGTTTTGACAATTTGACAATCAAAAGTTGAGCTTAAATTTGAAATTCATCATTATGAATACATGTTCTATATATAGACTGCAATAGCAACACAAATGTTAATAATTTATAATTTTAGTTATCATAAATACATATGTTGATAATCATCAAAAGTGGAGCACAGGCGGCACAGACACAAACATATTTAACAAAAAATAATGGGACATTAAATGAGGCATGAATTCATTCAAGCCCAAGGGAAAATTGGGCCACTGATCCAGTAGCCTAATATTAGGCAACTTCAATATTTGATTAATTCCTACATATTTGACAAAAAAGAATCACTTGATGCATGCGTTACTCCTGGCAATGCTCCATGTAACTAAGAATGTATTGATTATTCAAATTTATATGGTCATAGATTGCTCCAACATTTTTCTCATTTGAATGATTAATTAACCGTTCACATTTATTTCCACACCTGAGATGCAAAGAAAGGCATTCCCTACTCCCATTCCTCCAACACCTTTCCTGCTACTGATTATGGTAAAATAAAATATTTATTTGGCAGTTAAAGTTGCTCAAAACAGTAAAATTTGCACAAGGAACTTCTGTTTACCAGTATATATAAAGACAGGTTATGAGAAAAATTAAACCAGCTTTCATGAAAAAAACAACTTTTCTGTTTCAAGGATGGCAACAGAACCTCCGAAGAAACTACAATCCATGATCAATCCCGAAAGATATTGGATCAGCTCTAGTGGCTATGATAGAACCATATTCAAAGTTATGTTTTCAGTTGTGCTCGTTATCTATTTTTGCTATGTTCTTCGTTTCATCCAACCCGCTACTGACATTTTGAATCACCTCATCGGCAGTGGTTGTTCCGAAAACCATTCCAAATCGGATGGTGTTGTGGCTGCAACTGACCTAAGTCACCTTGTTTTCAGGGTAGCAGGTTCGGTAAAATCATGGAAAAATCGACGTCCCTATGTTGATCTATGGTGGCGTCCGAACCAGACACGTGGCATTCTTTGGCTCGACAGAGCACCGGCTGATAAGTTCTGGTCCAATACCTCACCTCCTTATCAAGTATCAGGAGATATTTCTAAATTTAAATCCTATGATCATCACGGCATGCCCTTCGCTATCCGCATGACTAGGGTATGTATATATGTTATATTTTCTTTGTTTCGAACTCTTGTCATAATTCAAAATTTTAAAATATATACATAGATAGAGAACAAGGACTCTTTAATGGTACATTCTAACAGATTGTATCAGAGACATTTAGTATGAACTTTACAAATGTAAGATGGTTGTGATGGCTGATGATGACACTGTTCTCTTTATTGAAAACTTAGTTGAGGTGCTCCAAAGGTAAAATTAATTAATTAATTAAATCAGTTTTTTCCTAAAAATCTTTTCTACCCAGTGAATTATTCCAATAAATAGCCAACAAGGGATGTGTGTATGCATGTATAAGTTGCGGATACGATCACTCGAAGTATTACTACATAGGAGGAATATCGGAGTGTGTGGGCCAGAACACGCAACACTCATTCGGGATGGCATTTGGAGGGGCAGGCTATGCAATGAGCTATCCCCTTGTCAGAGACTTGTCGAGGATACTCGACAGGTGCATCATGAGGTAACCATACCTCTATGGAAGCGACCATATATTAGAGTACTGTATTTCTGAGCTAGGTGTTTCTCTGACTAAACTGCCTGGCTTTCATCAGGTCAGATAACTAATTGACATTGATCATTTTAGTGAGAAATTGTTTTGAAGTAACGATTGAAAATTGTGAAACACCTGTAGTGCATATACATGTTATTATTTGAAAAAAAAAAGGATTTTCAAAGGTTGAATGATACAAAATCTATTAAGGAGTTTGATTCATGTAATTAACAGAATAGCTTAACTTGTGATTTATTATATCACCATAAATAAACTGAAATCATTTTACCTTGCCAAATTTAATGAACAATTATTATATATGAACCGGATTTGTGGAAGCACAATGAGAGAAAATAATTAATCTTGATGAATTGATCATGAAGACAAATAACCGGTATAAAATTTCTCTGACGATATGATCTCCTGCAGTTTGATCTCCGTGGAGATATTTCAGGATTTCTATCTGCTCATTCTCTCGCCCCGGTCCTATCATTCCACCATATCGATACACTTGACCCCATCTTCCCCAATATGACTCGGGACACTGCTCTATGCCGCCTGATGGAAGCAACAAATGCCGATCAATCCCGCATTCTTCAACAGACAGTCTGCTACGATCACAATCACAACCTGTCCTTTTCTATCTCGTGGGGCTACTCTGTACAAGTCTATGAGAAGTTGATCACACCAGCGTATCTGCACATCCCGATCCAAACCTTTCATCCATGGAAGAATTCCGGGAAACCCCCCCTTCATGTTTAATGTCCGACTGATGTCAAACAACCCCTGTCTAGCGCCGCACATCTTCTTCCTTGAACACATTGAGCAGATTGATGGGTCAGATTATATTACAACAAATTACATCAGAAAAGCAGCAAGAGGGCTACTTGCTTGTGCTAATAACTCGGCCGACTCGATTTCACGGATTGTGGTTTTCTCTCCCATCCAACCATTTAAATGGGTAATTAATTTATTAATTAGATAATAATTAATTAAGCATTAATTGATCCTGATATAATTTATGCACATCACTATGTTCTCCGTATGTTCACAATATTACATTTTATTTCTACTAGGTGATCTTGTCACGTAAGAAACAATTTACATTAAACCAAGCTATTATGATCTTATCTAAGCATCTAATTTGATGGAGCATTATTTTATTTACTTCAGTTTGATGGAACAAAAAATACTTTATATGGCCTAGCATTCAAATGTTATATATATAGAAATGCATTATTTTATTTAATTCAATTTCATTAATTTTCTTTAATTTTGTTTACAAACGAATGTGCAGGGTGAAGGTAAAAGAGAATGTTGCATGGTTACACAAGAAAATAGCAACATTACAAAAATTAAAATTAGATCATGTTTGGAAGGCGAGGTTTCTGATTGGACTAAACCCTAAATTAAAAATGCAATGCAATAACATTTTACTTCTAGTCTAGGAGGTTGTTCATAATTAAGTAACTTTCTTTATTATGTAGCAACTGTTATTTCTTTTGTTGTGACCTTTTCCTTCTTAATTTTTGTGTTAACACAAGCAATTAGGGAAATATGAAGCACTGGACAAGTCCAGTTTAATCTTATTGGAGCTATTTTACTTGCATTTATTTTTGAAACCTGTGTTGAAATAGGGAAAAATATTGGTTGAACAAACTTGAGTTGAAATAGATCCAAGCATTTTCTCCACCTCAAAAAAAAATCAAGAACTAAAACTCGGTACAAGACCACATGACAATTCTTTATTTTAATAATTTTGATAATTTTAAGAAATAAAGCTTAAATTTGAATTCAGCTGTAGACATTATCTTTATTATTCATATATCTTGTTTGTATGATAAAATTTGGTGTATATTTCATTATAAATCAAGTGATTTGAAATTAATTTGTATCATTTAAACAGTTCTTAATCCAACACCAAATGATAATTAAATTGTATAAATTTTGATTGTAATTAAGTGATCTATATGTTCAATAATATATTCATAAATTTACTTTTACTTTTTTATTTTGTTAAATTTTTTAAAAATCTATTGAAAAGACTATCAAAATAACCATTATAAAATGATTTTTAAACCTCTACTGCAATATGTGATGAGTAAGTTACGTACTAAAATTTGGTTTAAATATATTCAATAGACAATTTTTTAATAAATATATTATTTATGTAAATAATTTTGTGTAGTTGTTTTAACAATAAATTTATTTTTTCACACAATTTTAAGTATTTGATAAATGATAAAATATAAAATATTTTTTTCTTATAGATATAATACATACACAACGTGAATCTATCTACAACATTAGATCCGAAATTTAAGTGATCTTTGTTTGCTTTTATACAAAATATTATAACCAGTAAAATGGAACATGTCGTGTATGTTGTTAAATTGTTGTTAAAAGGAACCGATAACGGTTATTATGTGAACCGCAAATCTAACATAATAATAATAAATCTCATTTTTTTACAGAAAAATACAAGTTCAAATTCCGTAAAAAAAATTTTAAAAATAAATGAATACTGAAATTAACGGAAATCTTTATTAAAAAATAAATAAATAAAAAAATAGTTGGTTCATTTCATGGTGCACCGACTTGGCGCCAAACGATAACACATTTCCCGCCATTTCTTTACACTAGTTTTAGTTCCCATCCTTCCCTTGTAATTTGCTTCTGTGGCGAGCGTACAAACATCCATTGGAAAATCACACAACATAAATGGTTCTTTATCAGACTAATAGAAAAAAATAAAACAGAAATGTTTTATTGAGCGTCTTGTGATTAAAATATGCGTGTTCTTAAAACAGCCCTGATGATTTAAAATTTCAAACTGTCATATCGTCACACTCAGATGGCCACACAAACCGGCCACAGAAGAGCTCTCATGTAGAACACCAAATTCTCAAATGCCTCTGGAGCACGCATTACACATAACTCCGCGTTCTCTCTGTACTACGGACTAGGCGCGACTTAAGATATAGTACCAATTCACGGTGTACAGAGTAAATTCTACTCCAACCCCAATTTGCTAGACTATTAAACCCTTCCTTCCGCCCCCAAACCATTTCTTGTGCGTGCCCTATTTCTCCATTGTCGAAGCGATCGCTCTACTTACCAGCAAGGTCTCTCTCTCTCTCTCTCTCTCTCTCTCGTTATCGCTCGTTTTTGTTTTTGTTTTTGCTTTGAGTAAGGAACGCTCTCTCGTGTGTTCATTTCTTCTTTGATCGGAATTGCTTTCCTAGTTCAATTATTTAGGTTAAATCCTCTAAAGGTTTAACTTAGTGTGCTTATTCTCTAAAGGTTGATTCTCTCTCAAAAAATGCTAAAATCCCCTCGATACACAGTTATCTCCCTTAATTTGGCTCTCGGTTCTCGATTTCTTTTGCCTGAAACCATCTCCAATTAGTTTAAACTAAATTGCAATCGGTGGCAGAAATTACTTGATTAATCTTGCAAAACAAGTAGGTCTGGTGTTCATCATTATTGTTAATTTCTTTATTTTAATGTACAGTACCTTAGAACTGTATTGCTGCATTAAGGGAGCCACATTTGTACCAGTTTAATCCTAAACCTTCATACGGTTTTGTTCGGTAACAAAAAGTAATTGACATTGATCATTTTGGTGAGAAACGGTATTTGTTCTTGTTCATTTACAGTCATTAGTTAAGAGTATATTGGAACTATATATGTTCTTGTTCAGAAACAAAAAGTGGAAATGGTTTAGTTTAATAAAGTTTTACTAACTTTTCAAATATTGGAAGCACAATAAGTGCTTTTATGGGTTTCTTAAATGAGTTGGAAACATCATGTGCCTTACCAGTTCTGGGTTGAAGCATAAATTGGCTCTTTTACTAACCCTCTTCTGTTGACAATGTCTCTATGAAAAGAAACAAGTACTTTCATTTTTTTATTTATAGCAAAGTGAAGTAAAACTTCCCTCTCTTACAAAATTGTTATCTTCATCCTTTTGAAGGGAATGGACACCTCCAGTCCTGCAGTTTTTGTCAATGGAGAAATCATCAAGTTGTACATGGGTAGGCGAGTCCGTACTGTGGTTCAAGTCATGCAAAACGAAGGTGGTACAGTGGTGGGACAGTCGACCGATAACCTACAGCTAACTATTAAGGGAGCCACGTCTGTACCAGTGACACATTTCATGGAGGTTATTGGTATTGCTGATGGGCCCCAGTCGATCCGTGCTGAGATTTTCACTGATTTTGGTTCCAATTTCGGTAAATTATTCTTTCATTGACTAAAGGTCTTATGACCAGTACTTCAAGTCTTGCTTTGAAAAGTACCAGTATTGGGTCACTAGTGATTCAGATCTGCCTGTAATACTGGTACTACATTGGACTTAAAAATTTTGCTCCATTTTGTTTGGCTTGAGTTTGTTTTAGGTATATGACTATATTAACCTTTCTAATTGTTAAATTTGTTACAACACTGGTTATGATTTTGGAATAAAAAGCTAGTTCCCTTCAAAAAATTTTATAGTCTGCACAAAATAACTAATACAGTTAGCTTTTGTTCAAAAAGATGTCCAAAATGCTCCTTTAATTTTTATTTCTTGTTTTGAATAATTGGTCCTTTTTCATTTGGGCATGTTTGATGCAACAAGGAAAAAAGAAAAAAGATAACTGTCTGGACTTTTTCGTGTCTATGCTGTTTGAGAAGAAAAATAAAGAAATATCATCTGCCAGGAATACAATATTAATGTTTAGAAATAGTTACAAGCTCATAGTACCATTACTAGTCTAGGATACAAAGACTAGCATGATTTATTATTCTGCCAAGAAACTATATTGGGTTATGGGTGGCACAGAGGTTATCACTACTGAAAATTTTAAGGACTTGTCCAGACTTGCTATGATCTCTACTGGGTCTTGTGAGAATCATACTATTATTGTTTCATAACTAAGATTATTTTTAATATTTCCAGATACGGCTTCTTACAATGGACTATGCAAGCTTGCCAACGGTCAATTCAAGAACTTGTTTCTGTAAGGCGAATTAAATGTCCATTTCCTTTAGTAATCATGATCTAGAATTCTAAATTTGATAAATATCTCTTTAATTTTTTTAATATAGTAGAATAGTCATGTATCTTGTGGGGGTCTTGTAGCTCCGTACTTTATAATGATGCCATCTCTAACTTTAATGTCAACTGTTCTTGTCTTATCTCAATTGCATTTTTGAAGTGTTTTATTCATTTCTGTTTTGACCAAAGATTGATATCTGGGGCTTTTACTGTCATATAGTTTGGTTGGTACTTGGAATTTGATTTCCATTTGAGTCAAAGTTTATGAAGATACTTCTGCTATTTTGTTGTTTGTTGGAGCATTTAGTTGCTCCTAGATTATTAAGGTACTCTGAATTGGCTTTCAATTTGATATCATATGAGATTATCTTGCCCCCGAAATGACTACCAGTTTTTAACTAATATATATGCTTTAGGAGTAGCATACCTTCTACATGATTTACTTTTTTCATACCAATCTCAATTGTATATTTTTCTATTTTATTAGATAAATCTGGGTGATGGTTTACTAAATCTACTGATGCAATCATTAGCTGCCTTAACATAGTTGTTTTTCTGGTGTCAGCAAACAATACTATTTATCACATTTGTATATGATACAGCTCAAGTTTAATAATATGGCAATATATCAAATAGCTATATGATACAGCTCAAGTTGATGAATCAAATGTTATATTTTGGTTACATGTAAACTATGACTAGGTGTCAGACCATAACCTTTTTCTAGCAATTGATGACTTTGTCTGTAGGTGTGGATTACATAGGACTTGATTGGAACTTGGGAATTGCGCTTTTGTTTGATCTTCGACTGTTAATAATTAATTTCTACTTATAGAATAGATAACAAGTACCGAACTACGAGGCAAATTTCGTAACCGTATGATATAACACTGTCACTACAAGTTGTTCTTGTACGTTGTGCTTGTTTGTTAAATTTAACAAAGCTATGACCTAATTAATTAATTAATGAGAAATTATTTTTCCCTCTTAGTTTTTGCGTACCTCATCAGATTCAACAAATAATCTCTTCTTTAATTTGGGAAATGTGTTCTTTCTCTCTCTTTTTTTTCTCTGAAAATTCTCTTTTCCTCTCACTCTCCTTCGATTTTATCTCCCTCTCCTCTGACAATCTCGTCTCTTTCCTCCGATCTCGCCTCTCTGTCCACCGATGATCTCGTCTCTCTCTCCTCAGATTTCTTGCCCCTTTTCACCGATGATCTCTTCTCCCTCCTCTCCTATCTCTTCTCCTTTCTCCAACTTCGTCTCCCTTCTCTCCTCCGATCTCATCTCTTTCTCATCTTCCGATTCCTCCCTTTTTTTTCTTTGATCGCTCATTCTTCTTTCCAAATTCATCTTCTTTTTCTCCATCAACAATCTTGAACATTTTGCACTATAAGATATCTTTTTGTGACCTTAAATATTTTACAGTTTGCATAAATATTTTTTTATATATATGAGTGTTAATAAAAACACATTGAATATTAGTATAATCATTTTTATCTTGTGAGTAAATATATTTGGATGTTAGTATTAATACTTTTATCCTGTATATAAACACATTTAAATATTAGTACAATTATTTTTATTCCGTAAATAAATACATTTAAATGTTAGTATAAATATTTTTATCCTATGAATAAACATATTTGAATGTTAGTATAAATATTTTTATCCCGTATATAAATATATTTAAATATTAATATAAACATTTTTATCTCATGTATAAATACATTTAAATGTTAATATAATCACTTTTATTCCTTGAATAAATACACTTAAATGTTAGTATAAAAACACTTTTATTCCGTGTTTGAACACACTTAAATATTAGTATAAACATTTTTATCCCATGTATAAACACACTTAAATATTAATATAAACACTTTTATTCTGTATATAAACACAATTGAATATTAATATACATATTTTATTCCAATATATAAGCGCATCAAATTTTAAACACTTTTCAATGTCATGTTTAAACACTTTCTAAGTTTTTTATAAACTTTGTCAAACTTTTATATAAACATTTTTTTCTCGTTTTAGTGCAAAGCACTCAATGGGGCACTCCGTGCGTGGAAAGCGTGTGAGAGATTCGCACATGGGAAATTCGGGCGCTTCACGCAATAAGGTAGAATCTTGATCCGAAATTTGTTGGGATGCAAAATTAGTGTGCAAAATTAAGATGCAATTATCACCCCTCTTAATTAATTAATATTCAACAAGCTGCAGGTGCATTATTATGTAAGTTAGATTCAGTAATGCCTTCCAAATATTTAGTCTAATTAATATTGAACAAAGTTAAATATGCAGTTTGGTTGAGAATTAACTTTTAATTTAGCAATTAAAACAATTATATCCGTATAAAAAGTTGTAGGTTTAAATTCGAATGAAAATTCATCATAGATATCCAAATTGGATGGTTTGGATTATCTTAATTTAAAGGAAAATTTATCTAAAGGAAAATTTTGTATTATAGTTTAGAGCTAGAAGAAAAAAATTTCTTTTGAAAAAAGATTCAATGCTCCAAGATCAATGTCCTTCTTATCATTCTTACATTCATTGACAAAATTATATCTCCCTACAAGCTTTGACCACGTGAAGCCCGTACGTTACGTCAATGTGAAAAATAAAGAGAAAAAATATTGGGCATTATATCACTATTCATTTTTTTTTTCATACTTTGGAGTTTGGAATCATGTCATGCATTACTTTCATGGTATTGGTTGACTAGACAATTTGATAATAATTTTTCACATAAATTAGAAATAAAATCGAAACAAGTTTGTAGATGTATATTTTTAAACTTATATAGATTGACTGTATTTCAAATTTAAATGTCATAATATTCTATAAAATACCAATTAATATATATATATTATTATACATTTTATTTTATATTAATAATATTTGATGAAATATCAAATAATACTTAAATTTGTATGAAATTTGACTCAAACCGATATATGAGTTTCAAGATATGTTTATAATTGTTTTACTTTAAAAAAATTCAAATTTATTTAAAAAATCATTGTTAAAAAATTTTGAGATATAGATGAGAATCAAGCCATTAAAATTGAAATGTCTATAAATAACTTTTTATTCAAATTTTAAACCTACAATCTCTTATAAAAAAATATTGTCTTTATTATTAGATTAAAAATTAGTTCTCATTATTGTCAAGATTGAGTTAACAATTTCCAATCAATGAATCCTCATCCTTGGTTATTTTGATGTATGAATTACAACAGTAAGCCAAGGTACAAAGCATCCACATATACTCTCCATCAGTAAATATAAATAGACCCAGCGTCAAGCATAATATGGTTATAATTCAAACATAGATCAAGGTCATACAAGGAAAATAATAAAGAAAAAAAATGGCTCCATCGCTGGAAGAAGATCTTCGCAGTGTTGAATTTATCCAAGTTGAGAGTGTTCAGGCTCTTGCATCGAACATTGATGCCTCGTCTTACGAGATACCGGATCGGTATATCAGGCCGGAGGTTGAGGCCGATACTGTCGTTGAGAAAGCCTCCTTTGAGCTGCCGGTTATTGACCTTGCCAAGCTGCGGGACCCCCGGTTCAGTGAGGCAGAGATTGCAAAGCTGAGCTATGCTTGTGGAGAATGGGGCTTCTTCCAGGTTAGTAACATTTTTTTTTTCAGATTGTGTGAATCTATATACGGCTCTATGTAGCTGAGAAACATATGATTTTTACTTCTTTCTGAGATAAAGATTAAAATCATATCACTCAAATCTAAATATTTATAAAGAATTTTTCATTTGAATTTCGAACATATGATCTCCCACATAAAAACATTATCTTTATCACTAAATCAAAGACTAATTATCATATAATTTTTAGTCTCATTAATCAATTTCTGTTTTAAGTTTGAGAAAAGTGATAAATCAGATCACCTGTTTGCATTATTTTCTTTTTTTTTTCTTTTGGCATTGAATTTCAATTCATATTGGAAAGTCTTTTACAACAAGCACACGCGACACTACAAATTAAGAACAAGCGTAGTCCAAAACTGGTACCAGCATCATGTGGTTACGGTACCCAAACAAGCAAATTGATCTTGATCTTATTTTTGTTTTTCCCATTTTGGTTCAAACAAAAAAGTTATAAACAACTGTTGGTTTATTGGTTAGGTTATACATTAAATGGAGTGCATGAATAATTAGCTGACTATTTTTTAGTTTTGTTTCATTTCAATATAATGGTAAAGCAGAATTGAGCTAGCGCTGGAAACGACCTCTTTATCTTGTGAAATTCTATGACTGTTATATATGATGTATATATTAAAATTGGAAGTAAAGAAAATCTTGAACGTATGTTAAAAATATTCTATATTTTAAATAGCAACAATTATGAACCACAGGTCTAGTACAGATGATAATAGATATCGTATCTCTATGAAAAGATACATATTTAAGTCTCGCAAAAAATATTTGAAAAATAATAAATGTTGGAGTTAACAGGAACCTTTATATAAAAAAAAATAGCAACAATTATGCAAATCGACTTGATTATTAATTAATTGTAGCTCATAAATCATGGAGTGGATGAGGAGCTACTTGAGAGAGTGAAGGCCGATATCACAGCGTTCTTCAACTTACCGCTGGAGCAAAAGCAGGCCGTTGCCATAGGAAGCAATGGTGTCGAAGGCTTCGGACAACACTTCGTTGTATCCAACGAGCAGAAATTAGACTGGGCTGATTTGTTGTACCTCAGCACCCGACCCGTCAAGGAGAGAAATTTGCAGTTCTGGCCAAACAACCCTCCTACTTTTAGGTATATATATGTTTTCCCCTCTTAATTTTGAAAAATAGTGAAATATTTTCTGATATTAATTGTTCATTTGTGGAAGAATTTAACATGTTACAAGCATATATCCTTCAAAATTCAAATTTGATCGATGTAGGGACACATTCGACAAGTATTCGCTCGAGCTCAACAATGCCGCTAGTGAGCTGTTGGAGGCCATGTCAAAGGATCTAGGGATCGAATCGGAGGTGCTGTTTAATTTGTTCAAGGGGCAACCACAAAGCATGAGGATGAACTACTACCCGCCATGCCCTCATGCCGACAAAGTTTTGGGTCTCTCCGCACACACTGACGGAACCGGTCTAACTCTGTTGCTTCATGTCAATGATGTTCAAGGGTTGCAAATAAGGAAGGATGGCAAGTGGTACGGTGTTATCACTCTCCCGGGAGCATTTGTCGTCAACATCGGTGATATTCTAGAGGTATATATGGATAAATTTCTAAAATTAAGGAGTATTTCTGCATCTTATTGCAAAATATTTAAATTGATAATCTTAACTAACTTCAAAGTGGTTTGTTGTTACTTTAATATATATGTGATACTCTTGATTTGGTACCTACAAGTTGCCAATTTGGTCTCTTAATTTAAATCCCTTATGCTTACATTGACTCATTTTATTAGACCTCAATTAGCACTCAATTATGAGAATTTGATAAAAGTATTTTTTTTTAATAAGGGCTCCCATTAATCTAGATATTTTTTTTCAAATATTTTTTACAGAATTTGAACCTACATTTTTTCATAAAAAGACAATTTATTATTATTGTGCTAAACCTGCGGTTCTTAATAAAAGTATATTAAAACTTTTCAAACAGATAGCTAGCAATGGGAAGTACATAAGCATAGAGCACAGGGCAATGGTAAATGCCACCAAGGAGCGCATCACCATAGCCAACTTCCAAAGCCAATACCACCAGTGCAATGTGGGCCCACTTCCTCAGGTTGTCAGAGGAGGCAAGGAGAAGTACAAGTCTCTCCCTTACATAGATTACTTCAAAGGCTATTTGTCTGATAAGTTGGAGGGGAGGAATTACTTGGAAAGCCTCAAGATAAAGTAATTAATTAATTACAAAAAAAAAAAAGGATATCTCCAGTCTGCACTGGTATGGAGGGCTGTTAAATGTTAATTAGTTAATTATTAATTATATAATCTTTGTTTCTTTCCAGGAGCACTCTTTTCATGAGCCTTGTCTTTATGGCTATTAATTAGTTAATTATATAATGCATGTTTTGGAGGTCATTGTTTAAATATTAAAAGCTTTTAATAATCCCAGACGTAATTTATGTTAGTTTTTTCTTCTTCATTTCGTCATTACTTAATTTCCTTGCTATGAAATTTGTGTCAAAAAGGTTGAATTAGGTGAATCAGCACCAATGCCCCATGATGAAGAGATTCCATATATTCCTTATATTGACATATTCACCTAATTCAAATTTTCAAAAGTTCGTTTTGTAGCTGACATATTCAGTTTCAATGAGATTGTTGAATGTTCGACATTTATTTTTTTTAAATATCTTTTATAGAATTTAAACTTACATCTTTTCATAGAGAAGCAAAATCTATTATCACTATGTTAAACCTACGGTTTGGTGTCTCTAGTTTTATCAGGAAAAAGAACATGCTGACATATTGAAGTTTCAAAATGGATCCTTCCAGTTATAACATCAATGGAAAGGATAACAAGTTGCTTATTTTACAAAAGGAGAAATTAGCTACATCCCCATTAAATTTCATATTTTTAGATATTTACCCATTTAGTTATCTAAATTAGATATTTATCCATCATTTAGTTATTTGCTTTTATATTTGCCTATAACTTAATTTGGACTAAAATTTCTTAATAATTCATATTTATTTTAACTATGAATCATTTTTGTCATTTCTAATATTAATATAAGATAGAAAAGATTGCTCATTTCTGTAACAGTGTAGTCTCTTCTAATTTTTTTCATCGAGATACTAATCTCTATTGCACTTTTGTAGAAACGTTTCTCTTAAAAACTAAATATTACTCAATATCTTGAAAATACAATAAAGATCAAAACTGATACTTGTGACAATACTTTTATTACATAAACAAGAGAGATGTTTAAACAATTATAATATACCAGCATTCATGTTTGTTAACATTAAAGTAATAAAAATAAGAGAAAATACAATGAAGATTAATATCTCAAGAGAGAAGAAATGAATTTTTTTCTGCTTAATTAGAATATAATATTAGAAAAGGAGATACAGAGGATTGGTATGGAAGAGAAGCAATTATTTTTTGAGAAGGGTAAAATGATCCATCATTAGAACTAAGATGAATTTAGTTAAGAAATTTTAGTTCAAATTAAGTTATGGACAAATGTCAAAGAAAATAATTAAATGATGGGTAAATATTTAATTTGGATAATTTAATAGGTAAATATCTAAAAATATGAAATTTGATAGGATGTAACTAATTTCGCCTTTATAAAAATCCTTGCTTAAAGTATTGTTTTCCAGCTGTTAATTCCCACTTCTTAACTTTTACCCCCACATCAAAATTCACTTTTGTGAACTTAATTCTTAAGTTCTGATTGTTCAATTGATAGCATTAAGCATTGTTTTTCTTAGTCATATATATATAGTACAAAATATTATTCACAACACATTAAACAAATTTTCCATGAATCATGCACAAAGTTTGCCCCCAACTTAAATTAATTTACAACTCATCAGAAACAGATGTACTTGACTGGGAATTAGGGTTAGAATCAGCCAGTTTCCCTTGAGTCCAACGGCTTAACATCTCTAATGCGGCTTTCGGTTGATCCATCGGTACCATGTGACCAGCATTGTGTACCTATGAACACAAAAGTTTAGATAAAAGAACAACAAACATTAGCTGAAAGATAGCATATGGTGCATTAAGAATATTGCGGTGAGCAAGCAAGTATACATACTTTGAGGAAAGATAGAGCGCCATGGGATTTGAGAACACCGGCTTCTTTGCCATCAACTACGAATGATTGATCAGGAGTTGCCACAAAATTTTTCTGACCAGACCATTCCATGGCTTGTACCCATCTGGAGTTGCCTATTTTTGTACAATTATAACATAATTATATGCAAAATTATAACATTATAACATGCTAACTTATAAGACTATACACAAACTATGTACTGGCAAGGACCTCCTTTTTATATGTATCAGATTATATTTTACCAGTATCTTAATTCATCGATTGTATTCTTACCTAACCAGTTGCAGATAAGATCATACTCTCCGGCATAAATTAAAACCTTTATGCCATCTTCTAAAAGGGTTGGTATGCCGACTTCTAGATTTCTCATCCAATCAGTGACCATGGCCTCGTGCACGGAGGAGCTACAGGAAACAAAATCTAAGCTGGCCGGTATGCCTAGTGTCTCCCGCACTGGCTGTTGCTTCAGATACTTCTCCATGTCTGAGAAATCATAGCACAAATCCCCTTGGCAGTTCTTTCTTACATCATAGTACTATAATAAGCAAAAAACGAAGTTTTAGTAATTTTCATATCGTAAGTTGCGTTGAGATTATGTTCTGAATCAGATGAAATGGACACTTGCGCGTGTCAAACTGGTGTCATCTTGTATTAAATCATTTCATTTGTTTGCTATGACAATTGAATTGGTTTTACTAGAAAAATAAACAGGATTAATATTGCATAACATGTTATCTTCATCTGCTTACGTACGTTCTTATTTCCGACAATTCTCATGATGGAGCTGAAAATTGAATTGCAAAGGACATATGCCAATGTGCAGCTGATCTTACCAGAAGTGCCTACACAAACAAAGAGAATTAAGTTTTTAAATTATTGCTGAGGTATATAGTCTAAATGCTGAGGTATATAGACTAAAATAACAGATCAGCAAATTGCTTGACAGTAAATAACCAGCAAATCCATTTTAGTTTGACTGAGAATGACAAAAAAAAAATTCAACAGATGGGATAATTATATATATGAAAATAGGATTTACCGCAAAGTTTTGTGGCTAATTGGCATTCTGGGTATATCTTGTTAATGCTATCATACTCAGATTTCTGAATCAAATTCATCTCTAGAGCATAATCTGTGTAGGCTTTGTACTGAATCTCCGGATTCGTTAGCCCGTTACCAATGGCAAATCCCTGCATGGTTAGTTAATAATGTCAAATGCTCTATCAGGGAAAAAAAATATAAACAATTACTGAAATACAAGAAGCAATATATACCTTGAGATTGATATGGAGGCCGTCGTTAGCTTTATTTCCTTGGTGGATCCGGCTGGCCAGAGCTGGAATGTAGTGCCCGGCGTATGACTCTCCGGTGATGTAGAAATCATTATTGGCATACTCGGGGTGTTTAGCAAAGAATTCCTAAGAAAACAAGAACACAATATATAGCTAGCAAGATTAATGTCAAATTAATGAATTAATGAATTTGCAGAACATAATATGAAATCTGTTGATTACCTGGAGAAAATCATACAAATCATTGCTAACACCAATCTCATCATGACGAAGGTCCCGTTCATCAGAGCTGTAACTATATCCAGTACCAGTTGGTTGATCCACATATAGTAGGTTTGAAACCTGAAATATAGAGAAACAAATAATTGAATAATTTTTGGTTGAATTTGTTGCTTGCTTTGCTTACCAATTTGAAGAAACAGAGAATCTCAATGAAACTAAAGCATGTCAATCTACCCACGAGATCTTTAGCTAGTTCTCAACTTCAAAATTTTCTCAGTTTAATCACCACATTTTCAAAAAATTTAATTAAACATGTTGCTATTCTTAACTACTTATTATTAATTTTTAAGGCACTGCTAATCTTCATGGAAGACATTTTGTCTCATACTTGACTACCACTTGTTACCCCAACATCTTGGTTAATAAATTCAAAATCATATTTTTCTAAACTTAAATTTATACAAAATTTTACTTAATTTCTCACATAACAAAAAAACGTTAATGCTTGACATGATGTTACCTCTATATCTTGGTTAAAATTATGTTCCTAACAAAACATCCTTCTAATTATTTGTCCAAACAATTAATCAATGACACAACATTATCATATAAACTTTTTTTTAAAATAAGGATTATTATTAAATTTAGTACCAATTTTTTTAAAAAGATACTTATGTAGGAATTAAAAATGTATCATTTCGAAACCTATCATTATCTTTCAATCACATTTAAATTTAAAATGAAAATTCATCCATAATTTGCAAATTTAATTACCTGATCCCAACCATAATCGTTCCACGCAAGTGACAAGTTTTTGGAGATGACAAAAGGACCATTTTCATAAAACAGTGCTAACTCACTGCTACACCCTGGCCCACCAGTCAGCCAGATAACAACCGGGTCACTTTTGCTGCGTCGCGACTCAAAGAAGAGGTAGAACATCCTACACATAAACAAATTTCATATTAATTTTGAAGGATCTTAACTAAAAAGATGTTAATAAGATATGAATTGAACTCACTTAGCATCATGCGTATGTGGAAGCCGGTAGTACCCGGCATGATGACTGAGAGATGGTGCCGGTCTGCCGGATGCAGTGTCGCTTATCAGGTCGATCTGTCTCTCTACCAGTTTCACATCTCCGCTTTCAATACCAGCATGACTGATAGAGGACGGTACGGCAACGGAGTCCTTCGGGTGGAGATTGAGAGATCTGATGTGGTTCTTTGCTTGAATTGATGGAAATATTATGTCCTCATTGGAGATTATTGAAGCATGAGTCAAAGAGAAAATGGAGAATGTTATCAAAAGCAAAGAGAAATAATGCACATTGGCCATGCTATTATGGATTGTATCAGAGAAACAGAGATGATGGAGATTATTCCTGGTTTATGGGTTATTTATAGGAAGAATTTATGGGGAAAGAGATATTGGAAGGTTTCTCTAAGTCTCTAAGGTAGGTGTACTTGGTGCAAGGCTCAAAATAATCTACTGAGTGCTCTTTGGTTGGTTTGGGGAATTATTATTTTAACTAGAAGATTTTTTTATATATATAAAGGCTACTGTCAATCTCGATATTTATTTATTTTTAAATATTTTTTATAAGATTTAAATGTACATCTCTCCGTAAAGAAACAAGACATATGGTCATCTATATTAGGTATGCGGTTCTGATAATAAAAAAGAGATTAATATTTGGTTACAAAATATTAACAATAGCAACGATGTTTTTACTAGAAAGGAGATCAATATTTGGTCTTAAAGTTGTAATCTGAAGTAATTTTTTTTAAATCTGATGAGAGTTAATGGTCAGATAGAATAGAATTGAACTAAAACCTATCTCAACCAAAAATAATGAACTTAGAAACTAATATTATTTTTGAAAATTTTTATAATATGTTTGTTATAATAATGTTTTTTTAATTCACCTCCTACATTTTACTCTTATGTTTTGTATGTACTGGAAAGTTGGTGGTACTACCATTCTTTAAAAAAAATTTCTTTGATTTGGTGTAAAACAATATCAATTGCATTTTAATTAAATTATAAACAATCATTAAATTACAAAAAAAAAAACAATTTTTGGGGTGTCAACGAAGATATATATTTTCACTTATTTGAAGTACAAAAAAAATGAAACAAAAAAAAATAAGAAGTTCATGCACCCTCAGTGTTAACCAATATGATAGCTGGTTCTCATCTTCTGTTGCGCAGTACTGTGTTGTACATTATACAGACGAATAAATTATAAGGGTCGGAAAGACAATACACTGCGTTACACAGTGTAGCGTTTCAGAGGATATGAATCCATAATTGTTGCATTACATTCTGTAACTTGTGTTGCTTTACATGTGAAGTAGATCATGCATTTAGTAAAACACCAAGTGTATTGCATAATCATTGGATTTGCTTGAAACCAACACTTTGCTTCTGACCAACTCAACTTTTTTTTGGGGGAAATCTGAAAAGCAACTTTCATAATGTTTCAGTTTCAATTAATTATTTTAATTTGTATTTTTTTATCTTCTATTTCTTTCCTTTTTTTTTTGTTGAATGCATTTCACGTTACGGGTCTAGCAAATCCTCTCCTGTTCTAACGAAATTTGAAATAGGATACATAACGAAATTTTCAAAATCACAAAAATAAAAATTGGAGGCGAATTCCTGCGCTTCTGGCTTTATGTAGTATGATGTAGCGAGTGATCTCTTATAAAGGACTGCCTCGGTTCAAAATTAAAGAAAATTATATGGTTGCAGAAAATATAAAAATTACTTCTAAATATTCAGAAAACGACCGTGATGAATGTAAATATTTTCACGAGCTTTTCGAATTTGTAGTCATAATATAATCAATTAGAGTTTTTCATCAAAAGTTACATCCACTTTTAGAAAAAAAATTAGCAATTTTTGTTCGATTTCTTAGGCCTTTTCTCCTTTTTCTTTTGGCCGTTTAGTCCGAAAAATCCTCGATGGTCTATTCCACATCAAATCATACTTATTCTGTTGGCTTCTTATAATGAGTCGCAACCACTAAAAAACGGTAAAAAGCAATGTTATTATGATTAATATATGAAAATGGTATAAAAAATTTGCTAATTTAAATAGTGTCGGGACAGTATTAATTTTGTTTTATATGACTTAGTAACACTATAGTTTGAATTATATAATTAGAAATGTTGTTTATCTTAGCAGTGTTAATATATTTCTTTACAAATACTTGATAATAAAATAGTACAATTTCAATACTATTATTGAAGAGAAAGAATTGTATTTTGATTACATATGAACGAGAATAGCATCATTATTATTGAGTTGCTGTCATTCTCATGCTTTCAAACATACCTTTAATTAGCATTCTTCAATATTATAATGCTCCAAAACATGTTTATTTTATTTTATTTAATTAATAAATCATTTTCGTTTTCCTTTGTTGATCTCACTTGTCACGTGATAAAATTGATTTTTTTTCAGAAACTTCAATCAAGATAAATTGCTCTTGGATCAATCAAGATGATCTTTTTTTTTCACAAATATCCTGATGAATTAATTCATATGAACAGAGAGCATCAAAATACATAACAATTTATTAATTGCAAAAAACAAGCAGTTCCAAGTTCCCTCCTTTCCTTGCAGTGGTACCACAGGAATGGCTACACAAAAGAACACAAGAGAGAATCTACTTAATGATGTCTTACACGGAGCACCTTGATATCTAACTGGAGCCACTACTGATAATTGTAGGGATCAATCAAAGAAGAAATCTGTGGTTTTCTGTTGATCAATATAAGCGACACCAAATGTAACGAGTCATTGACATCCACATTGACCACAAACTTTTTGCAAGGGTCTTGTTTCTGTTCTCTCTAATCCCCATTTGGTCTTACTGTCAGTGAAAAACCACAGAATAGTTATCATAGTTCTGACTCCAGAGAATCTAGCTTCTTTTGATAGAGAGAGAGAGGTGGAGATTGCTTGCACGCTCCATTTAATGTACCAAATTAGGAAGGAGCAGTGTGCCATGTTAGCTTATGCTTTCAGGGAAAGATGAGATAGTAATTATAACATAGTTAACTAATTAATTAAGTCTCAGAAAGAGCTGGTTAATCAATCAATTAGTGCTTTCCCTATCAAGTCACATCTATATAACTATAAATACATTCTGTTTCAAGGATAAAATAAGTACTTAAGTAATTAGCAAGATAAAGAAAATCACCATTATGAAAATATCAAATTATTTTTTAACTTAAGAATGAATATATGTTGCCATCAGCTTCCCAACTGTCAATATTTGATAAACATTTTTTGTAAACTGCAGGATAATTTAGTTCTAGTGTGTAGCTATGTGTTTTTTTTTATTTTCTTTCATAAATTTTAAATTAAATGAAGATTTTTAGTGTCAAATGCTAGGTTTTTCTCAAAAAAAAAATTGAAAGATGATTTTATTATATAGATGATGATGATGATGATGATGATGATATTGTATCCATGTTTCTTGAAAACCTGAATCCGTCACTGCCGGTATATCCAGATTCCGATCCATACATTTCAAGTTATACATCCGTTCGGATGCCGAACTACAATTAATAATCTAATATTGCATTTTTCAAGCCAAAATTATAACTGTAAAATTGCTATGGTAATTAAAAGCTACAAAGTGTGGGGTGCACTTCGTTGGATGATAATCCAGAAATTCTGATACTGTTGAGAGATAGCAAGTGCCACAAGTTTTTTCCCCAGGCATCTATAACCTCTTTGGTGCCAAGGGGTAAATAACCAAAAATATTATAGAGGTGACAATTCAACAAGTTGGATTGATTATTATTTAGTGTAGTCTTTCTTGTGTAATCTTGGAGAGTGTACTGAACTCTTGAACGTGTATTGAACTCAATACCTCTGGATTTCCACTCAACTTAATGAACCATTACTTACATAATCTATCAACTTTACTTAATATTACATATCATTTTATATATTTAATATATAATACATAGTACCGGAGTAAAACTAGCATATTTCTAGGAGCACGGAACCCCTCAGTAATTCTAATACAAAAATTTATCAAGTCGATTTTGAACGAAAAATTCAAGTTGTTATATAAATTCTTCATATCAAAATCTTATAGAATACTAAAATTTTCTATTTTTAGAATTCTCTAACTATTTATCTCGGATTATTAAGATGACTCAAATAATAATAATAAAATTATAAATTTTTACATATAAAAAATAGGTCATTTTCAAAAATATGAAACAAATAATTTAGAAAATCTTAAAAATAGAAAAATTCCGATATCTTATAAGATTTTGATATGAATAATTTATTGAGCAACTTGGATTTTTCATTTGAAGTCGACTTGACAGGTTTTTGAGTTAAAAACACCGAATTGTTCCATACTCCTAGGAACACACTAGCTTTACTATACATAACCGTATCTATTTCTTATGTTTTTAAAAAAAAATTCATACTATTATATCCGTATCATATCGGATACGGGTACACGGCACCCGTACACATATCTGTATCCATACAACATAGACAACCACAGACCCCAATAAAGTTGGAGGAACTTGGACTTTGAGGTAGAAAGAACACCACAGAGACATGGGATGATAGGAGGAAATCAACTCAGGCCATCATGAAACCCAATTTCAGCACAGAACTTCTTCTACACGGTCCATATCTTAGACTTGATCCAAGCCCATCTAAACTCTTTAACTCATGATGACATGGGCTGCAACACACTGATAAAAATAAAATAGGCGAAATTGAATACTATTTTACCCTTTATTTAGAAGTGGAGAGAAACCCATTAAATAAACAACAACTGACATTTAAATAAACAATATATCCAATTTCGCCAATAAAATACAACCTATCTCGAGAGAGTTTTGACGACTTAAATTAACATACTCTTATTTGTATGGGTAAAACCTCAAATCCATTCTTGTTTTAAGATATTTGAGTATCATTCATAAATTTTAACTGGCAATTAAAATATTAATTGTTGTAATTAAGCTTGGAACACTATTTAATTATGATCAAGAAATCAATCATTTTATTGAAAATTGATTGAGGTTTTACCCATAAGGTATATGCAAAGCAATTAGGGGTGTTAATTTTTTATCCGGCCTAATTTGAAATTACTCGAGAGAAAATGAGTCGAGTAAGAGTCAACAATTTTTGACGAGACGGTCGGATCAGGTCGATTCGAAATGATCAAATAATGTTCTTTTTAGGTTTACTTTTAAAAATTTACATTAATTAAGATTAATTTATATACTTATTAAGATTAAGTATATATTAATTAAGATTAAATTATATAAAAATATTAAAAAAATAATTATTAAATATTTAATCAATTTATTCGGATCAGATCGGATCCACACATGACGCGAATAGATTCAATACGGATCAAAAAAATTTGACCCGAATTAAATCAGGTCGGATCAAAAATAACGCCGACCATATCCGACCCATTGACACCCCTAATTTAAGCAATGCATGCAACAACTGACAGCGGGCCCCACCTATATACTGCCTACTGAGTGATCTAAATTGATGGGAGAAGAGATGAGTCCCAAGGGAAACAAATTAAGATTTAAGAGGGAGAAAGCATCAAGGAAGAGGATTGAAGATTGAAGATTGAAAGATTGAAGATTGAAGATTGGGAAGATTGGAACATGTGCGCTTTAATTTAGTTAGAGATCAGACAAAGCCTTAACCATGCCCAACCACTGTTGGTTTCCTTGCGTGAAGAAAACAACATTAATAATATCTTACAATTTAAGATGTTCAAATTGGTCCCTTTAACTTTCTAAAAGATGAAATTCATCCCTGAACCCTTATTTGTAGCAAATTGATTCAAATTGATCATTAAATTTCTTTAAAAGAATTCAAATTGATTCTTAAACTTTAAAATATGTCAAGTAATTAAGTCCTTAAATTTTTAACAAAGAACGGAAGAATTCAAATTTTAGTCCTTGAAGATTTTTTTATCTATCTCGGATCGGATCGAATTGACTCATGTGAAATATAGCTTTAATTAAGAGTTATTTAACCAAGTTGCATAAATAAATCAATTAATTATTAAATACTTAATCAATTTATTCAGATCAAGTCAGGTTGATTCATGACCCGTTGGATAGAGTCTGGGTCAAAAAAAGTTCGGTTCGTGTCCAATAAAGTTGGGTCCGACGCATCAAAAAAATAATAAAATATTTTTTATCCGATCCGAATCCAATCTCATCCATTTACACCCCTATCAGCACCTTTTTTATTCTTCGTGTTACAAAAGAGAATTAAGTTGAAGGATTCATTTGATTAATTTGAACAAAGTTTAAGAACTAACTTGTTTTTTAAAAAGTTGAAGAACTTATTTATTATAATATAAAATCTAACAATTAATTTAATTTTTCTAAAAAAAATTAAGAATCAATTTGATTTTTTTTTTTTTGAAAAGTTCAAAGATCAATTTGTGCAAATGAAAGTAAAGGGCTAACTTGATACTTTTAAGAAATTTGAGAAACAAAAATTTGAATTCTCCTAAAATATTCTTACAATTAAAAAATTCAAGCTGATCTACGGATGATTTGCGAAATAAATCATCTTTGACCCCCATTATAAATTGGATCTGACCCTTTTAATGGAAAATAAAAAAAAACTATTTGATAAAACTTATCTTTAAGAATTTTTATTTCTTAATATGAGAAACCTTGAGATCTTCATAGTAAAAAATTGCCCCAATTTGTGTCTACTATTTTGAATAGCAATTAACTAAGCATGTAAATATGAGAAGCAAATATTTAGAAATAATAATATGATATTATACTACTTACTATGTACAAATTCATTTTTAGGCGTAAAGTATTTTGTAAATAGAGTTTGCAATAACTAAAATGCTTTTGTAACTTAGAATGCTTTGTTTTTACACTAATTTTCTAACTATATTTACTTTTCTATTTAGCAATTGACATGTTTAATTTACATAAATTTTCAGCATCAAGTATTTAGTTTGATTATTTTAATTACTTCTATTAGTAAGAAATATTATATCCAGTCACTAAGTTTTATAACCCCCCCCCCCCCCCCAACACACCAAAAAAAAAAAAAGAAAATATTATCTAACTCTTTTTTATCAACTTTCCAAAAAAAAATTAAATAAATAAACATGTGTGCTACTAGTCAAGTTTGTATTGTAGGCTAGTCAAATGTACATTATGCAATTATAATAATAATCAATTGTACATGTTGTAGTGGTCCATATAGTGAGTATGGAGGTTTAATTAAATACAGCACGGAGCAAGCTAGATGGGGACATTAATTAATGGTAGGTAGTTGTACCTCTAGCCTGGACAAATTTTTTTAGGAGTATATTTATTTATGTGATTATGTTTTTTTTCTGAAAAAATATAAAAATATTTAGAATTAAATGAAATTATAAGGAATTTTCTAATTTCGGCCCTGTTCAAATATGGAAAGTGAGAATTAATTATGTAATAATCAAATGTGTAGTATATATACAATATAGTCAAATTATTCGCATTGTGAAATAATCAAGTGTACTGCATTTGCCGATTTTTTTTATTTAAGAAATATAATATCAAAAATTAAATAAATAAAAAGTTAGGATGAAAAATTATAAACATAGGAGGGATAGATTTTGAAAATTCGTCCTCAAACGTACTTTTAATATTTTTTATAAAAAATATATTTTATTGAGTAACGGATTTTCAAAATCCGTCCCCTAATCCGAAGGACGAGATTTCAAAATTCATCCTTCAATTAAAAAAAAATTATTGGGAGACGGATTTTTTTAAAACCCCGTCCTATATTAAAATATTATTTTTTATAAAGAAAGGGTAAAAGTACGTTTGGGAAAACGGATTTTCAAAATCCTTCCCTCCTACATTTATGATTTTTCATCCGATTTTTCTTATTTATTTAATTTTAAATATTAATTTTTTTAAATAAAAAAATCGGGAATTTGATTTGATTTTTTATTTAAGAAATATAATATTAAATATTATTTGAAAATCGGTCTCTTAATAAAAAAAATATATTTTATTGAGGGACGGAGTTTCAAAATTTGTTTCTCAATAAAATATATTTTTTTATTGAGGATGAATTTTGAAAATCCGTCCCTCAACCCGAAGGACAGATTTTAAAACCTTATTCTATATTAAAATATTATTTTTTATAAAGAAAGGGTAAAAATACGTTTGAAAATCCGTTCTTTCTATACTTGTGATTTCTCATCCGATTTTTTTATTTATTTAATTTTAAATTTCAATTTTCTTAAATAAAAAAAATCGGCATTTGGTTAGCAAGATATATATATATATATAGTAAGAAAACATCTTAAATTAATGTTACAAGTAAATCATAACTTATTTATCAGATATATATACGTACAACTAACTAAACACGGAAAATAAATTAATTAAATTATTGTTTGAAAATGAAAGATACAGTTTCTGAATATGACAAGGCATCATATATACTCTTTTATCATATAGAAATTCTGAGGTGACATCATTGTATTACATTGGGCCCATTCACAACAAGTTAGAAAAATTATACATATATACACACTGTTGGATATGATATATATATAGTGAATTGCATAGACACTTTCATAAACAGTAACAAGTATTAAGTGCGTATTATCTGAAAGAAAAATTATTCTTATATTTTATATTTTACATTTCGCATCTCTTTATCTGCACACTAAAAATATTTATACTAAATAAATAATTTATTTATATCTAAATTTATAAATATTTATAATTAGTATAGAAAGTGTTTATCATTTTGTCTTTCATAGATGATTCATGATTATAGAAAAATTGAAAATAAAAACTTTATTACACATGCATAATATAACTTACATAAGTTTCAATCTTAATAATACAAGATGTGAATATTTTTATCATTAGATGTAAATATTTTTTGAAAAAAAGTATAAATATATTTAAAATGAAAATAAAAAGTGCAATTAAGAGATTTAACTATCACTCTTCATTTGATTGTTCATTATCCCTACTATGTGTGTAATTATTTGATGTTGTTTGGAATATTGAAGACCAATTGTTATTTGTCAGTTTCTGAGAATTATTGAATTTTGGAGTTATATGTAATTTGGATTTCAAGTTTATTTATTATATTCATGTGCAATATTGGTTGGTTTGTTTTTCCTTCATGTGGATGGTGATTGTGCTGTCATATGTGTGCATGCATATATATATATATACTTGATGAAATAAATTATTGGAAAATTGATTTATGAATCATGTTCACAAAGAACTAATAATTAAGCAACACATATAGACATATATAGATATGTACACATAAAATTCCTTTTAATTAGCTAATGTGGATAGACCTAATATTGTAAACCTATGTATTCGGGTAATATTTGTATTTTTCCTATACATGTATTTAATTTAACTAAGAATGTTGAGTGTATTATAATTAATTGTGACTCCAATTATTCCAAATGCTACAATGGATCAATATATGGAATGATATTTTGTCTAATGCGATTACATTTGTTTGGTTAACTATTCCTCAACATTGATATGTGATATAAAGATAGCTAAGTGCATGATGCTTTTTTTTTGTCGCCTTAGACTTTTAATTAGTTGGTGGTATCATTTTCGCTTTTTACTATTATGAAATGTGCTATTTATTTTTACAAATTGAATATAATTTCTCCTATGCATTGATTGGTTACTAAATTAAAGTAATCTTATTTAATAATCTAAGCAAAATTCTACTATAGATTATTTTACTCTACTATATATCCTTGTATTAATGGATAAGAGGCAATTAACTATCAAGCGAAAAAGTTAGAGGTTCGAAATCTGAATGATAGATTCTTAACGAAAATTTAATGAAAATTTAAAATTGACTGGTTTTTATTCTGATCTTTACATCCAAAAAAAAACTATCAAGAGAAATAATTAAGAGAAATTAGGTTAATTTTTTTAGAAAAACTTAAAATATGTGTGGTGGAACAAAAAAAACTATAATTGCTCAAACACTAATTAATAATATATCTTAGAAGTTAGAACAAACAGAACCGTACAAGAAACAACACATCAAATCCATGTCTTAATAAATGAATTGTACAAAATTTTCATTAAGTACAATCAATCCATCAGAAATTTAAGGATTGTTATGGAAAATATCTCAAGTAATTAAATTACAAAGTGTAATTAACACCTAGATCACAAGTAATGCAATTTCATTGTCCTCAATTTTAAAATACTTCGTTCAAAGGCAAGTCTGATTTTCCTCCATTTTTCTTTCCACAAATCAAAAGAGATTAGAAAGAAATGAGAAAATCTCTTCTAACTTGTTGAGACTTGTGAGGAAGAAGAAAATTGAAGGAATGTTAATAGTGACATCTGACCCAAATGACAGGGAGGATGGCTTTAATATAATTTAATTTAATTCAAAAACAGTAGAATAAGATGGAGAATATTTGTGGAAGAAATTAATGTGATGGGGATAAGAGAGAAACCCAAACCGGGGATAAGATCCTTTTCTTTCCATATATTCACATTATTATGGTAACTCAATACAGTGTATATATATATAGAATGTTTCAAATCATCAATTTTTCATAAGAGGGGTGATATATATAATGTCCAATTGGATCCTGTTTCATGCATAAGGATTGATATTGTCAAATTTTTTTTAGGACTTTTTTTTGTCCATGAATGTTGGATTATGAAGAATATTAAGGTTATGGCATTATAATTTTTTTTTCTTTTTATTTTTACATTTTTAAACCCTAAATACAGAGTTAGATTTGAATTTGCATATAATTAAATGGAAGGCAGTATCTTTGTCCAACTATTTTTTGAGTGACACTCAATGAAAGAACTTTTTTATTAGAAAATATTTGGGAGATACTATCATTAATACCAATCAATACCAACTTTATTATTCATGAAAAATAAATTATTATTTATATTAATGACATTATTATATAACTTATTTTTTATAATATTTTTATTGTTCAACTCAAATACTACTAATATAAATAATAGCTCACTTAAATTGAATAACAAAAGTATTGTACAAATAAGTTACATAGTTAATATGAATAATAATTTATTAATATAAATAATAAAATTGATATCAATTATAATATCAATGACGGTATCTATATATCAGCTACTTTTTTATTATTTCGATTTCAGATTTTGGCATAATTTAGTTACTCAAAAAGAAATTTGTTGTTAAGAAATGCAATGCATGTACCATGAATCTGTAAATTGTTCATATATAGAAAGCAATTGCCAATTAATACTATCTCAAATGAAAAAACATTAAAAACATTTTACATTTCAGTACAATTGTAGATGCATGGAATGACTTGAGACCATATATAGCCTATAAAAGTCTCCAATATATAGCCTATAAAATTAGAATCTTCTGTCTTCTCTTCTCCTCTCTCTAGAATTCAAAAGCACAGCATGAACATTTTCTACATCTTTCTTCTCTTCTTAACATTTTGCATCTTCTCCAATGGGAACACAACATCTCCTTCAATCTCCGCAAAGCAACTCATCGAATCATTCAATCTCCGCCCAAAGCAATCCGCTGCTATCCAATCTGTCGGTTTTTCCGATAGCCAAAACGAAGAAGAGAAGCTTGTCGAGAGACCGATCGACATCATGAGCAGTCTCTCAAGCGCACCGACAACAGCTTCTCTCGGCCATTATGCCGGCTACTACCGACTCCCACACACATATGGTGCCAGGTGAATTTTGATTTCCTCTCTCGTGTGATTGCTAACGAGTAATTAGTTTACGACATAAGGTAAAGAACGGTGCCAATTGTTAATCAATGAAATTTAATAATTTATCAAGAGTTTTAACTATTTCATGTTAGGTGTAAAATGGGTAAACATGAAAAAGAGTATTACTACATTATTTGGTTAAGAACCGTAGGTCTAATATAGTGATGATAGGTTTCATATTTTTATGAAAAGACATAAATTTAAATTTCATAAAAAATATTTTTAAAAAAATAAACGTTCGAACTAACAGGATTCTTTATTTTAAAAAAAAGCATTAGTCAAATGGTTCAAATAACATCACAAGTCATAGTCTTTCCGCAATCAATGGATGAAAGAGAGATTTTTCCTATTAAGAGTATGTTTTTATTATTATATATATATATAACCTAGACTAATAAATGAGATTAATATAATCAATGGTAGGTTCTTCTATTTCTTCTTTGAGTCAAGACATAGCAAGGAGGACCCAGTGGTGATCTGGCTGACAGGTGGGCCAGGGTGTAGCAGTGAGTTGGCTCTGTTTTATGAAAACGGACCTTTTTCCCTCTCCAAAAACTTGTCACTTGTTTGGAATGATTATGGTTGGGATAAGGTAATTTTGCAACTTTTCATTTTAAATGGTGTATATTTAGTTATTTACTAATATTTCTCTTTGCTTAAATTTGACTGGTAGTCAAGATTTGTTAACGTCTAGAAATGGAGGAGGAGGTGACTTAGAATGAGGGCCAATTTAGAAAACAACCAACTCTAAATTAAATAGCTTTTGCAAAATTTTCCAGAAGGAAATAAAAATTGAAATACATCAATTGGGGTTCTCATGTTGCAAAAGACTTTAGGGAGCTAATATATAGATACCGTTGTTGATACCGTCATCAATATTAACTTTATTATTCATATTAAATGAGTTATTATTCATATTAATAATTTTATTATGTAACTTATTTGGACAATCATTTTACTATTCAATTTAAGTGAGTTATTATTCAGATTAGTGGTACTCGAGTTGAATATAATAAAAATACTGTACAAAATAAGTTATATAATAAAAATATTAACATGAGTAATAAAATCTGTATCGATAATAGTATTAATGATGATATTTTCCAAACATTTCCCAAGACTTTATTATTTTCTTCCAGCCGGATTCTGGGCAATTGTGGCAAGTCCTTTATATTGTATAAAGAAAAAATTGGAAATCCCTGGGCAAGAAATCAATGAATTGTTGCTTTCACTACAAAATAGGGATGATATCAGAGCTTAAAAGTCATCTGTTTGGACTTGTCAGGCCAATTATAAATAATTACTTTACATTAGTAATGTTGCACTTTTGACATTATTATTGGAGTAGTTGATTGTTTTCCTAGCTATAATAAAGAAAAATATACAAAAGCATACTGGAGTAGTTAACAATCATTGCACTAAAGGAAGAGCACTAAATTAAATATAATGCAATGCTAAATGATTAGTTAGTAGGTTTCAAGGTATAAATTAGGATACTAGAAGTATTTCTTGAATAACTAAAAATTAGGAAAAAAAAAATTTGATTTACCATAATTACAAAAATAACAAAATATTAATTGATATTTCTTTATTTTGTCAGGCTTCAAATATTATATATGTGGACCAACCAACTGGTACCGGATTTAGTTATACCACCGATCGACGGGATATCCGGCATGACGAAACCAGTGTTAGCAATGATTTATATGATTTTCTCCAGGTAAAAAATGTGTTACAAATAATCTTCATTCTAAATTAAGATATCAATCTTGTGTTACAACTAGAAGACCATATTACTTAACTGAAATCCATAATTTATTACATTTCTGGTTCCCTCACGTTACTTATCTATCTATGTTAGTATACATATACTTGGAGTTGCCTCCTGCAAAAAACACACAAAAAAAGAAGATAAGAATTATATATTGTGTGCAATATTATAGCAAGCAAGTGGATTTTTCAAGTTAATTTTGCAATTATTTATTTTTCAGGGGTTCTTTGCTAAACATCCCGAGTACATTGGAAACGACTTCTACATAACGGGAGAGTCGTATGCCGGACACTACATTCCGGCTCTTGCGAACCGGGTCCACCGAGGAAATAAAGCGAACGAAGGCCTCCACATCAATCTGAAGGCATCCACATATATATAATATAATCTTTATTTCTCAAGAAAAGAAAAGAAAGCAAATTAGATAAACTACCATTCTATTAATTAGTTTCTTATATGCTTCCTATTGGTTAATTTATTTTGTTGGTTGTTGCCTTATATACCAGTCCACAGATGATACCCAAAAAAAAAAGTTAGAGCAAAAGAAAAGGAAGAGTTACTTTTCCAACACATGAAATTAATTAATTAGGAAGGTCAGAAATGAAAAAAAAGTAAATATATAAACTAAAAGTTGAAGAGAAACTCCAATAATTGTGAATGTTTCACTTTTTAGCTTCAACTAATTTTGAAATATTGGTTAATCCTGCAGGGATTTGCTATTGGTAACGGGCTAACGGATCCGGAGATCCAATACAACGCCTACACTGATTACGCTCTCGAGATGAAGCTGATAACAAAATCTGATTATGATGATATTAACACTCTGTATCCAGATTGCCAAAAAGATATCAAGCGTTGCGGTAATAACATTTTATTTTATTTTTATTCTTTTTAAGTTCAGCTGGTAATTACATACTGACAATATATTTGTTATTTTTACTTGTTAACTTCTTGAACTTTTGTTGTCTGTTAATTTGTGAAAATACATGCAAATATGTTTCAATAAAGTATCTCAGTTATGCTAATAAATGGTATACATCTCCTTATATCTGCTTTTATTACCCAAAAAAAAAAGAAGAAAAAGAGCAAAAAGTTGTTTTAGACCATGTTAATTATCAATCTTCATTATTACACAAGAAGATATCCTGTTATTGTTCTGTTGTAAAAGCAACATTTTTCTGCTATATAAATTTCAGAACTCAATATCCAAGCAATTGCATCAGTATTTTATTTGAATTGTAAATAACGATTTTTTGGTTCATGCAGAAACATTTGGTGGTGACAACTGTGAAACAGCATTCAGCAGTTGCAATGCGATTTTCGATTCCATCCTGAGCATTGACACACGTATAAATGTAAGTAAAATATCACACAGAATGTACTCCTTGATTTATTTAGAAATATTAAAATCTGAAATAATAAACATTGTATATTTCATCATGTGTGTATGTAATGTCTGTTTACAGATATTAATGTTTAAGCAACTGAGATATGTAATAATTCAAATTCTCAATTTTGCGAAATTACAAAGCAAACCTCATCTTCGTTTCAGTACTATGACATAAGGAAGATTTGTGAAGGGAGCTTGTGCTATGATTTCTCAGGCATGGAGAACTATCTGAACCAGAAATCAGTACAGGATGCGCTAGGTGTACCGGCCGGCATAGACTTTGTTTCCTGTAGCACCTCCGTGTACGATGCCATGATCGATGATTGGGTCAGAAATCTAGAAGTTGATATTCCGTCCCTTCTAGAAGACGGCATCAGGGTTCTAATTTATGCTGGAGAGTATGACCTTATCTGTAACTGGATAGGTAAGACTGGTACAATGCAGCAAGTTACTGGTACAATAGAAATTTCCGCATATATGTAATGAGATTCATACAAATCTATGCAATAATAGGCAACTCCAGATGGGTACATGCCATGGAATGGTCAGGTCAGAAAGATTTCATGGTTGCATCCAATCAATCATTCATCGTCGACGGAAAAGAAGCCGGTGTTCTTAAATCCCATGGCCCTCTGACTTTCCTCAAAGTATGCGTATTTTCTTAATAACTTAGGCACCGTACCGCTATCTTTCAGCTACTGAAACTGGTTTATTTTTTTGTGATAATAGGTACACAATGCGGGTCACATGGTACCAATGGATCAACCGAAAGCTGCACTGGAAATGTTCACTCGTTGGACTCAAGGGATACTGGCAAGTTCCTGATGAGCAGTTTCTTAATTTAAAGTTGCTTTCTGACAAAAAAGAAAGTTTCAATTCACTAAAAAATAGACAATACCAGTACCAGCTATAGACCGTAACATACTGATAGTCAATATAGTATAACATTACTATGAGAATTTTATTACCTCACAAAATGTTGTTAATTAATTTAATTTGAGGTAAGAAATTAATAAAAACAAAGTAATTCAATTTGCCACCATTGATGAGCTTTTTTCAAATTTTCATTGATTTCATGTTGTCATGTTAGATCTTCATTTCTGATTCATTCCTGTCAACATATATACAACTAAAAAATAAAAGTTTAATTACAAATGGAAAAGTTAGCAGAAAAATATTGCAATAAGCTTACATGATCTCTCATCAATTAGATCAAAATTGCATAAATTTTTCTTACAATAACTTAAACAAATAGTTTAGAGGCGTGCAATATGAATGAAATTTATTAGAAGAATTTCAGAAAAGAATTAACCTGATTCAGTTAAAATTAGTATTTAATTTCCTATCAAACGGCTCTTAATTGTTTCAGCAACCTTAGGAAAGAAATGGGGGAAAAAATCTCATGATGATATGTATCTTTTCATGAAACGAATTATAATTACAAACTAATTGGTTGAAAAGGTTGTCCGAAACACAGTAGCTGCAAAACAATCTCCGCAGCGCACCCCTTACAAAATACGCGTCTAGCTATTAGCTAACTTGAGGTGCGGGGACCACATGTCATGCACTGTTTTCTCCACTGGAGAACTGGAGATGATGGATCAGAGCCGTCGATCTAGCGGCAATGGAGAAAGGCAATTGATCTGGGCCGTTAAGATCAATCCGCGTAGCACATGATGCTGGTATTTCTGTTTCAATTCGTGTGTATCCATTTGTGTTGTCGACAGTAAACGAGTAAATTTTTTATTTGTTATGGCCTCAGCCTCCACAATCGCACCAGGCCATGGTTTTCCCATAACATGATTTTATTTATAATAAAATAATTTTGAACGACTCTAGTATTTAGAATGTACAAGATTTGTTTGAGAAATTGTGGAATGGCCAAAATCACAAACCTTTCCATAACAAATAATTCTAAATTTCCAAAAAAAACAATCGTATATATATTGTAAAGGGAGCTAATATACAGATATCACCATCGATACCGTTATCGATACTGATTTTATTATTCAGACTAAATAAGTTATTATTTATGTTAACGATTTTATTATTTAACTTATTTTGTATAATATTTTTATTATTCAACTTAAGTGAATAATTATTCAAATTAGTGATAATGAGTTAAATAATAAAAATACTAAAGAAAATAAGTTGCATAATAAAATTATTAACATAAATAATAATTTATTTTATAAAAATATAAAATCGGTATCCATCATGATCATGGTATTTCCCAAATAATTTCCTATTGTAAAAGCTGTTCTACACCTCTTAACTTTTTATATCTAGAATCAAAATAAGTGAAATTTACAAGACTTGTCAAATTTGATAAATTTCTCTACAAACATTAATTTGCGACGTGTGTTTTTCACAGCTTTTTACGCTGTTTTCTTGAAAGATTTCGCATTCTCCACCTTACCGTCATTCCCTCCGAGCTTCATGTACTTGTCTTTTCGTGTCAGCGCGGTGCACTCGAATCCTAGAGCCGTGGCGATAACCCGTTGTACATGATTTGCCACCTCGATTGGATCTTTCCCTCCTTTCACGCATGTTTCCTCCTCTCGTAGCGGTTGTAAGAATGTGATTTCATACCCGGGCCTCGGGTTCATGTAGAAGAAATATGGATCCAGAAACTTCCACCCACGTACCGTCGAGGCAAAGAATGTACCTTGTCGTACATTAATCGCCACCGGAATGATCCTATCACTTAGCTCGGCGAAAAGTGCACTAAACCGGAGCAAGAATGGCTCCCGACAAGTGGTCCCCTCGGGACAGATCACTACGTCATGTCCTTTGTCTAGTAAAGCTGATATGCGGGCCGCATCGGTGGCCCGGTCACGTGTCAAGGCGACAGATGGGATGGGTGATATGGCAGTGGAGAGTTTGCTCACGCTGTAAGTGACACAATATACGGGTCGGCGGAGGGCTATTGAGACGAGAATTGGGTCGAGAGCAGTTCGGTGGTTGCACACAAGAAGCGAGCCCTTCGAGCTGGAAGAAGGAGGTGGCGGAGGGTGGCCGTTAATAGAGAGAGAGATACCAGTGAGGCTGTAGGTGTACCGGACAAAACGGGGCCCGATGGGGAGGTTGAAGAAGACCCGAAACAGGGCCAGGAAGAAACCGATCGGAATCCAAAGAAGGGTTAGCAGTGCAGTTAAAGGGTTCGGAAGGCGCACAAAGCGACCGTCGTGAAAAATGGTGCGTGATTTCAGTTGCTCTGCCGGGACACAGGCTGCCGTCTTGTCGGCCGGTACCATATATGCTTCCTGCCAAACAAACAATTGATTTCTCATTGTCTTGATGGTATAAATTTCATCCTATTTTCTAGTTTTTTTCCTTTCAGATTATTACTTCCACACCACTATTTTTTTTTCTGCTTATTATAAATTTAAAATTTACTTGAACATATGTACAAAAGAGAGGATTATTTGATAATTATTATCTTAATAACCTTAACAATTGATTTTTAAATAATTTTTATAAATTCTCAAAAATAAAAAATAAATTGGCAAACATACTTTTTAAGTTATAAATTGATTGTTTTTTATGGTCTTTGATAAAATACTAAATAATATTGAAATTATATGAAACTTAAAACACAATCCATATATAAGTTGGAGAATGTGTTTATAATCTTTTTTTTATTTTTAAGATTTTTTTTAAATTATTTAAAAATTTGTTATCAAAATTGTTAAAATAATAGTAGTCGAGAGATCGCACTCAAGTATAAATTAGCAAAAAGGAGGATATGTATACCTTACACATTGCCATGAAATCATGATCAGTCTCTCTATCCCCTAAACCTAAATCAGGCATCTCGGCACCGAAGACCCGCCTCACGGCCTCTCTCTTCTTGGGACCCACAAGAACTCCCCCTTTAACTCGACCGGTGAATCTACCGGTTTTGCTATTTATCTCCAGTTCCGTCCCCACACACTCCGCACCGAGGTACTCTCCGATAAAATCCGCTACCATCACTGTCGGATTTGCCGTCACGACCACCTTGCGCCCCGTGCATGCGTTGAACAACTCCCAGCTATCTTTTCGCACATTTGCAGCGTAGAACCTGTATGTTTGAGTTTTCTTTATAATTTAAATTGTACATGACAATTGATTCAGCAATCTATTCGGCGTTGAACATTGAAGAATTAAAAATTTAAATTGTACATAACAATTGAATCTTTATACTTAGTTATACACCCAATTCTGATCAGTTTGCAACACTATTAATATGATTCGGTAATCTCCAGAGAATTATAGTAAACGGTGTTAAAAATGACAAAACCACCACTTTTAATTATGATCTAAGATTAATTCATTCAAAACTTCATATAATTTATATTCAAAAAGCTTCTTATATGCTAAGTAATATATATACTAGTCATGATCAAAACAGAATAAATTATATTACCTTGGCAACACCGCTCGTGCCGCCAGTTCGACATCTCGGACCTTGAGCCCGGCGAGAGAAACAAAAATTAAAATCTGGATTGCCGCTGACTCTGACAAAAGTACGTACGTGAAGAGTACAAGCGGTGCCGCCAGGAGCAGCATCGCGGCGCGAAAGAGGGACCCGGCTTCCATAGAGAGGAGGAAAAAGTACGGGAAGGAGCTACGGGTTGTCAAGAGGGTCCCATCCAGATCAGCAGCGACGGTGACATGGCACGGCCGCTTCGTAGGAGGAAGAGAGGTGATTGGAGGAAATCTGTTCATGCTGATTGTGTTCTGTGTATGATGATCTCTCTGTCCCTCTTTCATTGTCATTTGTTTCAATTTCTATGGAGATGGAAACAGATTATAATGGTATTGTTCTTTCCTTGTGAAAGGCTTCAGGTATCATGCTTATATTATATGAAGAACTTTGACAAGAAATTACAATTATACCCTTGACAAGTGAATTCAGATATCAGTACCCTTTTACTTGTATTTACTTTTTTGATGCTAATACAGTGCCCCCCATCTTACCCCTTTACTTTTTCCATCATTAATGCATACAGACCCCACATAATCAAATTTATAGGGGGTTCTTTTTGTCAATGACAGTGGAGGCAATTAAAAGACATTGAGCTTGAAGCATGATATATTTTTCCTTATTTCTTTTCAATTTATTTTGTTTTGGGTATTAATATAATGCCCTTAGAAATTTGAGCAGTGTATACAACTTAATGTGGTGTGTGTGTGTGTGTGTGTGTGTGGGCTTATGCCTTTGCATGAGTTTTGTGGGTTTTTAATTATATATTTCACCAATATAGATTAAGAAATGCCTACCATGCATCCAATTGAACTGAGAAAATTGTAGAACATTAGTGGTAAATGCAAACTATTTTGTTGAATTTTCATTTTTTTTTTGTTGCAGTAGTTGGTATATACAAGATATTTGATAATAATTTATTACTATGATCTTGATAATTTTGAAAAATAACACTTAAATCTAAGTGCAACATTATAAGTATCATCTATATATTTATATATCATGTCTAAAAAATAAAGAAATTTTATATTAGTTTCATCATATATTAAGTGATTTAAAATTTCAATGATCTCAAATAATATTTAAATTGAATAACATTAAACATATCCATACGTCCAATAATAATACATATATATTTATTATTCAATTTTTTAACTTTTTTTGATTTGTTGTTTTGAAAATCCATTGTTGAAGTCAGCATAAATAGACAAGGGCAAAATTGAGAAAATTTTCTTTTGGAAAGGGAGAGTTGGACTGCCTAATCTCAACAAGTGTGGACCCCATGTAATATCAAATATATTATGATAGGTAGTTTGGTTAGGTGGTTGAATAACCTTAATTAGCATGCAATTCCAGATCCTCTGTGGCAGGTACAAACCATCAGTCTGTGTGGTATATACAGAACTCATGAGAAATTACTGCCTGTCAAATGTCAATTGCATGCTAGTTGTAGCTTTTTTATTGTTGCTAGTGGTCACAAGGGATTAGTATCCTCTGCTACACTGTATCATATTATCTGTCCGATCGTATCAAGATTCGTGCAAAATAAATTTAAAAAAAAACTCTTATAATTTATCGTCTGTAGCTTTGCTACGTAGCAGAAAATCAGAACCAGATCACAATTGGGTTGGCAAGAGTAGATGTGAAAGCAACAACCGTTCAATCTGACTTCTTTTGCTTACATTCAATTTTAATGTTTATAGATAAAAAGTTTTCTCAAATGATATGTGTTTTCATAAAGTTGGCTGGACTTAATTAAATATGGGATGGCATTTGGATTTTTCAAGAAAATGTTATCTACTTCCCCCTACTTATTAATTGATCGGCTGTTCTAGTGTTGTCAAGTCAATATTTTTCTAGATCAGAACTGAAGCACAAATTTAATTATCCACTTAATTATTCCAGCTGAATTACTATTCTAAATTGGACAGTTTGATTTAGTTTGAGTTTCTGAATAGACCTTAATCATGTGAATGAGGAATTACTTGAGAATGGTTATTTTGATAATTTTAATAATGAATTTTTAAATGAATTTGAATAATAAATCTTAAAAATAAAAAAAATTTATAGACATATTCTTGAACTTAAAAGTTGATCATGTTTTAAATTTCATATAATTTAAGTATCATTTAATATTCCATCAAGGTTCTTTAAAATTGCATGATATTTGTATAGTCTAGATGTAGTGGTCCGATAGAATACCAAATAACACTTAAATTATATGAAATTTTAAAAACGATCAATTTAAAAATTCAAAAATATATAAAGTTTTTTCTACTTTTAAGATTTTTTTAATTTACTTAAAAATTTATTATCAAGATTGTCAAAAATGCCTCCTCAATCCTGGTGAAAGAATCCTCCTGAATTTTCTCAAAAGAGCACCAATTAATTGTTCGGCTGTGCTAAATGTTGTCAGTTCCACATTTCAATATCAGAACTGTATTACAAACTTAATTGATCCACCGACTTAATTTAATCGCTAATTTAATTAAGCAATTCTCTACATATTAATTTTAGAACTTTTTTATCTTTGCAATTGTTAATTTACTGATATGATAATTTCTAATTAGTAAAAAAAATGATCTTATGCAATTTTAAATCGGATGGTTTAATTTTCTAAAGAGACCATATTCATGTAAAAGAATACTCCTGAATTTTAAATATAATCAATTTATCTGTTTACTTTTAATCATACAATCGAATTAGAATAGTAGGATCATATTTTTTTTTCTATAAAAATAATAGATACGGACTCAATTCGAGATTTTTTTTCCTTTGAAAAAGTGGTGATAAATAATTTTACTAAATAAATATCAAGAAAAAAATAAGATCTAATGCATACTATTTTTTGCAAGAAGATCAGGTGAGGTTAGATAATTGAAATTTAGACCTGTTGGTGGTAAAATGCCATGTCGTATTCGTTTAGAAGAAAAATAGAAATTACGTTTTCATTATGATATGACAGGATACAAGTAATTAGATTATACATATCAATGGAAAAGCCTAAGGATTTACTGATCAAATTTTGGTACAACTACTTGAAATGCGTTTTGGATAATTAATATCCCTTTATTTTTATTTTGGTATGTCTTCGACCAGTCATTGAGTAAGAGAATTGGTGAATCACAGGTATATTTTAATTACGGGGGAATTTAAGGATAATGATAAACTTGATAATTTTGACAATATTTTTTGAAGTAAATTCGAAAAGTTTAAATTATATAAAAATACAAATATATTTCGAACTAAAAGATCGATTATTTAAATTTTTTTTTAATATTTCATAAAAAAATTATTATAAACACATTAAATTTGCAACGAATAGCTAGAAACCTAATAGCATAGAGTCAATCCAGGTTGAGAATTCAAGACCATTAATCAACCTATGTTAATCCTAGGAACCTAATAGCATAGAGTCAATACAGGTTGGGAATCTAGGATTGACTTCGTATCATCTTCAACAAATAGCTTTCATGCTATTTGTATCATTTGATAACTAAAAAATGACAATACTTATAGTTAAAATAGTACCAAAAAATTTTCAATGAATATTAAACATAGGATTTATTTGGTACGGATAAAAAATTTTGAATCCTAAAATAATACTTAATTATAGTGACCAAAATGGTAAAAGGCCAAAGCATGAAAAAGATCTTTGGTCAGAAAAATGTGAACTATTTATTAAACGCGAAGTGAAACTTGACCTAAGTGCTCAACAGTTGGGCTTCGAATTTATCTAAAATAAATTCAACTTGTCACAACTATTACCACTATCATCCATTAAGCTAAAAGCTAAACTAGAAATGTACAATCAAGAAATTGGAGGCAATACAAGGTACAGAAACCAAGTTACTACGGTAACCTTAGCAAATGTACTTGAGCAACCAAGTATAAAGTTACCCCAGTACATTTTGCTATATGGAAATAAAAAATAAAAAAAAAACACACAAGAATACACATGCATTCAATCCAAGGTGCTTAGCAATCTTCGAAGAAGTTCATCAACATCCTATCAAACTGCCAGAAAAGGGGGAAAAAAAGAAGCCCTTTTTAGTCGAATAAATTAAGAAATTTGTCTCCTGAGAAAAATACTGGTAAATACTGGAAGTATATTTTGCTTAACTATGCATGGAAGTAAATACTGGAAGATTAATTACCTGTCTTTGGGTGATACCAATATTCTTAAGATCCTCAACCTGGAAAAAGAAATAGTAAACTTGTTACATATAAACAAAGTCAGAAAAATGCATAAAGGTCCATTCATGCTTGCCGGCACATCAAATTGTGCTTTGCTCTACCAGACAAAGAATAAAATACTTTTGTGATAACCTTATTGCTGGAAAAAGAATGGATTTGTCTTTTTTTATCCCATATTTTTTTTTCTCTAAAAATACCAAAACAAACCCTCATGAGAGCCTTTTCCAAAAAAAGGAGGGACAACAATAATACCGTTGAAAACTAAATTTGAAATTGTCTTACATCTTTAAAAGGTTCTGGATTATTATCACGAAGCTGAAGTATCCTGTTTGCTCTGACCTCTCCTATTCCCTGGACAAGAAAGCAAAAAGGATGGTGAACTTCAAAAGTTTAAGTTGAAATAACACAAAATGACAAAAAAAATCAGTTAGAGAATTTTGAATTCACCTTCAAGCGCTTAAGGTCCTCTCTGTAATTAAAACAGAGAAATAAACAAAATGAGATTTTACATAATCAACATAAAACACTACAGGAAAACAAAGAATTGCTTGTTTTTAGATTTAACCTGCTAAAAGTTATTATAAAAGACAGTTATAAAATATGTATTTTGACCGCTCTTTTTCTTGTTAAAACATCATCTCAATTTCTATATGTGACATTTTTCAATTTTATGTGAATAAGGGTGCTTACTTATTTGCACTGTTTATAAATGTCAAGCAATCTCTCTGCAAAGATTTCTGCAATAAAGGGAAAATATAATACAGCTTAATTTATTGCCAATTTAGCATTGCTCGTCCTATAAAATATAAAAAAGAAAACAGAGATAATTATAAAGAAAAAGAAAAAAGAGTCCATATGCAATATTCCTGCTCAGTAATGCAATGAAGGTTGGGTAATACATCTAGGCTGTTCAATTATGCTAGGTAAACCTTTCTTTAAGCGAATCCCATTATAAGGTTTCAACTTAGAAATTGAATTTCATTTCTTTTATGTCATTCAGTCAGCACCAATAAATTTAAGAAAACCAATAAGCAAAACACAATGATATTTCAAACCATTATTAATGCCATTACCTTATTGCAAGACTCTTTCTTGACTGGACCAAACAAAACTTAGAGATTTCACTTATATCAAAAGAACTAGGAAAGAAATCAATAGAAAATAACCTTCATGCCAGTGGTGCGGGCTATGAGTGATTCCTGGGGCATATCGGCACATTGCAATGCAGAATCCTCAAACCCCATACATGATAATTTGTTCGGGGTTTTAGCCTCAAGAGTGCACGAAGAGAAACTGACCCTTTTCGGTGTACCGATGTGAACCAGTTTCCTGCTATCTGGTATGAATTTGAGAGAATTAGAAATCTCTCTCAATCGATCGCTTACTTTTGGAGAAGGTTCTGTCAGACGAGCAGGTGTCCTGCCCTCTTCTCCAGTCGCGGAATCTTCTGAAATAAAAGAAAGATTACAACGTATTAATTGCATAAGAAGTTAGTTATGCACTGGGGGCTTTGATTTGATATCTCCAACAACACAGGGCATTATAGAAATTTTATACAAGGGCGTTCTCAAAAAAAAAAGTTTCCACAAGGGTGTTTGTGATCTTCTTAAGAAATAAATTTACATAGTTATTATACCTGATGCTGTATGATTTGATGACGTTTCTTCAATCACGACTTCCTTACATTCCTGTTCCTTGCTTGCACCAGAAATTTCCTAGGTTCATCAAAGAAAAAAAATTGCTTTAATATCTCATGGATAGTCTCCAGATTTGAGAGGAGGAACAATTTTTATAGTAAGACTCATTAACTGAAAGCTACCAATATGATGTAGTGACAAAAACTAAACACCAGATCATTACTATGAACATATGTAATATTCCTTGAATTCCTTGCAGTAATCTAATGCAAATATTAATGTTAAAATAAAACAGAGATAGCAAAACCTCCTGTTGGGTATAACAAGTAAGAGCATTGGTAATTCCACTTTCAGCTGATTCTTCATTATCAACCTTTTCCCAAAAGAAAAATAAGGCAAAGTTAATTATGAAATATATATGGTATGTTCCATTACTGATCTGCACCGACATAAAACAGGAAACTAACCACAGTATTGCTGGTACAGATTGCTTCATTTTTTTCTTCAGATAAAACCTTTTTTATTAAAAAGAAAAATCATTATGAAAAGGAAATTATGAAATCACTTGTATTTATGCTAATATTGCAAAAACTATATCAACTACAAAAGCAAATATCTGAACCTCCTGTTGCTCGCCTGGAATTGAAGATGTACAAGCTTGACTATCTGCCAATTCTCCATGCATATCCTTTATCAAGAGAACAGAATTAAAGTTCACTTACTGACGTTTAATGGTATGCTATTTTGGGATTTTTGTTGAACACTTATCATTATAACCAATGTTCGAAATTTCAGTGTTGTTCTATGATCACTGTAGTAAGTATGCAGCAATAAGGACCAGTTCAGTACTGGTCTGGTTATCGGGCCGAGTTCCACATTCTTTCTGTAGCACTATCTGGTTTAACAAGGGAGGCAGACCTGATACACAACCAAAATCATGCATGTGCCGCACACAAACACAAACACACTCAAGCACATAGGTACACATGCAGAAGCAAAAATAAGGTAATTACCACTTCTGATGTTGATTTTTCTACTTGTGTAGCATTAAACAGATCTTTATCCTACAAAAAAAAGAAAATAACAAAGATAAACACATTGATTATAAATAATCCAAGAAAAGAAAAGAAGGAAATATTTTATTAAGTATCAAAAAAAAAAAATAAGTACTAACCACACTCAGCTTAGCCATAGAGATAGCAGCACCTGACTGAATTCTTTTCTGCATAATTTTAGAAATCACAAGTTCCTAAAAAAAATCCCTTTACAATTTAGCCTGAATATAAGAACAGAGTCGTGTGAAATTGTACCTTTACTAAGCCGAGTTTCTTAATTGTATGTCTGGCTGATGCACGTCTATTGACATTCTCATAAACTGATTTTGTTCGAGTTACTGCCATACTATACCTGCATGCAAGGACATTATGGGCAATTGGACACATAGAATATGAGAGAGAGTAGACATGACAATAGAACAGACAACTTTGCATTACATAGTTACTGTTCTCTAGCTTTAATGTTTGTTTATTCAAAATATTTCCTGTGTACATTTGCTATGTGATCAACTCCAGTGGTTAATGTTAAAAGTACAGGCTTAAATGGATCTTGCCAGTAAGCTTTCCGTTGCAAAGCACACCCATATTCTCCCATCTTTGCAAATAATTCTAAAATTTTCTCCTGTTTCCACTTAATTTTCATGTCCGCTAGTTTTACTTATTTATGAATTACCAGAAACCAAGGTTAGGTCTGAAAATGTAAGTGTACTCAAGAGATTTATTTATATCAAGTTCATGTAAATTGAATCAGCAAATAAGATGGTTCACTCATCTTGAACTTGTGATCAGGGGGAAAACATATTTGGCGACAAAATTGTATTATTTCAAAAAGATATATGTGTTATGTAATACTGAAATGCTAGTTGGGTGGTGGTTGATATATATATCAGAATGCTGCGGTTGATGGCAAATTAGGGCATGTTGGTTGTTAATTATAAGAACAGTCAATCATCAGAGCTGTCTCCAGAACAACCTACAAAAAATCTTTTCAAAAGGATAACATTCTTATTCAAACATCTCTAAAAGCATAAGACCAAGGTGCAAGTAGAAGGGAGACATGGATGGGGGAGGACAGAAATCAGACCTTTTTTCGAGAGGTGCCACATATTGTTTGGTAGGTCTTCTGATAGTATTGAACTGAACCTTATTGAACACTTGGGATGAAGAAGAAGCCAACATCAAAGAACGCCTGTTCTGTTGATTATTACTCCGGCTCTACGATGTTATCAGAATAAGTATTAATTCATAATGTTACCTCAGTACAATGATAGAAATCTTCTCATATTTACACCTGCAAAACTGCATAATATCATCTGTTTCCCTTACCCTTCTAATTCTTTAATTATACCCAATAGGCTTTCTTTGTGCACTCAATAGAAGGGTGAAATCATGATATATTCCCTGTATTTTTTAGGTCACATTCATAACATTTTTCTATTATTTGCCCCCTTTCATAATTCAAGGAAAATAACTAGAGTAAAATAGGAGTAGTTGAAACGAACTTACAAGGCAAGCAATGACTACAGATCTGGATTCCCAAGAAAGAAAATCATGCAACTGATGTGTTAATCTGCTATCTCTGTAGGAAATATGGTTCTTGCTATTCAATGCATAAACTATTTTCATGACTGCATAGAGTGACTTATTCTCTGTGGCCCCTCCATAACCTGAAAATGAAAACAAAAAATTTATAATTGGGCTATCATCAAGAATAGCTAAGTATGCTTAGGGTTTTTAACAAGCAAAAGAGGACAACCAAAAATTGCATAGGCAGTCTATTAAGCTTGCCGGGGGTATTTACAAAGACTAAATGATGAGAAGTACCTCCAAGATCGAGAAAGTTCAGCTTGCTTCTGTGAGATGTATATATGATAAGCCCTCTATGGCCTCTTATGAGTCTATCACTCTGACAATAATAGCTCTTAAACTCATCAACTGTATTCACCCTGACCTGAAACAGCATCAACATAAGACAAGCACAAGAATGGAGAAAAGAAATAAAAAAAATTAATGCATCTAGTTAAAAAATATAAAAGAGAAAAAAATGTAATATACCAGACTTTCTAATGGTGTGCCAGTTGAGAGCATTTCTTTTCATTTAAATCCCTAATTTCTTGTAAATTAATTTCTTCATAAGGAATATTAGCTGATTCCAGAATGGAAAATTAAACCCCATATTTAATCATTTGGGAAATAACAGTACCTTAGAGAGACCCTTCAATTGAAAACCTTTTTCTTTCGGCTCCAACAGATCATATATTTGGTCTTGAAAAACTTCATATTCAGATAATTCTATGCCTTTTCCATCTTTATGCAGAATTTCTGACATTGTTTTTTCTGCCAAACTTAGATTCCCTCCTGATCCCTGCAGTAAGTATTTTTTGAGAAAAAAAAATAAACATAGTTGGCACCTTAGCGGAGGGTGGGATTTCACGAATATCATGTGTACACTCATCAAACTTTTATGGTATTAATGAGCCTCCACGAAACAAGGAACATCATTTATCCCTTCAAAACATACACAAATGTCACCAATACTGATACAGAACATAAAAGTATCCCTTGTGTCCTCCATTCTCCATATACATAATAAAGGAACAACCGAACTCTCCTTTGTCACTATTCATATCTACAAGGATGAGTAAGGCACAAAGACCAAAGTAAAAGAAAAACAGAAAGTAAGGACAGTGTAGGCATTTTAAAAGGATATACGAGCCGGTACATCTTATATTTTTCATTTTGATACAGATTTGACAAGATCTCATTTTCTTCAGATACAGGAGCCGATATGATAGTTTACTGTTCAAATTCAATTACTATAAACAAAAAAGATATTCATATTCACCAATTATTACAGAGAAAATTTAAATTGTTCACCTGAAAAAGCTGTGCTGGCCAACTTTGTTGGGCACCATAAGAGATGACACAGCAGTTAGTACCTTCAAAAAGCCTTTGAACAAGAGGTCTGACCTCAACTTCATATATCTCTTCAGCTCCTTTTTCTTCTTCGTAGCAGTAGTCTAGCTGGTATACACTTCTCTCAGCACTCCTAATGTGTTATATCGAATACAGAGTAAAAATATATTGGGATTTGCTCAATATGAAGAAGCAATCAAAAGTAAGATAAAACCTGCTCATCTATGATGTACACACAAGCATATATTATAAGATATGAAACAATACGCCCTCTCTCCAGAACACATACTCAGGGACCAATGTATAATATTTCACTACATCTTATAAACAAACAAAGTATAACACTATAACCTATTCAGCTCCATTTTCAGTCAAGATACAACAACAAACCAATGCTCCCCATGTATTTCTACTTTCTAAATAAATGAGGACAAAAAGAGGGGTGATTTGAATATTATTTCTTACACCTAAGGCCAGGTATAAGCTACAAGAACATTTTAAAGTGGTATGGCGGTACCCATGATATTTGGTTGTTCTTAAATTTCAATGGACAGACATGAAATTTTCCCATTAAAAAATGTACCGGAGACTACAACTATATAAGCATGTGTAACGTTTGTTGCAGGATAAAGATTGAAGTTAATAAAGAGAAGATAAGCTAGAATTTTTCATTTAAGCTCAAAGAAAAATAGATTAATTATTAACAAATTAATAGTAGATTGCTTACTAGTACAAAGCAGCTACCACATTATCAGCCTGCACTTACCAGTATTAACAAACAAGGGTTACTCATCCACTGTCATAATTGGGATGGCCGGCTAGTTCGACTATATTCCCCAATTGTCTAACTATTCAGACAATTCTAATCAGTCCAAAACCCCTCCATCACAAAATAGAACGGTTTCAATTCAAATCGAATGAAGAGATCGAGACACACCTGGAATTCTTTGCTTCAGGACAGATCGAAACAATGGCATGGCCATCATCAGAGAAAGAAACGCACATAGGAGTCGGATAACCATCGTCGAAATTGTGTGCCTCTGCCCCCTGCCATTGATCCATGATCTTCGCAACCACACGCACTCCACTCGATTGAGACCGAGGTGGTCTGGAACCACAGCCATCCATGGTGAAATACAAAGATTCGAGAGGGGGAGGGGGGGGAGGGGGAGGGGGGGGAGGGGATGGGATGGTCGACTCCTTTTCTACTACTTAGCAGCCCGGCTAGGGTTTATTGAGGCACGACACTAGGTTTAGAGACAGAGAAAGAGAGAGAGAAAGAGAGCGGGTGTTTCCTTGGATTTGAACTTCCACGAATTTTGTTTCGATTTGTTCTCACAGCATCCAGGAAGGAAAAAGCTTTGTGACAGCGTGGCGTTTTGTTATTGGTGGCTGAGGAAGAGAGACGTTACAGGTGGAATCCATGACTACACCAAGTCGTTGTGGTATCTCGCGGATTAATATACATATAATATTCGACATTTGTAATAGTTGCTGTCTACGTCACTCTACATCGTATGCCTTTCCATTTCTCTCGACACTAGATCTATACCTGAGGAGTATTATACCGTCCAATTCAAATTCGCGGATACTTGTAAGGGAAGGAGCGGGGAGTGGACGGACATTCCTCGGCGTACCCGAAATGAACCCCCAGGAAACACTATACAGCTGAGTTGGTGTTTTGTTTTTCATATAAAATAATGAGTGTACATAAGTTGTACCCAGATCCGGCACACAAAATTGAACGGAAACTTTTTGCTGGTTCCTTGTGGGGTGTTAATGGATCGGATCGGTTTCAATCAAATTAATATTATTTTATTATTTTTTTAATGGGTCAGGTCCGATTCAACCGACACAGGTCAAAAGATTTTAGACCCGTATCCAACCCAATGAATCACAAGTCAATCCGATCTAATTAAATTTGAATACATAATTAATATAACAATTAATCTAACTAATGTTTTTTAGACAAATAAATAGTATGGTCTAATGATTAACACTATGGCTTTAATATTTGAGTTCTCATGTTCAAGTCTCAATCACACATTTTATGTTTTCAACTAACAAAAAACACATTTTAAGAATGAGAAAATATTTATATCTCTAAAGCTTCATCCTCCAAATTTGTCCCTCACGTATTTTTTATTTCATTTGGTTCAACTAATTTTTATCATTTTCTTTCTTGAAAGTTTTTATTTTCAAATTAATTTTGTTATTCAATTATATAAATACGTGAGCAATCAATGTGAATTGTCCTCCGTTCATTTTTATTTTCTGAAACTCTTTTTCTCTTTCTTCTCTCATGTATTTTTATTTCTCAAGACTTTTTTTCTTCATCTCTTCTCTCCTATCACTATTCTTGATTTTTGTTCCCCCATGTATTTTTATTTTCCAAGATTCTTTTTTTCTTCTCTCTCTTATTATTTTTTTAATAATTTATATAAATACGTAAGTCTCATATATAAATACATAAATGTAAGATATAAATATTTGATTCACTTATATATACATCCGAATACAAAATAAAAATATAAGCATTTAAAATATATAATCACCCGAATCATTTATATAAATACATGAGAGTACATAAAACAGACTATTTTCGATGAAAAATGGAAAGTTCATTAGGAGAATTTTTTGAAGGATTTGACTTGAGTATAAAATTAATAATTTCAAAAATTCTTTAAATAATTAAAAAAATAAAAATAAACCGACTTGTGTTGGATATAAAACCTCGGACCCCTACCTGGCTAATTTCCTTACAGGTCATTCACAGAACGAATCAGAATTGAGTGAAGGTCAGATTAAGAATTGGCATCTCTAATTACTTGCTTTTGTTATTGATGTACCAACAAGGAAAGCACGTATTAATTCTCTTTGATGGAACTTCTGAGATGAAACAAATAAACATGATAATATCCAAGATTTATAAACTCCATTCAGCAAAATTTAATACCGCACAAGAGCAGAAATTGGAAAAAATGATGCCTTTACTGCTCTTTCTAATCTGGTTAAACGCATCATGATATAAAAAACAAACATGATCAACACACAATTGCATTAGTGCATCACAAAAGGATTTTATGACATGGAAACTACAAAGGGGGCAAGCATTTGAACAAATGTTACTTACAAAAAAAAAAAATCAACCCAATCTGCATTCGCAAATAAATATACTTTCTAATATTCACTGTGCTTCAAATTGTTATAGCATGGCAACTAAGAATTGAGAAGTCCATTAAGTCCGGTCTGGGGCATAAAGAGCCACATAACAATATCCCTGTACCGGCACTGCTGACGGCCATATCAGCAAAAACCACAACTGTACCAAAGCCCTTTCCCACCACATAAACACTTTGATCCATACTCAAGAGAAGGCATGGAGGTTTTGCCAGCTGGTCCGACAGTCTACCAAGAGTGTCCCAGCAGCCGTTCTCCTCTTGCCACAGCATCAATTTCTTGCCACAACTTTCCTCTAAGCTGAACAAACTCCCACAAACCACTGCCGTGGGGCCCAGAGCTTGGCGGGCTATCTCATTTTTTGTGCCATGCCACATCTGATGATGTAAGAGGAGGAGCATTTAGGGTTATGGTACAAACTAGATAGAAAATGAGAATCAACATACTACAGATAATTCAATCCAAGTTGGTCCTTGTGAGGGTAATTTTTGCAAGTGTTTGCAGGATATTTCTATGCACTTTCCCAATACAAAATGAGAAATGTCTGCATGCTCTCACGATAAATTGAAAGCCCCAAATACACCAAACATGTCCTGTCTGTCCAACTGTTAATTAAATGACCTGAAAATAACTTCTTTTATTGTCTATCCGCATAAAATATGGAGAAGGGGAAGGTCAGTATTTTGGGAAGTAACCAAGGGGAATACATGCAATATTTTTCATCTAGTTATAAAACCCATGTCTTGTACAAAAATCAAATCCCCTGAGACTAAACTTGACATTCTTCTGTATTCACCATTAACTAAAATTTGAGAGCAATCTTCCATTCGTGCAATTTCATTTTCACTTATAAATTGAAAAAGCCAAATAGTTTAACCCATGAATAGAAAAACAACATGCATACCCCCTACCCGCCACCCTCCTCCTTGTGAAATCATTAGTTAGTGGTTCAAAAGATCCAAAAAGGAATTTCTTTTCTGCCTTCTAACTAAATGAGGTGAAAAAAAAAATAAGGATAACTCCTACTATTTTACATTTTGAAAATGTTAAAAGGAGAAATGCTTCGTTTTTATAGTGTACTCGATAAAAGAAAAACTATTCCTTTATCCCTCAAAAAGAAAAAACAACAGTAAAGAAATATATACCTTGTTGGAGGGATGGTACACTCCAGCAAATCGCACGTTGTTCCAGGCAGTTTTGTGGATTGTATACAGCTTCCCATCAAAGGCTATGAACTTCACAATGTCAGCAGTTAGCATTGGGTTTTTGTGAGAGTGCCATGTGTTTGAGCTTGGGTCATACACATCCCATGAGTTGGGTGACAGGTCGGTTAGCCCAAGCCCACCTGTGACAAATAGCTTGTTGTCTAGTGATGCCGACACAAAGTAGCACCTGAATAAAATTATAAGATTGTATTATGAGAAATTGATGATCATGTATAAGTGCACTTGTACAAGTATAGGCCTTTGGTGATCATGCTGCTAATTTCACTTATTTTGTTTCACAGCAGATACCGATCTAGTTGTATGAACTCTGAATCTGATTCGGGGTATTTCAGGAACTAATTGTGAGTCAACCTGGTGATCCAACATACATGCATCCGGCTTACACCTACATATTTTGAGAATTCAACAGAATAATGATTCGCAATTAAAATTTGATCTGAACCTGACAGAATTGATCCAAACTTGAGCGACCCAATACCTAAAATCAGGACCCGCCTTAAAAACCAGACGCTGTACCTAAAGCTATTGAACCAAAATTCAGCCAAACCTGATATAATCCTAATTAAAAACAGGCAACATCCCTATATGTGCAAAAAAAAGGATTAAAAAAGCCTGGAAACAAAATATCTAAAATAACCAGCTTTGGGTACTACTGGTGAAATAAAAAGAATGTTCACAAATATAGTGGAATTGTACCTAGCTATAGGCATCGGAGCAACTCTCTCCCAGTGAAAAATTGAGGCATTATAACAGAACACTTCATCAGTGGCATTCTCCCCCATGCCACAACCCCCAAGTAAATACAGTCTCTCTCCTACAGTTTCAACTGCCATCCCATCCCTCTTTGGGCATGGTGTGGGAACCATACAAATCAATTTCCAGCTGCGGGTTGATGGTTGTGGCTCCAGTACACACAGCACTGTATTCCATTTTGAAGTACCCTTGCATAAAGCATACACCCATGTCTCTTGGCAATTGTACTTCTGGCGTGTTTGGAGGAACTCCTGACTACATAGAAGGGCCCGCCACATCTTGGAGACGCAGCTCAGTGTGAAATGATGGCACCTTGGAACCCGTGCTAGACAGAGGAGAGATATCTCATCAGGTAAGCCCGGAATGACTGGTACATGCGTTGCATCAGTGTCCATACTCATACTGTCCATGAGTTCCCGCTTTATCTGAAAAGGAACAAATTGCAAACTAGACTTAAAATCGGTTAATCTCTATGCTGCAACAATAAACTGAGAAACTAACTCTTGCTCCCCAACTTCCATATTATATGCAAGCTGGTCCCTGGAAAGATCTCTTGCTTTCTTTTTACACCTCCAATTTTGATTCAGTTATGAACACAGATCTTGCACAGGACTATGGTTTCGAATCACTTCACAAAACAAATGCCTGCCACTATACAATAGGAGGGTGGAATGAGTGTTTTCCTTTTTGTTTTTTCTTCCTGTTCTATTGCTTGCTTAAAATTAGAACCTTCTACCATAGCAATTGCAATTGTAATTGTCCATTATTGCTACCTTTTCTTGCAAAATCTATCGCGCACTCCACGATCCGACTATTGAGCGATCTTTCCGGAACCGATTGGCCACGATTTGGGCGAAACAATGCTCAAATCGGATAAAACGACTCACCGTCCAGAGTTTCGCCCGATCCTTCCTTGTAGCCTTGTTCGTTACTAATTCTTCAGATTTGATTGATCTTCCAGCGATTCTTGAATGGTGGATGGGAAATGGGAATGGGAATGGGATTGATGATGATCGGATGAGAGATTTGGGGGTAGCATGAATTGTAGTTTCGTTAATTAGGATTAAGGAAGGAGGAGATCAAGAGAGAGAGAGATGGGTCTCTGTACGCTGTCGGGTCGGATCCAATTGTTTAATAAACGGGCTCTATTGAAAGAACAAAGCAATTTTGTTTGGGCCGCATATTCAGAGTTTTTCTGGGTCAGTCATCTTCTTATATTTTTTATATATGAAAAATTATTCTTACATCTAATATTTTGTATCATTTATCTATATACTAAAATTATTTATATTAAATAAATAATTTATTTATATCTGAATTTTTAAGTGTTTATAATTAGTAAAAAATATATATATTACTTTTTCTTTTCCTAGATGATTATAAAAAAAATAAAATAAAAAATATTATTGTGCAAGTATAAATATAATTTGCATAATTTTTAATTCTAATAATGTAAAGTATATATATTTTTATTATTAGATGTAAATTTTTTTTGAAAAAAATATAAATATATTTTGGATGTAAATAAAGATTGTAATTATCACTCCTCCATTTAACAATGATTATTTTGGGTTATGATTTGTTTAATTTTGCATGTATTTATTATGCCAACATGTAAAGGATATATATATTATATTTAATTTATAATTTTTTTGGAAGATTTAGTTCATATATACGGCTTAAATTGATTCAAACACAAAAGTATATACAAAATACATTATAATTAAATTTTATGCACAACAATTGATGTATTTGTTTGATTTTAAATAAAATAAGTTTGTGAATATATAAAAAAACGTAAAAATCGTATACAAATTAGTAACTTTGATCCAAATTAGATACGCACACATATATTCTAAATTTTATAAAGAGTAAATTATATGAATGGTCCCTAAAATATCACATGTTTATTATTTTGATTCTTAAAGTTTTAAAAGTATCAATTTGATCCTTAAAATATTACTTTGATACCGTTTTGATTCTTAGAGTTTTAAATGTATCATTTTAGTCTTTAAACTTTTAATTTATATTAAATTGATTCTACATTGAAAATCAATTGAGAAAATATCAATTTTATCTATTATGATATTATTTTTGTGCAAACAATAACTTTAATTTTGTGAAAATAAATATAATTGTTAATGACATAAAAAATGATGATTATCAAATAATTAAAATAATATAAAAATAAATATAATTATTTATGTCATCAAATATTATTATAATTATCGATAGCTTGAATTATCATAAGATATATCATTATGATATGGACGCGACCATAAATTTTTATTTTTTTATCGATAATAATTGTATGACTAATTTGATATAAGTTGAAAATTTTATACATCAAAATAATAAATTAGTGATATTTTAAAGATTAAAATGATATATTTAAAATATTAAGAATCAAAATTGTCACGAAATAATATTTTAAAAATTAAATTGATATTTTTAAAATTTTAAAAATTAAAATGATGGAGAAGTGATAGTTTAGGATTGTGTAATTTACTCTTTTATAAATCCTAACATTATTACAGGCGTAACTGGTCGGATATATGATATATCTATTTGTGTCTTCATATGCTTTTCCTTTCTCAAAGGAGAAGTTATAACACAAGAGAGGCAAAACCTCGAATCAAACCAAAACCCTAATGGAGAACCCGCCGCCTGTACAACCCGCACCACCTTCTCCTTCCTCCGAGGCGCCACGGATGCCACCTCCGCCCATGGCGGACCAGGTATTGAGTAGAGAGAACATGAAGGGAGGAGGAGGAGGAGGTGTTGCGGTGGCCGTGGTGGATGCTAACGCGGTGATCCATGGTGACCGGCTAGTGGGGGTTGCCGACCGGTACGTGTCGGTACGAGAGGTGCTCGACGAGGTGCGCGACCCTAGCAGTCGGAGAAGAGTAGCGTTCTTGCCTTTTGATATTGAGATCATGGAACCCTCTCCTGAGTTCATCAAAAAAGGTAGCACAATTGATGAAGATCTATTTTGTTTTTTACTTTTTCTTTCTAGTAGTGCATATGGTGCACTGAAAAGCCTGGTAAATGAGCAAATTCAGCATGTTCATTTTATATGTTACATTGAAAATTAAAAGCCTGTTGCTTTTGTATGAATTTGTTTAGTTTAATAAGCATAAACATGAAGTTTGAAAATTTCAATATAAGATGAAACTACGATAAAACTTATTTCCCTCTGGTCTTATACTTTTCCATTTTGCAGTGGTCAAGTTCGCAAGAGAAACGGGAGATCTCCAGACTTTGTCAGACGTAGATATTAAATTGATAGCACTAACCTACATGCTAGAAGCACAAGTTCATGGGACTGCACATCTAAGGGAATGCCCGCCTCCTCTAACTGTTTTAAATGTTAAGAATTTCAAAGAGACTCAAATGCCAGGCTGGGGCTCGAATGTGACAAATTTGGCTGAGTGGGAGGCCCTTGACCAGATACCTGAGACAGGATCTGGTAACAGCAGGTCCCGCATCCTTCCTTTGAAGGACCTTGATGAAAATAGTAATAATTCAGGGGAAGAAACCAAAGAAGTTTTGCCCAGTGATGTTGTTGGGGAAAAGAAACAAGGAACACCTAAGAAAGAGGTGGATTTGACGACTAAGAAAATGATGGCATGTGGCATTGATGCTACAGGAGGGGAAGCAGGGGAGAACGGTGACGATTGGCTCCCAGCCGTCAGCCGGAGCACTCATAGGAGGTATTTGAGGAGAAAGGCAAGGCGTGAGGAGAGGGAGAAAGCACTAGAGGAAGAGACGAATCATTCCCTTGCTGATGAGCAATTTGATACTTTGGATCAAGACGGAGAAAGTGAAGAAAATGACAACATACATTTGGAGGGACATGAATCCATTGATGAAGATTTGGAGAAGCTGGATATTGGCAGTGAAATGGAGGGTTCAGTAGATGTATCAAATGGAGATGATGGGAATGAGGTCAGAAGTGAAATGGAGGGGAGTGTGGATGTTTCAAATGGAGATGATGGGAACAGTAGTGAGCAGAGCTGGATGCTGAGGTCACTGTCAGACTCAAGTATTGCATGCGTCACCAGTGACTTTGCAATGCAGAATGTCTTACTGCAAATTGGGTTGCGGTTGCTTGCCCCAGGAGGAATGCAGATACGGCAATTGCACCGGTAAGTGAAATGATAGATTTGTTCAACTTTATTACCCTGTTGATTTGTTTCTTTTTGTTGTTTTGAGTTTGTAGAAATATTGTGTATCAAGGACTACCACTTATCTGTACCAATATGTAATGAACAAATAGCGATAGATGGAGTGGTATAAATTGAAATCTATCCAGAAGGGAGATGAGAGACTGCATGAAATAATATCAGAATCAGAGTTGTCATCCAAACTGTTATTCTGTACCTGGCATATATTGTGCATGACCCAACTGGTGCGTGGATACTCTGACTGGAAATGCTTGTTTCACTAATTGCTCACTAGCAGAAAAAAAAACAAAGAAAAATGATGCATGCTACAAAGAAGAAATAAGAAAAGCATTTCATAAACTCATATCCAACCAGTACTGATCATCAGACACCATGTAAAATGAAAAGTTTGCACACTTTGGTCCGTCCAACAACACCCAGTATGGATAGACTTGTGTCTAGCTTTTTATCCACTTGTTTATTTTCTAGTTGCTAATGTTAATTCAACCTAAATAATGATAATGACAGGTGGGTTCTGAAATGTCATGCATGCAACAAGGTGACCCAAGAAATTGGCCGCATATTCTGCCCAAAGTGTGGTAACGGGGGCACCTTGAGAAAAGTCTCTGTTACTGTCAGTGAAAGTGGAATTGTTTTGGCTGCCCGCAGGCAGCGTTTCCTTCTTCGTGGCACCAAAGTATGTGTCTTTTTTTCTTATTCATCTGCTTCCACTTGTTGCATTTTCCGTGATTTTATTTCCTATTTAATGTGTAAATTAAATATATATGCACATTAAACACATGTAGTCACCAGAAGTTGTGTTATTTCATCGAGGAAGGTGAAATGTACTAAAAAAGTGAGTATTCCGGTCAGTGTTCTTGCAAAAATACCGTGTTTCAGTATCCCTTCTTTGTAGAGGATTTATCAAACCATGTGAGCTTTTCACCCTCTTCCTCAATAGAGGAATAAGATTAAGAAAATTTTGATGAGTCTGGAGCAAACTGGTGTCCAATCTTCCATTAATTAGACAATCAATTAACTTATTATTATTGCTCATGTTGTTTATGTTGTAGTTCTCCTTACCTTTGCCTCAAGGAGGGAGGGAGGCAATCACAAAGAACCCAGTTTTACGTGAAGATCAGCTACCACATAAGCTTCTCTATCCTAAATCAAGGAAGAAATCTTCCAAACAGGTTCCTTTATTGTTGTATTTATTGTTTTGGTTAATAGATATTAGATTAATTTAATTAAAGATTCTTCAAGTCAATAGATGCAAACAGGACTTAGGGGTGGTTGGCTGCACATGTAGAGGCTTTACTGGTAATCTGTTAGAATTTTAAAAAGTTGTATGCAATGCTTTACCATCAAAACCAAAGCTGGTAAAAATACCAGGTCAGCATTGTGTACTTGAAGCTGCACAAAAAGGACTCAAGTATTTATATATTTACTAGTTATCTAGTGTAGTTTTCGAGCGTGTTTCTTTGTTTGGAAAATTATTATGCTGCTGCTATAATTTTACTTTTGGGAAATAATAAAATTGAATATTTGAATGGTTTTCAGGATGAAGATTACTTAAGTGTGGATAGTGTATTTTCCCATGCGGGGGAGAAGAGAGAACCACTGAAGCCTCCAGTTCGGAAAGCACTTGCAATGTTCAGTGGCAAGAGAAATCCCAATGACAATCATTTTTCACGTCGTAAAGCTTGAGCTGTAATTTTGAATTTAAACTGTTGCAATTTTGTAATGTTTATGGCTTTTGGATCTTTTAATATCAGTAAAGAAAAGAATGTTTGTTTTTCTGAGAAATGCATAATGTCAATACTTTTGAAAGAATTATTAATCTACTTGTAGTTGTGTAATGTTTGATTTTGACAAAAAGGGTTCATTAATTAATTTACTCAGAAATTTGGGGAGAACACAACAATATTTTTGGACATTTTGGTACCCAGTTGTCAGTAAAAAAGTACATAGGCTTTGAATTTTATTTTTGCTGCGTGATGTAATAAGCACTAAACTCTTGGCAGATTCTTTTTTCAAAAAAAAAAAAATGGGATTAATTCACGCTTTACATATTTCATCATAGCAAAAATTGTTTTAAAACTGACTTTAAAAGGCACAATTTTTTTTTTAAATTAAAGAAAATCTCTCACCTAATGCTGTGTGGTTTCTCTCTCTTTTCTAAACCGCCACTAATAATAGGAGTATAGACTAAATGACAGTAACATAGTATTTTATAGTCAAAATTTAGAAATTAAATTTTAATAGAAAAAAATGAAATTCTATTTTGAAAATAGCCTATACAAGGAGAAAGAGTTCCTCTCAAAAAAAAAAAAACTATGGCGCAAGAACCGAGACGCCTTGATCAAATCAAATCAAACCAAACCATAGAGAGATGATGATATGCAAGATAAGAGAAACCAACAGGACCCATGAAGTGGGGCCTACTGTCAACGACAACGCATATTAATTCATATTATGGGATTCATTATGTCGTTAGCACCATTAATTATAATTCATTATGCTCCAATCTAATTAGCTTTATATAATGACAAAACTAGGTGAAGTTTGGTAGATACATATGGTCAAGCAAATTGGAACTTTAATTGAAATTTAGTATATCAAGACTGAACTTCAAGATCTTTTAAGTATGATAATCATGGTTACTATTAGATTATCAATAACAAATTTGTACTGCAATTTACTATATCAAGACCTTAGGACCTGTTTATCTCCTGAGAAATTTTGAGCACAAATTTAACATGCCTCCACAAAATATCCAAGCACCTAATTCCTTGCATCATTAATTGAAGGGAAAATATTCTAAAAATCCCACCAATTCAAATGAAAGAACAACACAAGAAAAGATCAAGCAAAACAAAACAGATACCGTTGGATTATTAAAAAATTGCGCATAAACCTGAAGTAAGACACCTATCCAAGGAAAAAGAGAGAAACTAAAACATATCAGCCCCACCCTGCACCCATTATTTCTGTTACCTAGGCATCTCCACCCTCCCTTTTCCCAGCCGCAACGCTTTCCCTTTCTACCTCCCTCTCCTTTTCTGTCTCCTCCTCATCATCGTCCGACTCCTCGTCATCGTCTAGAATCCTCCATTCTTCCTCTCCCTTCAAAAAGATCCTCAAATTGAGTGCAAAGTGGAACTCAATGAACTTTTTCCTGAGGCTCCGAGCATTCTCAGGCCGCCCGAGATTTTCCATTAAGGTCTTCCCCAACTTATCAACTCTCTTCTGCAACTCAGGAGTCAAATCCCCCTCGGCATAGGGATCCCCCAGAAGATCTCCTATCTTATAATGCAACACACTAGCCTCCTCGAACAAGCCAAATTTGAGTAAGGCTTTATTCCACTCATAACTGAGCTCTTTCTCAAGCCTCTCAAGATTCTCCGGAGAGGTTAGTTTGTTTATCTGCTCCTCAGACAGCTTGGCTTTGACATGCTCCAATGCAGCCTTGAGCCTCTCCCTGTCGTCGGGTCGTGGGTCAGTGTAATTGAAGGCCGAGTAGGGGACTTCACGCTTCTTCATCTTGCGGGTCTTAATGGGGTCAACCTGATCAACTTCCTTGTACGCACCAATTTTCCGGAATTTCATCTGCCGCTGGTAAAGGATTTCAGGTGTCTTCCGATCTGATAATTTCTGATCAGGAGAAAAGATAAAGGAGAGTGGTTAATATCAGAAAGAGGAGGAACCGCACGCCTAACATAGTGGTGATAGGGCTCGCCTCTTTACAGAGAGACACAGGTTCAAGTCCCACAAAAATCATTTGAAAATGAATAAATGCTGGGGTTAATGGAAGCCCTTATATCAAAAAACAAAATATATCAGAAAGAGGAGAGCTGCACTTTTCAATTTGTGAGGCAGAAACCTATATCCCGTAAATATGCTAACTTTGCTTGCAATTCAGAATAACCCTCACCACAAACCAAATGTTTCCCTTTTGAAGAAGCAGAATCAGGGTCAATTTTGTCGAAAGAAATTAATAAAATGCTGGTACTCACTGAGAGAAACCATTTAATGTTCTATGGGCTGGGGAGCAGGGTTGATGAAAGCAATTAAGTTTTGTGCAACCAGCCACTGTACCAGAAATTTATAAATATTACTACAAAATCAACTTCCTGCAAAAGAAAACCTTAAGAGATAAAGTCAAAAGAGTACCTCCATTTCAATTAAAATAGCCTTCTTAATATTTTGGGAAGCTTGAATTGGATCCCTATGGGCACCTCCAAGTGGTTCCTGGTTCGATTTAGCACATCCATTAGACATTAATATAGGGAGAGAGAGATGAAGTTATAGAAAGAAGGGTAACTTCACAGCAACTGCCAAGGTTTCAAAAAAAAAAAAAGCACAGGGGCGGGAGGATGGGGGGATGAGGAAGGAGGGCAAACCACTCATGAAATTGTTTTGACCCTTCTAGGATACATGTGGGCTAGTGAATTGAGCTGGGCAAACTACTTTAACATCAGTGATATAAAGCAGTTTGGTATTTTAGCCTTTGTTCACCTTTTCTTAAGTATATAGATTATGGCATATAAACTTGAATATGAATAGCTGTTTGCTCTTTTACAAATATATTATGATATTGGTCTAAACTGAAGTAAGCATAATATTTTTCTGTTTGCGTGCAGATGCATGCTTGCATGTGTGCACATTGTGTGTGTGTGTGTGTGTGTGTGAGAGAGAGAGAGAGAGGGGTGGGGGGGGGGGGGGGGGAGGGGAGATACCTGGATAATTCCATCACAAACTCCCATATCTTGAAGTCCATCAGCTGTTATCTTAAGCTTCCTAGCCGCCTACGAGATCACAGACCAAAAAAAAGAAAAACATTTAAGCCTAGTTAGGTCTAAATAAATGCAATTTAGACACGGAAAAAGGGAAAAGGAAACAAACCTTTGGAGCCTCTTTAGCTGACTTGTACAAGATGGCAGCACATGCTTCTGGGCTGATGCAATTTCAGAAAGAATGACAGAAAAAGAAAAATTAACAAATATGATCATTACTTTGTCAAGTCACAAAGATACGTCTATAATGAGAGATATACTTTTACAACAGGAAATACTCCTGAAAAATGCCAAACTAACTCATTCACTCCTGACCAGATAGTGATAGACCTCATCTCTCTACTGAGAAACACAATTCAATTCCCGTAGAGGCATGTGAAAAGAAATAGATGCCTTAACGGGAGTGCTTATATATATATGAGTTTTGCTAATGTGCTATTGTTAACATTTCGGACGAAACGTAACGATTCAACTTTTAAGTTTTTGTATTTGAAATTTTGATTTAAGTAGCTTAATAAATTCTTCATATCAAAATCTTGTAGAATATCAAAATTTATCATTTTGGAGTTTTTTAACTATTTTTTTCAAATTTTCAAAGATCACCTTAAAATTTCGAAGTATTTTTTAACTACTTTGAGCTACTTAAATCAAAATTTTGAACACGAAAATTTAAAATTTAAATCGTTAGTGTTTCGGCTGAAATGTTAACAATAATGCATTAGCAAAACTATATATACATATATAAAAAGTAAAACTAGCATGAGCTTAAGCTTACCAACACTCTTGGTGAGCTGAACTCAAAAAACTATCAAATCGACTTAAAAATTTTTAAATTTAAATTGCTCAATAAGTTCTTTATATCAAAATCTTGTAGAATACAAAAAAATTCTATTTTTAGAGTTTTTTAAGTATTTGTTTCAGATTTTTTTTAAAATGACTTATTCTAATATATAAACATTCATTATTTTATTATTATTTTGTAACCATCTTAAAAATCTGAAAAAAATAGTTAAAGAACTCCAAAAATGAAAAATTTCAGTGTCCTACAAGATTTTGATATAAAAAATTTATTGAGCTACTTGGATTTGTCGTTTGAAACCATTTTGATAGTTTTTTGAGTTAAGCTCACCAAGGGTGTTGATGAGTTTAAGCTCACGCTAGCTTTACTCTCTCTCTCTCTCTCTCTCTATATATATATATATATATCCCTTTAAGGAGGAATGTTTCTTTATATATAATAGAAGCACTTATATATAAATTGCCAAACTAACATGTTGGAGGCATCATGCATATTTATCTACAGAACCATCTCCCTCAATTTCTTAAGGGGGCAAAAAAGGATCAGCAAACCCCTCATCACTGCTTTCGTTACTATATCCTAACAAACTTTAGAGATTGGCGCATTTAAGAATATGATCTTAAAAAAGAGCAGAAAGTAACCTGGCGACGAAAAAGACTGCATTCTCCAGCATTAAGATTTTATTGGCACATGCAATAGCGAGGGCCCCACCTGATCCACCTTCTCCTATCACAATTGTTATTATGGGCACCCTTATGCCAAACATGCTCCTTAAATTGTTCGCTATTGCCTCTCCCTGCCATTTTTCCATTCTTTTGCTTAACTTATCTTAACTAATTTATTCATTAGAATCTGACATGAAGATTATGGCCATACTAAGTATGTGTTTATATAGGTAGGGTTAGGAGTCCAAACAAAAAGTGTATTTTCCAGCAAGTCTGCCAATTAACTTACTTAATTACTGTTACTAATATTCCATAACAACATAACAACTAATAACAGTTAACAATAGTGACTATTGATGTTGTCCGTCACTATAAGAGTAGCTATATTAAAATCATAATATCATTACTACTATTACCTCACTAAAGTTCTTTTATTTTCATTTCTGCATTTCCCTCCTTGCACGTATTGGTCAGAGTTGAAAAGAACAGTGCCAAAAAAACTACCTGATTGAGCTCTTCGGATTTGAGATCAGCAAATGCACCAGGTGTATCTACAAATGTTATTATTGGAAAGCCGTGCTTCTCTGCGTACCTCATAAATCTCAGTGCCTTGCGATAACTACATAACAAACCAATAGACAAGATACAAAATTTACAAAATGGCAATATGTAAAGAGGATCTTTTTCAGATGTCTTATTTGCAACTAAAATCCAATTTGCTATTGCTTGCAACACTGCACCAAACTATCCTTGAGAGATTTGCAACTAGCACACAGCAATCAAGCTTAGCATGATGATACAGGTCCTTTGTTCAGAAAGAGCGGACGCTATTGCAAATACTGCATGTACTTTTTGTATTTTTGCTTTTTTTCTTGCGGAATGGAGATAATTCAGTTTAATATGCATACACCACACTTATACCTATGTAAGGTTAGACACAAAACTAATTTCTGAGAGAAAAGTACCCATGAGGAGTAGGCATGCCGAAATTTCTCTTGATATTTTCTTTTGAATTTCGCCCCTTTTGTTGACCGATAAACATATAGGTCTTCCCCTCCATGCTCCCCAAACAACATACTATCGCTGGGTCGTCATAACCGGCTCTATCCCCATGCAACTCTATCCACTACCCACATATAAACAAAGCAAGTACCAGATATAAGATAACAAAAAAGATTACAATGTAATAAACATATGTAAAGAGATCACAATAGAAAGGGAAAGTATTCAATGTTTGCTCCCTAATCCCAAAAATATCACACATAACCTTTAAAATGAAAAGAACAACTCAGTTCCTTTAAAACGTGGAAAAGACAAGCATATACCTTAGTTTCTTAAGAAATACCAAATTACCCTGGTGTTTCCTAGAGAAAAACAGTGAAGAGAGGGATGATGTAGGCAATTTTTTAATGAAACATGGACTGAAGGTACAAGTTAATATTATTATGGTATATTTCCTTCGTTTGTTGGTATGTCTGATATTTAAAAAGACATATGTTACATTTTTTAACTTTGGAGGGGTAAACTTGAATATACTGCTGGAAATAGAAAGGAGAAATATACCCGATCTGTCATGTTAATGACATGGTCCAGAAAAGTAGGTCTTTGTGGGTGGCGAGCTATATGCACCCGTTCTATAGGCTCTAGGGCATTATAGAACCGTACAGCCAGCTACAGAAAGTGAGAAAAAGACAAATATAATACTCACAGGAGGATAAAATTATGTACACTTAAGAACTTCCAGAAACCATTTTCGCTGTTACAGGTCTGTGATTCAAGTCAAGCATATGGAGTTTCTTACTATGTTAGACAGACAGAAAGTGCAAATAGTTGAATCAAGAGCAGTATGCTGAGCATTGCAGCAATGGTCAAAAACCATTTCATTGTTACAGGTACCCTACCTGACCTGTAGGCTTAAGGCTGTACAAGTGTTCCTCCGGTTCATGTTGAATACACTTTCAGACAGCAGTGTCACCTTGTTGTCTTAACCACTGCCACATGATTCTCATTTAAAATTTTCATGTACAGGACATAATGATACCAACTTTAAATACTGCAAACAAAGGGATGTAGGAAACAAACCTTGTGGTACCTCTCTTCCATCTTCTGTATTAATTTGGTTAAGTCATAATTTGACTCTTTTGCATATTCTTTAACCTGGATCAAAGAAAATAAAAAGAAGGATATAGCATTAAGTTATCTACAGAAGAATGCTGTAATTAGTAAAAGCAAATTTCAGTTTGACCTATAACCTGCAAAAAACTCAGAAAAGAAATGAGATGGCAAATTTTCAAATTTTCAAAATTTGTTTGGTAGAATATATATTGATGGTCACTTGTTCGAGATTCTATAAAAAAAAGAAAGGAAAATTTTTTTCCAATTAATTTGCAAATTTCCTAAAATTTGCTCATAACCCTGTAAAATGAAAAAAATAACCTTAAAATTGAAGTATATAATACATGCTTCTTTAAAGCATGTAAATATAGTATGTGATCCTCATTGTCCATTTACTTCTGACAATCCCCAGAATAACCTTTCCTCAGCTTTTACTGCTATATGAATCAGCAAAAAAGCAGGATAACTTTGGCATTTTCATAGAAATTAGGAGAGGAGGGTATCTGAAAGATTTTTTTCATTATTTGGGAGGATTGACCATACAATATGGCTTTTAAAGGGTATATATGATTTACTTTATTTTCACTGCTTGCAAGGTATGATATTCTCAAGCTACATTATATAATACCAGAAAAGATTAAAAGAACTCCTCACCTCATCAATTCTCTTCCTCAGTTTCAGCATAGGTTTCTCAAATTGGAGATACAACATTCTTGGTTTCTCCTTTAACGGCTTGTAAGGAGACAAGTGCATTAAATACTCGGTTTTCCATTCTGGGTCTATTTCATTTAGATCTGGCCAGGGTCTCTCATGCTTCCTTTTTCCCCTTTTTGACAGTTTTGCCACCACTCTATCCGAGACCCGGTTTTTGGCAGAGCGTGGTACGGAGACCGAGACTGACATAAAACCGTTACCTGTCCCCCCCAGAAATGGATTTGCATGTGAACCCGAGATGAAACTACGGATCTTTTGTGTCCCAACTGCATGTGCGAGGGATAAAGAGCTCATCTTATGATCCCTAGTTCGTTCGAATAAAACAAAGTAAGTGACAATTTGCAAACAAAAGAAGTAGCATGTGAAGTTTCACTCTCTCTCTCTCTCTAATCTACAATAGGGTTTTATATTAGCTGCACGTTTTGCCACTAAATTCCACCAATTGGTACATATACAAGAAAACCAGCGAATAAACTCAACACCATTGCTTTTAGTTGATGTTTCCAATTTAAACATTGCAAAAATATAAACACAATGTTTTGCAATCATATAAATTAAACAATTAGCTATTGTATAGATAACTCCATCAGGAATTGAATCATTCACTTCATTCACCATTTCACGGAATCACAAAGGCGGCACTAAACCCAAGCTTTGGACCAAAAGTTCTTCAGAAATTTGGTCAGAAATAGAGAGAGGTCTCTGTTGAAGAGATCCACAGTCAGATCAAGTCTAAATCAAACCACGACTGCAGAAGAGATTACCTCCAATCCAAGCGCAAGCGAAGAAGAGAATACAGAGAGGGAATCAGATCGGTTGACGTATTTGTGTTGCGATTTCCTCTAGGGTTTTAGAGAAATCGTTTCCAGCGATGGAGATGCCACCATTTGATAACGAACGGGATAGACAACTAGAGAGGCAGATATGGATGTAAGAAAAGAGTGTGTGATGGACGTGGACCAGGTTTACTTGGAGGAGAGTCATTAGATTTCACTGAAACATGGGACCCATCATGCTTTAAAGCTGTACGGATTACGTATGGTCGGTTCACAGAACGTGCTCTGGGGAATTAATTTATGAAAATTTTATTTTCCGATGGTAATTACTAATTCTCTGTTGTTTTAGGTGGGCGACAATTACGATGATAGTTCGGACTAGGCCAAGTGATTTCGAGGGACTCCCTGGACCTGGTCCATTCCGTACATAAACTTGATGTTGCTATTTATTTTTTCCATTCATGTAGGAAGGACATGTTTTATATTTTTTTTCAAATGATATTTCATAAAAGGGAGGGATTTCTTGATTATTATTTTGATAACTATTTTTAAATAATTTTTAAAATTTTTCAGAAATAGAAAAAAATTGACAAACTTATATTTTAACTTATAGTTTGATTGTGTTTTAAATTTCATATAATGTAAGAATCGTTTGATATTTCATCAAAACTGTTGAATATGGATTATTGTAATATTATGTAATTTTGATGATATGTAATGGAGTATTAAATAATACTTAAATTATATGAAATTCGAAACACAATTGTTCTATAAATTGAAAATTATGTTTATCAATTTTTTTTTCTATTTTTAAGATTTTTTTTAAATTATTTAAAAATTTATTGTCATAGTTGTCAAAATAATAAATGTCAAAAATGTCACCCTTCATAAAAATCGGTAGTAAGTCGATATTGTTATTTTAGAAAATAATGAGATTTAAGTATGATCAAGTGTGTCATGTCAAAAAATTCGACGTACATTTTATAAAAATTTATGAAATAATCGTGCGTTATGCATTATATAAGATGTCTCGAATATTGTTTTTTGGTTTATCAATCAGTTTTTTTTTAAAATAAGAGTTTTTTTTAGTTCCGATTTATTAATGAGTTGACACGTGATAATATAGTTTGACTTTTACATTGGAAACGTGGCAGATTGTATTGTCATTTTTTATTTTAATTGTAGGTTATTTGTGGTTTTATGTTTATCAATTTTTTAAGTATCTTTTTGAGATGGGCTAAAATATTAATTTATTTTATATATTGGATTAATGAATGGCGTGTGTTGGGTTTTGGATTTTGTAACAAGATTTTGTTGGTATAAATAGAAATAAAAGAAAATGTATGTTTGATTTTTTTTTTTTGGTAGTAGAATTTGTGTGGCGGATTTGTTGCTTGTAATTATTTGACACTTAAATTATTTGTAAAACATACGTGCATTGTTATAATTTATTTCATTTAATAAATAAAAGTATATTTGTTATAATATGATTTTAGTTAACTATCAGTAACATATAATTTTAAATTAAAAAATTAAGTAGGAAAATTTGAGAAAAAAATGTACAGAAAATTGATATGTCATACATCACCGTGCATAAAATATGTTTTTGCGCCGCTATGAATTTTTCGGTTATAAAAAATATATATATTTTATAAAATGATTATTTTGAAGTGATTGTAAACAAGTTAAATGGTTATTATTTTTGTTTACATATTATACATTTGAATTTCTTGGGAATACATTAATAAAGGGAAAAAGAGGAAATCAAGATCAAATCCGAAAAAAAAAGAAAAAAAAACAATTAGAATGAAAATAAATACCATGATAGATGATACATTTTTTTAGAACTATTGTTTTTATTTTCCTCCTATTTTTTTATTGAAATCAAGAACATTATTGAATAACAAATAAATTTCAGTTTAACAATTCTCGTTCAATTTTTTTAAGGAGTGAGATTTTCTCTAACATTTTTATTAAATTATAGAAATGGGTTAATAATATTATACAACAAATTTAAATCATTGGCATCACAAATTTAGATTCCGTAGATATGCCAATTTGTGCAAATAATATAAAAAATATCTTTAACTTGGTGAATTAATGATAACTATTTTAACAATTTTGATAATGATTTTTCAAAAAATAAATTAAATTATAAAAATTGAAAAATAAATTTACACCTTAATTATTTTGACAATTTTGACAATAAATTTAAAACAAATAAAGAAAAATTAAAAAGTAAAATTTGTATATATATATATATATATATATTTCAAATAAATGTATTTAGAATGTGAACATATTTTATTTAAGTGACTGCTCTAACTATATATACTGTTAATATAGATAAAAAAATCAAACTATATCAAGTACAGATTGAGCCGTATGAGAAACATTAACCTCAGTGAATTGAATACATTGACAAATTTTTTATGTATATTATACAATAAATGTTAACCTCAACTTGATGAATATAAGTGTGTAGTTTTAATCTGATTTCAAAATTTAAAAAATGTCAATCTAAAAATGAATTAGTGTGTCAAATGGATTTATAAAAAAAATTAAATGAAGGGTCACATGTTTGTTGATTGCTATCAGTAGCAATTCCTATTAATTAATTACATAAGTGAGCAAAAACATTATTTCTTTTTCTTCACCATATTTTAATCTCATATCAATCAGTAGAGATATTTTAAACGCTAACATCCTCCTTTAAATTCATATTTTGGTTTCACTACAACATATATATTTTTTTATGAGTAAGGTTACTTTCTAATAAGCTTAAACTCACAAAAAAGTTTGATGAAAATAACTCAAAAACATATCAAATTAATTTTAAACAACAACTTCAATTTGTTCAATAAATTCTTTATATCAAAATCTTATAGGATACAAATTTTTTTTTAATTTTTACAATTTTTTAAGTATATTTATTTAAATAGTGGGAAACCCACATATTTCATTGAAACATGTGAGTTACACTAAAAAATATCAAAGTTTGATACCTAATACCAGTGTACCAATTATTACAATCAGACTATATACTAAAACTGCTCCTATATTATACTAACTAAATCATCTAAACAGTTCTTCACCTAACAAAAATAACAAAGCAACAAAACATCAACACAACACAAAGTAAACAGCATTTGCAACTAATCAATCTGATAAAAAAGGTAATCACAAAAGCTACAAAAAGTTGTTGAGAGAACACAAATCAGGTACTCAGAATGGGGTCAATTTCTGTACCAGATCCAAAGAAACCTTGAAAAGGGAGATTTACTATATCCTGTGGTAAGATAATAATTAATTTGAAAGAGAGTTTTTTAAGTATTTTTTTCAGATTTTTTTTAAAAGGGTCTATTCTAATATTCATTATTTTATTATTATTTTAAAATCATTTTAAAAAATCTGAAAAAATAATTAGAAAATTCTAAAAATGAAATATTTCGGTATCCTATAAGATTTTGATATGAAGAATTTATTGAGCAATTTAGATTTATCATTTAGAACCGTTTCGATATATTTTTGAGTTAAATTCATTAAAGGTATTGGTGAGCTTAACTTTACGCTAATTTTACTCACTTTTTGATATATAGTGTATATCTTTTCTGATTGAACATATAATTAATTAGCAAAATGAAGAGTACTGATCAAAATCAATAACCAAGATACCAGAACATGGCAATGCATCAAATCCTTTTGTTTCATTAAACAATCATGCATGGATGCTTGAGCTCCTTAGTCTTAAATTATGAACTTATCACATGTCGCATGCATCATATTTTTATATATTAGAGGAACTATTATCAAAATCAATAAATTAATAAACAACCTTAAAATTTTATCACATTTACTCTGTCATCTTGCACATATATAGAAGAATTGTTTTTTCAGGATTAAAAAAAACGACATATTTTAAATCTCACTCAATCTAAATAAATATATAACATGAGATTTTTATATATGATTGAATCAAAGTAAGGCTAGCATGTTCTTAGGAGCATTGGATTTTTTGATACTTCTAACTTAAAATTTCTCGAATTTACTTCAAATGACAAATTTAGATTGCTCAATAAATTTTTTATATCAAAATATTATAGGATACTAAAATTTTCTATTTTTAGAGATTTTTAACTATTTGTTTCATATTTTTGAAAATGACCTATCTTTATATGCAAAATTTTATTATTTTATTATTATTATTCGAGTCATCTTAAAAAAATCTGAAAAAAATAGTTTGAAAAATTCTAAAAATAGAAAATTTTAATATCCTATAAAATTTTGGTATGAAAAATTTATTGAGCAACTTGAATTTTTCGTTTAATAGATTTTCAAGTTAGAAGCATCGAAAAACTCCGTACTCCTAGAAGCACGCTAAGTTTACTCATTGAATTAAATCATTGATGATTGAGAGGTACTCAACATGAATTCCAACTTATTACATTGTTTACAAGCTCTAGTAAGAAAAACAATTAAACATGTTGTATATCTCCCTCCTACCCATATGAACAAATAATTAATAATCAATTAACTTAAAAAAACATATTATCATTATCATTACTATTTATTATATTTAAACCCCCACAAATCTCCCCCATTGAAAGCAAATCAAACAACCCTCCGCCACCGCCACCGCCACCGCCGACGCCATTAACATTACCTCCTAGTGCACCACTACCCAAATTCCCATTTTGCCCCTGAATCCCTCCATATGCACACAAATCCCCAATCCCAGAATTATAATAATTACCATGGTTATTATTAACCTTAGCTTCCTCCATGGCAAGTTGTGCACCAGTCAAATCCCAATTGGTCAAAGTCAAACCCTGGTCAACATCAGGAGGCAACCAATCAGAGAACAGGACCTTATTATTAGCTGGGGATTGAGTGCCATTATCAAAGGAGCATGGTGATGGATCAGAGATGGAGTCCATTTGGGTCAATTGGCTTGTCTCCTTTTTAGGGGTCACAAAGTTTGAGCGGGCCATGATTGATTGCACTGGAGAGAGCAGTGCTGATGGGACTGGAGGCCCATTTGAGGTTGAGTGGGCCTGGTTTGTGGGTCCATTTCCATGGGCCTTTATCACTCTTTTCTTGAGGTATGAATTCCAATGGTTCTTTACTTCATTATCTGTTCTTCCTGGTAGATGCATTGCAATTTGAGACCACCTGAGTCAAAAAAAAGTAAGAAAGAGATATATACTAATTAGGATGTGAAATAAAATTTTAGTTAATTGATTAATGAAGATGCAAAATGTGGTATTAATGCATGACATTATCAAAAGTACAATGCAATTTTTATTAATTAATGAAGGTTACTGAACCATAAGTTTAACACAAGTGATAATAGCCTCGCCGGGGCTAACATGAGCCGTTATTTAATGAAGGTTACTTAAATTTAAGCTAGCAAGTGAGATATATACTTGCATATATCAACCATACATGCAGCCCATGAAATGTTCACAAGCTATACTATATTAAATGATATCATCAAATATATTTACAGAAAATGAATTCACGGTACAACATTATGTACATTAAATAAACTTAATAGAAAAATATAAAAGAAACATGCATTACATGAGAACTATTGGAACAAACATTCTTTAATAAAAATTATTCAATTTTTACTTAGGTATAAGAAACTTTCTTTGAACATGTCACCTTATATACCTTGACAAAGACAATCCACATTATTTATTAGACAAAAGACAAATCCTCTGTTAATTAAAGTCCACAATCCAATTAAATCAAGTCCACTCTTTGATTATCCTCCTTGAATATATATAGGAAATATTGATTAATTAACATATAATAAGTATATATGTGGTTAGGATTCAACATTTGATTTCTTACGTTTACATTTTTTTCTGAAAGAATATTTGACTAGAAGCACAATGATTAAGTAGCTAGCAAATTGCTAATGTAGCTTTCATTTGTTTCAACGAGGAAACAAATTAAAGAAACAGACAATTAATTAAAAATGAACAGGATATTTACTAATGTAGCTTTCATTTGTTTCAACTATGAAACAATTGAAAGATGTACATGCAATGCAAGATGCAACCAATTACCAAACAAATTAAATGTAAGTGATGTAGAAGTAATATATATAATATCTCTTACTTATTGCCTAATTGAGCTTGAAGAGTTATAACAATTTCTTCCTCCTCTGGAGAGAACATTCCTCTCTTCAATCCTGGCCTTAGATAGTTAATCCATCTAAGCCTGCAGCTTTTTCCATTTCTTTGCAACCCTGTATAATTAATTATTAAAACCAATTCTGAAATGAGGAGTGATAACTATATTTGTTACTTGCAAATTCACATGTATTCATACTTTTATACAAAATGTTTATACCATACGATAAATATTTATACTTTATATTATTAGAATTAAAATTAAACATCTCAAGATGTATTTTTACTTGTGCAACAATTTTTAATTTGAAATTTCCTATATTTGGGAAAAAAAATTAGTAAGCATTTTCTATATTAGATATAAAAATTTATGAATTCAAATATAAATAATTTCTCTTCTCAGAATGAATATGGAAATATATAGCTATCCTGAGGACCACTGAGATTTTTGCTAGGACCATTATATAACACTTAAGCATGGGTTATTAATGTCTCTAGTGTATTTAATTTTTACCATTCTTTTCAAAATTACTAAGTTTATGCTAGGTAGGTCCATACATCAAAAGGCAACAAAAAGAAGCTTTACATGAATAAAAATAACTATCCAGTTAATTAAAAAAGGAACAAATTTTTTGGAATTGGCTGTCACAACCAAATATATGATGATTGATTTAGCATTTAATTCAGTACAAGAACTACATTTAGTATATTTGACTAGAACTAATATTATTCATTATGAAAAATAATAACAAAAAAAAAGAATTTGTGAAAAATATATTTGGTTGTGACAGCAAATAACTCAAAAGAATTTGCAGTTCCGAAACATAGCTCTAGCTCCATTTTATGAAAAATAATAACAAACAAAGAAAAAATAATTTGTGCTCCTCCTTAATTAACTCAAAAGAACAATTATTTTAGGATAAAAGGAATCATTTTTGTATGTGCTTAAAAAAAGTTTCTGTTACTACCCACTTCAATCTTATTTGATATCTCAAATTCTTTGTTTTCTTGGGCAAAAAGGGGGTAGCTAGTTTGAAAGCACATTTGTCATTTGAGACTAAATAATTCTCATATATATAATGCCTTAAACACAAATGAAACTTCATTTTATTTTCCTTAATTTAATGCTTGAGCTCCATAAAATTGCAATGCAGTTCTAGCCATGCTTCTAACTAGCTAGCAAAGTTCAGAGGAAAATATGCCATGCTACCTAGAAGAAAGTATAAAAGAGAACTATAGACCTATCACGGTGATAATATATCTCATCTCTCTATGAAAAGACATAGATTCAAATTCTACAAAAACATATTTAAAAAAAAATATTAAAACTAATGGGAGCCCTTATTCCAAAAAATAAAAAATAAAAAAAGAAAGTAAAGGAAATTCTTCCGGACAGAATAAAGTATATTACAGTTTAAGAAACCCTAGTTTTGTATGTGGGTATGGTATTTGTGTTAGAGAGACAGAAACAAAGAGAGAGAGAGAGAAGACAAAGAGAGACAGAGAGAGATGAAAGAGAGAGAGAGAGAGATAGAGGTTAATAGATAAATTACCAGCTTTTGCAGGGACAGCACTCCAGCAACCAAGGCCATTTTTGAGGATATAATCTCTTAACCTCTGATCCTCCTCTGGTGACCACAATCCCTTTCTGTAACTCATTTTGGGCTTGTCACAACTCCTACACCCCATATAATCTCTCAGTCTTGGATTGATTGATTACCAGTACCACATCAATCTTCTATGCTAATATGCTAATATGCTATACTATGTTGCTTTGATTTCTCTTCTCTTCTTCTCAGGAGCTGATAATTGATTGCTAACCAAAACCAGAGAACAGTTGTTTGTTCCCTATATATATAAATATATATATGTTCATGAGTACTGCTCCATGAATCACTTCTAACTTTGTTTTTTGTTTTATTGTTAATTAATTAATAGGATGCATTTGTTTGAGTTGGTCATCTCATATTCTCACGCACATGATATTAATAATATTAATTGTACTCTATCACTGTCTGATTGAAAGGTTTTGTCTGGCTTGGGTTGTGTTGATTAATTATTATACACCAGTTCATTATTCAATCTGACATACATGAAATTTAATTTGATGACACCAGTAACGAAAACAAAAATTGAGGGGGGGGGGGGGTTGGAGAATTTTCATTTAATTTATTATTATATGCAATTATTTTGTACTTCTTTCGATATCTTAAATTTGTTTTAGGAGAAATATCGGGACATATTAAGCGTTTTTTTTTAAATAAGAACTCATCCAGTATATAATTTCATCATCTATTTTTTCACATACATATTGGGAAAATTGAATTTGTATTTCTTTGTTAAGATCGAGTCTCATTATAAGTGTACTAGACCTACGGTTCTAATTTATTGAACATGTTATACTATTTAAAAACGCGATCGCTCAATATAAATAAAATCAGACTCAGTCAAATTTATTGCTCATAGATATAATATTCATACTTTTTTTTCTTCTTCAGACCCGGTCAAATTCATTGCTCATACTATTTAATTTGCTTCACTAATTTCTTCCTTTTTCTTCCTTTCATACAAATTTGTCCTTTTTATTTTTGTCTAAATTAGTAAGTACGGATGGAATGAGCTGTTCATTCATAAAAATAATTAAGTACAAGTCCTCAATCAACAAAACATAAAATTAAATATTAAGACAGGGCCTGAATTTCAAATAGATGAGTTGACATTTTAATCAATAATTGAGCATTTATTTCTCTCTCAAGAAAAATATGTCACAAAGGAATACTTGTTATTGGTTCTCTTAATTACACTTAAAATATTTGTTCTAGTACAAATCAATACATATAAAGAAAGGACAAATCGACAGAAGATGCAAAATAATGCACACCAACAAAAAAGCATGATCTTTTTAATTTTTTGTTACTATCTTTAGTTTTGATGTCATTAATTCAAATTAATTTTAAATTTAGCTATGATTGCATTGGTTTAATTGTTTCTAGAATGCCCGAAATGAGACCTTAATTAATAAGTTATTTTCAATAAACACCTTGATTCTACTTAATTAAAATTACATAAATGAAACTTAGAGTCAACAATCGTATCAGACCTGCATCATTATAAATTTTCAAACACATTTTTCCATGGGCCTCAAAATTTTAAACCCGTTCTAATTAATTAGTTTAACATAATAACTTCCATACAATTGGTCATATCAATGAGCCCCATGAAAATGATTGTTATTGCTCATGAGAAATATATTTTTTCAGAGGAGGAATCATCTGATAATAATTATTTTAATAATTTTGATAATAAATAAAAAATATTATTAGAAAAAGTTAACTTTATAGGTATCTTATGGAATATCTATATAGTCTAACAATTAAATTTTATATATGTACAATATAAATATTATGTGATGATACATCACAAATGTTAATTTTTAAATATTGAAATTTCAAATCACTTTTACTTTTTTAATGAAACAAACTCATTTTTCTTTGTGTTCGTTCGGAGTCTTTATTAATTGATGTGCATGTCAGTAATGCAAATTAATTAACTTTGAAGGGACAAATATATATACATATGTATATATCATATATGTCTAGAAATATAATTAAGTTATTCCTATATTATAGTCTAAAATGGCTGATGATGATGGTGATGCCGGCTTAGTGATATGATATATTTTTCTTTGTTTTTATTGCATTTTGAAAATACACAAGTAGGTCCTAGAATAAAGGAACCTCACATGGCCTCTTTGCAAAAATATTCTCCTAATTATCTACATTTTTTTTCTTAACCATATATATACATTTAATTGGGTCACCTAATTAATCAATATATGCAATTATAAAGATCATGTGGTGCATATATTATTGGCCGACTTATGAGCTAATTAATCATATTTATTCGTATACATAGAAAATAACGTTGCAATTTAATTCTTTTTTGACACGTCTCTCTTTAACATTGAGTTGTTATCGTACATCCGACGTATATATATAAAATGAAAATGTTATGAAAATATAATTATTGATACTGTCATTAATACAAATTTTATCATACATATTAAATGAGTTATTATACATGTTAAGACTTTAATTTGTATAGTACTTCTATTATTTAACTTAAATATCACTAATATGTGTTTGCTGTTTAAAAGTTGCCAGAAAAATACACAAATTAAATTGCATGAAATTAATGATATAATTTCATGTGATTTTTATACCAAAGATTTGAAATTATGAAATTATGTTCAATTTCATAAAATTATTTCTTGAAATTAAAGAAACAATTTCATGAAATAGCCATGTCAACTATTAAATCATGAAATTATGTCCAATCTCATGATTTATTAAATCCCAAAATTATTTCTTGAAATTAAAAAAAAAAATATAATTTCATGAAATAATCATACCAAACCCCCTTCAAAAAATATATACACATGTGTGCAAAAAAAAATATATGCACAAAACCCTAATTATATGAAATCAAGAAACAATTTCATATAATTAAACATGCCAAATTCAAAAATCATGAATTTCATTCATGAAAAATGCCCCAAATATTATCCCTTGGAATTAAAAAATGATTCTTTGGGATAATCATGCCAAAATATTAATTGTATAAGATTAATATGCCTAATCATATACAATTAATGATTTAAGTGAAATTAATGCCTAATTTCACACTCAAAAATACCAAAAATATTACCCAAAATAACAGAATCATAGAATATATTTTCTGTGATTTTTCAGTAATTTTTCATGGATTTTTGCATGAAGAATAAAATAAAATGGAAAAAGGAATAAAGAAAATACCAAAAATCAGAACTGGAGATAGTTCTGGGTGCAATTTGGGGGATGTGCAACACTCTGGGTGCAATCTGGGGAGCTCAAACACGACTTCTGCCCTTGGGACCCGCCTGTCATACACACAAAGTGTTAAAGGCGCTTTGCATGGACCCAGTACACATGCACCATACCACTGACAACACGTTTTGGTGCACAAGGACCAAGCCCACAGCCCAACCCTCAGTTTTTCGCTGGGGCTGTGTCTCATTAAACCTGACGACTGGGCCCCTCTCCTTCAGTCTCACTGCCAAGGGGGCCCAGCGCCCAGAAGTATTTTGGCCAGCGAAAAGAAAAGAAGGGAAAGAGAGGTGAGCGCGGTGCAAGCGCTCCCTCCCTCTGACAAGCCCGAAACCAAAGCACGGTTCACGTGCACCCAACCCAAGCGAGAGAAACCTTTTGAATTTCTCTCTCTCTCCCTCCTTTCTTCCTCCTCGAGCTCCAGAGCTCAGTGGAGCTTCGAAAATGGAGTCTAGGTGTACAATGCGAGTTGGCTTAAACCATTCTAGGGACTTAATCTACATCCTAAGGGGAGTTCAATGCCACAAACAGCATTGAAAATAGTAAAGTAAACAAAGAGAAAATCGAAGGAGAAAGTACCTCGACCTTGAAGGTGACAGAGCAATTGGGAGCTCTAGAAGCCAAGCCAACACCTGGAGAAGCTTCAAGACACCTCCACGACGCTGCCTGAAGTGCCAATTTGGGGTGAAAAGCACTCAATTGGCAGGTGCACCACTTGGCACCTTGGTCTGATTTGGATATGGTCAGTTGGCACAACTCAGCACTCAAGCAGCCAAATTGACACGTTGGGCACACTCAGTGGCACCTTGGTGACATGTCAAGCGCCAGCAAGGCCAAGGAATATTCGGGATATGCTCACACCCGAAAGGCATGACACACTGACCCAAGGAAGAAGACAAAGCCAACGGCTCCTTCTCTCTCCCCAGGCCTGTGTCAGGGACACATGTAGGCACCTCAATGGAGAGCTCTGAGCGCCAGTTAGCTGGAGGAATCTTCCAAGGACAAGCCTCAGGCCAGCACAGGCCTGGCTGGCTCAATCCTGGCCACTTGATCAAACCAAGGGCTGGGATGATGCCAGCTCAGCCCTGAGGCTTAAACCATGCCCTCTGGGCTATAAATAGACCCCCAGTGAAGAAGAAAAAAAAAAAAAGGGCAACATAGCCAAAACTCTGCCAAAATCTCAACTCCACCAATTTCCACAAAAAAAGAAAGCCAGCTGAGAAGAAACCGAGTCTTGAATAGCTAGGTAAGGGACATAGGAGTCAAGCCTTGAGCTTGGCTCAGTCCCAATTGAGCTCAAGGAGCCAGTCTCACCTTGCTGGGTGAGATGGCTAGCCCCATGGCTGGGGAGGTGCACATGTGCCTCCCTCCTTCCAGAGCTCAATTGGTGGCTGAGCTTGAGTCTCAGGAGCTCACATGGTGAGTTCACCATGGATTTTGGCAGCATACTCCAACCAATTGGCACATGCCAATCTGGTTTCATGGGGATGGGCACATGTTCATCCCCTTTCTCTCTCAAGCCCTGTGCACATGTGCAGTGGCTATATAAAGCTCAATAATGGCTTTATACAAGCTGTTATGCTGTCAAAATTCCATGGAAAAACAAAATTCCATGTTTTATATGTGTATTGTATTTCAATTTTTTTATGATATATGATATTCTGGTGCAAATTGGTTTTATTTTCCTTTTAGTTCTTTCCTTCATGTTCTCTGATGTGCTTAATAGCTCAAGTTCATAATTGAGCAATGGAAAAGCAATAAACATCAATACTGGGTTGAGTCCAGTGAATTCCAATTTCTGGCCAGCTGAGAGATCAATCCATATCTCTCAGCCTGGTTGTTAATTTCTTATGAAATTTCACAGTCATGTAGATTAGGTTTATACCAACTTACCATATAAATTTTATAATTTTTGGAATTTTCTGTGAATTGTTATGAATTTTACAATCTCATCTGTCAAAAACTCCAAAAAGGTCAACTTTGGGTCAAACTGAGAAGTTCATTCTTCTTTTGATTCAAAAATCCAAAATTCCTTGATTAATTCACCTTTATGACACCTCATGTGATGTTTTAAAGGATTTAGAATAATTAAACCAGGCTTTAATCCATAGGTTAAGCCAAATTTGGTTTTAATAAAGCTGAAAGGGCATTTCTGTCCAGTCTGCTAAAAATACAATAATCATACTTTCTTTTCACTCAATTAACTTAAAATTTCATGGGCATCTAGAACAAGTCTTAATGCACTCACTCATCAAATTTTACCATTTTTGGGATTTTCTGTGATTTTCTGTGAATTTTTGAAATTGGGTCTGTCAAAATTGAAATTGAGTTGGCTCTGGACCATTACCAGAAAAGTGCAAAAATGAAATTAACTCGTGTTCAAGTGAAATTCATGTGTGAAATTGATATAAAACCTTTCTAAAACATGTAATTGACCCAAATGAACATAATCAAACATGCAATTTGAGAAGAATGTGATGAAATCAAAAGGAAACCAAATTGAAAATAAAACCAGAAATGACCCAATGTGCATAAAGGACAATGCACATCTAAATTGATGAAATTGATCATCCAAACATGTTCAAACATACTAAACGACACTGTTTGGAAGGTTAATTGAAAGAAAATTGCAAAGGAAAGCTATGAAATACCATTTGGTACCAAAGCCCCGAAACCAGTTTGGTACCAAATGGCCAAAGTTGCAAAATTGATGGATTAAACTCAAATTAAGCCTCAAAATCTTGATAAACATGTTCTGACGATGCTATATGATAAAGGAATCGAGTCAATTTGTCAAAAATCAGCTCAAATCCCTCAAAATCTCATCTCAGCCAACTTCCCAACCGAAACCAGGTGGTTACCCCCATTTCCGGCGATCCAGGCCGCCGCCGCCGCCGAGACCACCGCCGATGGACTCCCCACGCTCCGGCGATGCCAGCCATGCCTCCTGATCGGAGATCCGACGCCGGCAGGGCCTCGATCAGTGTCGGGGAGGATGAGCACGAATATTGATGCATCTCAAAGTGCGAATCTTGATGAAATTCAAACAGCCCAGAGAAGGCTTGATGCGCGCCAGAGATCCAACGGCCCAGTTTAAAAGATGCTTCAAAAACTGAACTTAAGTTCAGATCTTGATGCATGGGCCCAAATCTGACGGCCCATATTAATCTGTTTTGAAAATAAACTTTGAACACCAAATAAAAATGATTTCTCAAGCCCATAAATTATGAAAAATATATCAAAAATCATGATTTCATTTATGAATATTTTTAAGACTATAAAATGTCAATTTTGATTTTATTTTATTTTTTTTTTTTATATTATAAATAAAAGAAAATTCAAGACATATCATATATGTATAAAATAAATTCAAAATATCAAATAAAATATTTTTAAAATAAATGGAAATTATGAAAATGCTCAAAACAAATGAATTCTTTTTGATAAAATAAATCAAAATATTCAAAATAACCAAATTATGTTATATGTTGATAAAACAAATCAAAATATTCAAAATAACCAAATTAGTTATATTTTGATAAAACAAATCAAAATATTCAAAATAATCAAATTATGTTATATTTTGATAAAACAAATCAAAATATTCAAAATAATCAAATTATGTTATATTTTGATAAAGCAAATCAAAATATTCAAAATAATCAATTTATGTTATATTTTAATAAAACAAATAAAAAATATTCAAAATAATCAAATTATGTTATAATTTGATAAAACAAATCAAAATAATCAAAATAGTCAAATTATGTCATATGTCGATAAAACAAATCAAAATATTCAAAATGATCAAATTATGTTATATCTTGATAAAACAAATCAAAATATTCAAAAATGATCAAATCATGTTACATTTTGATAAAACAAATCAAAATGTTCAAAATAATCAAACTTTGTTATATTTTGATAAAACAAATCAAAATATTTAAATATGTCAATATGTCCAAATATTTGACCAAACACGTCAAATATACAAATAAATCCGAAATCTTTGACCAAATATGTCAAACATGCAAATATACCCAAACATTTGACCAAACATGTCAAACATGCAAATACGCCCAAACATTTGACCAAATATGTCAAATATGCAAATATGTCCAAATCTCTGGCCAAATATGCCAAATATGCAGATAAGTCCAAAACTTGGTGAAAACATACCAACATACCAAATCATATCAAATCATGTTTCGAGAACATTAAATTGGCAGTGTGCTTCAGGTTTAATGTACCTCATTTTGGAAATCGATAAAGAATTATATGTTCCCGATCCTCCAATTTTCCCAGGTTTCGAATTGGCATAGCGCTTCAGATTCGGGATTTGGAAGGTCAATAGACTGTTTAGGATTATACGTCCTTGTCTTTGACATGAACCTTTTTTTAGAGATCAAACATCTCTGGTTCTTCGAGTATCAAGTTGGCAGTGCGCTTCACATTCGAACTCCGTGAGATCAATAGGATTATACATCCTCGATCTCTGATTTATGAGAAATTATACGTTTCTCTGACTTTAGATCATACGTCTTTAGTCTTATTATCCAAAGTTATACCTTTGGGTTATTTCAAGTATGCATTATAATAAATTGGAAGGAAGAAATAAAGCCACAAATCTGATCCATATATTTTGATTAGTTTAGCCCATTAATCAGAGGTTCCCGAGGCGAGAGCCGGGGTAATTAACGGCGGGGGCTTGCGCCCGTCGGAAAATAAAAGTTCCCACAATCACCTAAAATAATAAGTCCTTGAGCGCACAAACGCGCGCAGGGATGTACCTGCACCTTCTTCCCCCGTGAGCGAGGACGCCGATGCCTCGCGCGTGGGCCGCGAAAAAGGGCCGCACAATATGTATAATAATTTATTTAAGCTAAATAATAATAATGCTGCACAAAATGAGTTTTCATAATAATATCATTAATATGTATAATAACTCATTTAACTTTTATAATGAAGCTCATATCGATAACGATATCAACAATTATATTTATGTATCAGCTCTCTATACAAAACGTTGATTAAAGAAGAAATCCACTTGATACACGCGGTGATATAATTCTCTTTCTAATTATACAATTTTCAACTTTAAAATTAGAGAATGTTTAACGAGTAAATTGTTATTTGTACTTTTGAGGAAAAAAAAAGATGGTAGTTGCACTTGTAGTGTGGTTACTGTTTGCTTGTGTTGTGTTTTCTCTGAATGTATTTTTTATAAGAGCGTCTAACAACCTTTTAAGTTCGAATTATTCACATTCGTTGTCATATTTTTCTATAATAAAATTCTGTCATAGAAAAATTTGAGCCACTAATAAGTGAAATTTAATAAATTATAAATAAAAAAAATACTTCTATATTTAAATTTGGACCGTTGAAATCAGATCCGACGGTTCAAAAACTATAACAGTGACGTTACCATAACTCACAATGACAACATATATGAACCCTATCTCTCAGATTTATTATTTCCCGATTTTCAAAATGAAAAAGATCCGTCATATTTTCATGCTTGATGTGAAACATACAAGCTCAAACCATGTCTTATGCACAACGCTATTATTAATTAAATGTTTAAGTATTTACACTTTACTTTACTGTAGAGTTGTGCTAATGTTTTATAAAATACAACATCTCTCATACTTCACACTCATATTTTGAGTTTTTAAAATTTAAATCATCGATTCAAATCATTCAACATAATCACTATATAAAAATCTGCTTGCAGACCAAATTTTACATTTTTTTTATAAAGTTTTTGCTATTTTGTTGAATGGTAAGATAATTTATTGATCTGATGATTTCTGAGTCATCTAATAATGATGATTTTCTACTGCTCCAAGTAAATACTAAATTTTTTTTAAAAATATAAAATTTGATCTCCAAGTAGATTTTTATTTGAAGATTATATTTAATGGTTTGAGTTGGTCATTTAAATTTTAAAATCCGAAATATAAGTGTGAAGTAATGGACATATTGTGTTTTATAAAACATCTTAGCATATATTCTTTATTATATATGTTTGTATTATTATGTCGAGTGTTTATATTTATTTTTCCAAATTTCCATATCCTAAGTTCTCCTCACATGTTTTAAGACTTTTTTGTTGATTTTTTTTTGTCATTCCACTCTTAAAAAGCATATTTATTTTGTCCTTGCATTTTTTAGTAGATCTCTCTAATGTCTTCCTAATTTTTTTTTTAACAAAATTCTGAAAGTTTCATCATTTAGTTCTTATATTTTTAAGAGATTTTAGCAGAGACAATATTACTGTGGAAGATATTTAGTTATTATATAAATTTATGTATAGATATATAGTATAAATATCTTGTTTAGAAGTATATATAAACTCGTTTTTATTAGGAGTTCCTTCTAATTAACACAACCATTGAACCACACAAATAAAGAGTATTTTTCGTCTAATTGTCTTTATATTAACATATATAAGTTACCTGATTGTTAGAACATCTTTATCTCAGTAGCAAAGAAATTATAAAATACTCATATGACGATTGCACTTTCAACCCGTAAGATGTATTTGAAAAGAAATAAATGTCAGGATTAATAAGAGTCTTTATATTATAAAAAAAAAGATAATTGCACTTTCAATTAAGAAAGGTGAAGTAACTAGTTTAGCAACTTTATTGAATTAGCAATCTTTCTAAAATAACACATTATCATTTATAATTGCTTTTAATTTCAAAGATGCAAAAGAATAAATTATGTAAATATAGAAATATTTAATATGTCTTATAAATTAATAGATTATATTATATTGAAGAACTAGAAATGATTTGAATGTGAACAATGAATTAGATTATAGTAAAGCTGCTAATAGGACAAAAAAAAAAATACTTTTATTGTAATTACAGTAACAAAAATTTTCTTACAAACCAAATATAGTTTATATTTGCTATTTAACCCACATTATAATTGTAATTACTCAATATATAATGATAATTCTCTGAGTGTAACAGGTCCAGTATTTGTGCAATTTAAGTTTTTGCCCTTAATTAAGTACTCTAGAGAGATGGATTAATTAATAATTAATCTCATATATATGTAGAAAATTTCACTAATCATGCTGCTTTAGTCTCCGACGGGCATGTAAACAAAAAAAAAACAAAAAAAAACGGTGCTTTAATTAATTAATTAATTAGTAGAGAAGTAGATTTGTAATATATAATTAACTAGATTGCTAATGACATTGGTTAAGACAACCAATATGTCCCATGTCGCATTCAATTAATTATTAATTAGTGTTTCTAGTTTTTAATCAGATGTCCCCACCCAATATTTTAATGGAAAATGTTTGGGAGATACTATAATCGATACCGACTTTATTATTCATGTAAAATGAATTATTATTTATATTAACGACTTTATTATGCAACTTATTTTTTAAGTATTTTTATTATTAAACTCAAATACCATTAATATGAATAACAAAAGTACTGTAAAAAAAATTATATAATAAAATTATTAATACGAATAATAACTTATTTAATCTAAATAATAAAATCGATATCGATTTTAATATCAATGATGACGGTATCTATATATCAGCTCTTTATTTTATTTTAATTATCTAGACTATTAAATAACACGTGATTTGTCTTATCGGGTTCCACAAATATTCCATATAATTTAGAAAAGAGGGAATATATGCTATCGTATTTTAAGAGAGGATCGTTGTAATTAATTAATGATTTTTAATTTTTTAAGATAAACATTGTAACAATGATGTTCTTTTAGAATCTTTTGGGATGTTATAATATAAATAAATAAATAAATAAATAAATAAATAAATAAACTCGCAATTATGAAAGAGAAGTCAATGGTCGGATCTTATGTGGCGGTCATTATGTAGTCTTACCTACATTAAAAGCTCTCTTTCGGACATTTGTTCTTGCAAAATGCAAATATATCTGGATTTTAAATCATGAACACAATTTGTTACGAAGGTCAGGTAGTATAAAATCCTATAAAAAGTCAAGTTTTGAGAGAACTTTAAAATCAAGTACAAACAGGTACAGAGAGGATGTGACTTTTATTGGATCTTTTTTATACTTTAGTACAACTCATCATATATTCATACAATTTGCTAAAGTTCCATTTTGTTTGATTTTTTTTTTAAATGAAGTTTCTTATTAATTTTGGCATTCATTTTTTTTAGATATTTTTTTTATGAAATTTGAATTTATATTTTTTTCATAAATATTTTTACTTTATTTGATTTTTATTTTTCTACTTTTTAGTTCCCAACCATTTGACAAGAAAAAAACATGGTATAGTTAGATACTCTTATGAATTTTTTTTGGTTAAATTAGTTCAGGGTGAAAATTCATTGAAAACGAATTAATTTGTTTAATCTTAACAATTGTAAAAAAATAATAATTTTAAAATGTGATAAATAAAATATAATATATAATTCATAGACAACGAGACATTATATATGAAAAATGATATACTTTGATGTAAGTTTTATCGTTCATCAAATAATATTTACAGCAATTTTTATTTAGCAACATGTGATGAAATATTAAGTAATATTTAAATTGTATAAAAATTAATACACAATCAATCTATATAAAAAACATATCTATAATTTTAAAATAATTTTTTGAAATTTTTTGACATAATTTAATAAAATATTGTCTAGATTAATTTTCAAGATAAATCGTTAATCAAGAGATGCTACCCCATTACTTTAATATCATTCTTTTCAAAGATTTACAAGAAGTGTTTTTATTGCAAATAACATCCGATTAATGAACATTCATACCTTTGAAAGATCAACTTAATTAAGTGAAGAATTTTTTATTTTTTTTCAAATTAACAAACATCTAGGGTAATCTCGCAATATTTCCAAATTCATGCATGTTGGTGTTTGCATTGGTTGAAAATATATGCAAATTTTTAGTTGACTTGACTCTTAATTTGTTCTCATTATTGTTGGGTTTTATATGCTACCAACTTCTAGATCATTATGCAAGAGTAGAAATTAATTGCAAATATGCTTGAATAAATTAAAGGTGTGTACATTTTAGAAAATAAAAGCTTGAAGGAAAACAATAATGTAAAACTTTTAGGAGACTAAGTTTTGTTAGATAAGTTTGGTTAATTTGGCACTTGAAGTTTTTCCTTTAATAAAATGTTGTTAACATATTCGCATATGTGGGATATAGATAGGTGCATATTATTTATAGATGGGTTCCAATATTATAAATTTCTAGTGTAAGAAAATATCACAATTTTTTTATTTATATTTCAAAATTTAACATTTAGATGCTGAATTCAAATTGTTAATTATATTTATTTTCGTAAGAGATATATGCATGTAAAATTTTATAACTTTCTTTTATTTCATTTTATACTAGATCGAATTGTGAGAAAAAAATATTAAAATTAATCAATCAGAATTAACTAGATTTATTTATTTTTTTATCATTTGATTTAGTATATAATGAATTGAAAAAAAAAATCATGAAATTCTGCTTGCATACATCTTTTATGACTATAAATAAAATCAGCAGTTTGAATTCAACATTGAAGTGTCAAATTTTGAAATATATATATATCATTGAGTTGGTAGCATTTTGTGGTATAAAAAATTTATGATATTGAAATCCTCGTGATTTGTTATTGTTTATAATCATTATCACAATCATCATGATCATTGTTGTCTTATTACTATCATCATCACATTTTGGCGGAGGGTGAGTTGTAATTTGTAAGTGCTTTACTTTTTATTACTCAACTATCAAAGGAATTAATGGTCAAACTGTTAATTATATTTATTTTCATTAGAGATATATGCATGTAAAATTTTATAATTTTTTTAAATTTATTTTATTTTAGACCAAAAGGTAAGAAAATGAATGCATTAAAATTAATTAATTATAGTTAATTAGATTCATTCACTTTTTTTACCATTTGATTTAGTATACAAAATGAACTTGAAAATTCATGAAATTTCGCATGCATACACATCTCTTATAAATATAAACAAAATCAGTAGTTTGAATTTGACATTCAAGTGTCAATTTTTGAAAATACTAATAGACAACGAGTTTGTAGCATTTTGTGCTATAAAAAAATTATGACATTGAAATCCTCGTCATTTGTTATTGTTTATAAACATCACCGCAATCATGATGGTTGTCGTCTTATTACTATCATTATCATCATTTTGGTGTGGAGGATGAGTTATAACTTGTAAGTCCTTTTCTTTTCATTACTTATCAACAATCAAGGAAATTAATGTCAAACTAAACGTTAATTAAGAATGTTAAAGACCATGATATTTTTAAAATTGCAAGGATATGTTAGAAAATAGTAAAAAAGAAAAAAAAAAGTCATTGCTTGCAAGTTGACCTTATGTATACCAACTACATGATGCATGAAACATAGATATGAATGCAATAGAAACTAAATAAACACAACCATCTCTTAATGAATAAAATAAAGCAAGAACTTGTCAGGTCTCATGTTCTGTATGATTCTACCAAACCATTTCATTTTCATCTGGAAGTCATTTTTTTTAACTAAAAATGTGGTTATATCAATATGATCCTAGTATCTTTGATTGATTCCATTGTCATTAATTGACAGATGAGATCTCAGTATTAGACATGACCTTGTGCAATAAACTATATATATATACATACCTGTCTAGCTAGAGAACAATTTCATCCCAATTTTGTAACAACACGCCACTCTTATTTTGAGATTCAATTTTAAATCCAAGTTAAAGCCCAAATCTACACTGTCTATTAGTTTTGGACGCCTTTACGCTACGGTTGCTATGAAATCTTATAACATAGACAATACACTTTTTAAACGAGTTGCTATGAAATAACCCCCTAATCAATTTTATATCATGATTTTCTTTTTTTAATTAAGTTAATCCTCTCTTATTTTAGGCTTAAGCTTCGCTGCTGTAGATGAGTAAAGTGCAAAAAGAATTTAATATGACATATAATATCCAACAATATATCTACATGAAATGAGCAATTTAAACGGAGAAGTACTTTAACAGAAGTTAGTATCTCAGGATAACCATCAATATTGAGTCTGCCTTTCTGTTTCTTTCATGTTCTCTCAGTGAAGATTGAAGAACCCCTTCAAGTATGCTGTTGCATTCGAGATAAATATGAGAATTTAAATTATTTAATTTTAAATATCATAAATGATATTTCATTCGGATTTCGAATTTACGACTTCTCATACAGAGAGCATTGTCTTTGTCACTAAATCAAAAGCTGGTTCTCTCCTTCGAGTATGCTGTCATTGTTGTCTATCAATTTATTTTGGATTGAATCATGGTAAGATCCAAATCCAAATCCGAGTCCAGATCCATTAACGCCTTGAAAGATCTGCATGCAGTTCTAATTTCTAAATCCAATAAAAGGAGCAATATCAAAATTTATATCCACATCAACTATTTTAGATGATTCATAATCCGATCCTGATACTATTGCAATTTTGCTTCAAGTTTTTTCAGAAAGCAAAATACTAGTGTCTAAATATTACCAACTTTATATTATATAAGCAACAAGAGAAAAATCTTTGCTTTCTTCCATACAAAGAAAACTAATCTATTATGGAATAATTATTTGTCAGATTCATATAGGTAACGGATGTGGCTCTAATTCCATTACAAATCAAATAAATTATCAGATAGATCCATGTTCAACATTTTCCTGAGCATTCTACAATCTATCAAATGTGATTAAGCAAGACATTAAGACAGTACATTTACCAGATGAAGTACATACGTCGATCTAACAGTAATTGGGTTATCCGTTGCCGGATAGATCACGCTAAAAACAGACCTCATATCTTATGTACCGTGTAGCGCTCCTGATTTATCAGCAAGACAGCAAAATAAAAATAAAAGAGTAAAAAGTAGGCCTGGCAGCATGATCTGATCTAAACAATTAATTCCATCTCAGTAGACAGACTTGGCAGTCCTTCAACAAACCCTGCTCCGTTGTGCAGTATTTCCTGTTGCATTTGTGGCATACTTGTCAGAGTTGCAGCCAGGCTGTGTTCTGGTTTCTTGCACTCAGGAAGTGTTTAATTTGATGAAATGCAACCTAGAAGGAGAACTTTCAGGATTCTAATTCCTGTGTTTTGTGAAATTTAATGCTCGGGAAATAGTAACGCACGCAGAAGCAGGATTCAAGATATGATAGATATATTAAACTTCGGTTATTTCATAAATTCCATTCTATGAGTGACTGATCGATGCGTAAGATATTTATGCTATTTCAGAGGTTATTTGACGAAAATTTAAATTAGATTCACAACTTTTTTTGTACCAACACTCAGTATTTTCGACTGCTGATCTTCTACTGCATAACACTACGTTGCACGACGTACGAACAAATAGATTATAGGAGGACTCTTTTTGAAATTTGTTTTACACGAATCTTGACGCGATCAGACGGATACTGTGTAGCATAGCAGAGGATATGAACTCAGTATTTTCTGTGCTATTGCAATAAGATAACTTCAATTTCAACAAATCTAGCGCGCCGGGTGGCTACAGCTCGTAACTGGTATAGTTGCACAAAATCCTGAACTTCCTTTTGGTTGCCAAGTAAATAAGCAAATTTTCTTTCAAACCCCCCAATTAGTAAAGGATTTACAACCCAAGTTTCTAAAGGAGATCTTTTAATTTATCCTGTCATTTTCTTTTTTCTATATGATTGTTGCTGGGTTTAAATTCCCATTTTCTGTAGATGAACTTCTCTCTTATACAACTAGTTTTTTTGTTGGGGCCTCAGCCCAAATTGGACTTTGGAGAATGGGAGATGCATTTTGGGGCTATGATGGATTATAATGCTCCTTTCTAGTTATAATGTTTTATTAGTAGCCCATTTGTATTTAGAAACCTTTTTTTTTCAGGATTTGAAAGAGAGTTTAGATCTATGAGACAGTGGCGAGCACTAAATTTAAACAAATAGTATAAGCATATGAGTACTAACTTGATAATTTATATATTTTATGTCTATATGGATTATATTATGATACCAGCATATATAATACCAGCGAAGTACCTCGCGTTGCTTCGGCATTAGATATTATTTAGACCTTTTAAAAATGAATATAACCATGTAACTTTGAAAATAAAAAAATATTTGTATGTGAATTAAGATCATTTTTGAAAATTTTAAAAAAATAGTTAAAAAATTCTAAAAATGGTAAAATTTGACATTCTATTAGATTTTTGATATGAAGGATTTATCGAGCTACTTAAATCGAAATTTCAAACATAAAAACTTAAAATTTGAATTTTTAGCATTTTAGCCAAAATGCTAACATAACACATTGGCAAAACTATATATATATATATATATGGGGTAAGCTTAAAACCAAGGGGTTTGGTGAGCTTAACTCAGAAACATATCAAATCGATTTTAAACGATAAATTTAATACTCAATAAATTCTTTATATCAAAATCTTGTAGAATACATTTTTTTTTCTATTTTTAGAGCTTTTTAAGTATTTATTTGGGATTTTTTTTCAAAATGATCAATTCTAATATATAAACATTTATTATTTTATTATTATTTTGGAACCGCCTGAAAAAAATCTGAAAAAAAGTTAGAAAACTCTAAAAAGAAAAAATTACGGTATCCTATAAGATTTTGATACAAAAAATTTATTAAGCTACTTGAATTTGTTATTTGGAGCCGTTTTGATAGTTTTTTGAGTTAAACTCGTCAAACTCATTGGTGAGCTTAAACTCTTGCTAGCTTTGCACCATACATATATATAATATATGTATATATGATTTTAATTAATTTATAATTGCACATAATAAAACTATTAATAATTAAAATAATACTTGATGACATAAATAATTACATTTTTGTCCACATAATTTGTTTTGTTCGATGACTATCATTTTTATGACATGAATAATTATATTTATTTCATAAAATTAAAGTTACTGTTTGCACAAAATAATATCATTATAGATAAAATTGATATTTGTTTCAACATATTTTGAATGTAGGATTAATTTGATATAAATTAAAAAAATTTAATGACTAAAATGATAGTTTTGAAACTTTAAGGACCAAAATGGTATAAAAGTGATACTTTAAGGATCAAATTAATATTTTTAAAACTTTAAGGATCAAAATGATAAATAAGTGATACTTTAGGACTATTTATGTAATTTACTCATGGATTTACTAAAAGTGAGGTTCATTTCATTTGTTCAATTTATTTAATATTTAATTATTAAAATCAATATATAATTAAAAAATCGAACTATCGTAATTTTTTATACCAAATTAAAATCAAATAAAGTGAACAATGGAACCATTAATTTTATTCAAAATAAATTCTATTCCATTAAAATTAAAGTTTACCAAACTTCCTAATTAAAAACCCCCAATCTCTAGCATGTGGTGTGCAATGTATATGAGATATTAATTCACTCAAAAAACATGGAGTTTGGCCAATTAAGAGTTGGTGTGAGCCGGACTCAACCACTAACCATCTTAATTTTGACTTGAATAATCACATTTTTGGTAATTAACAAGATCAACACGTCTGCTTTATATAAGAACCGTACAAAATTATATATGTTTGATTCTTGGAAGCGCTCAGCTACATATCATTTTTCATAATTTTTGTAGTGACGGAAATTGATCAAAATTACTAGATGGGCTGGAATATTATCTTTTGTTATATAAAAAAGTTACATATTTACGGTCATCTTAAAATTATATCTCAATTTTTTTTTTGGAGAGGGAGGTGACTATATTATAACTACAATAAAATATTTTAATTTTTAATATATATAATTAATTTTCAAAATTTTTTAAGAGTGTTGTAGCCCAGCTGGTCTCCACTAAGTTTTGCCTCTGATTTTCTAATTGTGGAAAGTCATTAATTAATTAATTAATTAATTAATTAATTAATTAAATTGTGAGTTGTATATATGGACTCAGAGGTGGGGCATGCATATATATTTCCGAGATTTCATTTACATCACACATATATTTTGTGTTTGTTTTTGATATGAGATGAGCAATTGAGCAAATAAGTCAGTGGGGGGGGGGGGGGGGGGGGGGGGGGGGGAGCGTGGTCCATTTTGTATCGCTTTTTAATTTCTCTATATATGGTAGTATAATGCATGAGGCGCTTGATTGTGACTATCTACATTTGTGCTCATTTTTTTGTTGGTTCAAATTTAATAGATCAAATGGAATGTTCAAGCTCTCAAGTTCTTTATGAATGGAGGTCTATGTTGTCAGATATGCCATAAGCTCATACAACTAATTACAAATTTCAAATAATTCTAAAAAAGAGTTTAAATAGAAAAAAAAAGTATAAACAGTTTTGAATTTATAGATTGATTATGTTTTAAATTTCATATTATTTAAGTATCGTTTGATATTCCATTAAAAAAATAAAAAATATACGAAATTTACAATTATCTAAATTTAATGGTCTTTGATGGAATATTAATGATCTTTAAATTATTTGAAAATTAAATGTCAAAGAATTGCAATTTTAAAACAGTCTTCATCATAACAAACAAGATGCGCAAATGACTTAAACATCCAATAAGATCACTAAGCACATTACTACGGACTCGATCAAACTACCAACACATTTTATTTTGCTTCTAATATAAGAAGAATAAATTCTGTTAAGAAAATAAACTTTTTAAATATAAAAAGGCGCATTGCTACTCACTACATGCATTATTACATGCATGGCCACTTGAGGAATTGGTAAAATGGATATCTCCATTTTTACCAAAATGGAGAAAGGAGAAACCAATGGAAGTTTCCTCCATTGGCTGTGGAGGTGCCCTATAAGCGCAGCGTTGGTGCAATTGAAGCCATGAGTTCCCCCAATTCGTAGGACTTGTTTTAACCTTTCAACAAAATTGAGCAACGTTAACGTTTCTAAATATTATTATTTTATAGTTCTCTATACCTCTCGATGCACTTGAAAGTTTGCATACGGTGAAGTACATCGTCTCAAGTGGACAAAAATCTCTTTTTAAATAGCTTTTCGCGCGAATCTCAATGATGTCCGCTACAGTGATCACTATAATGCTCACGTAATATTTCTGCCCCACCTCACATGATGAAGTAGCTGTCAATTTCAGAGGATATAGATTCGTGTAGTTAGTACTTAATTTGTCCTCATGTATTTGTCCCTAAATTTATTATTAGTTACCGTTCTTAAGTCCATGGAAGTATCCTTAATTAATTAGTTTATTGTAGCAATTTTCATTTCTTTCATGATGGGTTATGGCATGGATCCACATCCGCTGTCATATATTTTTCTATGGCATAGATATATCATAATTTTTGTGAGTATATGACATGTGGAGTTTATTAAAATAAAACAAAAAATATCTCTATATTTAAATTTGAGCCGGATAAATCAAATTGGACTATTTAATTTAATGATAATAAATGTATCATTAAAAATAATGATAATGAATGGCATATATAGCTCTTTGCAAAGGAGGCCACCGAAATTTAGATTTGATTTTTTTACAATTAATTAATGCTTCATGAGGTACGTACACAAAAGCAAGCATTAATTAATTAATTAGGAATAAGTAACATATATAATATCTTTCCTATAAATTCTGTTTTTAATTTACTGCCACAACGGCAGTAGTGGTACCAGTTGCCAGAGTGCCAAAAGGTAATTCACACAACTTTCTGAAAATGCTAGTTCTTTTGGTCCTTATTTAAGATTGAGATAAATAAGGATTAAAATTATCATTTTTTCTTATAAAAAATAATTTTATTTTCAAATTATTTTCAATTTATCTCGCTTTGAAACGAGCTTTGTGGAATTATGGGGGCAACTTGCCACAACTGGAAGTGGGATGAGGCCCCTAAATTGACCAAGCAATTAATTCCACATGCCATGGAATCTAAAGTGTCCAATAGAAGATTTTGGCGAATGTGTGTACATGTTGTTGATATACACCAAGAAGATTTTAGGGAACTATATATTGTGGTTTTTATAAAAATATTGTAATATGGCTACGTAAATAGAACTATAAATTTAATATAAATGATAATGAGGTTACACTCTCTACGTAATAATGTGAGTTTTACCCCCCTTTAAATTGAAAATTTTCATTTTTTTCTCTTTAAATTTTATATATTTTTCAAATATAAATACTCTCTTTCTTCCTCCCTCTAAAATTAAAATTATGCTATATTTATAATTCAACCCTTTTATTCTCATTTTCTAATTTCGCTCCTGAAAAAGATTATCCGAATTCACGGGTAACTTTCTAAAAGCCAAACAACTACAAAATCCGAATCGAACGGCTCAAATTTTATCCGCTGTAATAAAGTATTCATAGATGCGAAATCTCACTATATGTAGCTCAACTCATATATATCTTTTACAATTTTATCCCTGAAATCATAAAATGTAAACATTAGAAAGCAAAAAAAAAAAAAAAGGAAATAGATTTTTCTAACCGTTACCGTTACCGTTACCGTTACCGTTACCGTTAGCTGATGTCACAGAGGTTGCATGAGGTGTGCAAAGCAAATTGGTGACATGCACATATATGCATGCATAGAGGTCCATCTTCACCCACGTTGCATCCCTCTCCACCTACAACAATATTTCTATTTCTATTTCTATTTCTATTTCTATTTCCATTTCCATTTCTGTTTCTATTTCCTCTCATTTCTCAGGCTAATGGCCTCTCTTGTTTCCTGGATTCCATTTGAGAAAAGAAAAATGGAAATGTAGACAGATTTTGCATTTGGTGGGGCCTAACCTTATCCAGTCACAAATAATTACCTTAATTTATTCCCTTGAAAGGAATTTGTAAACTTATCCACTTGTCAATTACCTAAATTGGCATTTTTAAAATCTTAAGAGCTTCTTCCTGTTTTTTTTATTCTTAATGTAAAAGGTTTTGTTGGAATATTCTTGTTTAGCAAATATAAAAATGAATTTGAACTAATTAATATTGGATATTTGTTTTATTTTTTATCAATCAGTGTTTCAGATTTCATATTTGAAAAAAAACAATCAAACAATATAGCAAAATCCCTCAATAAAGAAGTTCTGATACTTTATTTTTATTAATTTTTTTTTTCTAAGTTATGAGATACTTAACTTAGCTAAACTAAGATTTTTAAACTGTTTGATAAATGAAGTAAAGATGGAGTCATTAAATATTGAAAACGTAACATGTTATTGTGCACACACCACGTTGCTGATAGATATTATGAAAAGAAAAAGAGTAAATATCCGATATCTAATCGACATGTAACACGAATCTTGATGTGAAATTAAAAACCCAAATCATTAAATCAAATCATTGTGAAACGTGCCTTTAATATCATACTTATCCCCAAATTTATGGGTACTTAAATGATTTTCAATTTAGTCATTTTATGGCATTGCTATCTACACATTTTTAGATCATGAAAGATGATAATCTATGATCTTAAAGGCTGTCTTGTCATGAACAGTATTTTTTTAATAAAAATGGACAAAGAAAGGAAGAAAGAAAATGAAATGCAATGAAATAAATAGTGCAGTTACAGATTTCATGTTGTCGACCTAACCTCTAAAAAAGTTGTAACAGAAGTAGCTTTGAGATTGTTTGGCGCTATTGAACCCACATATTTTGGTCAATTAAGCCCACACATTCCAAATTTTATATTTTGTGACATTTATTTATTTTTGAAAAATTATTTTTATATTCAAATTTCGCATCTCTTATTTATGTCTGAAAAATATTTATACTTAATATAAATATTATTTATATTAATTAATAAAAATATTTATATCTAATATATAAAATATTTATTATTTTATTTTCTATTTTCTGAATGATCATATACAAATTGAAGTTAGAAAATATATTAAATAGTTTCAAATACATATTTTATAATTTTTAATTCTACCTATGTAAAATATAAATATTTTTTTATTAAATATAAATATTTTTAAAAAAAATATATAATATTTTTGTGGTACAGAAAATAAAACGTATATAAAATACAATTATCACCCATCTTATTATTTTTTTAATATAATATAATATATTTGTACTAGTTATAAAGCCAAGCACATCTCACGTAGAACATGTTTGACCACTCACCTAGTTGACATTTCCTGGTGCCCAGGCTTTAATTAATTTATAATTAATTAAGTTATTTATATCCTTGCACAAAATCCAATACCTGCTTCTCATTTGTGACATTTGTGCCCAACCGTCAGGTGTCACTTTTTGCCTTTTCTTTTTAATTTTTTTTTTACTCATGCACCCAGTCTAGAAGAGCATATATTTTGCTTTTCAGTCCAAAAAAGGAAAAAAAATCATGATTTTTTTGGCCATTGGAACATCTTATGTAGAGCTTTGTTCAAATAAAAGCTGTGCTTTGACCAGCTTATTGTTATGGTACATATATTTGATATTTAAAAAAATAAATGAATTGCTTGACAATCTAATTTCCTACAATTTTTATTTATGGTTGATGATGCATTAAAAATCGTTAATTTGATATTACTGAAATATTTTTTAAATCATCTAATGTATGATAACACATAAAATTTCATATTTTATTATAAATATTATATATGCATCATATAACTAATTTTGATAATGTTGAATTTCTAATTCAAACTTTATATTGAATATTATCAAATTAATAATTACCAAGTAATTAATGTTTCCTCTTTAATTAATTCAAAAGTATATCATATACACATTAACTTCTATATCATTTAAGCGTATTACTCACAAATACTTATCCTTTTTCTTTAATATAAGGACTTTGTTAATCTCGGTATTTATTTCTTTTTAAATATTTTTTGTGAGATTTAAACATGCGTCTCTTCAGAAAAAAAATAAAATATATCACTATTATGTTAAACCTATAGTTCACAATACTTATCTTCAAAATTAGCAAACTAATATAACAGCATCTTAATTGAAACCTAATTAATTGTTGTTCCCTCACCGACCCCTCCTAAGTTCCTAACCAACTTACTTTAAATAAAAACACCCCCCTCCTGCTTCCTCCACACATCCTTCAATTCGGTCTCTCACAACAACAAAGAAATTAAAACCCAACAAAGCAATCCACGTATCCTCTCCTTCTCCCTCTCATTGGCTCTCTCTCTCTCTCTTCTTTCTCCTCCTTTTGAAAGTTCCCTTCACATCCACACACACACACACACACACACACACACACACACACACACACACACACACACACACACAAATTCTTACTTTCTGATTGATTACCAATGAACAACACCCCATGAATCAACGCCATGACCCAACAACAAGCCATCCATCTGTTGAAGGTCAGAATGATTGTCAGCAAGTAGGTTTGCCGGAGGCCGACTTACTGCACGAAGAGGTGCCGCACCTCGAATGGGATTTCTCTCTCCTTGCCTCTGTGCCCTCTTCCTCCCCCTCTCTCCTTGCATCTGACTCGATCGGTTCCATCGCTTTCTCGCCTTGTAATGGTAACTCTAACTCGACGTATGACTCTTTTCTTGCCACTGCCGGCATAGCCCGAAAGATACGAGTATACAATCTAGGCTCTCTCATTGAATGCGTGCCGCAAACTCAGCCGTCCGTTTCAATCTGTACCCCTGCTAAGCTCAGCAATGTCAGGTTTGTGATGCATTATATACAAATCCATATATATTTGTTCAAACAATTATAAATGTTTTATATATTGCGAAGTTTACTTAGATTAAAAACCTAAAGCGTGGTTGCTTATTTGGAGATCTGTGCATTAATTTATTTTTCTATGCATATAGAGATATACTTTAATGTTTTATGGGTTTGAATCCGCCACATCATCAGATAAATCCTAGCTCTGATATATTCTCCTTCCCGGCCAAAATTGGAGGGGGGTTGGAGTGGGGTTGGAATAATAAAAGTTGTGGTTTGGAAGGGTTTCAAATTTTGTTTTGTATTTATCATTTTCTTTTTTTATGGACGTTATTACTTCTTTTTCAGTCGAGAGTTTAATACATATTTTACAAATGTTAATTAAGGAACGATAACTAATTAATTTTCGAAGACCGCGTTGCACTGTTATTTGGAAAATCAAATAAGAAAAGAAGTCCACCAACGTGTTGTTATCTGACTGCTCATCTCCTTATTTGTTAATTATATTTATATCAACTAATTAAAAAATACAAAATCATGAACTATTAGTTATTATATATATAGAGTTTTGCTAATGTGCTATCGTTAGTGTTTTGGCCGAAACGCTAACAATCTAAATTTTAAGTTTTTTATGTTCAAAATTTCGATTTAAGTAGCTCAATAAATTTTTCATATCAAAATCTTGTGGAATACTAAAATTTACCATTTTTATAGTTTTTTAATTATTTTTTTGGAATTTTCAAAGATGACCTTAATTGGCATATAAATATTTTTTATTTTTATTTATTTTTGAGCAAGATAAAACCATCTTTGAAAATTCAAAAAAAAAAATAGTTAAAAATTTTTAAAAATAGTAAATTTTGTTATTCTATGAGATTTTGATGCGAAGAATTTATTGAGCTACTTAAATTGAAACTTTGAACAATTAAAATTTGTACCGTTAGCGTTTCAACTGAAACGCTAACGATAGCACATTAACAAAACTCTCTCTCTATATATATATAGAGTAAATCTGGCATGTGTTTAAGCTCACCAAAGGTGTTGGTGAGCTTAACTCAAAAAATGATTGAAACGGCTCCAAACGATAAATCCGAGTAGCTCAATAAATTTTTCATATCAAAATCTTATAGGATACTGAAATTTTTCATTTTTGGAGTTTTCTAACTATTTTTTTTCAGATTTTTTAAGATGGTTCCAAAATAATAATAAAATAATGAATGTTTATTTATTAGAATTGGTCATTTTGAAAAAAAAATCTCAAACGAATACTTAAAAATCTCCAAAAATAGAAAAAAAAATAGTATCCTACATATAAAGTAAATCTAGCTTGAACTTAAACTCACCAAAAGATTTGGTGAGTTTAACTCAAAAAACTATCGAATCATTTTCAAACGATAAATCCAATTTGCTGAATAAATTCTTCATATCAAAATCTTGTAGAATACAAAATTTTCCTATTTTTAGAGTTTTTTAACTGTTTGTTTCAATTTTTTTTCGAAAATGGCCTAGTCATATATAAAAATATTCATTATATTATTATTATTTTAGAATTATTTTCAAAAATTAGGAAAAAATAATTAGAAAACTCTAAAAATCGAAAATTTTGGTATCCTGGGAGATTTTAATATGAAGAATTTGTTGAGCTACTCGGATTTATCGTTTGAAGCAGTTTCGATCATTTTTTGAGTTAACCTCACACTAACTTTAATTTGTAACAAATTATTCATATTAGAATCTCCTAGGATGCTAAAACTTTCTATTTTTAGAGTTTTCTAACTATTTTTTCTGAATTTTTGAAAATGATTTTAAAATAATAATAAAATAATGAATGTTTTTATATATAAATAGGTCATTTTCAAAAAATTTGAAACAAAGAGTTAAAAATTCCAAAAATAGAAAAAATTAGTATCCTACGAGATCTTAATATAAAAAATTTACTGAGTAAATCGAATTTATCGTTTGGAGCTATTTCAATAGTTTTTTTATTTAAACTCAACCAACGGTCTTGGTGAGCTTAAACTTTGATAAACACCAATTATGTATTTTTAGATGTTAAATATATATAATTATATTACTAAAAAAAGAAAATGAATAGTTAAATAGATAGTAAGTAATGAATCTCGTATTACTACGGAAAAAAAAGTAAATTTAAATTTCGTAAAAAATATTTAAAAAAAATAATTATTAAGTTAAGGAGAGCCCTTATTTAAAAAAACGGACAGCAGGTGGATGTACTATGAAACACACTCAACCAAAAAAAGAAAGACAAGAATTTATGATGCCCCAACTACTACAATTATGTCCTTAAAAAGGGAAGATTCGCTTACCCAACAAATGTTTTGTAACTATGTACCTAATTGATTAAACAGCCGTATTAATTTGCTATTGTGTGGTCTTATGCAAAATAAGCCCGGTATTCTTTTTAGACGGTTAGGTAACAACTGAACCTAATTAATTGTATACTTGATTTCATTTGCATGAATAATTTATATTTTTCATATTATATATCTTGTAGGTTCCGCTCATGCCATGTCATCGGAGCCGGCGATTACGATGGCGTAGTGACAGAGTATGATGTGTCACGTGGCAGTGGCACGATAGTGTCTGAACGGGATGAACACGGGGGTCGTCGCATCTGGTCCATCGACTACTCATCTGACGGCTCTCTTGCCGCTTCAGGTTCAGACGATTGCACAGTGCATCTGTGGGACCCCCGTGTAAACTCCGACACCCTGTATGAAACCATTCCGTTCACCTCGCCTGTTTGTTGCGTGGAGTTTGATCCGAGTGGAGGACCGTTTTTCGCAATAGGATGCGCAGATAAAAATGTATATATGTTTGACGTACGTATGGTGAGACGAGGTCCGCTGAAGGTTTTAGATAGGCATACACGACCCGTAACCTATGTTCGGTTTGCGGGTCCTGGTAGATTGGTTTCGTCAGGTGCAGATGGCCGACATGTGCTCTGGGAATGGAGCAACGGGCAATGTGTGAGGGAATATACGGGGCACACGAGCTCGAGAAGTTTCGTGGGGATGGGGGTGTGGATGCATGGGGGACTCCTGGCGAGCGGGTCCGAGAGTAACGAGGTGTTCGTGTACGACTTGAGGTGGGGAAGGCCGGTATGGACTAAAGGATTTGCTGAACATGTGTTTAGTGCCGGCGAGATAGGAGATACAAGGAGGAATGGGGGCTTTGTTAGTGCAGTGAGTTGGCGGCAAGGGACGGAAAACGGGCCCGGAGATGAGAACGGAGTGCTCGTAGCAGGTGATACCGACGGGGTATTGAAGGTGTTTGGTTGCAAGAGAAGAGAAACGGTTGAGTAAACCACCAAAAATTAATATATATGGATCATAAACATTAATTTCTTTTTTTTTTAAAACTTGTTGCAAAATTTAATTTTGTTTTATTGTTTACCAAAAAATTGAAATCCTATTATTGTTTCTATTCTTTTTTTTTTTTCTGGAAGAAAAGGAGGATGAGAGATCAGGAAGTATAGGATGCAATCAAGTGAAATAAAGAGAGGTTTTATTATGATTTGTTAATGTCTAATTAACCGTGTTAACCACTGATAAAGATGATATATCGATTCTAGTGGAAAAAAAAAAAGAAATAAAATTAAGGAAAATTGTGGTAGGATGACTTTTATCTTTTAATTATTGTACTTGTAATCAAATATTGCTTTTACTAAGTGTATCATTAAGTGTATTCTATTCAATGCTTGAATATATTTTCTGCCTTGTGTAGTTGTGTTTATGGTGTCCAAAATTGTTCCAATTATTATTGTATCATATATTAAGTGTTACTCTTCCTTCAATCATGTTTGGTAAGAACAGAATAATAAAGTTTTTTTTATTTTATTCCATCTTCCTCATAAAAATTGAGAAAAAAATATTCCAAAAAATAAGAAGGAATTAAATTCGATGAGAATTGAGTCTCTATTTTTATGGATTCTCCTATTATAATGCTATTAAATTCGAACATACCCATAACGCTATTATAATGTTTTCTATTCGCAAGCGTATGGTGGTTTTGGGGAAAAGAAATGTCACCTAAATTAATAATCTTCCTTATCCTTAAATTGATATTAGCAAAATTTCGTTGATTTTTCCGTGTTTTTCTATCTCGACTTTTGTGGAAAATCGTGCACTATCATTCCCTGCGTGACACGTCAGCGTGTGCAGCGGACCGTCGAACCACCGATCTCCTACGTCGAACCTCCTTCCATGTAGTCAATATATTGAAGTCCCTAATTAGTTCGTTTTCCACTCGCAACACGGAAGGATACAGAGACCGCGACAAAGCAAGAATCTTAAGCGGTTGTCTGGTCCTGGATAATTGGATAGGATTACACGCGTACACCTGAACCAGTTTTAGATAAAGTTTTAATATTTTGCATTACAGCCCCTATAAAAATCTAAAATTATAGATCTTTGCAGAAGAGGTGAATATTTATTTGAATGTACATACTACATATCTTGCAACTTTCATTGAAACATATATTCGGGCTCACATATATTATTCTCAGATCTTACAACTTTCATTGAAACATATATTATTCTCAGGTTAGGCAATGTCTGTGTATATATATGAGCTCACATGTATGAAATTTAGATGATTTTTTTTTTGAATTTTTAGAGTAGAGTGATTTCATCTTCATCTTTATTTTAAAAAAATATATATTATTTTCGGATTGTTTGCATGAGTCATATATCTTATGAATAAAACGAGTTAATATTAAGTATATTTTACAACTAATAAATTGGAAACAAAATAATATTCTGATATTTCATGTTGTATAAAAGCCCAGACAAAAAAAAAATTGTAGATATTTTTTTTAACATGTAGTATTTTAATCATTTAGGATATACGTATCTTACATTGAAAATTTTTTCTTGGATTCTGAACGCAGAACTAATCTAAAATAAAAAAAATTGACAAGGGTTGAAAACGAATAAAATTTTGTGTATGTTTTTGTGTTGATCACAATTCACACAACATCAAGTATTTATCTTCTTTTATCTCTCAAACAATTTTTATATTTTGAATAAATTTTTGTGAATAAAAGAAAAAAATAATACAAGTGTAAGAAAAAATGGCATATTTTAGACTACGAGTAGAAATAGCTATTAGTTATTAGCACAATTTTTTTTAATGAATATTTTTATTTATCAAAAAAACGAATGGAGATCCGTCGATAATAATTAACTTAACAATCTTGAGAATACAAATGAAATAAAAGAATCTTAATAAAATATATAAAAATATTCTTAAATTTGTAGATTGATTTTATTTCAAATTTCATATAATTTAAATGTCATTTAATATTTAATAAAAAAACAATCAAAGTTGCATCAAATTTACAAAACTTTTAAATTTAGTTGTCTCTGATAGAATATCAAATGACATTTTAAATTATATAAAATTTAAAATATCATCAATCTACAAGTTAAAAAATACGTTTACAAACTTCTTTATTTTTAATAATTTTTAAAAATTATTCGAAAATTATTTAAAAAATTATTATCAAAATTACAAAAATTAGGAAGTTAACCAATAGGAAAATATTTGAGAGATACAATAATTAATACCGACTTTATTATTCAGGAAGTTAACCAATATGAATCATTATTCATATTAACTCTTTTATCATACCACTTATTTTTGACAGTATTTTTATTATTCAATTCAAATACCACTAATATAAATAATAATTTACTTAAGTTAAATAATAAAAATATTATAAAAATAAATTATATAATAAAATTATTAATATAAATAATAACTTATTTAATCGGAATAATAACAAAATCATCATGAATTATAGGGTCATATATATATATATATATGTGTGTGTGTGTGTGTGTGTGTATCAGCTCTCCAACCAATAACCATTAGTATCAAACGGGTCCGTCCCCGCCAATAGAATCTCCTTCCTATCTCTTCCCAATCCATCCATCCATCCATCATCGACACAAGTCATACCATCCACTGTCCAGTCCAGTGCTCGCCTTCCACCACCTAGGCTGGAACAAACTTGCAAGGATGGATGCCACTGCGTCGTCCCCCGTCGCTAAGGTGAGTCATCCTCCACGTGGACACCTCCTTGGCCGCCACGTCATCCTCCCCCGTCGTATCGGTCGTCGTCTCAGCTTCTACAACCATCAGTCAAGCCCTTTCAAGGTATTCTACGCGCTCCTCTCTCCTACAGTCTTTGTTTTCTTCAAATATTGGTTTATTTTGTCAATTCACGACCATAATAATTGCCATGATGCATCTTTAAACGTGTGTTATTATAGTGGCGTGCGAATAAAGATCTAGGAGAACTTAGAGATATCATACTTTTGTTGTTGGAATTAGATGCAATGATTATGGTCTTGAATGTGGCTACTGGTACGTGCTGCACCCAGACTAGTACTGGCTGATTAGTGGTGAATGGTTTAATTAATGAATTTGTGATTAAATAATAGAAGAACAAGAAGAGACTAGCTCCAAATATGTGCAATTACCTTTCCAGCACCCACTGGCAGGTAACTACAACTGGTAAATTAACCCTTTGTTAGATCTTGTTGTGTAATTACACCAGAGAATTAATGTGGGTATTGACTGACTGGTCTGGGGCCAAGATGATGCTGATACAATCATCCTTTGTGCATTAACCCGTGATGTATCTTTTATAATTAGTTAATTACTGAAGAAATACCTTAGTAACTTTTATATGTAGATAATGGCTAAAAAGTCACACCCACTACTCTACTTCGTGGATCCTGACCCGTATGAAAACGATGATATTAGTATCCACATTGAAGATGATGTCAACAAGGATAATCCCATGGCAAGGAAAGACTTGTTAAGGAAGAGCTCAAGCCCTAGGATGACAAGTGGTACCCACACTGTCGTGTCAATAGAGGAGCAGTTGTTAGGTGAGAATGCATATGATGAGTTAGAAGCAACAGGAGTTGTAACAAGTGGTGGTGATTTTGAGATGAAGTTGAGAAAGCCAGGTGTGGTGTATGAAGATAGCAATAGAAGGTTGCAGAGAAAGAAACCAGTACCAAGCTTATTTACAAAATCGAGAAGTGAAGACATGATAAACCTGACCCTTCTTGAGAAGCCGGAGGTAATATGCTGATATGCAGTTTTCTTAACAAAATTGAATAATGAGAAGCTAGTTTTGTTGTACCATCTTTGTCCATGGTAGAATTCTTATAAAAGAACTTTAGTTTCACTCTTGGTACTATCCAGTACCAGCATGTACTGGCTTCCAGGGGAGGACCAAGGGGCAGGGTCGTGTTTTTCCCATATGTACTTGTTATTATGCTGGATGATATTTATATACCTGGGGCCTCCTAATAAACAACAATATTTTAATCAAGCCAAAGATGTGTTAGTTTATATTTCATCTTGCCTAATTTGCTGTCTTTCTCTCTGTTACTAAATTATTGGGTTTCCTGGTAATAATTTTCTGGCTCTGTTTCTACTGACCTTTTTTCTACGGGTTGCCTACTTGCATACTTGTTTTTTGCCTTTTGTTTATATATTTAATGTTTAATCGAGGCCGTTGTATGCATATACTTAGAAATGTGGCCAGATAGCACCATTCAATGAAACTTTTAATTCAGCAATGCTACCTGATGAAGTCCACATTTTTTATCTTAATATTTATATTGATGTCTAACGGTGCAGTAATCTATAAAAAAACAGGTTGGAAAACCATACAAGACGAAAAGTAGACCTGATTATTTGGCAGGTCAGGTTCCATCTGATGGAGGCATCATCTCTCGACCGTACAAACCACAGAAGAGTAAGTATGAGTTGTACTACTCACGCCCGATCCAAGTCTCCCTCAATCCAAAGCCAGAGGTATTTTTTTTAACAAATATGGAAACCTGTGTTCTAGCAAATAAGAAAGAAATTTCTGTTATAGACGGTGCTATATGAAGTTGTAGCTGTATCAGTTCTTATAGATTATAACAACAACATATAACTAAGGAAACAACTTTATTTTAATCTTAAGCAATCCAGAGATACCGGCCAGAACCTACTGGTGGTCCTAACTGATGGCGGCGAATTAGGGGAATTAACAAAGTTTACAAAATGTTGTAGGTCATGGAAACAAGACCCGATATTGCAATCCCTGGACCTACTATAGACAAATCACTTGAGGAGAGGGAAATTGAACCCAAAACCCTGTACCACCCGAATCCAGAAAGAAGGCAGAAAATACCTTCATTTATGAGCAAATTTACTGAACAAGCAGGTATTAACTTGAGGAAACCCTCTATACCAACTGATAACAATCTGACTGCTGACCCAGAACCCGAACCCAAGCTGAACCCCTTACTGGATATGCAAATCGACAGCAGCTTAAGCTCACAAGCAGACCCATACTCTGAATTGGAGCAGAAACCATCATTGGGTAAGGAGAGGTTCGATAGAGGAGATCTAAGAAATGTAGTGATAGAAAAAGGGAGAGGACTGAACATTACTGACTTGAGAAAACCAGACGTTCCCTCAGATGACAACACTGAAATTGACACAAGACCTGAAAAGAATCCAGGGACGTTATCGGATGAGCATACACATGATTATAATGACTGGAGTAATATTATTCTTAAAGGGATAGGGGAAACAGCCATTACTGACTCGAGTGAATTGGATCGGAAATCTAAACTCGAATCAAACAAAGAAAGTTTTGCAAGGTACAACACAGAAGAACTCAGCAATGTTCTACTTCATAAGAAGCCTAAATTTGATGTAGGTGAGCCTTCCTGATACTCAAAATATAACCATACTAGTGTTTAGCTGGTATGATAGTATTGTTTCATCGGCCTGCACCATAAAATAGACAGAACAGAAGCTTGCAGAAGCTCTTCGTTGATTTTTTATGAAGTATTTTTGTCATTGTGCGTTTATGTATATCTATTTCTGAGCTAATATATGTTTTATTATGTTTGAAGGAATACAGCAAAAAAATCAAGTAACTGGTGGAAATAACCTCATAAGGTATCTGAAATAACTTGGTTTTTGCAATTATATTTACATGTTACATAAGAAAAGAAAGTAAAAAGAAGATGCACCATCTCTCTCTCTCTCTCTCTCAACTTTAGATGAAAATATCCAATTATAGGAATGAATCATCGGATGCTGGAAGCATTTCATCAGAGGAAAAGGTACCAGTCTTTTCCTGTTCATCAGTAGGAGATGATCAACGTTTCGATTTACCAATGATTAATCATCAATGTACTTTTGTTGTCTCAGGATTGGAGAAAAGTAGAAGAATTTCTGAATAACAGTGAAAGAGTCATTGTAGATTTGACAGGATACAACAATGAAGGGTTTTTCGTAAGTCTTCTTTATGTATTTGACTATTTGGTACTATTCCCTTTGTGTTTGACCTACCTTTTATAAAGTAAATACCTGAGAGAGTATACTAGAGAAGAATTTCCTGACCAAGGACACTTGCGCATTCGTACAAGAGAATACAGATTTGCATATTGCAAGAGCTCTTCTATTTGTAGATTACAAAGTAAATGCAATCTAAAGTTCTGCTACAAAACTTTGGATTCTGTCTGAAATTTCTCAATATTTTATTTATTATTCTTTTCAGGCAACTTTAGGCTCCATAGTGGGATTCATACCATACCAAAACCTCAGCCTCAGATACAAGTTCATTGCTTTCGAGTCCTGGTTAAGTAAGAAAGGGGTGGACCTCACTTTGTACCAGCAGAAAGTGCAAAATGTAGACAGTATTGGTTCAATGGATAGTCTGCCAAAGTTAGGGTTAGATACTAAAACCCAAGAAGAGAATCAGCAAATTGAAGTGCCAGCTAATTCAAATTTAAATTCGAATTTTGGAGATCTTTTTCTCGAGTACCAACAAGAAAAGGATGCTTTCTTGTCATCCTTCATTGGTCAGGTATTGGAAGTATTATTTATTATGAAAAAGTGTATCTCTCTTACTTTTTCTCCCCTTTTTATCTTATTTTTTCCTTGGGAAAACATAAAATCCAATTTGTGATTGTATGGCTGCTGAAGAAAAGTCGTGCACTGTTCACCTTGTGGGTTTTCTTTTGGGGGACTCAGCACCTTTGATACGAAGAAATGGGTGAAGCATGATTATTGTGCTTATATTGATGCAGCCATAGTAACTAGTTCTGAATTAACATATTATTTGGAAAGGTCAAAGATTTGTGATTTGTCAGTACAGTAGTTGAGAAAATTTGCTTATTAATTCAGAAAAAGTCAATCTAAACCAAATAGCATGTAAAGGTCTAAGATAAAATCTGTTGTGAAAGATCCCTGAGCCAAAATACAGCCCAATGAAGTTTAATTGTATTGTTGTTAATGTAAAGGAACATAAGGGTTATTTATTCCAGCTTGACGAGCAGCGATAAAAAAAAACCTTTCGACTGCAAAGTGGGTTTGTTTATTTTTGCATTCTATGGTATCAGATGCGAATCTGTCTACCTTTTGGAATACTTTTGGCAAATTAAGCCGTGAGTTAAATGTCAAGGCCTGCATTCTGAATATGTGAATTTTGTTACTATGGATGCAGCAATACACTTCCCGGCAGCGGGACATGTCGACCCTGAATCCTTATTATATTCTAAAATGTTCTTCTCTTGCTCTTTGTTTCTTTTTTCTTTACCAATGTACAGAAGTTGAGAGTTACAGTTTCAGTGGCTGATAGAAACTCGAAGGAGGTCATGTTTACGGGAAAACACAAAGAACGTCGAGACTTAATAAACAAGAAGAGAAATCTCATGGTATATGCTGAGTTTTGTTTCTCATTGCCCAAGTTTTCAAGGTTACACTTACAAAATTCCAGATAAGTAGGAGTATATGTGCAATAAGCCCTGTCGATTATGACCCTAATTTCATTTATCCAGGCTAGGCTTAAAGTCGGAGATATCGTGAAATGCTGCATTAACAGATTTATACACTTTGGTATATTTGTCGAGGTGAGTAATATTCGTTATATTGCGCTCCTAAGTTCTATTTTTTTTTCCTTTGGGAATAAGAAAATTATCTCTTGTACCTATCCTCTCTCTATTTGAAATCCCAAAATTGATCTCCTTTTGTGAGAGAAACAGTACTGAAATATTGACAAATTTTTAAAGAAGTTGAAAACATCATATTAGCTCAATATTTCTCTTTTTGGAGGCACGCATGGTTTTTTGAGTGCTTGCAGGGTCATCTGGCAATAGTAAACTTTTCTATAACTTCTTTTTTTTAATGTGAAAAAAGTTGAGGGGGTTTCAACATTAATCCCTCGAGTGCTTGCAGGGTACTCTGGCAATAGTAAACTTTTCTATAACTTATTTTTTTATTTAGGTTGAGGGGGTTTCAGCATTAATCCCTCGAGCTGAGGTCCATTTTGATGGTATATTAGATCTTCTATCTTCTCTTGAGATAGGACAGGTTTACTCTCTTTCCCTCCCAGTGTATCTATAAAATTCTGTTTTGATCAAAACCTAAATAGAAAATGATTCTTCAGAGCACATTTTATCATGATCAATTATTATGCCCCAAAACAAACTCAAATCAAATACTAGTAAATAATCAAGCTTGTGTAATATAAATTAAATATTAACATATCCTAGCAAGAGTATATGCTGGTATTGAACCCAATTGGCACTGCTTGACACTAACCATTCCGTAGCATGGGCTACAGAATGGTAATATCAATTAAAGAAAACTATCTTGGACCATAGTGATTAGTTCAGTACCATTCTGTAGCCCATGCTACTGGAACAGTACTTGTAAGAATGTTAGGTACCAACTTATAGGCTTTCTTCTTGGATCATAGTATAGTGAAAATATATTTAATATTTACTTGATTGTGTGTTCTTTTGGCTAGACTCTTGATGCAAGAGTTCATCAATTGGATTATGAACGTGAGCGCATAACTCTCTCTCTTAAAGGTGTTCCTGTAAGTTTCCTGAGAGATTTTAAGAAAAGACCTTGCTTTTCTATAATATTGTGAAAGATTGACTTTTAATTGAGGTAATTGATCTTTCTTTGTTTCAATTGGTATTAGTCGGATCCACAAAATGATGTTATTGAATCAGTAATTGGCGGTGATATATCTTTCGGTGGATCTCTTCAGGCAGCTCAACCAGAAGAAGAGGTATAGATTTTGTAGCATCTCCTTTCCTGCTAAAATCATATGAGAATTGACCTATTTTTCCTTTGTAATCAGTAGAATTATTTTGAGTACATGATTACTTGTAGCAAGATGGAAGTACAATGTGTTCTTTTGGATGTTGTTAGTGTTTTACAAGCTTTGTGTATATAGAAGTCCAATTTCTAAAGTATTGTGCCTGCAACAGCATTGGTCAGTACATGTATGGGACATACCAGACTGTAAACAAACCAACCAGTTTATTTATTGTTTTGACTGTTGGTTTTAGCATCATTAGTATGAAGGAATGTACTGGTAGAAGAATTAACTGCCGGTGTCACTAGACTGTATCTTTTGTTATTAATTGTTAGCATCGTTTAACAATTGATTAATCAATTATCGCACTTGATCTCAAACATAGTAAAAAAGGATTAAATAAAACTGAAAATTCATGTTCAGCTTTTTTTTTTCCTGTGTAATGGTCGGTACTGTATCAGTCTAGCTCATACAATTATCTTAAACCTATCTTGTTATTAAGCCATCACAATCACTAGTGCTTTTGTGGCTGTGAAATAAACATATTCTTCTTTTATTTGTAAAACAATAAGCTAGACTGATAAACATATTCTTCTTCTTTTATTTATAAAACAGTGGGAAGACGTGGAGTTGTTAATAAAAGAACTAGAGAAGTTGGAGGAGGTTAATACTATTTCCAAGGGAACCTTTTTCTTAAGCTGGGGGCTGGCACCAACTTTTCAGGTATACTGTTTTTTTTTTTTTTTTTTTTTTTGAAGTAGTAGGCAAACAACTTACTAATAATTTCACTAAAATAAAGAAAAAAAATTGTGTACAGTGGTTTGTATTAAAATAACAGTAACCATAACATTGACAATCTTAACGGTTGGCTATCCAAGCATCCCTATTTTTCAGGTATAATGTTGGAAATTTTCTTGTTTGGCCTAAAAAAAGCATGGGTCTGATCCTCTCCCCCCCTCTCTCTCTCTCTCCCCCCCCCCCCCCCCAAAAAAAAAAATGTAAATAAATCAATAACTAGATCTTCCTGCAATCTCATGAAGAGATGAGTATTGTGAGACATCTGAGTTTGATCAAGTACCTAGGATTGAGGATGATAAATATATAGTAATTCGTACATAATAAATTGCAGATGTTTCCTTTCCTTTGTTGTACTATGTTTCACAAATTGACATTTATGCCCTCCTTTTTTTCTTTGATCTTCAAAGGTATACATGGCACCTATGGTTGATGACAGATACAGGTTACTTGCTCGTTTTGAGAACAAAGTACAAGAGGTAGCTATTCTTGTTAATCCGTTACTGTCGTTGATAATTTCTATTGTTGATGATGATGACGGTGGTGGTGGTGTTGTCTTAATTACTATCTTTTTGAAAATGTAGGTTTTGGTCCAGGCTTCAATGGATGAAGAGAAGATGAAGAATGCTATCTCAGCATGCACTAGTCGGATCGCCTCATAAGCTTTTGTTCCAATGTTCCTTTACCAAATTTGTATTTAAATGCTTTATCTTTACTTCTGTTATTCTGTATGAGTGTGAATTTTGTATATAATACATCAGATGAAAGGAACTAATTTCTTCATTTGTTACATCAATGTGAATATTAACATTCTTTGGTCAATCATGGTATTTCTAGTCTTTTTCATGTGGCAGTAGGGATGATGATGGATTAATTTGACGATCTTGGGCAATTGCTACCGGTGACTTCTTAAGTTGAAACGATGAAATCTGTGCATACCTTACTTTTCATTAAACGAATTAAATATGCAGTATTTATATTTAATGTCTTTTATTGTAATATCAAATGACATTCAAACCATATGAAATTTGAAACACATCTAATTTATAATGCTAATAATGTAGAAAAGCTTCTTTCTATTTTGAAGACTTCTTTTGAGGTAATTTGAATTGTCAGATCGTCATCTTATCCTACTATCAATACATCTTTTTTTTTATTTTTATAATGTTAATACCATGCATGATTACACACTTGAACACTTGTTCTCTTAAAACACTGTAATAAATACAAATGTTCGTAGGAAATTGAGAACGGGCCTAATCCGACTAGTTGGGCTTTAAGCATTGCAAATATCAGATCAATATCCATTAAATAAAAGAGGGAATTTTAGAGAGATCTGAAAATTACAAACTTCCAAAAGAAAAGGAAAAACAGAAACCAACGACTCTTGTCAGAAAGAGTAGTCTCTTATTTCATAAGAGGCTTCATCATACATAGAAACTGCACAGATAATTCATTAACTCTTGACGCATGAAGTAATAAACACTTCATTAATTACATGCTTGGTTTGAGATTAAGCCTGTTAGCCACCTTCATCCCAAGAGATGTGTCACACTGCATTCACACAAAATCAATTGAAATGTATACATATCCTTATCTATGCTTGGCTGTATATTGTAAGGCCATTTCAATGATCATACAACAAAACCATAGAATTTTTTTTTTGAATAAAACCATAGAATTTGATTATACCTCTTTTGTACTTTTCCTTTTTATGTTTTCTCATCCATGAAAAAGTACTAAAATATCCCCTAAAGATTAATATGCCATATATGTATAGTTGTGATGTTGTGGGTCATGACATGAATATAATCCATAGTTCTGAAATGCCAAAATGAAAAGAGAAATTATTCTTATACCTTATGTTTTGCACCCCTTATCTACACACCAAAAATATTTATACTAAATAGATAGAGGAAAATATAAGTATGAAAAGTAAATAAAAGGAACCTGAGAGAGATAGGAGATCCAGATGCTTTTAAGCTCGTGGCTCACTTTGGGGTGTGCCAAGTGCTCTGCCCACCTTCCGACAAACCGCTCTTGCCTGAAAAATGGAGATCATTAGTTCATTACACATTCAGATTTTTCTTGTAGAAATGATATTTATAATTATGGATGTGGATGTGTTTAAAAACAAGGATTTGGTACCTGTCAGGTGTCCATGAACGGTACCGCTCGCCCGGTTGCTTGAAGTCATTCTGCTTTTGGATAGTTGCCTACAAATCAACAAGGTGAAGAAGAAAGGAAGAGAACAGAATTAAGTTTTGCTGTTGGGCATGAGTAATTAATTTGGTCTAAGTTATGATGTCAATGTTATAATTCAGGATCATATTTTTCAAAAGTAATGAAAAAAAATCATTGTTTGTAACATAGCTCCACCTTTTCACGCTTTCCATTGAGGACACGTTTAGGGATAGGGAATCTCTCGGCATGACGGAGCGGATCATGCCTGGATGGGTAATAATCAACCTAAAAGAAAAAAAAGATGAAGAATTAAATTAAAATTAAGAAAGAATAATACCACGTCAGCCTACCAAGGTAAGATTAGAAACAGAAATAGCACATTAGCACAAAACTGTATATTCTGGTAAATATATTTCTGAATTTTACATGTTTCAGAAGTTTAGCTGTTTAGGTATGAAATTATCATCAGATAATTGTAATTACCTCTTCGTCTCTGTGCATGAAATTCATTTGCCCATCAAAGTGGTTGTTGTGGAAAGCACACTTCGGTGCATTCACCGGCAACATGAGGTAGTTTGGTCCAAGCCGGTAGCGTTGTGTGTCGGCATATGCAAAGACACGGCACTGAAGCATCTTGTCATCAGAGTAGTATATTCCCGGCACAACAAGCCCAGGACCAAAAGCCAATTGCTCGTTTTCGTTGAAGAAGTTGTCGATGTTGCGGTTGAGCACCAGACGACCGACTGGTTGCAGAGGGATCAGGTCTTCTGGCCAAGTCTTGGTGTCGTCTAGCGGGTCGAAGTCATAACGGCCTTCGGTGTCTGGATCCATCACCTAATAATCATAAATAAATTCTGGTAGAATTAGTTTCCCATCAATGAAATATTTGCTACTTCTACCAGAATTCTATTATACAAGTACTAGTCCAAATCACAACCTAATTTTATATAACAAAGTAGCTTTCCATATTTCATGTTAATGATTACAATTCTAAGCAAATCATAACTTTTTCTTTTCTTTTTCAATGATTACTTAATCAATAAATCAAAATCCTTATTTAGAATGCCTTGATCAATATGTTTAATATCAAAGCAATAAGTAAATAATATTCAACCAACTCAATCACAATAAGTAGTTAAGGTTGTTATTTGTTGGAGTTTCTAACCTGCACATAGAGCTTCCACTCAGGGTAGTTTCCAGCGGCAATTGATTCGTGAAGATCTTGCGTAGCATGGCTGTGATTCTTTCCTCCGATAACCACTGCCTCGTCTTCAAGCAAACACTTCACACCACAAGTTGGCTTCCAATGGAACTTGACATAATTCGACTTCCCTTCCTTGTTGATAAACGTGTAGGTGTTCACCCCGAATCCTTCCATGTGACGGTAGTCGGTCGGCACGCCTACGTCATCAAAGAGGAAGAAGAAAGTGTGCAAGCTTTCGGGATGGTGAGAGAGAAAATCGAACACACGCCAGTATTCCTGGATGTGTGACTTCGGGTTCGGCTTGAAGGCATGGATCACATCAGGGAACTTGATCCCGTCACGGATGAAGAACACCGGGAAGTTGTTGCCTAGGAGATCCCAATTGCCCTATGAAGATTGTGTAAAGGAGTATAAGAATGATCATAATTAATTGATTAATTAATTACAACAGAAGAATGATAAATAGAAACTAACAAACAACTTAAATTTGAAGTACCTCTCGGGTGTAGAACTTGACGGCAAAGCCGCGGGGGTCACGGATGGTCTCGGGGCTGCCTCTCTCATGGATGACAGTGGAGAAGCGCACAATGACGGGAGTCTGGACACCTGGCGCACGCAGGAAATCTGCGCATGTCAGGTTTGTCACGTCATGGGTGCACTCAAAGAACCCCTTGGCACTGGCCCCTCTTGCATGCACCACCCGTTCCGGGATCCTCTCCCGGGCAAAATGCGCAACCTTTTCAATCAAATGGTAGTCCTCAAGCAGGATTGGACCTGTGATCGATCCAGAATTTTTGTTTATTTGCAAACTGTTAGGCAGAAAATTTCAAGTTGAAAAATATTATAATTTATTTTTTATTATTGAAAAATTGTCAAAATTACCTCGAGATCCAACGGTGAGGGCTTCATTGTCATTCCAAACAGGCCCACCGGCATTGGTCGTCGTGTATGTTGTGTCGAAACTACTTGAAGGACGAAACTGAAAAAGAAAACAAAATAGGTAAAAAAAGGATATAATTATGTTAATTCCTATTTTTGTGATTTCTGTCTCCGCGAGGCTAGTTTCATGATATTTTATTTCTTTTAGGCTATTAATAAAAATTTTGGCAAGCTCCACCATTTTTCATAAATTTCAATAGGTGATGAATTTTCAAATCTGATCTATGGTATGAAGAATATGTCTTAATCACTAGATTAGACATGATTCTTAATTTGAAGTCTTTCAGTCACAATTTCATTTTCATTTTTTTTTTGTTATTGAAGTTGGAGAATGATGTGTATAATTTACATATTAACTGTTTAATTTAATTTTGGGCAGAGTAGTTCACATGAAATTGAAAGAAATATTTTAAAAATCAAAGTTTAATGTGGATAATTTAGTTTAACCTAATTTAAAAAATATATGAACAATTTAATTTTTGACAGCGAAGTGTTGTCCTTTCTACGTTAGCAGATTTAAACTTTTTGTCACCAATTCAATGGAATCAATATTCAAAACTCAACAAATATAAAACATAAACAAATACTATCTAAAATTATCAAAACCAAAATAAACCTTCCAAGAGCTACAACAATATAAATTTGAAAAAAATATGCATCTGATTAATTGCTACCTCTTAATAAGGAATTACTCTGTAAATCTTGTTACTAATATTTATCCCCCCCCCCCCCCCCCCCCTCAATAATAGGTCATAAAATATTATAGACCAGGTTCAGCTCTTTGCAAGGAATCTCTTTTTTTTTTTTTTTCTGGCTGCTGGTGACATGTCACTATTATATATTTATATGGTTTCCTATCCTATTATCTGTACCAGAAAGGTTAATTCTCCGTACAGTTTCTATTTGCCACTTCCCTCAATTGAAAATATCTTTTTAATTATTGATTGGTCCTTACATAAAAAAAAATACACAGATTGATCCCAAAGAAGACCCCCTAGGATATACCAATCAAGTTTGTCAATTTAATTTTATTGACTAGTTTCTGGTAAATTTTCCCTTGGAGTTACAGAGTTGTTTTTATGTTTGGAATTGTCTGGTTTAGATAAAAAAAAAATTGACCTGATGATGACATTTCATTCAAAGATAAGTTTTTATTGACATGATTTGATGAATCTGGTAAGTTTATTTTAAATCAAACGTTAATGTTTAAAAGTAGCTTAGCGTACATAATATTTTTAATTTTCTAAATCTTTTCTTTTTAAAAAAAGTTGTTATTTGTGTTTACATTCTGTGGAGGTAGTAACCGTTTAAAGTGGTTGAGAACCAGTTATTTGTATACGAGGTCGTAGATTTAAAATCCGGATGAAAAATCATTTATAAACATTTAAAATTGGATAATTTAGACTCTTCTTTTTATCTCAAAAAATTATTTGAAGTGGTTATTCTCTATAAAGGTGGTCTTATATAATTTTAGGATGAATGAGTTATGAGTAAATTTAAAATATAAATTTCAAACAAATTAAGAAAACCTTTTCCTGGGTTCGAACATGATATATTAATCAATTAATTAATTAGGAGAAAAGTTTCTGTCATTGTTAATAGTTTTGGATTTGGAGATTATTAAATTTTCAGATCAATCTTCTCTTTGCAAGCTCCACCATGTGACTCAAGAACATCAATCAGAAATTTCAAACAACAAAAGTAAAAGAAATTGAATAAGATTACTTTTTCTCTTTTAAAAAATATCTTATTAAATTTAATTGCAACTTGCAACAGCTAATTGATATGAAATTATTTTAACAAATTAAGCACGTGCCTATATCTATATATAGTATACTTAAATTCCACATTAATCTAACACAAACATATATAAATAAGTAAACACTCCATTTGATATATATATATATTATAACAAACAAAAGATTACATATACTATTGCTATTAGATCTGCATCCTCTTCTCTATACAAGGAAGAGAAACCCAACTAAAATTAAACAAAACAATTGGAGTTTGTTGAATAAATTGAGAATGTGTATACCTTGTATGGATCCATAGTCTTGAAAAAAAAAATATGATGATCCTTCTTCTCTCTCTCTCTCTCTCTCTCTCTCTCTAAGTCCCAGATAATGGGCTGCCCATTCTATGGGAGGTGTCTCCATTAAATAATGCACATGATGGGATCCTCTCACCCCCCGGTGCATGATGTTAGATCACTCTCTCTCTCTCTCTCTCTCTCTCTTTTCTCATTTTAATTAATTATCGTCAATATCTCTAAAAAGAATTAATTAATTATCATGTTTAGCCAAAGAATTAGGACCCACTGTCGCTTTGATTGGATTTGTATCATCTACTGTGCAGTACTACGTAACACAATAGAATGTGTTGTTCTTTTGATTATATCAAGATCTATAAAAAAAAATCTGAAAATAACTCATCTATAATTTATTCGTCTGTAGATTGCGTAGTATATGAGATCAGCATCTACTTTGATTGGACCCACAAATGAAATTTGAGGTTTATTAATTAATAGCATTTTAACTGAAAATTTTTTACAATATTTTCTTAGAATAAGTAAAAAAAACTTATAAGAATTTATTTATCTTATAAAATGATTGTACATAAAATTTTAACGTTATTTAATATCATATTAAATGTTATTAAATATGAAACGTCATAAACTTCAAGTCATTAAAAAATGGAACATGCATCAAATTTTTTTTTTTTTAATTGTCGAATTTCAAAATTACAAATTATTTTAAAATTTTAAAATTTATCAATATCATCATGTTAATCTATTATGAATGGTTCCATACAACAATCATACAAGTTTGAGCGAAGTTTATCGATGACATGTATTACAATTTTGTATGATATTTCAAAAATGAATAAATCTAACAATCTTAATAACACAAAAGACACATACGCCTCCTTAATTTATTCTCCGTCTAGATATTTTCATGAACCAGGTAAAAAACAAAACTTACTGAAAGAAAAAGGTGTGGAAATGAAATAGAAGCGTCTCCATGAAAAACCCCTCCTGTCAAATTCAATGCATTTTTCAAACTTGGAAAGGTTGGCCATGGAGATATCATCCACTGCCACGCACCAAATAGAGGCATAGTGTGAAGGTTATCATTTTCCACATCTTCATTGATTGATTGATTGAAGCAGAGCACAGGTTATGTGTTCTGAGTTCAGCACTCGTTATCATTAGAAATGATAGTACATTTATTATTTTTAACTATATATATATATATATATATATATATATAGTAACCCTATATAAATAATTTATCGAGCAAATTGTATTTGTCGTTTGAAGTTGATTTGATAGATTTTTTTTAAGTTAAGAGTATCGAGAGACTCTGTGCTCTTAAGAGCGTGCTAGCTTTACTCTATAGGATAAAAACTGTTTGTACTAACATTCAAATATATTTATACTAATACTCAAATGTGTTTATAATATTATTCAAATGTATTTATATATAAGATAAAAAAAAATATTTATATATAAGATAAAAAGTGTTTATATCTGAAATAAAAAATGTTTATATATGAGATAAAAAAAATATTTATACATAAAATAAAAATATCTATACTAACATTCAAATATATTTATATACTAGATAATCATATGAAATTACGGTATTATAATTCATAACAAATCATTATAAATCATAACACATATTAAATCATATTATTATAAATCGTAATACTCATTATTAATAACTGAATTATGAATTATAAAAATAAAATACAGAAGATAAAGAATAATAATATTTTTTTCTTTATAAAATTTGTAAGTTATCCGATCAAGACCACAACCACGTGTTTGACAAATATATAAATATATATATAGAGCTTACATACATACGATCATGACTTGAAGAGAAAAAGCTGCCCAATTGAGGGAACATCAGACCAGGATTTGCACTGTGGTGGGAAAGTGGGACCAACCACGTGATCCTTGGCTCCATTCTGCCTCGTTTTATTGCGCGCAGATAAACAGAAATTCGGTGGAGCGAGTCGTTTTACTGGATTTCCAAAATAGTGCAGAGATTCGGCACACAGTTGGCCACACCGATCGCTAAATAGCGCGCTGTGCGCTGTAGTAACTCTTGTACTCGTATTAATTAATTATTCTTTTGGATATCAGACATGAGTTTTTTATTACATTATCTCTTGTAAAAAACACTAAAAGAAAAAAAGATAATGCTAGGTGAGGTGTCGCAATAATTGAACTCGTGATCACATCGTACAACTGATCAATCGATTTTGCATTCTGATTGGATGCAAATTTGACGAATGCAATCGAGATTTTTAAAACTTATCCGTGCAAAATATCCCAATACTTTTTGGAGCTCCTTTCCAAGTGACTGCTCAGTACTTTGGAATTTTATTTTTCACTGTAGATTTGAGTCAGTGTACTTGGATCAACTTGTGTGTTTATAAACGGGATATTTCAACTACCAAACAAAAAGAAAAGAAAAAATTAAAAGAAAGGTGATGTTAACTAGCTAGGAAAAATTTATAATACATAAATAAAGAGTGTCATGTTTTTTTTTTAGGTTTTTTAAACTTGTTGTATAATTATTTCTATTATTCGTTTAATTTATTTCGATTTATCTTCTCGTTTATATTGATCGGATGGTTTGGTTATTTCGTATATTTTTTTTCCTCATTGAAAGTACTGTATTTGATATATTTAAGATGTAATTTAATTTTTTTAAATGAGATTAAGTTTTTTATATTTTTCTGTATGAAATATCATGTGATTGATTATACATAATTATACTCTTTTAAAAAATTTATCTTTTTGAATTTTTTTTTTGTCTTCGTGACGAAGTTTAAGGAACAACTCTAATAAAAAAATAGCTCATGGTGCACGCTCTTTTCTAATGTTATGCTTTTCGAATTTGACATGGTTGAAGATTAAAAAATAATATATTAATAAGTTAAAGAATATGTAGACAAATTCTTTTTTATTTTTTATTTTTTATTTTTTTAAACTCATTTTCATAATTATTAAAATAATCATTGTCATGTGATCTCTTCTATTAATAATACTTATATTTGATTTGCACTTTACTCGTATCACTAACATATGCTTAGTTATTATGTATTCCTTCTGCTAAAAAACATAGCTAGTAAGATTGCTAAACGACATATCAAGATTTGATGTTTGATTATTCTTTGTTAAAGATATACTTTTAAAACTATATATATGTACAAATGTTTTTGATATTTGTTGTCATGGTACTAATCAAGGACTGAGGGTCTTAATCAGGGGGCATCAATCCACCAATGTTTTTATTTTTATTTTTTTAGTTTTACAAAAGTTCAAATTAATAACAAAATACTAAATATCTATTTCATTATTTATGAAACATCAATGTTTAAGAGTAATAATATAACACTTACTTTATTTTAATGTTACTTCACTTGTTAAACGGAGAGATTACTACTATTTGATTTTTGTGCTCTTCAAATTAAAATGTAACGGAGGTGAAGTATAATTTATCACATTTTTATCCCTTTTCCTTTCCTTCCTCTCAAATATTTGTGGAGCACAACCTAAAAAGACAATAATCAATAGTCATTTGATGGGACAGAACTATGAATAAGTAATAACAAATAAAAATCACTTAAAAATTATTTTAATAGCATTGTCATTTGTTGAAAAATTTGTATCCATCGCTATCTAACATTATACATAACATATAAATATGTACTCAATTAATTCAATTCTAAAAGGAGACAAATTGGTTAGTTTATTTTTGTAATAAAAAAAGTTAAAATAAATAAAATAAAAAAAGGACAAAATAAAATATTTTGATGTTTTGACTGAGAAATAAGATATTACCAGTATTTTTATGTATACACTGAAAATTAACTTTTGTAAAATGTTGATGATTAGGACATTCATTTTTGGTCTATGAGAAAAACAAGAATTTTATGTATTAAAATTCCATCATGTCAATAATTTCCAAGTACAAACAAACAAAAAAAATCCTTTTTTTTTTCTGTTGGTACCAGGCCACCTACAAGGCTGGAGTTTAACATATATTATCATTTTTATTTGGACTAAGCATGGCTCCTAGGCCCCCTCCAAATAATTAATGGTTATTTTACTGTACATGAGGACCACCAGGGTCCACCCCATGATGTAGCGGATCAACCAGATTCAGTACTAATATTCAAGTTCGAATTTCATATGTACCCCTCTAAAAAATTTGAAATTATATATTGTCTTTTAAAATTTATAATATTATATTTATTTTTTCAAACTATTAAAATTTTGTGTGTGAAATGTGTTGATTTTACTGAATTAGATTTCAATTTGGAACCATATAGTTGTGCTATTACATAAGGTAGCAATATCTATTAGTTAAGCGGTGTAATGACATTCTAATAACAATTGAACTGTTGTTTTAACATTTTATGACAACCTGATACTCGTAATAATTTGCAATATGTGTAATTTGTGGCATTGATATTTTTCAGGAAAAGAGATGAAGCATCATCATCACGAACCAAATCAAAAGCATGCCGTGAGAAAATGCGGATAGATAGGCTAAACGAGAGGTAAAATCCTAGGCGCAAGGTGCCTTCGCTCTTCATTTGATTTCATCATCAGATTTGAAATGCCAAGGAGCTGCATTGACCCTTTCCATCTGGAAAAAAAAAGAAATTTGTATTTAGGTTTCTAGAGTTTGAGTTCGGTATTGGATCGAGGCCGGTCCCTGAAATCTGACAAGACTGGTATGTTGGGTGATGCAGTATGTGCCTTATCAGTTATCAGAGCTCAGAAAAGAAGCGCAGCAGCTGAAAGAAACGAACAGAAAGCTTCTTGAAACCAATCAAGGAAACAAGAGCAATCCAAGATGTTTTTATGCTTTGATTGGATGCCGAACAAACTTTCTTTTTGCTCATAGTTCACAGATGAATAGAAGAGGAAAAAAAATTAAAGTAAAACTGGACATTTGAAGCTTAAAAGATTTCAGGAAATTAGAATTCCTGAAATCATTCATGGCGAAGTTTCTCTCGCCTTCTCTTTGGAGCAATTTTTTTTTCGTCATTAGGATACTTCGTTACCGAATTGCCCGGCATCCAGAGTATGCTATACATCAGCTCTTGATTTAAAAGTACATTATAAGTGCCAATCTAATTTCTATCAAGTGTAAATTATGTAACAGTTTGAATTGCACAGGATTGACACTTGTGAGCAAAGGTACAGAATGTGAAGTGTTATGAGGAAAATGTGTCCAGCTACTACTGTTAGCACCTTTTCTTATTTATAGTAACTCATCTAACAGTGGAAAGCAATTAAAATTGCAAGTAATAACAGTGAGACTCACAATTCTTTATTATAGGCCTCATTAATATATGAAATATCAAATGATACTTAAATTACATAAAATTTTAAACACATAATTTTAAACACATTCAATATATAAGTTTAAGAATTCTATAAACTTTTTTTTTATTTTTAGGAGTCTTTTTAATTTATCTGCAAAATCATTATCAACATTATCAAGTTAATCACTGTTAATGGATCCCCGTCCATAAACTAAAACAAAACAAAATCAGATCTGAAAAGAAATTCCACAATTAAGACAACCTACTCATACCTTATTAGTTAGCAAAATAGAATGTTCCAGACTAACGTGGGACCCAACACACTAATTGACTTCATCTGCAGTACGGTTTAATCCATTCTGCATCATATTAAATCTAAAAAGAGTTTCATAATGCCCTTTTAATCTATTATGAGTAGGATAACAAAAAAAAATCATTAATAACGAACTCTAAACAAACTAGAGCAGAATACAAAAATAAGTTGGACTACGTTCAGTTATCCATTGAGGCGTCTTGGGGGTGGTACTGGCAAACAACCTCCTCGCCACTGATAAACTTCTCCAAAGCATCCCCAGGAAGGCCGATGAGTTCGAGGGTTTTGTCCCAGACTTGCCGGGTGGTTTCAAGGTTGTGCGCCTCCTCTGACGCATTCGTCGGATGGCAGTCATAATTTATTAAGGCACAAGTGGGCCACTCATCCCCTTTTAACACCTGGCAATACTCTGGTACTTGTGGGTCTGAAGCTGCAAACAGAGAACTCCTTGAGCCTGTACTCAGAGAGAAGAAAAATAAAAGCAAATTTCAGTTTCCTATCTTAAAATATTAGGGGTGAATTGTATGAAACTGTATTTCTGGAGTTGGTCATTCTATTCTTTTGGGGGTTTGCATTGTCTCTATCTTCTTTTCTTTTCTTCCTTTTATAGGTTGGAGCAGGAATTTTTTTTTTTTCCTTTTTTTGTTTGTTTGGGGGGGTGGGGGTTAGTTTGGAATTCACATTCTCTGAAGTACTTTACCAACACTGGGCAAACCAACCCCCCCCCCCCTACAGAACTTCATACGCGAATTTCAATGCTGCCGCCACAGTGACTGCTACAGTATCGAGTGATATTTCTGCCCACTTCATCCTCTGGAGTAGCTGCCCATTCCAGAGAATATGGACTCGTTAGTTTGGGAGTTGGGGGGCATGAGATTTCTTTTGTAAATTATAAACTTATATTTTTCATTTTTACATAGGTAATCAAACATCAAGCACTTTCTGATTGGCCTGCACTAGCAAGTAACATAGCATGTACGCTAATGCACAAGCAGAATTGAAAGAGAGGAAGAGAGGCCATCACAATGATGAAAAACCCATCAGCAGAAGCCAAGGATTCAGAGACAGAGAGATAGATGGATACAGAGAGAGAGAGAGAGAGACCTTCTTGTGCATTAAATATGAAGTAGGGAATTAAATGATAGGCCGCCACAATGGTTTTTGGTAGATCCCTTGCCTGCATAAAATTTAAGGATTCCAATTGAATTCTGAAAGCTGCAATGCAGGTATATTCCAACAAACATCGAAATTATTTCTTTTAGCAATTATCGAGCTTAAAAGTTAACTCACCACATTAGTGTGCACAATGCCAGGATTAACACACACCACACTAATACCAGATTCCAGTGGAATTCTCTTATGAAGCATGCTACTGAACTTGACCTATCCAACAACAAAGAGACAACAGTGAAGTGTCTGAAATTCAAATTAGTATGGTGTTAATACAATATGCTGGTTAGAATGATTCTGACAGCTCAGTTGAGTAAAGTAAGACTGGAGAAGTACCTGAGCTAGCTTGCTATTTGAGTAACCAAGCAAGCTACTGTATTTGGTCTTGCCAGATGTCATGTTCATGTCCTCTGAGTCGACAAATCCCACAAAATGCATCTGAAATATATATTCTAACATCATTGGAGTAAAAGTGAACAAAACCACCTTTTAGTGAAAATCAGACTACTACTTCACAGAAGTTGGACTTGTAACAAAACATAGAATGAACCTCTCCGAAAGGATGAAACATAGTATGAACATATTTCCTAATTTTTTGGGTGGTTTCCTCTTTAGGGATATTCATTTCAAGTCCTCTAGTTCCCAGGGAAAAAATAAAATGTTGTCAAGCAATTTACTAAGAACTAGTATAAATGCTACCAAAGTTTAATTTAAAATTATTTTAAAAGATGACTACCATTATGAGAAGAGCAATCCTGACAGAGAGATTATGATATTAGTAACTAGTTCCTCTTTTCTTATAAGGTAGATTCTTTAGTGTAATTGGAATAGCTTCGCAATTTTTGTTTGTGATTATAATTTATGTTTCCATGTGTTTCTTACTGCTATCATGGAGGGGAGGGATGGGTGGGGTCACTTACAACAGAATTAACATTGATGATGCGACTTGGAGAGCCTCTGAGAAGAGAAGGAATAAGGAGCATTGAGAGAAGAGCTGGTGCCAGGTGGTTCACTTGCATGTGTTCTTCATACCCGTCTTTAGAAAATTTCTGAGGCTCTACATTTAAGCCAATCTTTCTTCAACTATTCAATTATTTAGATAAAGAAGAAATATATATAGATGCAATACTAGTTCATTTGCTAGTAAGCAGTTCAACGACCCCAGATATATCAATAAAACTGTGTCCAGGTGAGGTTGACTTGTCTAGTACCCAGTTTAAGGTTTCCTTGGATTAAAGAATAGATTTTCAATGGCTAACTGCTCCTGCATCATTAATGGAGAAACATAAAAAGAACTAATTCCAATGTCTCCAAAACCAGCCCAACTTAATAAATTGGTAATGCCGACCCATCAGTTGACCTGTTTCAGCCTGGGTTAGTATTTCTTGTGTCCGCTACTAGGCAGGTCTAGCACGAACCAGTTACATATATGAAAAATTAAATACAGACCTTCAGAATAGGTGAGGAATTGGGTACATTTTTGGCATTTTCTTTCAAAATAATGAAGTGGATGGTTTACATGTTTTGCAGTTTCAACTTTTCCTAGATTAAATAATACCAGCTCATACACGGAAACAATAAAATTTAACAAAATAACAAGGATTTTACGTACCTCCAATGCTAAAAATGCCGGCATTGTTAATGACTGCATGTAAGGGTGCTTGTCGAGCATTAAAAGCTTCAGCAAATTTCGCAACTGATTCAAGGGAGAGTAGGTCTAGCTCCATCACCTTATTTCATACAATAACCCCAGTAAATGAAGGAACAATAATTTGCATTATTTGAAGAATCAACAACAACAAAACTATTACGATTATTTTTCATTGTATTATGTTTCTTATGGTCCCTTTGGTGTTCAGCCGATGTTATCTTCAAATCTCAACTTGTAAGTAACTTGTAGTATGATTAGTGTTTTCATATGAGATGAACCTCTATATTTAGAAGAATACCCAAGTCACCCTTTTCAGATTGCCATTTCTTAATCAGATCATGTGCAGATTTGGGTCTTCTGACAGCCATCACTACATGAGCACCTGATTCTGCTAGCTGTCTTTTTATACACAACAGAAGAAAGAAATTAGATGAGTCCTGAAACAAAAATTTCCATCAATAATCAAAGGAATGACACTTCAAGTGGCACATTATTTCAACCTCCCAAGAAATGCCAATTTAATTCTGGTTATAACAGGGCATCTTTGATTATTGACGGTTCATTGGTACCTCCAATTGTTTCAACAGACAAATAAATGCATAAACAAATTGAAACTCTGATATTATTCTTTGAAATCCAATTATTTTTTCATTCTTTTAGTGAAGAAATCCATTTATTTTTTATGTCTATTCAGGCTAAATTGTTGTGCAAAACTAATTCCAATCAAATTGCCACAAGGACACAGAAGTCTTGTACAGTACAAGCGACTGATTCAAATCTTTTTAACATACCTAACATTTCCCAAATTTTATTTAAAATTGCGTCATTAGCTACATACAACATTGGATTTGAAACGACACGCAGAAGGCTACGCCCCTCAGAGAATCACATTACCTGGCGATCTCGAGCCCTATGCCGGAGGTACAACCTGTGACGATACACGTGGCACCGTCCATGGGCGGTATAGGGATGGGGTTGTCGACGTGGCTGGCGACGATTCGTTGGAAGAGGAACTCGCCTACGATGCTACACCAACCCCTTGCCCACTCGATCCATCCTAACCCTTCCTTCCTCGCCATTGTTGCTCCTCTCCCTCTAACCTGCTCTCTCTCTCTCTCTCTCTCTCTCTCTCTCTCTCTCTCTAATCTCGCTTTCCGAAGAGAAGAGGTTGAGTTTAGTTAACTGTGTTGTGTATCTGAGCTGGCGTGGCCTGTTTAGTTTAGATCTCACCTGCTTGGTTAGAAAACAAACAGAGGGGTTTTGTCTTTATTTGTTACTTTGGATGGAAGGAAGGGAAAGCAATTTTTTTAATTAATTTTTGTTTAGGTTAATATTTAATAAAAAAGTTAAGGTTAATGAAAATTATTTATTTAACCCCCTCTCTTTCTTCTATTTATTTTCGTTGGTGTTATTCAAACAGCGTGTTAATCAAAGAATCTTGTTCTCCAGCGAATGGATGAATTAATTAGTAGTAGATGGCAAATTTCATATTCACCCTTACATTTTTTTAAATAACGCTCACACCAGTTTTCAATGGCTCAATGACAGGGATAGTTTAAAGTTGGGGACTTGGATTATAATTCTAATTGATTGTTTGTTTTTAAGTTCTGAGTCATGAAATAAGTTATCTAAATGACATAGCATTAGTTACAAGGAAATGTACAGAAAAGTTACTTATTATTATTATTGTCTCGTAGGTATTTATGTCATTAAATTTAAGAGTTGAAGGCCCTGAAACTTGTACTTGACTCCTTGTAAAATAAAAGGCCTTACATATTAAAAATAATTAAATACATAAGAGCCAATCATTTGTTAACACTGGCTTAACTTCCTAAAATCTTTATATTTTTTTACTACACATAAATAGTAGGCTTCATGTCACATGCATATGACAAATATTACATGAAAAAGTTCACGTTGCATTCTAAATTGAAAGTGCATTGGGAAATGCAGTGGTGTGGGCATCTGTCTCTATTTATTGGGAGAAAATTTATACACTGAATAAAACAGCAAAAAATTAAACATTGAATAATTCTCTATTTATTGGAAGGATTATATATTCAAATTGAATAAAGAGGAGGGATTATTCACTTCACATTTGATAATGCTTATTTTGATTATCTTAATAATAAAATTTTAAATAAATTTGAAAAAAATCTAAAAAATAGAAAAAAAAATTATAAATTTAATTCTTGAACTTGTAGGTTGATTGTGTTTTAAATTTCATACAATTTAAATATTATTTAATATTTTGTCAAAAAATATTAAATTTAAATTGTGCATACAATTTTAATGGTCCTAAATAGAATATCAAACAATACTTAAATTGTATGAAATTTTGAAACATATTAATCTATAAGTTGAAAAATATATCTATATTATTTTTCAATTAAGATCTCTTTTTTGAATTTATTTGAAAATTTATTATCAACTGATTTCTCTTCTTCAATAAAACTGAAGAGAATGAAACGTTGAGTAACGAGGAATGATGAGAACAGCAAATCCGTTTGATTTGTAGCATTTCATCCAATAATTTTTGTTTAGTAAATTTCATCTTGCATGCCAAAATAAAAATACGAATACTTAGCTGTACAATTTTCTGTTCTTTATCTTACAAAAAGAAAAAAGAAAAAAAAAAGAACGAAACATTTGTGTTCTTACAAAGTTGTCTAATATGATTAACTATCCAAATTGCATTAATCACTATTGCATTAATTATTAGTATATTTTTATTCTGCATGTAGATATTTTGCAGTAGGAGTAATATTAAGTACTTGTTCATGAAGAATTGTTTTGTTATGTAGTGCCCGCGGTTGTTGTATGGATCGGATTCGGATCAGATCTAATATGATTTATATGTAAATTTATTGTGCAGATTTATATTCAATTAGAATTTGAGAATTCAAATGTGAATTCATATTCATTTTCTTAACAGATATCGGATTAGATTCGGATAATGTATCGGATTATTTATTTAAATGTTGAACATAATGAAATATATGTTTAATATTAATAAGTGTATATAATTTTACATTATAAAAATATAAATTAAGATAATAACTCCAATTTAATTAACTTATATGACTTAAAAAAATAATTTTTTTGTAAAACTAATATGATCTAATTATTATAATGAAAATTATTTTAATATAACATGCAACTATAAATAAATTTTCTTTTCCAAAAATAGATAGAATAGGAAAAAATGAAAATCATCAAGACTAATTTAACTATATTACAATTATATTTATAAATAATTATAATGATTCAAAATAAATCATTATTACATATATCTTGCTATTGAAAAACTTAAAATAATATCATTTTATCATATTCTTAGCGGATTCAGATTCGGATTATGTATGATCTAAATGCGAATCCAAAATGTAAAGCGGATTCTTTTTCAAGATCTATTTATGGATTCAATAAACTATTGAATATTTTTTTTAAAATTCACATGCGGATCCATTTATGTGGATTCGGATCGGATTTTCAGATTATGGATATCTATTGACAACCCTAAGCCTCTGTATAAGTTATTTTGCCCGTAACAATATTTTTTTTATTTTGGGTGGGATACATCGACACTCGACAATTGTTAATTTCAACAATTATGATAATGATTTTTTATTTTTTTATAAAATAAAAAAAATTATAGGCATACTTTTGAATTTATAGATTGGAGATTATTTGTGTTTCAAATTTCATATAATTAAAGTATCATTTGATATTCCGTCAAAAACTATTAAAATTATATAAAATTTATAATGGTTCAAATTTAATGATTTTTATGAAAAATTGAATAATATTTATATTATATAAAATTTGAAACACAATGAATAAGTATAAAAATGTGTCTCTAACTCTTTTATTTTTAAAATATTTTAATTTATTTGAAAGAACATCAAAATAAACGATCATCATCATTTTTTTTATGGGGTTCAAAATTTTAGCTCCTCTCTCTTGGTTGAATCCTGTACTTTTCCCTCCCCAAAAAGGCAAAAATCAAGTGACCTCAAAACTCAAGAGTCTTTTTCTTTTAGTTTTTGCGGTTTTCTTGCTAGATTTGAAGGATTTGATTGAACTGTGGTTGATTTTGTGAATTGGGAAGAGAACCGGAAAAGAAAAAGAGAACAATTGGTGGGTTTGTCTTTTCAACAGCTCTGATTCAATATGCATTTTTTTTTTTTTTTGGAGAGTCATACAAGCTTTGATATTAAGAGAAAGAGGGAGAGGCATTTGATGAGATAATAGAATGGAAAACGATTTCATTTATTCATTCTTTGATTACACATTGAAACCACTATTTATCAGAGGAAGACACTCCTATTACATGAAAATCTAAAGATGCTTCTACAGATAGCCTTGATTAGTCCTCTAACTTAATCGGCAAGTCGAACTTAATATACAACTGTAGTGGTCTCCGAAATATCTGCAATCTTCTTCTTCTTCAAGAAGTTAGTTAATTCTGGTAATTTACATACCTACTTACTGTTAAACAAGCACTGTATATAGAGAAGCATCAATATATGAAGATGGTCTGATTTGGTTTCGTGAAATTGCGCATGCTTACCGTTGAGCTATTTTAAGCAAAAATTATCAGTCTGTATAGCGTTGCTCTTGTTTCTGGTACAATGAATATAATTGCACTGGCAAATATAACCAAATATAGCAAACCACTGAACGCGATGATGTAAACAAGATTTCATAAATTTTAAATGCCGTCTGTCAGCAAAAGAAGGTAGCATTTGTAGAGACAACCCTCGCAATAATCTTCTTTCTGTAGTGTGCACAGAATTTGCTGTTCAAATTTTTCTGGAAGATTTTTATATAAAAATCTTAATTGCGATAAAACCTCCGCCATTCGCTACTCTGACGTGGGGAGCCCTTTAATAACATCCAGCTCTTCCACAAAAGGAAAATTTCAACCAAGGACAAATAGGCAAGAGATCCTGAAAAAGGTCCCTTTCTCTAGAAGACAGGGACGACATGGCCGCCGCTAGTCACAGAGAGAAAACTCTCGGTCAAACCGAAAGTGAGATTCCGTCGATAGAGAAATTGTTCGAAGGTCGGGAGGAGATACCGGCATGGATAGATCAGATCACCCTTCGATCAATGGTGGTCAGCCTTATCTTGGGATTCTTCATCAGTGTTATGATAATGAAACTTAATCTCACAACAGGCATCATACCCTCTTTCAATGTTGCTGCCGGGCTCCTCGGTTTCTTCTTAGTGAAGACATGGACCAAGGTGCTGGAGCACTTTGGTGTTTCTAGCAAGCCCTTCACCAGGCAGGAGAATACGATTATCCAGACCTGTGTCGTCGCCTGCTCGGCAATATCATATAGCGGTATGTGTGTATGTAATAATCAGTTAACAAATAAGCTTATTGCATGATCTTAAGTCATGTTTAGACAAGGTAATTTATCAAGTTGAGTTTGGACAGTCATAAAGAAAAATGTAACTTCACCATAAATACATGTTTTAAACAAGGTTTATATGCATTGGAAATCCTTATGAGTTTTTGTTTGGTTAGGTAATTAATTATGGGTCCCAATTACCTATCCAAAAAATTTGCATATATTAAAATCAATGACCTGAACAATGTATAATTGCTCTAATTTACAATTTATAAAACTTTGAAGTCAGGCATTTAACTATATTGTAATCAATTTGTATAAAAGACTTGTGGTACAATAATACATTTCCACATCCATCTAAGATTAATAGTTCAGAAATAAGATTTTCATAATTATTTCATCTTGTAGGTGGACTTGGTAGTTATTTACTAGCAATGAGCTCAACAGTAGCAAAGGGTTTTGATGATAAGAGAACTGCGCCTGATGTGAAGGAACTGTCACTCGGTTGGATGATTGCATACCTATTTCTCATCAGCTTCCTCGGACTTTTCTCCGTTCTTCCATTAAGAAAGGTATTCCTCATCAAATAAGTAGCACCACTATCAGCAGTCCCTAATTTCTTTGCAATTTATGAACCTTAATGTTAAACATGCATGTCATTGGTTAGGTTTGATACTACCAACAAATTTACTGTTAAAATCTACTTCATATATTTCATTTTTTAAAGGAAAAAAGGGGAAGCACGAGGTATTTGGATATAATTACAACTACCGATAGATTGTATAGACAGAAGAATTCCAAAATGTTTGCCTCTCTTTAAGAACTTCAAATTGCCTAAATGCAGCTGTAGTATCTATGCATGTTCTTTTTTTTTATAATGACCCCTTTTCATTTGTGCCAGGCAATGATCCTTGGTTATAGATTAACGTATCCTAGTGGCACGGCAACGGCTCATGTCATAAATGGCTTTCATACTCCTCAAGGTGCCCTCCTTGCAAAGTGAGTGATTCATTTTATAAGAAAGATGTCAGATCCATTTTAACAACAAGGAAGAATTTCCTCTGATAACCTTAGAAATATGGAAATTCCTACTATGATCCTACATAATATGAAATGATATGTACTTTGTTCTCCTTGTTGCTTAAAGAAATGCTCAAACTGTCCTTATTTAAATTATAGAGTTTACTTGGCTCTATAAAATTAATTACACAGAAAATCGTTCCATACAAGTATCTGACTCTTAGCTTTATGAAATTAATTACACAGAAACTTGTTCCATACTATTGTTTGACAAAGTTAATAAAACAACTTGGTATTTCCGACAGATTGATGTCTTACTGGGCTAAATGTAGCAAAACTTCTCGCTTGTAACTTTTTGTTTTTTGTTCTTTTATAACAGGAAACAAGTCTCTCTGCTATTTAAAAGCTTTTGGGGAAGTTTTCTGTGGTCTCTTTTTGAGTGGTTTTATAGTGCTGGAGAGAATTGCGGTTTCAAATCCTTCCCCACTTTCGGTCTCACTGCCTATGAAAATAAGTATGTAGTTCAGAAATATATCACACTGTAAAATTCAATATTTGCAAAACTTGGTATCTGTTTGTTTATTTGGCAAATAATTAGATAATATCCAGTATTTTCTTACTTTTTTTTGTAACTGTTTGTTTTACCTCAACACCTCATGCCATTTAGGAAGAAATTTAGATTGCAAATCTTTCAATTAGAGAACATAACTATGTTGGGTCAAATTATGCTGAGAAAATCAATCAGTTCACTAATAAATACATGTTCATGTCAGAGTACTGTTTTTTATTTTGTCTAATTTAATCTTTTTAATTGAGATTTGCAATTATATTGTTGCTGAGCAATTTTGCATTTATTGATTACATTATTGCAGGTTTTATTTTGATTTTTCTTCAACATATGTCGGAGTGGGGATGATATGCCCTTATTTGATAAATGCATCGCTACTCATTGGCTCCCTTATTTCTTGGGGCGTGCTTTGGCCATGGATAAAAAACAAAAAAGGGGCTTGGTATGATGCTACCCTTCCTGAATCCAGCCTCAGTGGCCTCACTGGTTACAAGGTACAAATACTTGCATCTGCAATACGCTGTATCAGGTCAAATTTTAGACAATTCTTTCTGAAAAAAGACTGAAATTTATACAACCGTAAGTTGTAGCACGGCATAGGCGCGTGCTTTATAGTGGTAAAATATCTAAGACATGCCTGTGTGAATTCAGTATCAGGCTAAATAGGATGCAACTTGTTATATTATTTATACATCCATTAATTTTGGTCTCATGACAGTACTGTTGTGGTAATTGTTAAGGGCCAGGTTAATCAAAAGAAAAGGGGAAAACTTAATGTATTGAACCTGAAAATTCAGAAAAATAACCCTTACACCTAGATTCGATATATCTATCTTTTGGGGGTTGCCCCCCCTACCCCTCACAAAAAAAAAAAAAATTATGCATGAACATGATCCTAATGTTTTTCACCCCTGATGCTTAGGTGTTCATCTCGATTGCCATGATACTCGGTGATGGACTCTTTCAATTTCTTGCCGTGCTTGGCAAGACAACCTATGACATGTACAACAAACAACAAGCATCTACCATTGCCCCATTTTCGAACGTATCACGTGGCAATGATGACCCAGATGACCTACCTGGTCAATTACCTGCTGACCATCCGTACCTTACTTTTGATGACCGTCGCCGCACGAATGTATTTCTTAAAGACCCAATTCCAACCCCGGTGGTGCTTGGTTTTTATATTTTTTTTGCGGTTCTGTCAATGATATTAATTCCACATATCTTCCCCCAGCTGCACAGGCGGGACATCTTTATTTTGTACCTGGTCGCACCAGTCTTTGCCTTCTCTAACTCGTACGGTTCTGGGCTCACTGACTGGTCACTGGGAAGCTCTTATGGGAAGTTGGCTGTTTTCATATTTGGTGCAGTAGCCGGTGTGAAAGATGGGGGTGTTGTTGCAGGGCTCGCGGCCTGTGGCATTGCCATGGGTATCGTGTCAACTGCCTCTGACCTCATGCAGGTGCGGTTATTTCATTTGGATCTTTACATATATAGTTATGAGTTATAAACATAGTCCATAATTTTCTTGAGAATTTGGTATTTATTTTTTGAAAATTCCAGTACACTAAAGTGTTATCAGATGATTATTTATTTGATAGGATGTTTATACAATGTTATTACGGTTTCCTAAAGACAAATGATAAGAATAAAAAGTAACTTTTTAAAATCTTTAAAACATTTTTTTTTACTAAAAGTTAGGAACTAGTTCTAAAAACAAAGAAAAGCTGCTCAATCAGTTTTAGTCAGATGTTCAAAGTTTTACTAATTTCTCTCATAAACGAGGAGCTCAATCAATTTTCAGGACTTCAAGACAGGCTACCTCACACTCACTTCTTGTCGGTCCATGTTCATCAGCCAGGTTATTGGCACCGTCATGGGCTGCATAATAGGCCCGTCCGTCTTCTGGATCTTCTACAATGCATACCCGATAGGGGACCTCAACTCCGAATACCCGGCTCCATATGCAAGAGTTTACCGTGGCATTGCTATTCTTGGAGTTGATGGTTTCTCTGCTCTGCCCAAAAACTGCGTCAACCTCTGTCTAGTCTTCTTTTTCCTTGCCTTTGCTGTGTCTGCCACAAGAGAGGCTCTGAAGTACCACAACTCACCATTTTTTTACTACATACCAAGCGCAATGGGGATGGCAATACCGTTTTATCTAGGCGGTTATTTCACAATCGACATGTGTGTCGGCAGTTTGATAATGTACATTTGGACTCGAGTGGATCACATGGCAGCAAAAACTTACAGTCCTGCAGTCGCCTCAGGCTTGATTTGCGGAGACGTGATTTGGGCATTGCCTTCCTCTATTCTCTCCCTTTATAAGATACAAGCGCCCATGTGTATGCAGTTCATATCTCAGTCAGAGAAAGCAAACTTACATGTTAGTTAAGGCTTTGTGAGTTGTTGGATTGGAGTTTCATTGTATGATTTTTAGTCATGTAGTTTCTTTTTATTTTTTATTTTTTGTTGTTTCTCCCTTTGAGGGAATTAGAAGCTAGAAGCTTTGGGTAATTCTTTGAATGTAAATAGAGTAAATGCTTAAAACTTTGGGGTCGTATCAGTATAGCACTCTAGTACACTTTCCCCTGAGGGGAACTAATCAGTGCTTAGGGAAGCTGCGTGGTTGATTGGGGCCCTGGGTGCTCTGACAATAAAAAATCATCTACTTTTCCAAACGAAAAAAAAAGAAGACTATTATTCTGATTTGATCGTCGAATTGAAACCAACAGATTAAATTTATCTATAGAAAAAAAAACTAACACATTGAATCCATTTGTTTCAATCCAACGATCCAAATTGGAATAATAAGATTTTACTTCTTCATTTGAAGAAGTAGAGAATACAAATCCGGATGCACTGGATGCAACATCAAAGCAAAATTGGCCCTAGGCTTACTACACCTGAAAACATAAAACTTTCTATGCCTTCTTACACAGATGGCTCTAACTTCCTCGCTCAAACCAAAGCTTTCTATGAGCCTCTCTCTTGCTGACACATTACGGGACTGAATTGGGAAATTCCTTATGCAGATCCAATTCATCCATTTGTTTTCAAATTCGTGCGCAACTCAACATCAAAACATCCATCTTCTATAAATCTGCAGCACAGACACGTCACGTACAGGAAAGTAGCAGAACCCACACGTCGAACCAGAGCCACATATGATATTGGAAATCAAACTTTTCCTTCCCGTCATCAAATATCAATGCAATCTCTCAAGTCTCAATGGATATGGGCTCATGACCTCTCGCCTGTGTAGCAAGTACCAACACTGAACCCAACGTCTCGCCCCGCAACTTCTGGTTTGATAAAAATTATGGTGAGATAAGGCCAAATTAAGAAGACCAGATAAATAGTTCATCGGCCTATTAAGGAGGCCAAATGATATGAAGACAGAAAAGAAAATAATGCAATAAAAAAAGCCATGCTGACATTAATGAAGTGAATTCAAAATATCCAAAAAATAGAATGCATATAAAAAATAAGAGAGTCGTTTCTCCATTCTTGGGTACATACAAACTGGGTTCCAATGTGGATGTTGACCTAATTTATCTTTCAAGAATATACGGTACATGTGTTGTTGCCAATTATATTTTTTGTAAGAATACACATGCCGTGGTTGCTCTCTAAAGAAGTGGAGGGGGGTTGGAACCAATCTCACAGCAACATACCAGCAAAATATAAGGCAAACAGATGGCCTTCCTTCGAAGTGCATTTCAAAAATTGACAATGTCACAAAAAGCCAATGCAAAGAAACTACGCTCATTTAAGGCAGCAACACATTTCTGGATCCACTATAAAACTAAGATTTGAGATCTCATTGAAACAAGCTGATTTTCATTATATACTTTTGCTAACAAACCAGATAGAATTTCATAGCTCAGTTGCATCGAAGAAAGTTCTTTGGTACAGATAGAACTGTTATACTTGAGAATACATTATCTAAGATCTCATATCTACCATGGTAACCTGAGCTAGACACAAGATTTGAGATGTAGGTTTCCAGACAAACCCAATATTTGACTTTGAAGATTTTTGAGTGTCATTTTTGCTGTTGCATCTTGGAGGGTAAAATTTTCAAAATATAACCCTAAAACATTATTTCACTGGAACAAATTGTTCCTTCTACTAAGTTTCGTTTTTTTTTTTTTTTGGTAAGCTAACTTATTTGAAAAGAAAAGTGAGACCCACCATACAACAAAAACAAAGATACCACCTTTTTCTTTTCCCAAAGTTGTGGAATTCATACAGGATACTACCGGAGGGAAACGCTGATTGGCTCCTCATAGAATGCCAGATGATTTGTCATTACTTGCAAAATTACTGCCCTAACTAGTGCTGTACTGGTAGGGGTAGAGATCAAAATGGTAGTCCTTAACTCCTTATATCTCATGTTTTGATTCACTATTACTGCCTATGAATCAGAAAGGAAAAAATTAATTCTTGGTGAAACACCTGAATAAACACAAATCAAGCATATATACCCCCCCCCCCCCCCCAAACCACACTAACACCCCCCCCCAAAAAAAAAAAAGAATTAAATGTTACCCTCTATTATGAACCCCGAAAGTATATGCAGCAACAGCACTTACTGAAGCCAAAATGAATCAAACATAAAACACCCCAAAGATAACATTACTTCATTTAGGAAGACATTATTCTACACAGGTACCAATCAATGTCTACAACACTGACACCAGTACCTGGCACTGCAACTAGTAGCAAACCCATCAAAAGTAAAATAACATGTAAGAGTGATGACTATCTTTTATTCCAACCAGGCTCAATGGAAAGAATATCAGTTTATGAAAAATAAACAGAAAAAGAAGAAATCAAGAAGAGAATATTTCTATACAATTATAAATGTGTAACCAATATGTCTGTACAAGCTTGTTTGTAATACTTATTTCTTACCTTACTAAGTCAAGATTGTTTATAGGAGTACATCTCTTGTTCATGGACCCAAAACATCAATCTCAAATCCATCCCACGACTTCGCATGTACTTCTGGGTGTTGAAAAATGAAGCCTGAAAAATGGTTTTTGAATTAATGAATAAATCACATAAAAAGGGGAAAAGTAGAGAATAAATAAAGCTATATGAGAATATGGAGTTTGAAACTGAAATTATGTTTAATAACAAAAAAGGAGAGCAAGCATTTACATGTTGTGTCCACAAACATTTACTGAATAACAAAATAATCATATAGTATTAGGTTAGTTATCTTATTATGATTTATGCTTAATGGGGGTACCTACACCTCTACATCTTTCACATGTTTATTATGTTAGACAAATCTTTTACAAAATTCTTGAATACATAACACACAAAAGTTCCAAGTAACAACCATGCCCAAATCGTATGCAATACAAATCCTTGCGGTATATTATTTTTATTTTTATAAGAAAACAGCCAAGAAAATGAAAAAATAAAAAACTTATAAAGACACTACACAAACAAATAGAATTTAAACAAGGAATATGATACTATAGTGATCCTAATACTAATTTGTCAAGGTAAGACCAGCCTGTACTAGGTATACTAGTCAAAACCAATGAATCGAAATTAACTAATGATTTCATGCCAAAACAATTAATATTGAGTACAGTTACATAGCATGTACTGTTTATTACTTACTATTAACAATCCAAAGGAAATTTCGCTCCATTGGAGTTCACGAATCAGTAAAGTTACATGCAAATAATAACACCTCCATGGCATTAATCCATTTATGAAAAAAAAGGAGGTCATCAGCGAAAAGTTGGCCAATTTGAAATTGATGCCATTTAAGTAACGAGTCAGTACAGTTACATTGCAAATAATAGCATCTCCATGGCATTAATTCATTTATGAAAAAAAGGAGGTCATCGGCGAAAAGCTGCCAAATTTGAAATCAAATCCACAAAATCCAAAGAATCCAAATTTAATGAAATACATTGTATGCGTGAAACCACTTTAGAAAAGTCATTAATTATGGGATAAAGGCAGTAAATGGTCAGGTCTGTTTTGACCAAGTCTACATTTTTTTACCATAACGTCGAGCATTTAATTAGTGAATTCATTTTGAGGATGGAAGCAACAAACAGGTCAGACTCGAATTTTTTACCAAAGCCACATAATTTGAACCCAAGCTGACCTTATTAAATTAGTTACTGGTAATCCTGAGCTGATCAAGATGTGTACCCACATATGCAGATTATATGTGCCAGATTTGTGGCACCTCAAAAATATTTCATACAATTCTGTTATAAGACTCACAGGTTATTAACATGTTAAATGCCAGCCGAGACTAAACATGTCTATTCTTTTGAGTAAATGATCGAAGTTTAAGGTCCAAAAAAAAAAAAAGAGTTACCTGTATGGCTTAATTTTTCAAAACTCAGTATGTAATGTTGGCATGAGAAAAGCAAAACGCATTTAGTATTATGGGAAATTTCGCATGATTACTTCCCTGCTTATCTTTCTCTACATCCAGATAACAAAAGAAACCATAATGTATTACAGCAAGGATTGACTGAAAGAACCCACTGAATAGAATTTATCATGTCCAAAGTCACAGAAGAAAACATCAATATAATCTTCAAATTCATCAATTTGTGATGCACAGCCAACTTATCAGCTGATTTGAAAAACACCATTAATGTTTACCATTAAGAACCTAATATTTGATGACTTTTCAATAACAACAAAAAAAGTTTTAATGACAAAGTAAGACAACTAGCTCACTCCCAACATTTGTTCATTTGATTTATCCTGATCACTTACAACCAGCATAAACTGCAGGTGCAGCTTAATTCTTCTTTGTTTGATCTTGACTTGAGTTCCACAGGAAAAGATAGACATTATGGATAAGCAAGACTCCAAGTATCAACAAGGATATGACTATTCCATGACACCAATCTAAAGGTGAGGTGCTATTGGCAAGAATCTCAAAAAGTTCCAGGGTCATTAGCAAAGAAATAATGGGAGTTATCAACAAATATTGTGTAATATCTGGTGTAATTTGAAAAAAAAAATTTGTGAAAAAAGACACTACTACTATTATTTTTCGTTTTGTGTCTCGCACTGAAACAGAAATTTATTGAGCATATTAGATGTTTACCCTAGTTTATAAAGATATTGTCATCTATAACCTCCTAAACTATGGCCTTTATACTGACACCCATAAACATGCTAAAAGAAAGAGTGAAAACTAGTTATGCAGGTAATATTCAATTATATTTCACAAAATCAGTCTGGTCAGGTGCAAGGTGAATTTTGCGAACATCATCTTCGGTTTCAGTAGAGCTCAATCCAAATTGCTTCAGAACGGCTCCTCTCAGATTCAAATTTTGGATTGGGTTGTAACTTTTCCGGCTGTCCACAGCAGTGATTGAATCAATGGCTGTTATAGGTTCTTAGTGGATTTTATATCCAGGTATTTGTGTTGCTCCCAGATAACAACAGTTCACTCGAGTTATCTTAGTTTGCAGTGGGCTACATATGTTTTTGGCTTTCTTGGGATTTCAGGTCGACATTGGGTTCAGTGTCTAGATTCAAGTTCAATACCGGATAAACAGAGAGAGAGAGAGGGGGGGGGCATGGGAAAGGCCATGGAGACGAACTTAGAAGAACACAAACAGAGGCTCCAAATTATGCAGAGGCACAAATATAAACATGCTATAATGTTTCACGCAAAAGCATCTAAAAAAAAAATCAGCACATATCAAAATCACAAAGAGAGAGAAAAGAAAGACTACCAACACAGATAAAAAGACCAGAGAGAGAGAGAGAGAGAGAGAGAGAGAGAGAGAGATAGAGAGATAGAGAGACAACATTATGTCTAAAACAATATTTTACCCTATATAAATTTGCCCACCATTGTTCTTAAAACCTGCCACATCAACTTAAAAACAGCATTTTGTTCATTTTCATTTTTCCTGTTTAATAAAACAAGAAGAAGGGAGTTCGCTTACATGAAACTAGAATGTACAGAGTCTTCATCATGACACTACTTGACACATTCATGAAAATCTCTTTCTCAACATGCATTCATCAGAATCTTCTCATGCACATTTCTTTTATTTGAACTTCGAGACCACCTAGAAAAGAGAAGCAATTAACTGTTGTGTTTAACCGCCAAGCTAGTCAGGTTATGTCTAAACATTATGTTTTACCTTTTACCACCTTATCCTGAAGCAAGTTAAATTGGGTTTGCTGGAATTATGTAAGGATAAATCATACCTTTGAAAAATAGCCACCTAAAAGTCACCTAGAAGGCCTCCAACCATGCGGAAGTTGATGACCTACAGAAATTCATAAAAGTAAATAGAGATTTAGAGATAATACTAAAATAAAAAAAATTAAAACAGAAAAGAGAATCAATAAGCATCATCAAATTATTCCATTTACAGAAGACAAACTCATTACTTGTTGCTTAGCTTAAGGTTCTGCATCTAATCCTTGATCTCCTTAATTTTTTAAATAAATTTTTCAAATTCAGAGCTCTGGCCTAGTTTCTACAGACTAAATATTTATGATGCACTATTCTTTTATATCCTCAAAACCCCAATACCAGTTCCTACACTGAGCTCTTTCCTCTGGTAGGTTTTATCATAAGTAAATCATACCTGGAAGAGGTGTGCTTGGAGGTACATTGGCATGTAAAGAAAGTTGATAGACCGAAGGATTTGTAGATGGCCTCATTTCAACGTTGCTCCTCAAGTAACCTACAAGAACATAATTATCAACCCAGTTCAATGACTGAATGAAGGACCCTTTTTCGAATCTTCTTTTCTTTATTATTTAGCATCAAGCTTATAACCAAAGAGTGACAAAGAAAGAAAATTTATCAAAATCAAAACCAAAACATACCCTCATATGAAATCGGAGCAGGCACTGAGCCTGATGTGGACCCTATACCACCAACCCAACCAGTAGAATTATTACCACTCTGTCCTTCTATGCTTGAGCTGGTAGATGTCATCCTCCACTGTTCATTAGAGGAAGCATACTGGATATTTGGTTGCTGGATGTATGGAGTTGTACTTAGCTGTGGTAAGAAAGGGTTGGACGAGGACTGCCCTTGAGGGGGATATGGGCCTCCATGGAAAAACGGTACAGAAGAGGGTTGGAATTGCACATTCGTACTGGGAAACGTGCTGTTATTTGCATAATGCATGTAGGTAGTCTGACTGAGAGTCTGCCACAGAAGAAATAAAAAGAACACACATATCTCTTTACTTTAGAATTATACATTATATGTTGTATAAAATATCATATTGTTAATAGTATTTGCTGTACGCTCTTTTCCTTGTTAATTTGTAGATAAAGAGAAAATTAATGCTCTGAAATTTTTTGTAAAATTGAAAGAAATTGCATTCCCATGCCTAACCAAACATGCACCCATAAGATCTCTAAGCCAGTGGCACAAGCATACTTACATTAGGGGGGTAATAAGACAATGTCAGTGAAGGAGAATTAGGGTTTTCTGGGGGAGGTGGTGGAAGAGGGGGAGGCGACTCGGGCAATGGTGGTGGAGGAGGTGGGGCTGGGGATTCTGGTGGCGGCGGTGGGGGAGATGGCGGCGGAGAAACCGGCAATGGAGGTGGTGAAAACGGCAATGGTGGCGGCAATGGAGGAGGCTCCATTGGGAGAGGTGGTGCCCACTCATTATACAAGGCAGCTGGAGGAGGCACGGGAGGGAGATTGGATGTGTTGGTGGGTTTTAGTGGTGAAGAGTCACCATTTGTGTTGTTATTACTGGAGGTAAGGTTTGGGTTGCTGGTGGCGGGAAAATCTTCCTCATCAGAATCTTCTTGCAGGAGATTGGAACAGAACAGACCTGGCATCTGGAATCCTGCATTACTGAGAAAAATTGGAAATAAAAAATGAACACTAAGCATTTATTCAATTAGTTGTTAAACAAAACAAAAAAAAGAAACTGATTGGGAGCTCTCTTAACCTGGCAGGACCCTTGGCAGCACCCAACCAGACTAACCATCATACAGGTCAGGTCACTAAACTAAATGATACATATATGTTGATTTACTCAATAGACGTGTTCGATCAGATATTTTTTTAACTTCTGATCAATTCTGAAAGGTATAAGAACATGTTACTATATTTTGTAACTGACAGAGAAATACAGAATCAAGTATATTATTTCATTTGAGCAAAATAGATTAAATTGAACTGACAACCTGTCCAATCCCAACCCCGGAGCTAACAAAACTGAACCAAACATCTGCAGTTCATATATGATTTCATCTCTAACCTGACTGACCTGACCCATGACGCCTCCAATTAACTAAGGTAATTATTAATTTGGACTTGGTCACAGCAGGAGTAATGGCTCATAATTGTACAAATTATACAGAAGAAATAACAATAGAAATAGAAAGGTGGTCCACCTGCCATATTCATCTACAAGCATGCCATCCATCTCGCGGATCGGGTCATCAATGGATCGCTCCGCCCGAGAAGGACGCCTTAAAAGGAACTCAGGATTCTTCTCCTCTTTTGGGAGTTCAATCTCGTCCATGCAGCTCTTGAGAAGGTCTTCTGGAAGGATCTTTCTCTCCAGCCAGAGCCGGAGCACCTACAAAGCAAAGGTATGATTGCTACCAGCTTTGTTCTCAGATCTGATTTTAGTGAAGTAACATGATAGCCATTAAGGATTTGTTACCTATCCTCCCATTTCAAAAACTTTTCAGTGGCTATTTCCACTCTCTTTTTTTTTTTAAACTTCACAGACATAGTAAGTATTCCTAGAAAAGATTCACCTCTCTCTCTCTCTCTAAAGAGCTCCCACAGCAACTTTTTTTTTTTTTGAAAACCTTTGGGATCAGCTGCCAGATCTGAATAATACCTCTCCCTGCCCCACTCCCCTTCTCTATTATTTATTTGGTTGTGATTTTTTCGCAAAACCTCATCTCGATTTCTGGATTTAATGCCAACCACACTTTTATTTATGACACAAAACTTCATTACGTGTCCAAGAGTTGGCGTGTTTTCTAACAATATTTTTTTATTTTTTATTTCCTCCATGGAATTTTCAAAAATCAAGGCAAATTTGGTCATTTCTGGACTCAATTTCAAACCAGGTTGTGGTTATAGTTAGATGCCAGCCATTTGCCTTTTATTAATTTAATGGGAGATGATGGGAAGGAAAAAAAAAAGGGGTGGTCACCTGAACGGATATGCTAAGCAATTAGGTTGGGTAAAAATTATCTATAACTACTGTTAGAACATAAATTAAAGAGAACTAAGAAAAGACCTTGAGACATTGGCGCCTATTTTCACGTGCATTTTCTCCATGTGGAGCTGCCGCACCCAAAATTCGAGGCAGTGCTGCTTGCACCACTGGTATATATGAAGATCCCGCGACACCTAATTTAAATTTTCAACAAAAATATGTTTATATGGAGTCATTTTAGAGCCAAAAGGGAAATTTTACCTTTCGAGACTATTATGCAGTCTGGTACATTTTGCACCAGAATACACAATTAGCATTTTATATTTAAATGTGTACTCAAGAAAGGGTAACATTGCAGAACTAACCTCTCTGGGAATGAGAGCACTGGGTAATCGAGTCGATAAGGAAAAAGAGGTCAACTTTTCGATGTATATCTGCCTCGGCTTCCAGCTTTCCTACCAGAAGCTCCACGACCTGAATAAATTTACAGATTTTGCAATTGTCAGGGTGGTTCCGTTTTTAGACAACAATAGAAGGAAGTGAATAGATAATGTTGGATTTGATTGGAAATAGAACATAGATTTGGATTCAAGATAAAAATCTTAAGATATCCACAAAATTATAACAAGCATAAATAGAGCTAGAGAGAGAGAGAGAGAGAGGAAACAGGCCAACCTCTGTGGCAATGCCATACTTGGCACAATCAATGGCAAGGCGTGTTGCACGGCCAATACTCTCCTTGGTGCGAGAGAGTGTCTCCACCATGCCCTCCAAGGCATCCCTTGCAACTGCTGCCTCCGTACCACAACTCAAAGATCCACCTCGGGCACTGAGCCTCTGTGATGAGTTTAAATTCGGGCTTGGCACCTCAGCCCTGGGGTTATGGGACCCATCCGATCCTGAACCAGACAGGATGATCGAGCGTACTTCATTGGATGGAGAAGAGACATGGTGTTTTCCATTTGACTCAGTGAGTAAGATTGGAGGAGGATTGGAGCTAACTATCACGGGGGAAGCTGCAGGTGCCAGGACAGGAGGGGCATGTGAGTGACTTTCTCTCCTTTTGGCTTGAGCCACAGCTATGAGATGCTTCATGGAGGTGGCTTCCTGCCTTTCTTCATTAGCAACTTCCAATCTGTATGAAGCATGGAGGAGAAAGATAATAAGAACAAACTCTTCTTTAACCTAATGGACTGCAGTACAAAAAAGAAACATATATGCACATTGCCAAAACCAACTTGTCTGTGATAAATGCAGAAGAGGATAATAGAAGGGCTTTTTGTGAATAAGGTTTCACTATAGTGCACTTGCAATATCAGCTATTGTTCCTCATATTTCAGAGTTGGAAGTATAGGTACTGCTATTGTGTGGTATCAATACCAAGTCAAAAATTGATAATCTTGTCTTCTGGTTCTGGGCTAAATTATTTTTCTCATTAAGTACCAGTTAAAACCAAAGAGTAAAGTACACAAATGATCCTTAAAGTTCATAAATTCCCATTTCAGTCCCTAAACTTGTCAATTTGTACCAAGCTCCACTGGAATTTGTTTGGAAAATGGATGCAAATCCGCATCATCATAGCATCAGCGTGCTGACTTGATGATTGTGATTGCTAAGGTGGATGAAACTTGTGATATGGAATATTATCCCTGTCAAAGTCATCACCCATGACTAATCATAATGGCATGAACATTGATGCTGCCATTTACATCATCATGTATCAAAGTTACATGGACATTGGAATCAGCATCCATGTCATAGTAGAACCGCATCATCGATCCGTTCTTTAACATATTTTAACCTTCAAACAATTGGTACAAATTTATAGCTTCGGAGACCTAAATGGGAACTTCGTAACTTAACGGACCAAAATGGGAAAAGGGTGATACTTTAAGGTCTATCCATGTTATTTACTCAAATGAAATGAACCAAAACTAATGTAAATGGTACATCTATAATTAATTGCTTGCTATCAATAGTAGGTGATATTTGAATAACCAAATTCTGGTGGATGTTAGTTACATGTGGAATGCAGGCTGTTACCAGCAGAACATTGATTATGGCTTGCAAAAGAAAATGAGAAATAATAGAGAAAAAAAGAATATATATTTATAATAAAATAGCTACCTATCCACTAACAACGAATCCTTCTCATGAGCTGGCTTTGTTTTAACTCCAATTCTCTCCTGGGTTGACTTCACATGAAATAATGAACCTGTCCTCGGTTCCAAGTTCACATGCTTATTACCATGCTCTCTCAGCTCAACCTTCTCCACCCTCTTCCCTGGCATATTAGCCTGTTGAGGAGAAAGAGGAGCCTTTTTTTTATTTTCCAATTTCAGAGGGGCCTTTCTGTGAACAGGCGTTCTTTTCCCTTCTGACTCCTCTCCTTCATTAAATAGACATGATCTTTTCACCAAACCTCTCTTCCTATCAGAATTTTCGCTGGCATGGGTATCAAGCTTGGTTTCAACTCTAAATATTTCACCAGACGGAACAGATCTGTCAATAAGTTTAGACCTTTTTACAGCAGGTGATGTTTCCTCTGCACTGAGTTGTTGCTTCTTGACTGCAGGTCCACTGTTAGAGAGCTTTTTCTTGGCACTACCCTCTATTTCTCGCCTTTTTTCTGATAGGTCCCTCATTTTTGGCTCTTGGGCCTTTTCTTCCAAAGGCACATTATTTATCCTAGAATGATCTTTCGGTACATTCACATTCTCCCCCTTTGTGCTATTTTCTGATAAACCCTGGAGTTTTGTCTCCATCATGGTTTTCTGGGGTGCCTCTGTATTCGTCTTCGAAACTTTTCCAGACAAGGCCTCAGTTGTTGTCTCTGAACCTTTCTTAAATAAGGACTTGCCTTTGATCCTCCCAGTATCTTCCTTATTCACATTCAGGCCTTTTTCAGGTAAACCATAATCTTTTTTGCCCTTTGTGTTCACCTGCAATGCCTCCCTGCTCAAGGTTGCATTTTTCTCAGTTAAGCCCCTTTTCAACTCCGGAGTGCTTTCTTTCAAGGCTTCTTTGCTCAGCCCCACACCTTTTTCAGAAGGGTCTTTGCTTCTCGCTTCACGTGCAGTCTTCTTCCTTGCTTGCATGCTCGAACCCTCACCTGTTGCAGACATATCTCTGCCTCTTTTGCGATTTAATGAAGCTTCTAGAGCAATCACTACATCAACCACTTCGACGCCCACTTTCTTCTTTGTAATCTCCCTGTCTTCCTCATCCTTGGGAAATTTAGAAACTTCATCTTCTGTTTTAGCTTTCATTGAAACCAAGTTCCTCCCAAAAACAGGAACAGAAGCCGAAACAGACAAGGAATCTTCTTTTTCCTTCTCGCTGGACTTAGGTTTTGCTTCTTGTTTAAGCTTTGCCATATGCTTACCATTAGTTACTTTGTTCGCGTTCAAAGCCTTTTCCTGGAGTTCGACTTCCATAGCAGAAGTGGAAATGAGATTGGAAGCAGAAAAAGGCTCATTTGTTTCATGGCCGATTGGTTTGTTGGAATAGTTGGGAGGAGAAGGTAGGTTGCTTTGATTTTGCCTCTCATCAAAAACAGTGCAGATTTCTTCTACAGCTCGCGCAAAGAATTTGATGGTTTTGCCACCATGGCAACGTGCTCTCAGCTTCTCCTTAGTTTCTTCATTGAATGCTTGGATATCAGCTGGCGCCACAAATGCTCTGCAGGTGAGATAGGGATTAAAAGTTTTTTTCAAAAAGAAAGTCCCTTGATTAATTCTGCATCAATAATTTTCCAAAAAGTTAAGCACCAACATATATTGACGTGTTCTTATAGTATCCAGCAGGGATGTTAGCATGATAAAGATTTGTAAAGTTTCCACAAAAGGCATTGTGTAGAAGAAGGTATCGGTCAGTGATTGTGTAAATGGTATAAGAAACAACAAATGTACTGGCCACTAAAAAGAAGGGCTGCAATGTCGAATCCAGTACTGTAAATGGTATCAGAAACAAAGAACTCTTGAAGAACCTACTTCAGAGTCCTAGGCAGGATAGATGTGATGAGACTTGCATACAAAAACACTTACATCTCAGAAGTGCCGAAGAATTCCACAAAGTACTTCTTGGGATTAGGCGACATCTCCCATTTCTTAGGGCTGCTTATCTGTCATTATTAAAATATTTAAGTAAACCAATCAATTTGCATATATGTAAAATTAATGCAATTTACTTTTAATAAAAATTCGTTCATAAAATATTAATATTTTCACCCTTTTTAGGTATCTATGTTTCCAAAAAATGCATCTTATGGACTTGACTTGAAAGTAGAAAATCTTGTGTTGAAAATATGGTTCCTTGTGAGTCAATATATCTCATGCAACCCATATTGCACGCCAGTTAATAACTACAAGATGCTCATATATTACACCAAAGGGGCTGATCTTTATTCTATGTTAAGAAGATGGAAGCTGCAGTTGTGTTGGCAAACTCTTTTGTCTGTTCTTCGGAAAGTACCTATTGTGGTATATTGTTGGGTCCTTATGAGCTGATTTTTCACATGAAATAATTAAGTAGGGATAAAAACTCGAGAAACATTTTAGAACGTGTGTTTGTTTGAAGGCTAAAATCTGTAAGCTTTGTGAGACATGGAGACAACTGCAAAAATCTAAAAGCTAAAAGCAACTACCATATATTTGTTATTTTGTTTTTCCTTTTTTAAAAAATAATAATTGACCTTCCAAGACTCTATGGAGTTTTAAGGATCGCAAAATTAAGACATACTTCTTGTGTCTACTGTCGGCTACTTCCCAGCTTAAGTTAGCATAATGATGACATTACATGAAAAATTAATTGAGTGCCTAAATTGGCATGGCCTTGAAATTTAATTACGTGTAATCCCAATTGCACCTAATATGTTTTCAGTGAATAAATGGACCGATACATAACACACCCAATGTAAATCCTTCTCTCAGATTTGTAAAATCCTGGTAAAGATGTAATATCAGTTAAAAACGGAAAGGCTGACAAGACAATTTGCTCATCAAGAAAGAACAGTAACGGACATTTGAAATAGATTTGGTAAATTGCAACTAATTCATTTAACGAACAATTTTGCAGTGTACTTCCACGTGGCACGGCATTTTCAAATTTTAAATTTATCGGCCGTTATTTATATCCACATTAACATTTTAAGAATTCTTCCAATGCAACTTAACTCATTGAGTTCATGTAAAAATACCAAATCACACTTTAATTCTCACAATTAAGAGAAATCAGTTCTAATTTGGAAATTTTTTTCCCCGTCTTACTATTTTTTTTTCTTTGTGTCCAAATCAAACAAGAAAAACACAGAGTTGTTATTTCTCAATACAAAATTATTAAAATACACTTTAATAGAAACATAACTAAAAACTGCTTCAACTCAATGCTTTCTGAAATTTCAGGTAAGAAAACCCTAGAAAACCATGCATTTTATGCTGTACTAGGTTTTTCTTCACTGTTCCTAGAGAATAAATTGTGCTATCATCCTTCCAACGAAAAAGAATAAATAGCTTCAGCTAAATCATAAAGCAATCCCCCCATCCTAAACAAGAGAAGAAGTACACCCAAATCCCTTGAGAATTTTTAGAAAGGAAGTGTAAAATACCTACTTTTTTTCCTACCAGGACAACTGCTCTAGTTGATAACGCTCTACTTACCACCTTGATCTCTCCTTTGTTGATCGATCAAACTTACGAACGCGTCAAATTCTCAGCAATCCCCCCATCCAACACAAAATTAGAACAAAAAGTATAAAAAAGGTACCTTAGCGGGCCAAGCAGGATGTCCCTTGACCTTCGCCAACACCAAATCGCCCAATCGAAGCTTCAAACTATCCATCTCTTGATCAGAGGGTGGTGCAGAGAAGGTTTAGGGTTTCCTTGCGCTTTTGTCCATTCGGAAAGTCTGGATCTGGGCCAAGCTCTCGAGGAGAAGGAACTGGTGGTGGCAGCAGTACAGGTGCCGGTGCTGGTTCGCAAGGTAGAACTGAGACACCGATGACGAAAGAGAATTGTTTCTTCTACCTCCTCTGATCGGTAAAATATAATCGCGAGTGGTGAAACACGAAAGAGAATTCTAACCTTTTTATTCAGCGTTCCTCCTCCTTGTTCTCTTCTCTGATGCCCCGCCGACCTGAAGTTTCCGCTCTGGTCAGGTACTAGTTTGCTTGAATTGAATCTTCGCTTTGATCGAGCGAGAGAGAGAGAGAGAGAGAGGAGGGGGGGGGGGACGAACAGAGCGGAGGGGAGAGAGAGAGAGAAGGGGGTGAGATGATGATGTGGCGTACGAAAGGGGAACTCGATATACAAAGAAGTGAGAAGAGGGGTGAGATTTTCATCAAACGGTTGATAGAGCCTTAGAGGTATCTTGGTACTTATTTTTAGTTCGTATCTTCGCAAAGCTTGTTTTCCTGTTTTTTCTTTGTCAGTTTTGCTCTCCTGTTTTACATAGATACGGAATGTTGCGAGTGTTATTATATATATTAATAAGTTTATTACGTAAATTTATTTTTATAATATTATTATTCTTGAATTTAAATAAATTATAATTTTATTACGTAAATTTATTTTTTATAATATTATTATTCTTGAATTTAAATAAATTATAATTTTATTACGTAAATTTATTTTTTATAATATTATTATTCTTGAATTTAAATAAATTATTATATATATTAATAATATTTAAATTGAATATAAAATATTATATAAAATAAAGTCGTTAACATATATAATAATTCAGTATAATAAATTTCGTATCGACGATGATATTAATAGTTTCTCATTTGTACATGTGAAAAAACAAAATCGAGGAATTTTAATACTTGGCTTGTTGAAAAATATGATCAACATTAATCCTTATCAATCTCATGAAAACATGTTCATATAACAAGTTGTTTTTAGGTTTCAAAACGATGACATGGTGATCAATGACAATATATATATATTATAACTATGTCTACACTATTGCATGATATCAAAATTTGTTTAAGTTTAACTGCATGTTATTCTAAGAAAAAAAGGAATTACCACAGTTGTTGTGGTAAAGATTGATTATCTCTGATTTTGATCTTTCAAATTGAATGTGAGAGTTCTTTATGACATCAATCTTGATGAATATGATTGTTTGATTTGCATTGAAACTTTCTTCTTCTTCTTTTTTTGTCTGAGAAGGTACAATTTTGAATTTAAACAAACATCAAAGCATTTGGGTCATAACTTAAAATAATTGTTTTGCCCATTTATTATGTGACCAAATAAAACAAAAAAGTCTTCATTTATGGACAGAGAAGTGTAGTATTGACTTACATAATATTATTGTTATTGACTTTACTGTTGAGTATAGAATTCTTCTTTATGTTTTGAGATAAAAATGGAATCAAACTATCCAATTTTATACGTGCATAAAGAATTTTTTGTACAAATTTTGAACATGTGATTTTCTATATGAAGGATATTACTTTTGTCGCTGGACCAAAATTTATTCTCTCTATGATATAAAGTTTATATTTGTTAATTTTTATAGGTATATATTTTTAAACGAATAAATAATCTATTTTTTAAATTGCATGTGTATTTCAAATTTATTCATCGTCGAACAACTATACTATTTTTTTATAGTACATAAATAATTTCTAAATTCAAATTGTTTGAAAAGCTCAAATCGTTCAATGAACGGTATAAATTAAATTAAATCACGTTGTTTTTAATAGTTTCAACACATTTATAACATTTTTTTGTACCAGAAAGTTTAGATTACTAAAATGTCTTGCACTGGAAGATTATCAATTGAGATATATAACTGTCAAATACATCTCATGTGTATTATTCTAGTCTGAAATTACTATAGGTATTTTAGTACACTGATTACTGACAAATCAATTTTCAAAAATGGATTTCCATTACTATGTTTTTTTTTCCAAAATAAATTATGAATATATACTCATAGTTCAGAATAATTATAAACTTATGTCCCACTCTAAAATTCTAGCTCAACCTCATCCTATGTTGTATGCTAGCTTGGCTCCTTCTCTGCTAATAATGTTCGATTTGCCTTTATAATCATTCTCCTCCATTGACGCTCTAAATTTTGAAGAGGAAGGTTTTAAAATTAAGAGTTAACACAAATATCAATAACATCTTCAATTGTTAATTCAATCATTAATTGTTGTATCATCAATGTAGCATTTTTTTATATATAAATTTTAGAATGGTTTCATTCATGCAATTGCTAGTTTTGCTGATGTAATAATTTCTAAGTGATAAAGAAAATAGTTTTATGTAATTTCAGGAATGAAGATGTTCTTATATTATTTGTAAATAAATTACAAATAATGATGTGATTTTTTAAAAAGACGTAACAAGTATTCTTCATCTCTAAAATTGCTATTGAAATTGTCACATCAAATTTAACAACTCATATACAAGTGCAATGGAGATGCTCTAATACACATCTCGAAGCAAATCAACGGACCGGATTTGTGTAGAAAATGTCCCCATGCAAAAGCTGATTTTAACTCAGGTGAGCTCACATGATGATAGCTTGCCCTTTTAACAAATTCCAGATCAACTGTCAATGTTTGGATGAATGGAAATGACAATAACATAAATCAGTTATTGTTGTTTTCATTCAACTACGATCTAAACATATTTTGCGAGCTCAACATTTTGTAATATTGAATTAACACCATTTCAAGTCATAAATTACAAATAATACTCGCGCCATTTCAAATAACACTCTTGATTAATGCTATCTGGATCTGTCAGTAATCCTTCCAAGTTTCAGGAAAATATTTGCTAAAATGGATACGATTCAGTGGAGAGATGAGAATGAATAAGATACATGGTATGAAATAACAACTTTGCAATAGTGGCATATTAATCATGCAACAAGAGATTCCTATAATGCTCAGCATTTTGTTATCAGTTCCAACTTCTAAGAATTGAATCATTTTACCTCTGCAAGACAAAAGACAAAATTAGACCAGCACAGACGAAGGCAATTAACAAGAATTTCCATACGAAGAAGGCTAGAGGAATTCATAAACACAGCAACATATTTTACATCCTGTTTATCAAATTGCAAAAAAAGAAGAAAAAGAGGAGGCCCCAAAAACATGACTGGTGTGGTAGAACCGTAGAACCACGTCCATTCATGGGTCGAGCTGCTATATCTTATATCTACTCTACATTTCATCCGAAAACAATCACCACGCAATTCATCACATCATTCACAACAAACATCATGATTACTGCAAACACGAAGGAGATGAATTAATAAATAAAAAACCATTTTATTACCATAAACACACAAACTGCACCATTATTAGAACTATCTTAATTAGATTTGCACACTAAAATACCAAACAAGCCAGCAGGCACAGAAAGGATAAAGACAAAGAGGATTTCGCAAGTTATTGACAGAAAGGCACAATATTTTACAAAACAAAGCCACAGAGTTCTACCATCTTATTAAGCTAATAGTTGGGCACCACTTGTAAATATGTCAAGAATGATCGGTGCTAGTCACTACTCAGGTATTTGCAGATGCCAAGAACATAGCATGCCACCAAAATGAAGAACCAATTCAAGCAAAATAGGACTGACCAGAAATGTCTACCTGAATCTGAGACTCACAACCCATACTTCAGGTCGGGCATCAGAGAACAAAAAGAGGAACGATCATAAACTAAAAGAAACAATACCTTTCAACATAAGTATTTCAATCCAAGTCCTCCATCGGCATCCCAGTTCCACCTTGTGGACCAGAACCGGCACCTGTGCTGCCACCTCCACTTCCTTCTCCTTGAGAACCTGGCCCAGATCCAGACCTTCCAAATGGCCAAAAGGGCAAGGAAACCCTAAACCTCCTCTCCACCACCCTTTGACCAGGAGATCCTGCAGAATTAGTCTCAGAACCGCTCCCTGCACCACCACCTGACCCCACAACGGCAGGTCCACTTCTCTGCCTACTCTCCTCATCAGCTGGTAACTCATAACGGCAAACTGGACAGGAGCTGTGTAACTCCAGCCAGGGAAGAATACAGTCTTTGTGAAATAAATGCTTGCATGGCAGCTGTTTGGCCACAATGCCAGCTTCAAAATTGTCCATGCACACGGAGCACTGAACTGAAGAGGCCGAGTCAGTCTTTAAATGGTCTGGTGTAATTGTAACATCCGGTAAGGCAGCGACTGCTGACTTGGCAGCTGGAGGAGAGCCGTACCTGTCAACAGGTAAAAAGATGTTTTGCATCAGAAATAAAATAAGTAAATAAATGTAGCAGTAACTTCCTTGTCGCCTAAGCATCACAAATGTGGCTGACAATAAGATCAGTCAATTGAACTGGACAATTTATGTCAGTTCATTTTGGCAATGATTTCAGTAATTGATCAGTGCGCACGTGTTAGTTGTAGAATGAATTAATGCATGATGTACCTAAACTATTGGAGTGTTATATAGTTTGATTAAACAGGCTATTTATTAAGCTTATATCATGTTTCAACTGTATTAAAAAGGTAATTATTTAACACAAAAAAGATTTAGCATCTGAGGTGTACAAAAATCAGCTAATTGCTAAGAGAGTAAAGAACTTTCTGTCATCAAGTCAAGTCATCGATGCGTGGGAAAAACTATACTATAAACCATTAATGCATGATAAAAGGCAGTAAAAATCTGCTAACAGATCTAAACGGGAAATAACAGGTGCCAAAGATGAGTATGATCACACCAGGCAAATAAATTAAGGCTTAAAATGTCAGGCATTGATGGAAGCATCAAAATAAGATAATGTGTAGCAGCCGCAATATAAATTATTAATGAAGACACCAATAGATGTCACGACCATGATATAATTAACTTGCAACATACGTATCATATTAGTGTGTATATGCCGACGTTCCAGATAGATCCATTGGACCTTTCATAGGCATGAAATTACAAAATTTTTACACCCCACGTGCATATAACTAGTAAATTTATATATCTTGAATTTTTGTCCACCTTAAAACTCTATATGACACTGTCATTTTATTTAAATTTGTTGGAGCACTAAAGCCCTGTTTAGGATGAATCTCCTTTGCTCGAATGCAAAAACAAAATTCATGTCTGAACAAATCTGCATTTGCATTTGAAAGGTTCAAGTCAAACACCAGTATGTAGTATTGTACTATTGTCTATACAAGCAAAACAATTGACAGCTTCTCATTTAATTGGAATGTAGGCATAACCTTGTTGCCCATGCATAATCCACATCTCAAAAGTGAATTACATTTCCAGGCAAAATGTGTATGTTGCAAGACTCTCAACAGTAAGAGAAGCAAAACATACTGAATAGGATCAGTTGTTGAGAGAGAGAGAGAGAGAGAGGTTACCGATTTGGATCATTTTCAGCAAGTTGCTGGATCAATTGCTCAAGACCAGATCCAAAAAAGTAATCCCCCATCGAGCCGCCAATACCGCCCATGCCGCCCATGCCGATGCCCATGCCCATACCCATACCGGCTGTACCGCTTCTATCGACCACAATCTGGATGCTCGCACCACCAGAGAGGAGAGATTGCAGATGCGAATGCAAGAAAGCAAAAGGATCGAATCCATCGGACCCAGCAACAGCAAAAGGAGGTGCTGCTGGGGAGGGGGAGATAGGCGAGGTAGCACCTAGGAATTCGGAAAGATCGTTCGGGTGGCGGAGATCGAACGAGTGGAACGGGTCAGGGCTAGGGTTACGGTTGTGGAGTTCTTCGATGAAACCGGAGTTGCAGAGGGGACAGGTGACATCATCGTCGGGAGAGGCTGGTGGAGGAAGGGGGAGCTCCAGGTCGCAACGATGGCAGTAGTAACGGCGCACCATGTCGGCGGAGCTCGACATGGTCGGAGACTGGAGAGGAGAGAAGAGAGGAGAGGAGAGGAGAAGAGAGGAGGTGGAAACAGTCAGGGAAAAAAATGAGTTTCTTTTTTTTTTTTCTTGTAGGAAATAATAGTAGGCGGTTATTAGTAACTTATACTTTCTGAGAAAATGAGTTTTTTTTTTCTTTTTTGCTTGAAGTAGAACTTTTTATATGAGATTATGCATATAAGAAGTGAATAGTAATATAGTAATCAAATTATTATAATTAAAAAAATAACAAAGATGATGATGATAAAAAAATAACAACAATAAAAATTATCAAATGGTGATATTAGTAGTCACGTAATAGAATAATAATAATAATAAATCATAACAACATAAAAAATAAAAATAATAACAATAATAGAAACAATGATAACAACAATAACAATAATACATTATTGATAAAAATAATAATAATCACAATGAAATGACTATACAGATAATTGCAATGATAAAATACAGATGATAACGATTATCAATTATTAATATGAAGTTATTTTAATTAAACAATGTTAACAATAAATTAAAATAAAAATAATATGATAAGAATGATATTATAATGATGATGATAGTAGAAATAATGACAATGATAATAATGATGATGGTGATGATGCTATTAGTAACAATAATAGCAGTAATTCAATTTATTTTGTTTCATACAAACTATCAAGACTAAACTTTGGTTTTTGTTTTCTATTACAATAGTACCATTTAAATCTAACTTGATTTGGTCCAATAAATTAAAATTCATCATTGTTAGTTATATTTTTGTCGAATTATGGACACAATCATTGTTATTAATATATATATTTCTTTTTGGTAAAATCATTGCTAGTCATATTGTTGATAAAAAAAATCGTACATTCCAGACACTACCATATAAATATTTATAAATATTACTTCTTTTTTGAGAACTTGTCGTGAAATTTCAGATATTTTTCTTGAGAAAAATGAATGATTATTGAACTCTACTCACTAAATGAAATAAATACATATCTTTATTTAGAGTCCCGTTGGTGTTGGTGTGCTTCTATAAACATTTCGGTCCGAAATACTTAAAAATCAAATTTCAAGATCCTACATCCGAAATGTCGATCTAAGTAGCTCAATAAATTATGAATATCAAAATCTTACATAATATCAAAATTTACCATTTTTTAAGTTTTTGAATTATTTTTAATTGACGGATCAGATGCGATGTTGTAATTCTCACTCTCTCAATCTCTTCCTTCGTTTCCCTCGCCCCCATTGATTTCTTTTTTTCCGAAAATAATAGACAGAGACTGCGCATTGATATTACATCAATTAATGAGCAGTGAGAGGAGTTCATTCTCTCAATCCATCTATCCACTCATTTATTTATTAACGTCAATTATATATTTATTAATTAAAAATACATTATTATTAACTAATAAAATTTAATTATTATTAAATTCAAGGATCACAAAGAGAAAGAGGTGCTAAGCGTGGTGAAGGCCCCTTCTACTATGGATTGCCATGGATTGATTTATGAAGAGATTTTCCTTTTCTCTCTTTTTTTTTTGAAAAGAAAGGGAAAAGAGGGAAAGAGCGAGAATTACAACATCGCATCTGATCCGTTAATTAAAATCAGACGTACGGTAGTCATTTTGTGATAAGATGTGTCACTGTTTGGTATCGTAGTCAGATTTTTTTTACATTTGTATGGAAAAAATAATATAGATTAAATTTAATGATTTTATTTTGATATTTTAATTTTAAAATTCGAGCTATTAAAATTTTAAAAAATAAATTTAAACCCTCATCTTTTATAATACTAACAAACAGATGCTTAATGAGATCGGATCAAATGAAGTTTAATCCGAAATTGATCTAATTTAAACTGATATGTCCTTTAGACTAGGGCTATGGATGAAAGTTTTTTATTCATTTATCTTACTAATATGGTATTTGATAAAATGGATATGGGCAAGAATTTTTTTCATTAACTTAATAGATAATGGTACGGATAAGAAAAAATTTCGTTAACTTATTGGATAAGAGTACGGATAAGAACTATTTTGTACCCGTTACTCTATAGAATAAATAATATATAAGATAATATATATGATAATTTTCAATTCTATTTTTAACTATATAATATATAATATCATTGTTATTATTAACATTATATACAATATTTTATAGTGTAATTTAAGACAAGGTTGATTTATGCGATACTTTAATTTATATTCTTCTATAGATAACGAAACCGATAATTATAATTTTTATTTTTATTATACATATAATGTATTTAAAGTAACATATTTATTTATTTGTTGTATTTTTTCAAAAATCATGCAAGCTCCAAATTATTCGATAGTCATCCGTTATTCGTTCGATACCCGTTAATCTTAACGGATAAGAATATGGTATGATAAAATTAATGTTAAACGAATATAGATATAAAAATACCTTCATCCCCGATCCGTACCATATCGATTGACACCCCTAATTTAGACCGCATTCAATTAATTACTGTCAGACCAACTTTGTTCGGACATTAATAATGTTTGACCAAATGAAGTAATTAACCACCAAAGTTAGGTTGAGGGGGGGGGGGGGGGGGGGGCGACAACAATGTATACAATTATTCATTTCAAACTAGACTATAACGCCATATATGAAAATTAATTGCTTATTAACTAGTGGAGGAATAATAATAATAAAATATCGACAAAAATGCATTTCATTCCACTTGTAAATGCTTATGTGCTTATGTGATACTTACAATTTCAATTGTGAAATACATGACACTTGTTAATTTAATAATCTTACTAAATTAATAAGTTGTCTAAATTGTCATACAAGTTTTCGTGATTCCAAGTGGGAAGCACCTCCATCCCTGCAATTGTAAATATTTCTCTTTTTGTTAATTCTGAAGATTAATATTGTTTGAGTTTGACACATTGACAAATTAAAATTGCAGTGCCAAACCCTACTCTGAGAAGATCAAAAGATCTACATTTTAGGAAATGATTTGGCAACTCTTGTTGTATCTTTTTCACATATTTCAGAATAAATGGCCAAGATAACATAGAAATATCTTTACAATATAATAATAGGAAAACAGAGAATGAGGATACTATTTTGAGTTACAAATAAGCCATAGTTTTGCATTATAAAATATTAATGAGAAAATTAAAAAAAAGGATAATAATACTACAGAAGGTTTAATGTGACCATACTCTAAGCTCTAGAATAATATTTCTATGAGATAATACAAACACAAGAAGCATTTGCTGCTAACATATCAAATTCATTTAGTTGAAATCACAAATTTTTAAAGTCAATTTGAATTGAAGCCTCGACCTTTTTCACCGCGACAAATAACGCAACACGATTGCTCATGCAATCGGGGTGCCATTGTTGTTGATCAATGCAACCAATCGTAAACTCCTCCAGTGCTGCCTCCAAAAAGCACTCTACTACCACATCTGTTAGGGGAAAAAAAACCAACATTTAGATAATATTGCACATTGTTTGTCATAGCTTTTCCTTAAACTATTGATGGGATGGAGCAGGTGTAATGAAATGCAATCTTTCTTTTTGTCCAAAAGTACAGATAATTGCTTTGTTACTATTGTATGCTTCTTTTTCTAATTGTGTGAATCTTTTTCTAAATCTATATACTTTTGTTTGCTTATGCATTGATTTGTTCATTCATTATGCTATTTATTTTCTTCTCATGCTTTTGTGCAGGTTGGGAATAATAGGATCAGTACTCCGAAATTTTAGCCAGGTATAAGTTGAATAATACCTACTGCTCAGTAAACAAATAAACTATATACGAATAAAAAAAAATGCAAATATTTAAATAAAAAAAGTGAAGGTGTAAGAGGAGACCATTGCGGAGCTCGCCAGCAAGGAGGATTGTAGTATGAGGCCCACATAGTTGCTTCAAAGTGACCAATAGATCATTCACAGCTGCTTCATTATAGATTACATCTGATCCAATTACTGCATCACGATAACATAAAAAAAAAAAGATATGAAAAAATATACAAAATTTGCACAAACAAAAACAATGATTAAACCCATAAAGCAGGCTGCCATTTGAGGGGAGAGAAAAATTGGTTAAGATGCGCACCAAAATCGGGATGTGATGGCTCAATGAGCTCTGAATCAATCTCATCACCCCAGGTGAGCTCATCAACCTTAGCAGAACCCTTTGCTGGCCCATCTCCAACATTTGCATCCACATTCTTTTTCAATAGTTTTAGCCGGTCGGGTAGGTCAGTTAGTACCACTTCGGCTCCAAGAAGAGCTGCTACAATTCTATAAGAAGTAAATTCTGTCAAAACCAATTCAGCAGGCACTGCTAGCTTTTTGTGTTGTCAATTTGTATTCCAGTTACCTGGACCTTTACTGGAATATTTAGTGTCTCGATATCATACCACATAGCCATATAAAAAATGCTTTTGACAGGGGAAATGACATTGCTTAGAGACAGCAAGCTTTCTCCCGCTATTACTCTTGAATACTTCAGTTCTCTTATTTTCAAAAATACATGAAGTTTTGTAATTCGGATTATCATTCTTGTACAGAGAATCAGATGTTAAAAAGTTGTACCCGGCAAGGCCACAGCCAGCGCCAAGTTCAACAACCCGGGTGCCTTTTAAAGACAGTTTACCCGAGTCAACTGCATGCTCAAGGAACTTGGCCAGTACAACCCCACTGTCCCACATTACCGCACCTGTCACACCTGGAGTGCTCTACAACGTAACAAATAATAAATAAATATTCAAAATTAAAAAAATAAAAACATAAGAACAAGACTATATAACTTTTGCCAGCAACATTGCAAGAAATTGATCAGAATGTGTACAATTATAGAAATGAATCATGGCAGCTAAAATTGGTCTGGGATCCGTCATCCGTGACGAGGTAATGCACAACAACAACAACAACAACAATTTCTCATGGGAAGCATCAAGTCAACTTCCTAGTGGCACAATTGCAAACCGATAGTAAGAAACGAAGTACCAAATCAACCAATTCATAGACATAGATGCATCATGTATATGCTTGATGCTACCTACAAGTACACAGAGGTGCAATTCTTAGGAAGGAGCGCGCGCGAGAGAGAGAGAGTTGGAAGAAGGAAGCACAAGTACCATTGAAGAAGGGGATTGGAGGAGGATGAGGCGGCGAGCGCAGCAGTCGAGGGAGAGGGTATGAGAGGACTGGCGCACGAAGGCGTTTTGGCGCTGCGATGTCGGCTGCCCCAGCCCCCACAGCAGCATCACCTCCTCCGACGCCGATTCTACCAGACGCGCCTCTCCGGCGTACGCGCCTAGATGCGCCGATCGTGGCGGCTCTAGATCCTCTTCCTCCATTCACGCGCGCGACGGAGCGAGGCGCAGGGTTTTAACTGGACATGGTAATGAGGGAATCCATCAACAACGCGTTGAAAATCGTCGAAAATATAATATACATAGTTTTACATAAAAATAAATATATAATTCTAAAGTTCGACAATTTTGTTGTTTATTAGATAGTTCAAAATTTATTACTGTCCGTATTTCACAAACAATAATAGAGAAAAATATGTCTATTTATTTTTTTTATTTTTCTTATTGAATTTGATTTGAAGAACTACTATCAAAATTGTCCAATTAAACTACTGTCAGTATATTTTATTCCTTTCTCAAATTCCATTTTGATTCCTGAAGTGTCAAAAGTTTCATCTGAGTTTCTAAGATCCGTAACTTATAATCAAATATCCTCGAAACTAGTCTCATAATTATTACCTCATTATTTTATTCTAAATTTATATTAAGAAAGTATTAAGGTTAAATGCATTTTAAAAATGGAAAGTGTTAGAAAAGAGAACTTCAACTTGATTTTGAAAAATGTCGAACTTGTGAAATGTTTCGTCTGAAGAGACACTTCACAATTCAAATTTTTAATTTTTCACGAGTGATTATTATACGGCGATGAATTGATTATTATGTAGAGATAAAATTATTATTATTTTTTAGTCTGTGACTATGTTATAGTTCAAATTTTCTATTTTCGTCAATGATTATTATACAGTAGTGAAGTGATTATCTTGAGACACATAAGTTATTATTATATGTATATCAAATTATTATCATCAAACATACAATGTATTATTATATATAGATCAAGTTATTATTCTAAGACATACAAGTTATTATTATATACGAAATAAATTATTATTATCAAATACACAATGCTTGTATCTAATCTAAAATGGAGATCTATTAACTTCTACAAGCTCGGTAGTACACTAATATTAAAGTGGTATCAGAAATTTTGGTATTATTACAAATATATCAAAAGTATTACAAACAAATGAAGATATTATTACAGACAAATCAAAAGTATTACACACATAAATATTCATTAAAAAAAAATATTCGTATGACCTCGAGATCTTATATTACTTTCAAAATAAAAAACAATACTGCCAACTTCATAATGAAAAGAAAAAAATAACAATTACAAGCATCGCAAAATAAAAAAAACACGGGATATTTTTGAATTCAGTAAAAAAAATAATTCATTTCATAAAAAAAAAGGTGAGATTTATCAAGAATGAAGTGAAATTACACCTTCATTCAAATAAAAAATTCCATTACCCGTGCAAAAATGAAAATGTTCAAAAATCGTAATCGTAAATCGCAAAACGAAAAGACAAAATATAATTAATCGAATTCAGTTAATCGGCGACGATGTGCCGATCATACCTTGGAACTCCAAATCTGTCGCGATGATTAGATTCAGATCAATTTCTTCGCAGTCAACGATTATCCTCTGTTTGATCAGGTCGATTGAAAGATTCAATTTGAAAAATATGAGATCAATTGAAAGATTCGATCGTTTTGTCTAAGAAAGAAATTCAAAAGGCAAAAACAGATGAAAGCAGATAACGGCTAGAAATGGATTTTGAAAAACAAGACAAAATAAGAATATTTATATAACGAAAGACATTGGGCCATTAAAGCGAAATCGTATTTGAACAATTGATCCATTTGGACTCATGGGGCAAAAGATAGGGCAAGATAGTTGGGGTAATAATTTTTTTTTTATTTTTAAAAATGATTTATTTTTATATGTAAATATTTATTATCATTAGATTCATCTTAAAAAATCTTTAAAAAAAGTTGGGAAATTTTAAAAATAAAAAATTTCAGTATCGTATAAAATTTTAATATGAAAACTTATTGAATAATTTGAATTTGAATTTATCGTTTGAAATTAATCAGATAAATTTTTTAATTAAACTCATAAAAAAATTTGATAAGTTTAAACTCCCACTAATTTTACTCCTTATATAAATATAAATAGTCCCATCATCATGAATTTAAAATAGTCATATTTGTATCTATCACCTCATTATAAAAACAAACAAACAAATAAATAAATAAAAATAAACAAACAAATAAGTTCTTGACGAGCCTGCGCAAGTTGGATCCAAGCGTCACAAATACAAATATAATCTATAGAATTTTTAATCATAATAATATATAAATATTTTTATCATTAATTACATATAGTTACTCATTGAAAAAATATAAATAAAAAATATAAATAAAAAAATAATTAAAAAAATAATCATCACTATTTTTTTTTATTTATTTCTATCGCCATCTTAAAATATTCAATTGCTGGAGGAGAATGGCAATAGTTTTTTTCAGGAAGCAGAATCTAGAATCTGAGTGTAGAAATCACTCACTTATCCACGGCTACTCTTTCCCGCTAGGCCACTACCAATCCAATCCCCTCCCTCCCTCCCTCTCTTTCCACACACACACACACACGCACACGCACACGCACACACGCGCACAAATGGCCTCGTTCTCTCTCTCCTCCTCGCCTCTCCGTTCCCTTCCCCTCCACTCCGCATCCACTTCCATCTCTTGCTCGCGATCTCGCCTCTTCCCCCCTTCTTCTCTTCGCCAAGGCCGCCGCCTCTCGTCTTCCATCGTCCTCCATGTATCATCCTCATCTTCGCTATCGTCAAATGATCCCAAATCGGGGGTCCCACTGTACAAGCCTCGCTCGTACGAGGTTCTCGTGTCAGACGCAGCCAAATCTCTCGTTCACGCACTCGACGATGGCAAAACCCGACTCGAGATTGATTTCCCGTATGTCCTTTTTCTCGTCAATGTATTTTTTATTGGACAATTGCGATTCATTTTTAATTTGTGCACCTGGATAATAAAGGCGGTTTCGGAATTCAAAAGTTCCACACTGTGAAGATCCTGAGGTTGTTAGACCTACCTATTATTTTTATTATTATGTTCTTATTGAACTGGGAGGAACAAAATGAAATATCGATGGGACATTGAATTAAACAAACACGAGGAAAAATTAAGGGGCATATGATGAAGAGTTTCAAATTTTGATTTAATTTCCCTGATCTGAATGTAGTACGGAAAATCATGACAACTTGTGAACTCAACCGGCTAAAATTTGTTGTTTCTTTCAATGACTATTTTCCTGTTTTTTTTTATGAGAAAACTATTTTAAGACTTATGGAAAACTTGATGCTTGAGGAATTTACCAATTTAATGTAAATATTGTATGGTCATGGAAATGTCAGGGTCTTTGTCAAAACCAAGATGCTTGAAGCTATAAAATTATCAAAAATAATATACTGGGTTTTTTTTAAAAACCCAATTGGCCATTTGCTCTGGGTTCTACTCTCATATTCTAGACTTCCTTCAGAGATTATTCTACTTTTAGTTTGCTTGTTTTCTGTAATAGTTTATTTTTCTCTTTCTGGCATACAATTTCATTTTTGGTGGAATGCCCATTATTATGAGAAGGCCACTGCCAAGCAGCATTTCACAATACAAGGTACCCTAGTGTGGTTTCACAAAAAAAATTATTTCTTTAGATAAAAGATACAGTTAAATTTAACAAATCTAGTCCCTTGACTTGGTTGTTAGACTGTACTGTTTTACGTACCTGATTAGAACTAAAAAGCTTCTACTACTCGGATAGCTCGAAAAGAAGCATTAACATTTGAACATCAGGTGGTTGATTTTGCAAGTACATTCTTTAGCTTTTTAGTTTCTCATGTAAGTTTGTATTTGAAGGGATCTTCAGATGAGTTCATAGATGCCAACATCCAGCTGGCTCTTGCCACTGTTAGAAAGGTTAAAGAATCGAAAGGAATGAGGTCTTGCATTGTAAGTTGCAGTAGATCAATTATTTCTCTGAAATACTTTTTGTTTATCTATTTCAAACTTGTGAACTAGATCTTTTTATTTTGCATGTTTATCTTCAGGTTTTCCCTGACCAACCAGAGAAACGGCGGGCTTCTGAACTATTTGGGGCAGCTCTTGATGCGGTACATAAAAATTATTCAAATTGATCTTAAATAAGATTTCAATTTGTGCAGAATGTACTGTTATCAAACTTAGTGGTACGGTATTAGTTGGACCGGGTACTGGTGTATAACAGCCAATCTGATAAGCTTTGCAAATGATGTTCTATCTTTCGTCATTCCTTTTCAAATAGATGAAATACACAACTTTTTCTGAAAATTCTAGATTGGTGGTGTGACAATTGGTTCTCTGGATGACGTACCAGGTGGAGCGGTGACAAACTTTTTTAGATCGATAAGGAATACACTTGATTTTGATTTTGCTGATGACTCTGAAGGTCAATATATGACTGTTTGCACTTGTTAATAGTTGCTATTTATTACTCTGGAAACATTCAAGGTTTAGTGGTTATTTCAGTAATTCTAACTTTGGCCAGTGTTTTTAATATCAAAGTGGTACAGTACCATCGAACTATACCTTTGCAGTTCGCACAATTGACCGTGGAGCAATCCAAATGTGCATCTGGTAGCCCGGTTGTGTTATTTATTTTTTTTAAATAAACCTGGTTGTGTTAATATAACCTTAACTTGGCCCAATTTAAGCCTCAGTTCTTTAGCTGTGCAATTAGGCAAAAAAAAAATTCTAATTATAATGATAAAAACATACAAAAGCACCAAACCAACTAACATATTTCAAAGTCCGCAATGTGTCAAATAACCATATTCTGCACTTTTTAAAAAAAAAAAAATTCCACACTCTGTTTTCTCCTTCTTTGTTCATATTTGTTGAAGTATAGCTGTTTTTATTCTTTCATATGTAATGAATGTTGTTAAACTTAAAATGTAGATAGATGGAAATCTGAGGAGCCACCTTCATTGTATGTTTTCATAAATTGTAGTACACGTGATCTCTCTTCTATAGAGAAGTATGTGGTATGATGTTTTCTTTAACTCCCTAATTGTTTCATTCTATGTTTCTTCTTTTGCATTTTTTGCAGCTCATGCTACATGAAAGAAGTGCTGTATTTGTGTCGGTGAAAAATTTTCATCTTCTTGATCGTTAAAATGTTGGAATGTACTTTTGGAATGTAGTTTCTAATTTGAATTGGTCGACAGATATGAAAGTATGAAACTCAGAAGGTCAAACATAAAAAAAGGACTCTCTCTCGAATAAAAATGGTGAACTGAAATATTTGCTAGAAAAAAACAGTTAGTACCCTTTATGCTCAAACTTGTGCAGGAAAACTTTGTCAAGACAACTCCAGCACTTCTCTTCAATCTAGAACTGGATACATTGCGGTACACCCTTGCATTTCTTCTTATTTTATTTAAATAGCCTACTGCAGGACTCCCTCATTTAATTTATGCACTGTTCAACTTCAAATTTTACAAAAAGTTGACAAACTTTGAAAACTTTCAGCTCTGACTTGGGTCTACTTGGATTTCCCACAAAAGATTTGCATTACCGGTTTCTTTCTCAATTTACCCCAGTTTTCTACATCAGAACAAGGGATTACTCAAAGGTACTTTTTTTAATTCTTGTTAGCTTGATGTATATCCTTTTCATGAATTATTTATTTTGACATTTAACTCTGTGAAATGAAGTCTATCCTACCACACATTGGAAACATGGAAATATGTTGTACTGAAATTAGTAGCCATGTCTAGTACTGAAACTAGTATCTCATACCAACCTTACCCTCCCTATTTTCAGAAAATAGTGCCAAAACCACCCTCTGTTTTCTAGAGGTTCTGTACCTGTCCATGAGAAAGTTTTGATATTATTTTTCAATTATATTTATAATTTTGGAAATGAAGACAATTGCAGTGGCACCATTTCTGGTAAACTACAGCGGTGCACTATTTCGGCAATATCCAGGTACTTGTCTTGGTATTTTATAATCTTTTTATTTCTTTAGTACAGTAGAAAATTAATAGCTATGACTAGGCCTTATTTAGGGAATGTTATTATCAACATAATTTATAGCATGAGGAGGGATCAAATGCCTCCATCCCATAATGAAAAATCTGAGGTTTAGATTACAATCTAAACATGTAATGTGATATAGCTTCGCTGTATGCACATAAAAGAAAAAAAATTTGCTTCGGCAAAGTTTTATGAGGCATCAAGAGCTCTAAAATTCTTCTATAGACCAGTTGAGTTGTTGGTGCGCAGGGACTAAGTAATTCGAAGGCATAATGGTGTGCATGAATTCTGGAAACCTCCTCTTCTAAAACATTATGTCTTATCTAACTGAAATACTGATGTATAATGTTGGACATCATTATGTTATTATATTTTACAGAAAAAAATTAAGTAAATGAGTTATACAGGCAATTAGGTGTGTCATTGACTTATTGTGCAGGACCATGGCAGGTGATGATAAAGCAGTCCGATGGTTCATATGCCTGTGTTGCAGAGAGTGCAACACGATTTACACTTGGAGAGGTAATATTTTATTGTTTATATTTAAAATTTTTTATCTTTTTTTCTCTCTGAAAGAACCCTGTACTTTATATGTGGCTGTTATGTTATTCATGATGAAATATAATTGAAGACAATGTTCTTTATCAAACCTTGTAAACCCTCAACATCATGTATTCCCTTACCAAGAGAAGGTGAATGGAGAGAGTAGTTGGGGCATATCATAAGAAACCTATCATGTAATTTAGCCACTCAAGTTTTGCAAAGATACTCATATTTTATTTATTTGAGGTCTGTTTGAGATGCTATGTAATTTTTGAATGTTATATTTAGTGCCCTCTCTTCTCTTCCTCTTCTTCAAGGATAAATCTTTTTCATTGTTTCATGTTAGACAAAAGAAGAGTTATTGGGAGTCCTAGGCTTGAAAGAGGAAGAAGGGAGTTCTCTTGAATTTTTAAGAAGAGGTTACAAGGTATGTTTTTGCAGAATATATTTTGTGCATGTAGAAGCAAAAACATAGGAAAATGGAAAAAGGAAAAAGGAGTATGTTTTGACAAAGAAAAGAAAAAAGGGAGGAAAGAAAGGGCGGTACAAATGAGACCTTAACAAGTCTAAAATTTGATCACCTAACTGTTTAGTTTTCTTTTAAAAAAAAAAATAAGATAAGGCAAGCGCTTAACTTATAGTACCACTATTTAGTTGTTTTCAGGACTTTGGTTATTCCTAGACTAGCCAATAATTGTATTTCCAAGTATTCCAAATATGGTTGTTCACCACACCGTTGTAGGCAATGAATTAACATCCGTTATCATAATTGACAATAACAGTTTGTTGTCTTTGTCTTTGTAATAGGTGGGACACAGCAAAATAAAAATAAAACAAGCACACTCTATAATCTAAATCTAGACCACTTAAATTGAATCGGGTAATTTAAAATCAATGGCACTTTGTTGCCATTGAGTAACTAGAGCAACAGATGCAGACCCTGTAGGCAAAGATTATTTTCAGAGTTACAGATAGATTAGTTCTATCTTCATTTCATAATTAACCATCCAAATAGTTTACTTGTGATGTTCTCGTTTTTGCTCATTTCCATTATGGATTTACCTGCTCCATTTACTATATTCATATTATCATATAGAATGCTACTTGGTGGGAGGAGGATGTGGATCTGGAGATGTCATCTGCCTGGCGAAGTTGATGATAACAATAATACACGGAAATCTCGGTTTCATAGAAGTACATTTTGTCCCCCCTTGTCAATGTGGTGCGTGAGTAATATATATTTCATTAAGCACCACCTATTTTGTTATACAACTGTTAGGTTTTACTTTCCTTTCTTTTACAAAAAATATAACAAAATGAAATCACAAGTCTGATGTGTATGATAACAGATTTTGCCTCTTTATTGAAAAACAAGAGTTTAATTTGGGAAAGAAATATCTAAAAAAATGTGAATGTTGAAAATTACAGAATTTTTTGTTAAATCAAATTGATACACTAGCAGCTCAAGAATTTTGTCGGACGAGCCCGTAATCATCAGATGCTGTTTGTTTAATTAGATAATAACTTTTCGATTTTTTATGACTCCTTCTAAGTGACTTGGTAAGATTGGTATCATTTCAATTTTTCAGTTGGTTTCTTGAAAACAAAAAAAACTGTTTTCTGTTTTTTCTTTCCTGTATTTAAAATTTCCATTTTCATTTTCAAGAGCCAGTGTCTTTTCTCCAAATTAAAAAGAAAATGTACACCGTTATTAAGAACTAAATATAGAAAAACGAAAATAGAAAATCCATTTTTTTTTCCCTTCGCTCAGACAGAAAAAAAAGGAAACTGTGCTCTCTATTCAAACGCCATACCGTTTTTTTCCGCTAAGATAATAAAATGGAAAACTCAAAAACGCCATTCCAAATGGATGCAGTAGGAAAGAAAAAGTAATAAATATTATTTTATATTAATTATAAATATTTTTGATATATAGATAAAAAATATAAATTATGAGGTACAAGGATCTCTGAAAGTACGCTGAATGGAAAATATTACAGGAATTGAAAATAATAAGGACGCAAAAAATTGGAGGTGCGGGGAATCGAACCCCGTGCCTCTCGCATGCGAAGCGAGCGCTCTACCATATGAGCTACACCCCCAACTGTGACTATTATCTGAAGTATTCCATTATAATTGGAATACTTCAACCTCAGTTCATATCACCTACACCCCCTCTTTTTGTTCTTCCATCAGACCTTTCTGGTCGGGGAACAAAATCGCTAGATCAAACTCAAAAGGTTTCAAGGATAAAACAATATCTCGTTCTAATTTCGATCGAACTGTTAGGGTTTGAACTTATCTAGCCTGTGAATTCCACGATTTCTCTTCTCCGACGCTTCTTCTTCGAGTTTCTAAACATCAAAAGATGTCAGGAGAGGAAGAGGAGAACGCGGCCGAGCTCAAGATCGGCGATGGTAAATAATCACATTGATATTTCATCTCATGCCCCTAACATTTTCTTGAATTTGAACATGGATCCATTGTAATGTCAGAAAGCTGTGTTTTACTTCACAGCTACTCTCGTTCATCCCTTAGTTGAGTTAAACCACAATCAAACCCTAAAAAATGGTCTCCTTTTAGTCTTTTATGGTCTACGGTCTGGGTCTAGGGTTTACTTAGAGTTCATGCTTCAAGAGAGTTCGGATGAATAAAACAGAAGTCTAGGAACAAACTTGTTCCATTCTGTTCTCAGTCAGGTTAAATCATGATCCAATTCCTGAATAAATTGCCATTTTTGAGTTCTTTTTGCCACTAATTTTAATTAAATAGAATTGCAGCGTATATTTGGAGAGATCAAACTTTACAATGATAAATTGTATGCTTTTGGAAGATGTTGTTTGCAATTGCAATTCTGCAAATTATACCTTGCATTAGACTTTTTTATCCGAGTGCATGATGGCACATGAGCTCCTTCTGTTGCACATACTTCTAATTGTTATTTTCTCCTATGTAGAGTTCTTACGGGCAAAATGTCTCATGAACTGTGAAGTGGCAATAATTCTGGAGCATAAATATGAACAGCTCCAGCAAATGTCGGATGATGCTGCAAATCAAGTTTCTCAGTGCGTTTTTTTTCTACTACAAATTAGATTGTGCCTGACGGAAGAACAAAAAGGAATTGAAAAAGGAAATCTCCCTGTGTACATATGTAATCTATAAAACAAAAACATGGTTTAACTTTCAGTATGAGAAATGTCTACAAAATATTAGATACATACCTTTGCCTCGCAATTTTGACAACAAAGGTACTATCTATGAATTGTTTGGAGCGAGTGGGATTAAGGAATAGCTCTTGTGTTTAGTTGGGTATTTGGATTTTTTTTTTCCCTTTCTGAAGACCAACTGATGATGATTTGGAAATTGTAAACTGGAGTTATAACTTGTTCCAAATTTTTTTATGCTATTAGGGTTTTTGAGAAATCCCTGCAGTATGTGAAGCGCTTTAGCCGGTACAAGAATCCTGATGCTGTCCGACAAGTTAGAGAGTATCCTTTAATGCGCACAACTTTTTCAACAGAATATACAATGATTTAATTCCCTTCTTTCCAATTTATGTTGCAAGTTGGCTATAGTATACAGTATGAAATTACTGGTATGGTACCACCAACAAACCACAGTAATGCTGTGCAGTATGGGTTATCACTGTACAGAACAATCCTTGGTTCAGTATTACTTTGTCTGCTTAGATGGTCATTTTGCAAATGTGTTGTAAATTTAATCTTGATTTTAGGAAATGAGCATTTATTCCATATTGGATTGTCTATTTTGATCCTTAATCCAATTAATTAGAGTTTTGAGCAGATACCAGCTTGCTGAATTTGAGGTGTGATTTTCAACTTTTCCCCTAAAAAAATTTTTGAAAGGAATACTTTTTTGGTGATTGTTATAGTTTTTTCATCTTACATAACCCTATTATTTTTTTAGTCTCTGACTTCTGTTCTCTGGATTTTGTGCAAATGTATTTGAACTATTCTTACTTACTCGTCTAACAGTTGGAACTATTAAAGGGATAAACCAAAAGAAGATTTGCACAAAAGCTACTCGCTTATTGTTCATTTTTTCTGTAACAAAGTATGAGCTATAGTGTTTTAGAGAGGATTAAAGAACATGAGGGTGTTTATTTGTGTAGAAGATTGTTTATTAGGAAAGTTGATAGAGTTCATCATTTTGATTTATTTGAAATGGGATTTAAATAGATTTAAGACCTTTTGGTTTATGAGGTGATATGGTTTTATATATTTAAAAGGCACCCAGTCTGTGGTCATGTTAATTGCTGGATTTTTCTACAGAAAGGGCGAATCATATTTTTTGTAAAATATAAATACATGATATTTTTCTACAGATTCCATGAAAAATCTAGCTTTTATTTTTCTATGAAAAAGAAGAAAAAATAAAACAGCAGGAATGTAATTTAATATTATGTTTTATGATACAGCTGTGTGTGCTTGGCAACCTCTGCCCAGAGACTGTAGAGGAAGCTATTGCTATGGTTCCTTCTATAAAGGTATATAGATCTATCTAACAAATGAGGAATTAATATTTCACTTGAGTAGACAATATAAGCAGACCGTCAATATGCTATTGATTCCATTCTTGTTTAAATGAAAATAATTACTAGCACGATTTTTTTTTCTTTTCCATGTTGGTGCAAGTGTAACTAATTTGTTATTTCTACTATTTCCTCTGTTTCTTAATCTTATATTCTTTGCTCCAGACAAAGGGAAGGATAGATGATGATGAGCAAATAGAGAAGATGCTGCATGATCTCTCTCTTATTAAGAAATTTGAGTAGCGTATTTCTATACCTTTTATCCAATGTTGCCCCACTGAAATGTCGTTAAGCAAACTTCTATAAGTGCTTGTTTTCGTTGTTTCATTGAATAGCTTCAGAAAAGATATTGGAAGTCGTTACTTTGGTGATTAGATTTGATTAATTCAGATTACTAGACCTGATCTATAATTCCGAAGGCACGGGAGTGCTGGAGCATCAATTTGATATATTTTTTTTGGGCCGATATTTGACCTAGAAATATAAATTTGAATTTTCAATTCACTCCGCATAGTTTTTAATCTCTTTTTTCAAACAATAAACAGACAGATGTTGGGATTCAGCATCATAAATTATGGGACGAAGTTTTAATATAGTGATTCTCTTTGTTTTCAATTAACAAATTTCATATTTGATAAATATTTTGAAACGGCCATTGGAATTTTGGAATCATTTAAACCGAAGCATTGCAGAGAAGCTGTAAAAAAGAATCAAACAATTTACTAATTTACATGCACATTCGTATATATAAAATGTTCAAAGTCTGCAAAACTAGCAAAACAAAAAAGTAAAATTAAATGACAGACAGCTAAAAATAAAGCTCCAATTCTCTCCTTCACAGGTTTTATAATCACCAGCACCAACCCCAGCATGAGCAAGAGAAGAAGGTCGAGGGGATCCGTCCTGTTCGACGGATGTAGTCTGCCTGCTCTGCGGTGCGGGCTGCTGCATGAGTTCTTTTCGCCTCGGCCACCGCACGTTTCTCTTCAGCCTTGTGTCTTGTGCCAGCTAACTTGTTCATGAGGTGGTCCTGAGCGTGGGCCCTCATCTTCTCTACTTCCACCTTTTTTTTAAAATGAATTAACAAATTAATTATAAGAATTAAAAATTGATGGCCCCACCTTAGGTACCATTTTTTCATCAGACTGGTACAGGGTTGTATTGTTTGTTAGCAGTTTTTTCCTTCTACAGCTTTCTATTATCTGGGTGCATGCATCCCCCACCCACCTCCCTCCTGCACTCCCTAGATCTTTCTATTCTCTGCATGCGTGCATCCCCTCCCCACTATCATCAGGCAGTACAACTCAATAAAAAAAAATAATAATAATAAAATAATATCCTACCTCAACTTTGCGCATTTCAGCTTCAATTTTAGCTTTCTGATGATCTTCCCATGCTTGGATCTTTATCTCTTCCCTCTTAAACCTATCGTAAAAGCAAACTTAATAAAATAAAGAAAAAGAATAATATTTTCCTATTGACCTTTTAGTCTTATCAGATTAGGTGCAACATGTAAAACTAAGAATAAACACTAAAGTTCAAAGAACAACCTTGCAATGTACTTTGTCTTCTCAGCTTCCTCCCATGCAGCAGCTCGAGCCTCAACAATATTCTGACAAGCGGACCCTGCCTGCAATGACTGAAGAGACTTGCTTGCATCCTTCTCCTCTTCTTGCTTGCTAGCCCAGGCAGCAATGCTAGTCTTCCCCAACTGCGTCCCCAGAACCATAATCTCTCTCCTCGTCTTCATCTGTATCTCCTTTTCGCTCAACCCTTCATTGTTGTTATCCTGCTTTGCGTTGAGGTTCAGGTTCGGATTTGGATCTGCACCTGTCAGTGACCTTCTTGGGCTAGTGGGATTGGAGGGGTTGGGGCTTGCGGGCCGTATTGGTGTACCAGTTCTAGAAGGCTCCTGGCTGGCGATTGGTGTCATCTCCGTCCCCATGTCGCGCATGGAGACTGATCTAACAGTTGAAGGTGGTACAAGTGCAGTTGCAGTATGGAGAGAGACCGAGGGGTCATGGCGGCTCAGGCTCACTGCATTGTTTTATTAATGCACGATCAGGTCTGGCTATAATTTTAGAAAAATGAAAATAAGGGGAAAAAAATTTCAAGCAGTAGTCAAAAGTTGTATAAAACTAGACAAAATCTTGCCAAGGATTTCTGTACAAACCATTTTATCTCAGTGCAGGAGTCGGATTAGTTTGGTACTGGAAACTTTCAGCTACTATTGGATTTTCAATGGACCTTTTCTTTTGTAGAATTGCTGTAAAATTACATGCATAGGAGAAGACAAAGCTCCCAACACAGACAAAGTAATAGAAACGAAAAGAAAAATTAATAAATCAAATGTCAGTATAGCATACCTGCTGAATCAGCAAGAACCACCGGTGCTGGTTTAGGATAAGACTCCAATTCAGGATATGGGTCAGGTGCCCAATTAGCAGGTCTGTTATTTAACCCCACAATCTCTCTCTTCTCTTGACTTGTCGTATCAACCCTCTTTGTATCAGCCTCTTCTATCGTTGTCTCCAACATAACCTTTATTACCGGGTTCTTCATCCCAATCCGCTCTGGCTTCTTACCAGTTCTTCCCATCCGACTTAAATTGGGGCTTGCTATCCACTTTTGTGCATCGGCCCATTTCGAAGGGGTAGGTTTAGAGAATGGGGGTACAACGGGAGACCGGTTAGGGTTAGGGTTTCTGTCTTTGTGGAATTCAAAATTTGATGCGACACTTTCTGAATCAAATGAATCATCCTCTTGTGGTTTCAAAACCCTAGAGGAGGGGTTTATTGGGTCTCTTGGTCTGTGCCCGCTTGTCGTCTGTTCTGGTTCTGAGGAAGAGGATGGATCTGATATAGAGCTGACCATATCTACATCCTTGAATTCTTCTCCAATATTTCCCCCTAAAAAAGGTTAAAGAACACTCTGTCAAAGAAAATACTTAAATGGAGTTGCTTAAGTTTGAGAATTTTCTTTCATCCTCTCTCTTTCATTTTTTTTTGTTGGTGGTGGGGAGAGAGCTTACTCCTGTCGCCAATTTCTGATTTTAATGTGAATTTGGCATCAATTTCTTCGTCCTCTTCTTTCCTTCTCTTCTCTACACCAAGAAGCATTGCTCTAAGCTTTTTTGGAGAAAAACCTCCTCCCTGAAATTAAGTACACTAACTTCTTAAATAACGGTACGTTGAGAAACAGTAACTGAAAGAGAACAGTGGTAAAATGACAAATATCCCAGTACATTAGTGACTACCAGTTGATCAGTACTCTTCTGTTTGTTCGGTGTATGATGGACAAAAACAAAAAAAATCAACGAAAATTGTATGGTTAACTAGCCTAAATTCACTACAGAACTTCATAAGATCTAGAAAATTTTGCTCATTTAAGAAGCTGGTCTAGCAAAATAAGGCTGGTATAGGTATAGCACCAAAAAATTGGGAGCAGGTAGAGGCGTCTTAAGTTGATGGGTTGCTTTTGGTGACAAACTACAAAGGAAGAATTTATTACCTACGCATGTGTACTAAATGCAAGTGAAATACAATTATAGCAAGGCCTATAAAAAGCCCCTTTGTACTTTTGTTCAATAAAAAAATACTAAAATAAATAATAGTTCTCCTTTTGCAATTTTTTTTTTGTGAATTGCAATCCAAGGCCAGGAGTACTTCCCATGCACCAAACCATCTCCTTATAGCTAAAATAAAAACTAAACAAGAGCAAAATCGGAAAAATCCATGTCTATCTAACCCAAGCAAAGCTGTGAATGGAGAGAGTGACCGATCAGATCGAGTTCATACGGACGAAAGACGCAGATCAATTTGAAACATAAGGGGATCTGGAGAAAGAAACTCAAATCTCACTTTACGACGCTCTCAAGAAGTTCAATTTCCAGAGAGACGAGAGAGAGAGAGAGCGTGTGGTGTGTTATACCTGATGGAGAGGTTTCTCGATTCGTTCATACTCCATTCAGAGAGAGAGAGAGAGAGAGAGAGAGCGAGGTGGAGGATTTGAAATATCTTCAACGAAAGCCCCTCATCAGTCTCGGACAATGTAGGAGGGTTCCGGCGATGGTAGTGGCGGCGCCGCCTCACGCCGGCGTAGAGACAGGCAGACAGATAAAGAGTGACCAGAGAGAGAAAGAACAGCGAACTGGCTTCTTATTAGTCAATAGTTATGTAACCTTTATTTTTAGTAAGATTTTAACGGTTAGAACTATGGAGCTTGATTTGGTCTTATTTACATTCGTTGCCATTATGATATTGATGATTTAATTTGTAAATTGACTCTTCTACTTTATTTACACTATATCCATTCATTTTATGATTACACGATGAAATATAAAATAAATATATCATGAAAATCAACACTATCAACCCACATTTATATAATTTAAATAAATAAATTAGCTTCAAATATCAAGAACAAATATACATTATCTGTTTTTTATTTATTTAAAAAGGAGAGTTTTATTGTCACAAGATTGATATGTCATGATATGTCACAGATTCGCTTTTTAATTATATAACAAGAAATATATTAATTTTTTTTAGCAAAATAGGAAATATGTATAAATTATCATTTTTGATTTAAATTACGTTTTTGAATGCTATTGAAATAAATAAAATTATTTTTTTTCATGAGGAAACAAATGTCCCATCATTTTCATGGTTCTATTTCTTAATCCATAATTGAAAATTTCAAATTACAAATAGAAATTGCAAATTGTGTTGATTTTGTTTTATCTCAAAGTATGTTCCACATACAAATTAGAAAACATAAAAATTTATTTTATCCATAAGTAAGAATGCAAAAAAAATCAGGCCAAAATAAGTACAATAAACTATAGATTTTTTAGTTTCTTGATATGAAAAATCTAAATTTTATGATTTTTAATGTTAATTTGCTATCCTTGTTAGTAAGTACAATAAACTATTCCATTTTCTTTTAAATTTTGAATTTTGAAATATTCATTTTAAAAAAATATATATAAACTAGTAACATAATGGCAGCCTTTTTGGGTCAAGCAGCAACTCCTGCATGGCACTTGTAGATATTTGTCTGGTTAAGAAGGGCACTTAGGTAATTTACACAGTGCTAAGTCTGCTTACTAAGTAACGGCCAGGTTTTTCTGACATAGGAGTCCGGGCCTGGTCAAATCACAGTTGATTGAAGTCCCTTTCAAGGATAGGCGGAGTTTTTAATTTCGGATTTTCTTTCCTTCTAATTTTCCTGTTCCGAGGGACTGAAAATGTCATCGATTTAATCACATTTGATTTAAAAGTGAAAGAAAAAGAATAGATTTAATCACCGATTGAAGGCAGAGAAAGGTTTTTTGTAAAATTTTTTAAATGGTTATTATATTTATCGTTGTGTCCCATGGTAGAATAGGAGAGTGAATGTTTGTTTGTCTTATGCTCTCGGACACAAGTCCCGATCAGAGGGGCAGCATCCGTACGGTGAATATAAATGATCACCTTGTCAAGCTGTTATGGGATTCTCTACATCCTAGTCATTTGTAATTTTGTATGCGGTATTGGCATCCAGAAAACTTCAACAACAATCTCAGCCTTCGGATCATGATCCGACGGTTCTTGATGATTAAAGGCAGCATTATAGGGGAGCTAACCTCACGCAAGATTCCAGATGAACCAAACAGAATTAACCTTTAAATTATAGCAATAATATAAGTTGTAAACTTGTAAGTGACCAGGAACTTTGTCTTTGCAGAAATTCAAACCACTTTAATTGAATCCTTTTGTTTGCACTCGGTGCAAGATTTAAATGAAACATTAATTACATATTTAGAAAAAAAAAAGTCTTACAAAATTATTATTTACGGAAGAAAAAATCATTAAAATTTTATCATTATACGGAGGTACTATGTCTTAGATTATGTATAAAAAAATGTGCGATGTCTTACAATCAAGATAGTATTTAAATCAAATCTGAAATATGCACCTGGATAGGTACACCACACCTTAACCAGACACTCCACATGGATTACATGAAGAAAACAACGAAATATTGCCAGGCTCCCAGCCAAGGCATAGGCCTACAAACACTATACACCTCTAGAATCCTTAATTATTAATGCTTATCCTTTGCCATTTACAAAAAAGAAAAGAATTGCAGTAGTTCTGGAGCATTTTGTGCATGAATTGAAGCATCAAAATTTACAAGATTTTGTGATTTTGACATGCATGCACTGTTAATGTACAGAAATGCAACATAATATAGGAGTTCTCCTTTGATCTTGAGGTGCTATTCTTTCTCTGTAAGTTGGATGCTAGCTGATCTTGTGAAGAATGTTCATATATGTGTAGCTTGAGAACACAACAAACAACTTGCGGAACCTGTTGAGTGTAAGAAAAATAATTATGTTTTTCAAGAAAATCAAATTAAAAGATAATTTCGAGGGGAAGCCACATTCTGCAATGTATTTGAAACTTTACTTTTAAAAATAGGCCTATGCATGCACTAAGAGACTATGCTTGTCCCCTACCAATAGAAAAAGTAGATTTAGAAAAGGATCAAGCACTGTGCCTACAAAGCTTTAAGGATTGGTATGGGCATGAACTCCTTGCACATTCCAACAAATGGCCATCTGAACAAATACAAATTAAACATGACAAAGGTACCGTACGTACCAAACCCATTGGCTTCTGTGCTGTGCCATGGCACGGTGACTTTCATATGGTCTTGAATTCAATAAGAGATGCATATCTCTTTTTTGGTACGATGAAAAACATAGAAGAGATGGCCATACACTCGCAGGCCCGCTGTACTTGCGAAAAATACTCATACTAACCTGTGATATTTTTAACAACGACAAAGTTTAGTCCGAAAATACAGAGCCTAGTAATTATACTTTACTTGAATATATTTGTCATTTGGGATTCTGCAAGTAATTTTGAAGTTTGGTATCAGATCATAAAGGTTAATACAAAAGATATTCTTTTTAATATTTGGAGAAAGAGCATTACAAGTTCCCAAGCTTCAATTTCTCTGGGCAACTTCTCCTGCACGAGTTCTCTACAAAAAGAAAGACCGACAGCAATTAGATAAAATCAATGAAAAAAATAAAATATGCATAATTGAAGTGATCCCTAGAAGCCTCAAAAACATTACATATAAACCAGATATATCAGTTTCTCTGTCTCTCTCATAGGTTGAAGTTCAAACAAAGAATGACCCTCCTTGGTTCCTACAACTACGCTGCCATCTATTCTCAAAAAGGATGCCCCCGAAACATTAAGAGAACTACACAATCATGTATCGCTAGCATTTTCTTATGGGATGAGGGAGTACATGAGTATAGGCTCGATAATAGAAAAATTGTTTAATATATTTGGGTAGTTGAATAGTAGAGGATTGAACAACTAAATTATTGAGAAAAGAGGAACTTTTTTTTTTTTTGTGGTGTGTGTGTGTTGTGTTGGGGGGGGGGGGGGATTGACCTCAATTCTCTAAATTCTTCCCTATATATCCAAAGGTGTAGATTGACATTTCTTATTTTTGCACGATATTTTGTACTTGCAGGTTTTAATGGGTTTTGTGGTTTTTTGCATCTATAGGTGGTACAGATGAAATTAAACAACTATTTATTTCAGTTAAAAAATAATTATTTGCCAACCAACCGAATGGCATGATGAACATCACGATGATTAGGGTGACCAGATACACCATACTTGTCAAAAGTTATTACCTGTTTATAAAAAAAAAAGTAACAAAAAAAATTACATATTTTGGCCACAAAATCTCACATGACCAGTGCAAACTCAAATAAACCTTAAGAAAAATAATTATTCTGGAAGACTTCTTATTAAAAATAAAATCCAATGCTATCCAATTGGAATATATGTATATACATAGAAGAAGAGCAGGTAAATGATCTGGTACAATGTTTGGCAATGTCCATACACAAATAAGAAAAAACGACTAATTTATTTAATCAACACACAAAAAGAGTCTCTCTATATACCACAGCAATTCCGCAAATGAAAGCTAAAAGTTAGGATTTACAAAATTAATATCATACCATATCAATGTTCCACATGCCAATGGAATCTTCAATAAGTTGGCCCAAAAGGCGATGCTCCCATTTGTTATTAAATCCATCCTATCATGATAAGAAGATATTTGCATCTACAATTCCGCAATTGATATTCTTATGTTTGTCATCTTCATTATTATTTACATTTTATTTTTTTTGCTCTTCATTATTAATGCTTGATTTGGGCTTAGCTATCATGAAGCTTCATAGAAACTAAATCCATAATATTGTCAACTAACTTAAAACCCATATCTGTTCTGATTTCAAATATAGCTGATACCAACAATTATCAGATAAAATCAACCTTAAATTATGACAGTTACCTGAAGATTTTGGTGGTCTAAAATTTGAATTTGTTCTCTTGGAATCTGCCATAGAAACAAGTAGAGCAGAAGAATGAGCAAACATGCTGGAGTTGTTTAATCTGCCTCAGCATTAGCCTTATTCCTACCAAAGAACAACTTTTTATGAAATCATGTCAAATTATTATACCAGAATCCAACAAATGTATATGGCAGCTATATTTTTTCAGAATATTTGCAATAGATCCATGGTTCAAGCCAATAAAAAAGTAAAAAGAGCTAATTCATCTATGATTTACATCCCAGTTACTATTTTATGTTTTCACCAAGAGAAGCACTGCCTAATATAAATAATATTTAACCTTGTAAGGTTTGGAACAGGATATGAAGTTCATGACAGAAACGTAAATATTTTAGTTACATTAAAAACTGAGCAAGCTTGGTAGAGCTCCTGTCGCCGTGTGCTCCCAAGGCCATCAGCATTACCTGTTTAACCGCGTATTAAAACCAGCATGATTTTTCAATTTATAAAGACATTGCAATGAACAATGGCTTTCTGTATTGGCTACTTTTCTTTTCTTGCTTAGCTATGCATTTATCTATTTTCACATCTGTTTCTGTCTTCAAGCTAAATTGGGAGAACTGAGGGTGCATTGAAGTTTAATAAGGCATATTGCAAAATTTTCATATCCCAGCAAATTTTTGGAACAAACAAATGCTTCAGGTAGAGTATACCAACTGATATGCAAAGAAGGTGAATTTGGTGGCCTTCTGATGTCAAGTACATGATAGTTGGAGAAAAAAACCTACATTAAATACAACATAGAACTATTTAATCAGGTTCATTTCAAATGGATATTAAAAAAATAAAGTTACTTCCATGATATATAGAGGAAAGTGAAATGTTCCTTCAATGCATATGGTCTATGGTTGCTCAACTGGATAAATGACGATCAACTGAAGCTAACTAGGAACTCAGATGATGCTCAGAAATCATCATAAGACAAGATTGCAAAGTAATTGGCCAGTACTTTACCATGCTATACTGAACTGTACTATACTGCTATGTACTGTACAGGTCATACTGACAAGAGATATAGAATTATACAGAAATTTTGGAGAACTCACATGGATTCATCATCAGGATGTGCCATGACAAGAAGCACATTTTTCCTCTTCTCTGAACCTGTCATTTTCAGTAACATGGACTTAGAAACGCACAAATGAGAAAGATTATTAAATGAAAACATGATCATCCAGCTTGGGTATGTGGTAACTGGTCTGGTAGTGGCACCAAATCTCACTGATATATACTGGCAATCCTACATTAAATAATTGAAATTGAAACTATAATCAGACCTGTATTTCCTTAAATAAGCCCAAATGAAGTGGTAAAGGCACAGTCAATTTGCAAAGTTAACCTCATCTCACACTTGCAGAATTAACATAAGATAAAAACAAGCAGGAAAAGGTCAATTTGCGCAAAGCAACAGGTTTTCCACAGGTCCTTCAATGCAATAATTTTTCAATGGATTATCTACATTATAGCATTTGAATCGCTAATACTGTTCCAGTCCAGTAGTTGGAAATGCGCGGAGAAAATCGAGAGGACTTACTGGAGGAAAGAAAGAGGGGTTTGGATCGAACTCGAGAAGAACTGGACGCGATTTTCCATACAGATGCGATCCAAATGGAGACGATCAAAGCTACGCATGACCAGATCCACCCCATACTGTGTTCTCTTCTCGCTCTGATCGCGCGCACGGGAGGGGGTAAGAGAGAGAGCGAGAGCGAGAGCGAGGGAGAAGCGGAGAGACCTGTGTTTGTTTGCGAACTGGTTCGAGGTTTGGGTTGGGCCGCTTACAAAGATCAAGCTTAAGTGATTGCAATTATTATTGGATCAAGTTTGGGACATTTTAGTGGATCCATTGTCGGCTTGATTGCCAACTTATTTATTTTGTAGGAAAATGTTTGGGAAATATCACCATTAATACTGTAATGGATACTGATTTTATTATTTATGTAAATTAAGTTATTATTTATATTAATGATTTTATTATACAACTTATTTTTGAGATTATTTTTATTATTCAACTCAAATATCACTAATATGAATAATAACTCACTTAAGTTGAATAACAAAAATCCTGTATAAATTAATAAACTACATAATAAAATCATTAATATGAATAATAACTCATTTAATTTGAATAATAAAATTGATTATGATATTTGTATTTACCTCCTTTCAATAAACACTTTTTCTGAGAAAAAAAAAGGGTCCGATGTTCTTAAATTTTTAAAAACAAAAGTTACAACGTTTTGAAGTTACATTTGTGACCCAGTAACTGTTTCTTAAAAAAAATAGGGTCCATTCTTGGTTTGATTCCCAAATTATTTATTTTCATTCTAGCAATACAAAATAATGAAGAGAGAGAATTTCATAAGTTAAATGGAAGCAAAAAGATTTGTATTGAAGAAAGAGAGTCCATCCTCTATTCCTCCTATATAGCCTTCTCAACCAAAGAGGATTTAGTGAGAGAGAGAGAGAGACTTATTTAAGTTGAATGGAAGCAAAAAGAAAAAAGTTGTAGTCAAGAAAGAATTCATTATTTCGCCGGAGGATTTACTTGCAAAAGCTCCACGTTAAGCTCAAAAGTAGCTCCTGGCTGTATCGAATGCAAAAAAGAAGATATCAGCACAAACACTTCAAGCTAATACATTGAAACAATTACAGCTTCGATTCACCTTTTCAAGAAGCAAATGAACTTCTCGTTGTTATATCCGAACTTGTTTTTTTCTTTTCATTTGTTCGGTTACTTGGTTATATAAGTTTACTTGTTAATCTACAACAAATAGGTAATAACTAGTGTCTTCCTTTTGTCTCGTGTTTATCTGGGTTATAGTACGTAAGATCCGGCCTGTTTCAATAGGGAGTCCTGCGCTATCTACAACTAACAAGCATTAAATATTGAATTCAACACAAAATTCGGTATGCAAATATGCAGAATTTCTTCATATAAAATAAAGTTTTACCGGTATTTCATTCATCCCCTTTTTTCCATAGCCAAGCTCTGGAGGTACTATTACTCTCCTCTGCAACATTTAAAAATTAACCTCTTTAATTCATTTAATTCAACAAGATAAGAAATTGCACAACAACAGCTGTTGTACAACTGTATTTGTACCGGTTCCACAAGAACAATTTAAAGAAGGTTTGATTTTTTCCCCCCTCTTCCCTTGCCAGTATTTCGGTGTGATTTACCCATAATATGAAAAGACATATTTCGAAATTAAGAAGTATACCTTTCCACCGACTTTCATGCCTTCAGTAACAGCATACATGGCCGGTGGCGGTTTAGGGGCAGCTTGGGCAGAATAAAGGCCATTCGCGTTGTCTCCGAAGTCACGCTTTCTTTCCTTGCCAGGGGGAGCTCCTACTGTAAATTCGTATGGCTACTAAAAATAACAAAGAAAATGAAAACATAAATAAAAATTGATTCATCAACTATGGTGCCTTGTTCAAAATGCTCAATATAGATGAATCTCTCGACTATTGTGCTAGAATACCAATTGTGGATGTTACTGGTACAGGACGGCTGGTAATGTTTGACAGGCAGGCTCTTTAATCTTCAATAAATGCAAGATTTAAGCCGCCCTAAACATCAAATTTTCTCATTTGATATTTCTAATTAGTTTAATTAACCTAGACTCAACCTGCTGTCAGGTCAAAGATATCTATCCTTAGAACCAATGGTTATAAGAAATTTTCAAAATTAACCTTTCCAAAGATTGTAAAATCTAAATTTAACCTGTGCGATTATGCGATTGCCTGCAAGAAGTTTAGATTCACGGCTCGAAACCGCAGTAATGCCACGATACACGCAATCAAAGTGTACCTATATCACGGATATTTTTTTCTCTCATTTTATCTTTTTAAGAACGCAATATTCTTATATATAACAAAATAAGTAAAATCTAGCAAAAACAAAACAAAAAAACAAACCTGAACAGTAGAGCCTTTCTCAGCTGTTGGTCCCTTCCCCTCAACAATATCATAATATTTTATGCCTTCAGCTATTTTTGTTACATTGGAACCAAAAAAATATTAAGTAAATATTCAGCTATTTAGCAAACTAGAAGAAATGTTGAAGTTTGGTAACTACCACACTTTCATCCTCATTAATTTAAGAAGCTAATTTTTTTAACAACTTACAAAATAAAAGATGAGAGGATATGATGGAAGGACAATCCACAATTACACACTAGTACACATGAAATAAAATAATTTCAACAAACAACATGGATATGTCAGATGTCAAATAGCAAAAATTCAATCTGACAAGGGGCAATAACTCAAAAGGTACAGTAACTAACATGAGGTGTTGTACTCCTCAGGAGGGATGATCTTGCGGTTCCTTCTCTCTCTAGCTAAACTGGGACCCACTGGCAGAGAGAGGAAACCCAGGGGTAGAATTGTCAACAGGAGAGAAGAGTCTCTTCTAGAGATAGCAGGGAATGAAAGGAATGTGGTACTTAGTCTTGGTGGAGTTTGCTTTAATGGGGTTTTGTTTGTGTGAGAAGAGGAGAGGAGGGAAAGTTTTGTTTTGAGCAAAGAAGAAATAAAAGAAGCCATGGCAGTTGAGAACTGTTGGGATGGGAAAAGAGTGTACAGAGGATACACACGGATAAAGAGGTCTTTTTGCAAATTTACCCATTATTTTAACTTTATTAACAATTTATATGCATGGTCTACTCTCCTCCTCTCCTCCTCCTGCGTTGGTAATAGAAACCAAGTAGTCGGTAAAAAAAAAAAAAGGAATGAATGAATTAAGAAATTGTGCTTCAACAAGACAATTCTGATAAAAAGAAAAGGGTGAGTTCTTGACGATTATTACTTTAATAATTTTAATAATATATTTTTATATAATTTAAAAAAATCTTAAAAATAGATAAAAATTTGTAAATATATTCTTTAATTTATAAATTGATTGTGTTTTAAATTTTATGTAATTTAAATACTAATTAATATTTCATCAAAGATCGGTAAATAATATATAATTTTGATAGTTTTTGATGAAATATCAAATGATTTATATGTTAAAGAATATATTTATAATTTGAAACATAATTAAATTACAAGTTCAAAAATATATTTATAAATTTTAAATAATGAATGTATGACTTCACGTAACTACATGACGAATCATAACATAACGTGTCACATGACGTGCTTAAATATTTCATGTGATATACCATAACGTGCCACTTTTAGTTAAAAGAAGATACGTCACGTGACACGCGAGACATGTCATATAATAGACACACGTTCCGTGACATAATTAGTTACGGCGTGTCATTTTTTAAACTCTTTCGTATGTCGACCCTTAAGGAAAATCTCTATGCGACTTTATTACATTAAGCATTCTCCATAAAATAAAAAACAAATATCAAACAAGAGAAGGGATCTAATGCCAATGATTTTATATATTAAATCGCGCCAATAAAATTTAAAATTCAAATAACTTTTTTTAACTTATAAAAAATAAAAATAATTTATAAAATATATTATATATTTCATATACTATATATATACAAAATTTTATATTATTTCAACTTTATTTGAATATATATATCAAGAGCTAATAAAAATCAACGGTTCAAATTTTAACAATTTAAACCCTTTTTTTGATGGCTATCGAAATGAAATCAAAATCTTATGATTTTCTATATACATATTATTGAAATTATATAGTTTAAATTTATAAACTTAAATACAAAAAATATAATTAACACCGATAACCATTGACATTGAATCCCTTCTCATAAAACAAAGCAAACCACTAACAAAATAATGGGAGTCTAGATGTATGCTACTAGACAGAATTAATAATAATGCATGATAACAATGGATTAGGTTCACATTTATACGCTGCTATTAACAGTACTAAATAATAGTTCTTTACATGACCCAAATGCTGATTTTTAATGCAATAAAAAGAAGGAAAATTAATAAACAGATGACTTCTGAATCCAATTGGGAATATAATATTATAAGAAAGGAAACTGTATATCCATCATTTTTTAGAAATCTTCTGGTCCATCAACTTCCTGAGAGAAATAAAAGAAGCAATAAAAAAGAGAGAGAAAAAAGTGTTTGAATTAGAAATAGAACAATAGAGATAAAGTAAGAGTCATTATCTTTCTCAACTTATTTTCCACAAACTACAAGGAAAAATAAATAAATTTTAGGATTGAAGCATTTACTTCTCTGTTTACCTTATTATCAATTACTGATCCATCAGGAATTTCCAATTTTTCCCCTGGTTTTGCTGTGATGCTGACCTTCCCCTGTCACAAATGCCAAAATGTATAACAAATCAGATGATTATTTTTAAAATTTTCTATAAATGAAAAAGCACATCACAATAGAGTATATGAACTTGACCAATAACTATCTTTTGAGGAGCAAAACTCAAAATTATGCTTGATAGCCCCAAAATACCAATAACTTTCTTTTCTGGAAATCCTAACTATATAGCCCTTTTCAAGTCTCAAATTTCAACAGCTTTGAAGAAAGTGATTAATAAACAATTATTATTTGTCTTTCCTGGGAACAGGTAATGTTGAAGATCTTATACAAAAAATATTCTAAATCTTCATATGTGTACATACAAATAACTATACGAAGGGCAACATACAAACATAAATTAGTATGGCTTACCTTAAGAACTACTCCGGAACCAAACCAAACATCTCCTGAAACCTTCAAGCTATCAAGCTCAACTATGCTCGGTATTGACTTAAACCGACGAAGGAAGTCACTAACCTAACAAATAAGAACTAAAAGGATAAGAAAGTACGAGAAGAAAGAAGGGAATATCCATGCTCAAAATAAATATCATGGAAAGAATGTACACAGATTATTCTCACCTTTTTGAATTCAGGTCCAAGATTGATTGCGGGGTTCGAAGGATTTACCCTGGCTTCATTTCGAATTACAAAGCCATCTACTAACGTGTATAAATCAGACTACATAAAAGAAAAGTTGAAAAAAAAATATGGTACCCTTAGTTCAAAAATGGATGTATGAGTTCAGAACTATGTTAGTGGTAAATGAGAGAAAGTTGCATCTGTAGCACTTTGTATTGGCACAAGCTTGACAACATTGTTTCATAGTCCAGTCAAGATAATTTACTATTCCATGAATAGTCAAAGTGCTATTTTGCACCCCTTAAATCTTATTTATTCAATTTAGATTTGTAATCATAATTAGCCCTGGAAAAAGGTTGCTTTCAACAAAGCACACTTTTTATTACCACAACCAAGTTTTTTTCCACCCATAATGGTAACCTCTGGAATGTTTGCTTTTTTGTTCAAATTTTCCCATAAAATAAATAAAGATGCAAACATTATAAACACCTGTCTGCCTTTATCGAACCTTTTTCAATTCTATCGAGGGTAGGCTAAAATATGAAGTGGCTAACAATAACTATATATGTATTAAAAAAAAAACTATTTCACTTGAATTGAGGTATCATTCAAAAAGATTTAAAAACTGAAGTAAAAGTATTTTGACAAAACCTGCACAAGGAGAAAGTCCGAAGTAGCCTTCACTGGAAGAAAGCGTGATCGTGGCACGTTGATACCAATTGCATTGTCAAAGAACTGCACGGGAATATGAATTTTTGAGAGGGAGCAAAAACTCAATAAAAAAGAACCATTTCTTTTTAATTTCTTAATATACCTTAACGGCTGCTCCATATGCTGTTTCCAATTGAAGAACTTTCACCCCATCAACTTCCTATTGTAAATATTGTACTCTCAATTAGAGTATAAAATTTGCTTATCTTGGGGAAAAAACAATTTTCTCGGAACACAAATATCATAAAATATTATTGCAAAATGTTATTGGTTAGATTACACATCATTAAAAAGCTAACTACAAATTATTGCCAAAGTTAATATATAAAAGACCGTCTTTTTACATATTAATCTCAAAAATATTAGGAGGCTTACCTTAGGATTTGGAATGATCTCCATTTGTAGTGCATTTCCCTCTACAAGCCGTTTTATGGCATTCAAATTCAACCACCTAAAATGTATTACAACTGGAAAGAATGAAATATTGTTTACATGTTTACCATGCTAAGAGGCTAACATGAAGTGAAATGAAGTAACAATTTAGCATCAAATATGATAATAGACATACAGGTTGTTGGTGTTGAAGATTTTGAACTTCTGAATCGATTTGAACTCACTCACCTAAGATGTTAGTTTGAAGAGAAGAGCAAGGTCAAAGAATCACCATGTCAATTATGTATAAATAACTCGATCTATATAATATGTAGTAGGAATTTGATGTATCCTATGCATGAACTTACATGTTGATCTGGGACTTGCGCAATCTCTAATAACTGGAAAATAATTTACATGGAAATGAGCTTTTTTAAAGCAAAAAGAAAGTGACAAATACGTATATATACTTGGCAATTAATGGGCGTTTTTATTACCTGAATCTTTCCTTCATATGAGATTAATGTGCCCCCTTTGACATCAGCCAAGGTCTTTGGAGTAACCTATAAGAGACTAATAATTGGTGAAATTCTTCAGGCTATAAAATAAATAATAATAAGTCTTTCGCATACCTCCACACAAACTTCATTTTGATTCTGGATTATATGGTTTAGGATCTCTGTTTGGTTAGTCAAGGATTGTCATTTATCGTAATAAAAATTCTTGCTGCAATGTAGCTGAATATAGAAGGCATATCTTAAGAAAAGAAATTATTCTTTAGAATTTACACATAAGAAAGGATACTTAAGTCAACAATAGCACCCAAGTTGTCTGAATTTGCTATGAACACATACTCTTTGCCCTGAAACATAAAATAAGATATTGCTAAAAAAAGTAGAAAAAAATGGATAATCTAATTGTTTGCAAGGCAATCTTTTTTAGTGAAGTTTATTGCAAGTCATCAAACTAGGAGTCTTTTATGTGCTGTGAAATTACTACTAGAAAGACTAATCAAATTAAATTGTAACTTCCATTGAAAGGGAAATATGGGTGCATAGGAATTGGGAATTTTGCAACATACTTCTGTTCAAAACAAATGGTCCTTGTTACTTATTTCTTTCTAGTGTTGATAAAAGCATAGGTTCGTCTCTCCTGTCTAACCTTAGAAAGCAACATGTCAAGCTTGCCACTATTCACCAAGCATTGGTAGACATCACCATGACCAGGAGGATACCTTCACTTGGGAAAAAAGAGTAAGCAAAAATTAAAGAAAATTTCACACTGAATCAGAATTGTAAATAAATATAAATCTCAATTGATTGATTTGTAATGTTAATACATACAAATGTTTTGAATTTAGTTAAATGCATGGGGCACGTTAATATATATGTTCATTTGAAATTTAACATATTTACACCTTCAATTATGATGGATATGCAATTAACATTAGATACATTAAAAGGATATTTAATTAATATTTGCAATATTTAGGTAGTTGTTGAAGTTCAGGAAAATATTGCAAATTCAATTTGATAAATGAAAGTAATACAATACTTCAAAGTAATGTAGTTTCTTTTTTTTTCCAACATACCAACCATCCTTCCCAGTACACCCTTTGCAGGGTAACGGCAGGAAATCGTCTACAACTAAACGTGGGTACTTGCTCTGAAACCAAAAGAAGAAGAAGAAGAAGAAAACAAAAAAGGGTTTCATTAAGCAGCACGCTGGGAAAGAGATTTAAAAGATATCTACAGATAAGAACCTGATTAAATGTGTGAATTTCAATGTTCGAGGTGGCGTATTTCTCCAGAATCTTCAAATGGAAAATAGTAAAAATAGTGAGATTTGCACACTTATAAGTTCAAATGCAAATGCTCTTAGCAATTGTTAAAGAAAGAAGGTGACATTCACCTTTTGAGTGTCTTCATTGGTGTTGAAAGAGTTCATTAACAGCAAAGGAACATTGCATCCATACTTCTTGTTGAGAAACTGTAAAGGTACAACAAGAAGAAAATAATTAAGGTTGCCCCATAATTCTATTAATTAGATCCGAAATAAGTGAAATTAAATTGTTTACTTGCCTCGATTTGAATTACGATTAGATCAAGGAATGTGAAGCCATCACGTACTTCAATGACTGACCTGCAATTGTAACAAAAGATTCAGAAGAAATTGTAAAAGATTACTTGCAATTTCAGTTAATCAATTTTCAACGAGACCATAGAGATTATATTACTTTCTCTTAAGGTTTGTCGTTAGCATGTCATTACCAAACTAAAACATGGTCATTTATCACTTTTCACTACCCAACCATCTTCTCTTCCATAGTTTTCAATTAATAAAATAAGGGTGTGGATCCCTTGACAACTATTATTTTGACAATCTTACAACAAATTTTCAAATAATTTCAAAAAAAATTTCGAAAATAGAAAAAAGTTTATAAATATATTATTGAACTTATAGATCGATTGTGTTTTGAATTTTATATAATTAACATATTATTTGATACTCCATCAAAAATCATCAAAATTACATGACATTTACAACAGTTCATATTTAATGGTCTTTGATGAAATATCAAATAACATTTAAATTACATGAAATTTAAAACACAATCAATTTATAAGAGAAAAAAATATGTTTGTCAATTTTTTTCTATTTTTGAGAATTTTTAAAAATTATTTCAAAATTATTTCAAATTATTTAAAAATTGATTGTCAGGTTGTCAAAATAATAGCTGTCAAATGATCCCCTTCTATAAAATAAAGTACTTTTAAGAGATTGGGAAGATGAATAGTTGAATATTACCATCACATTAACTTTTCCATGTTTTATAGAGGGACATTACAGATATTCAACAATGTTATGTATCTATTATATTGAGATATTTTAGGGGTTCAAAAGTAAAATAGTTCCTCTGAGAAATATGAACTCACTTTGGACCTGTGCATCCCATGGTGGTTCCCAATCCTCCATTTAGTTTTAGCACAACGAGCTTATCTAGAAGCTTCTTAATGGCCTCAGCATCTGTACCAAGTCGGAAACCAAAACAAACTCATCATATATATTGAGGATTCAATTGATGTGAAAACTGAAAACCTCTTTTTCTCTCTGGAAAGTGTGAAAATCGAAATTACTCACCGTGAAGGGGAGGGGAAGGAGCGAGGATTTGGTAAGGTAAGAGCAAATCATCAGTCGGGGTCTGGATTTTGCTCCAATCTATTTGCTCAGCACCTAATCTATCGTCAACAAAATCAAATGGTATTAATTTCACTAATAATCAGTTTGCTTTCGAATTCGAATTCGAACATTCCAATTTAAACGAGTTCTTTTGAATTTTGATGGATGTTTTTCAGAATGACCCCTAGAAACTGCAGATATCATGTACAGCCCTTAAATATTAGAAATATCATACTTTTTGTTATTAATTATGTCTTTCTTATTTCAAAGTCATGGGAAATATTAATTTCCTTTCCTTTCCCTCATATTTTCAAGAGAGAAGTGACAAAGTGGCAAACAGGACAATTGTTTTTTTTTTTTATAATTATGAATTGGGTGCTAATATATAGATATAGATATCCTCATTTATATCAATTTTATTATATAGATTAAATGAGTTATTATTTATATTAACGATTTTATTATGTAACTTATTTATACATTACTTTTATTATTCAACTTAAGTGAGTTATTATTCATATTAGTATTATTTGAGTTAAATGATAAAATACTGCACATAATAAGTTATATAATAAAGTCATTAACATACATAATAATTTATTTATATAAATAATAAAATCGATATAGACGACGATATCAACGATAATATCTCCCGAATATTTTTCTTATGAATTAACTTATAGGTGTAGGTTAGCCACCTAGCATCTCTGTTAAGAGTTAATATATATAGGTTTTTTCTACAACTTATTTAATTAGGTGGAGCACACACGACAAAAATGTCAACCATGAAATATCTGAAGGGAAATATACATATTTATTTAATTATCTTCTATTGATTTATGACAGATTTAATTTCATTTCATGTTGTCTTGCATGTGGCCCCTTTCCGACAGAGTTGATCTTAATTTCTTGTAAGCTGTTTATATGTTTAATGAATACAACCAATATGCATTCCCAATTTGAACAAAATTTTTGTGTAAACTAAAATTTTATTTTTCATTGATGAGATTATATAGATTGTTGTTGTAATGACAAAAGCTAGAAAATTTTTGGACGGAATTTAAATACCATTTCATGATATTAATTTGCATCAATATAATTCAATTATCCCATAAAAAAAACACAAACCAATTTTCAAATTTTGTGTGGTTTTAATATGTTTTTTTTATAAAAAAAACTTGTATAACATCAAAAATACTATAAATATAATCAGATAAAATGATAGAAAACGCTGACACCCATTTTTTATTATTAAATTTAACCTTGACCGTTGTACTTCTTTTAATATTGTTCTATCCAACAAATGGTGGCCCATTTAAAATTAAAATAACATCAAGAACATGCATGCTATCTTAATTTGCTAATAATAGTTATTTAAATTGAATAAATATGCCATTTAAACATTGTATGTATATATCCTTTAGTCATGTTAATGGTGGCACGTCTAGCTGTTTTGACATTCACTAGGCTAGATAACACAAAAAAAACTAATTGCTAAAATTACTAATTAAAACAAAAAAGAGATAGGAACCGCAAGCCTAGCACAAATAGTGATAAATATCGTCTTTTTAAGAAGAGACGTAAGTTAAAGTTTTATAAAAAAAAACATTTGAAAAATAATACATGCCAAAATTAATAGGAACCCTTATTTTAGAAAAAAAAAACAGAGATATGTCAATAAATAACCCTTTTGACAAATGTGATCAAAGTTATTCAAAATTTTAAAAATAAATATGCAAGTGTTTATTATTTTTTGGATAAGTCATGTATCAAATTACATCAAATTTAAAAATTATTAGATTGTTGATTTTTAAATCACTTATTAATTTGTTCACTAGCTGATTTTTAAATTACATCTAATTTGACATATGATCTCTCTAAAAATTGAATAACACAACTACAATTTGTTTATTTCAATAAGCATTGTGTTACTTGTTGCAATTGTCGAATAAGTTTATTCTCTATATAACATATTCTTATATATATTATGATAGAATTTTTTTTTTTTTGAGATAAAATTAAGGTTCACAGTCTCTTGACTTTAGATATCCATACAAAAAATTATCAACCAAATTTCAAACCCATCACCTATCACAAGAAGGAAATTGCCTTATATAGAACAAAATATTGCATATAACTTTAAAAAATTAATTAGTTTCTAAGTTGACTACTAAATTTTAACATTGATATTAATGAAAAAACTTAATTTTTTTTATGGTCTATTTGGTGCTGATATACTCATAAAACAAGTTACAAAATATAATCAAGTAACATTTCAAAACTAATTCACACATGGATTAGTTCTCACTATATTAACAATACTTCATTAGCTTAACTTAATGATTTCAATGAAATTGGTGGTACCTCCGTGGCTACTTTTTTCAAACAAAAATAAGAATGATTAATTAATTATGTACTAGCTAAAAACTTTATAAATTACATAATCATCTATAGTAGGATATGCCTTACAATTACATACATAATCAAGGGGGTTGCACCTACATACATACTTCAAACATGTCCATAATTATATATTTATTCAACAAAGGATGAATTCTAAAACGATCAAGTATTCTAATATAGAGATTGAAAATCGAACTAGAAGCTGCACTTAGAAAAGCTTAATTAACAACTAAAAGCTTAATGGAGAGATCTCGAGAGAGAGAGAGAGAGAGAGAGATGTGATCTACCTGAGATAACGAGAAACAAGATTTATAAACCCCGACTTCTCCTTCTCACTGAAGATTTCAACCAAAGAAAGAAAGAAAAAAAGAAACGAAATAAGAATTACTCTGAGATACATACATACATACATACATACATACATACATACATACATACATCATAGGATGATGATTAAAGGAAACACTCAAATACCTGATCTGGTGGAGAGTGGCCAGAGCAGAGCGCAGATTCTCTAGTTTCTCATCTGAATTCCCCATTCGTACGACGACGACCTGAATGGAGATGGAAAGGAGAGAAGAGAGAGAGGGAGAGAGAGAGGTGTGTGGAGAGAGATTAATTAAGAGAGCGCGAGAAGGTCGTATATGGGAAAGGAACCACAACTACTGTGTGTGTCTGGTATAGACTACAGACTATAGAGAGAGAACCAATTTGTATCCTCTACGTAATATCGTATAACATAATATATTATTTATATTATTTATCTGATCGGATTGAAATTAAATCTTAAAAAACGAACGCAGATAAAGTATTATTCAATCATATTAAAATAGGGTTTGATCCAGACAGAACAGTGGTAGGTAGGTAAGGAACTAAAGGAAGTAATCCTTCCTTTTCTTCAAGTTTGAAATAGAAAATTCAGAAAAAGGTTTACGTCATTTCGGCGGTTCGGGCGGAACCTCCGGACCTGTGTTATTTGGTCTCTGACTTTGTCTAGTTCTTAGTTAGTTAGTTAGTTGATAGGAAATAGGATATATGGGAGCTAATATACAGAATGATGTTATTGATGTCGTCATTGCTGTCGATTTTATTATTTGGAATAAATGAGTTGTTATTTATGTTCATGATTTTGTTATGTAGTTTATTTGTATAGTATTTTTATTATTTAATTTAAGTGAGTTGTTTTTACTCAAAAAAATAATTTAAGTGAGTTATTATTCAGATTAATGGTATTTTAGTTGAATAATAAAAATACTGTAGAAAATAAGTTTTGCACTCTTTATTGGTACCACATGATAAGTATACACACTTTTGGAAAATATATATTTAAAAATTTAAATTTTGCACTCCAAATTTTACATCTCTTAACTATAAATACTTGGGGTGCAAATTACAAGTGTAGATAAAAAGTACAATTATCACTTCTGTAGCAAAAATGATGTATAAAATAAATTATATAATCAAATTATTAATATAAATAATAAATTATTTTATATAAATAATAAAATTCGTATTAATAAGTGTATCAATAATCATATCTCTCAAACATTTCCTGAAAAACAATTAATGTCAAAGATAGAGATGGAGTCCCCGAGAATTATAGCTAACGGTGTCAGAATTATAATATTTTAATTTTTTTTTTCTTGTAGAAGTATGAAGTCAATTAATCATGAAATTTATTTTTGATTAAAACAAATACAAAAATCAGTGTTCTTATAACATTTTAATTTAAAATGCTTAAAATTTAGTCCAATTTCAAGAAGATGATGAGAAGCAATTCTCTTCATTTACATCTGCCACTGACTAAAGAGAGCTGACATATCAATATTGCTATTTGTATATTATTTTAATCAGATAATTATTTTGAGTATTTTGATTATATGAATTAAGATTTATATTAGATAAATTAGAATGTAGGATAGCTATTAATAAAAATGAATAGCAGTATAGCACTATAGCAGACAAACTTATATTAAGTAATTACATTGAAAATATGTTATCAACTTGAATTTAAATGTAATCAAATAATTTAGTACTAAAGTATACGCCGAATATACAATAAAAAGTCGTGATTACATATATAGCTATGTGTAAAACACAAAAATAATTTGAAATCTTTGGGTGTTTTAGACCCATCTCTTCTCAAAAAAAAAAAAATTATGATATGCATCACATTGAAAGTATCAGTATCAGTATCAGTATCAGATTGAGATTTTGTAGAGGAATCCTATTCCATTTTAGTTTTCATTTGCTACTTGATTAAAGACTTCTTTGAATAATGAACAATAAATATAATATCAATATTGCAAATGAAACAATAATATAATAATTAACGAGTTTTATAACTTCATAGTCTTATGTCACCAATAATTCAACACAAGTTGCATTTGATATACTTGTTACTGTTGATGTTCGGATGCAACTAACTAATACTCAACTGGGAATTAGAGTGAAGACCCACATGCAAATTTTTAAAACTAAAAAAAATAAAGCTATTTCTAAGAAAAAAAAGTATAAATATTTCTGGTAATGTTCTGAACAAATGAACATGTCTTAACATAATAAAATGAGAAGCCATTCTTGTTCTTTATAATTTTAAGAGACATTATTCTTGGGATTCAAATTTTGTATCTCTTAACTACACCCCAATATAAAACTGAAATACTTTTCCGAAAATACATATTTTAAAATTTAAGTTAACAACTATATTGAATAATTTAACATATACATTTCAACATTTTTAATTATAATAATATAAAATATAAATATTTTTACTATTAAATATAAATATTTTAATAAATATATATAAATATATCTAAAATAAAAATAATATTTTTACTCCTCTATTTTTAAATTGTGTGTTGGTGCATTCTAACATAACCAGCAGTTCCGGATTGTTATAGTAATTGAGCCTCAGAAAATCTGACTTGAACTCATCTCAGTTAGAAATTAGATATTAGAAAGTTGGAGGCACACATCTTTGACTTGTATCACATCAAACGAGTTGGCATCTGGTAACGTACTTCACCTATCTACAGTAGGCAAAACCTCTCATGCAACGATATATTTATATATATATATATATATATTTATTTTATATAAATATTTTTAACGTATATTTAAATTTCATAATGTATTTAATATTTATGATACATAATTAGAAAATATTATTTAAATTAAAAGTTAAAATTATAAATATATTCTTAATTACTTTGATAGCGATGTTTTAAATTTAAGTTAATATGAAATTTCTCTAGCATTCCATCAAATAATATAAAATTTTTAATTGTAGAGTTTTAATAATTTTATGATGAATAACCAATTAAATTTTAAATCGATTAAAATTTGATATATGACCTAACTAAATAATTACGTACACATTTACAAATATTTTTTTTAACATGAATAATATTTCTCACATATATATACTATAAAATAGATATATCATAAAAATTAGATGTACGTTAGAATTTTTTATTTTATATATGTGAGAAAATCATCAAGAGCAAAATAAGAGGCAAAACGAAAATAATAAAAAATTGAGAAAAATATTTCGAACTTAAATAAATGGATAAAAAAATGCTAACTTTTATGAGTAAAAACTAAAAAAATAACAATAAAAGTACAAAAGGAAGATGGAAGAGATGCACAATTTTTAATTTTCAAGAAGCACTCTAATTAGTCAGAAAAATTAAATAGACATTAAATAATAAAAAAAATTCATGCTCATAAGTTCAAAGGAGAAGAACATAATGTACTTTTATATTGCTGTAGAGGGAGAACAAAGAAAAAAGAAAAAAAAACATTTTTAATAAGACATAACAACAACCAACTTTAAATAATGCTCTAATAAAAAAAATAACAATGATAACAATATATTAGTCAATACGCATTAGAAAGACACAAAAAATAAAAAAATAATATAGAAAACTTAATAAGTAAGTGCTCCATCCAAAAAAATTTAAAGGAACTGTTCAAACAACTAAGTCGTAGGTCTAATACAGTAATAATATATCTCATTTTTCTACGAAAAGATGCAGGTTTTAAGTCCCATAAAAAGCATTTGAAAAGAAATAAATGTCAAGATTAACGGGAGCGCTTATATAAAAAAAGGTCCAAACAATTGTAAAAAAAAAATAATTTGTTTGAACAACTATAAAAACTACAGTATCCAAAACACGCCCTCTAACATTTATATGTGAAGAACTATAAAAAAAAACTGTTCAAATAACTGTAAAAACTCAATGTCCAATTTGAACAATTGAAAATAAAAATGTCCAAACAACTATAAAAAAAAATTTTGGTCAAACAAATGTAGAAATTATTTATATTATTGTACTATAAATAATTGTAAAAAAATGATGTTCAAATAATTGTAAAAACTATAATGTTCAAACCATCCCTCAACATTTATACAAACAAACAACTGTTAAAAGAAAATACTGTTCATTTAGCTGTAGAAACTACAATCAGAACCATCTCCCAATATTTATATTATTGTACCACAAAAATTGTAAAAAAAATAATATTTTAATAATTGTAAAAACTATAATATCTAAACAATTTCCCAATATTTATACAACAAACAACTGAAAGAAATACAAACAAATAACTAAAAAAAAATATTATTCATTTAACTGTACAAACTACAGTATTGTCGGTGGCTCCCCAATCTTTATATTATTATAAATTATAGATGTCGTCCACTATAGTATCTACTATAGTAACCGCATATAATTTCTACCTACTTAATTATATGAAGTAACTGTTAATTATAGAGGATATGGACTTTCACATCACATGGCAGCAAGAGAAAAAGGCTGGAAATTATATTATCAGTTGGCTGGGAGCAAGGTTAGTACCAGCACGAAGATTTCCTTTTATTTCATACTTCCTTTTCAGAAGAAAATTTGAAACCAAAATCAAAATGCATGCCAACTGAGAAGTACATATCCACTTGTCTGTCTACCTAATCAAATCCATACCAGTACCTTCTCATCTACCTAATCAATCATTAGTTGACAGATCGCAATGTTTATCTGCATTAATTATATTTTTTAACTATCAAAATTAACCTATTCAACTTTAAATATCTATAAAGAACCTCCATTCATATTTTAAATATGCGTCATCTCATACGAAAAACATTAATTTTATCACTAAACTAAATACTGGTTATATGTATCAGGGTTAGATTTATATGTAACAATTGTTTTTTACTAATGAAGAATTGTCAGCCTATGGGAAGATGCCACGTATTGACCTGTAAAAGATTACCAGGAAATACTGGTAAGATGTCTTAGGCCAAATTAATTTTCTCTGAAACTTAGAAATATGCAGACAACTGAAGTAGTTAACCTTTTATGAATATATATATATATATATATATGATCATCTATCTACTACAATAATTCAAAGAACTTCTTGATTAAAAATGTATTTCCTGCAGAAACTTCTATACCAAATTGCAACGAATTGTTTGTCAAGACTACGAATAATTTTTAAACAGCATTAGAAACAAATTATTTGTTAACCTAAGCTAAATTTTTTTTGTCAAAATTGCGAGTAATTAATGTGTTCATTCAAGCTTTTCAAAGTTTGTATTGAGAAAAATATTCTTCCTCCAAAACAAAGGTCTTATAGCACTATGTAACCTATATGCCTATACGGTGATGTCTACCACATTCTTAGCTAGTATTTTCATTTCATTTAAGTTTACATTGTTCCATTATTAAAATTCAAATTTTTTTTTTAAAGAGACCTGGTGCTTTTCAAATGGTAGTTGGTTTCCCAACGCTGGAACATTCTTATGGAAGTAATATTTTATAACTTAATTTATCCTTTCGGATGATAATGTAATAGTTTTCTGGGTAGTTGGTGTCTCAACTCTTCTAAACTTCATAAAGCTGCACATGGCATAGAGAAAATATTATTCCAAAGGGAATTTGGATGCATAACCCAGGCATTTTTTGTAACTTAAAATTTGGATGTGGATTCAAACAGCATGACATCATTATACTTGATACATTCCAAAAACCAGGAACAAAAGCATGACATGTATTTCAGATAAAATTCTCAGTTTCTAATAAAATATACTTACGAGTTATGAAAATGCAGCTGTTTTGTTGATATCTGATTTTGAATCTAGGGTTTGATCGCTTAACAAGAAATTGGCAGTCATTTGTTTTCTGATTTTGTTTGGTTCTCAAATGAAATCACACATGCTAAATTGATGTTTAATTACAGAAATTGGATAGCCCATGCATTGCTGGATCCAGTTCAACTTTTAATACAATCAAAAGAAGAAAAATTTAGTCAACCATAAACTAAAATGGCAGCAAAAGCTAATAAAATTAAATAACATGTGGAGACAAAACAAATCTGACAACATAAAGAATATGTAAGCTATTCACCTTAATTTGGGTTGTTCTGAGATAAACACACATATGTGAAGGTAAAATTCAGGGTTCTTCAAACAATTAGCCACCCAGAAAAAGGGTATATCCATGTCTAGTTCTATTCCCTGAACCCTAACAAGTCTCAATTTTGCATCCTCGTCCTCAAAGTCAGGTGTATTTTTTGTATCTTTAAGATCCTTACTGGATCCTTCATCCTGTGAAGAATTGGTATAAAAAATTTCTGGGAGGAGAGATCTCATGGCTTGTTTTAAGCTCACATAGCCACCTGAAAAGTCAGGAGATAACGGTATTGATTAAAATTGACCACCTCATCAGTGCAAATGTGCAATCTTTTATAATAAATGTCATCTGCAATGTATATTCCTTTGGAAAAAAAATGTCCTCAGAAAGACCTGAGTACATATTAAAGATGCTCTGACAATTAATTGTTTTTCCTTTTCTCTGAGAGCAGATTAAAAGCAGGAAGGCAAGTTCATGTATATTATCTTATACCACTGCTTATATGAATAGCTCAATTTTTCTCCTCCTGTGGGGACAATGAGGTGGTTTTAGATTTGTATAGGGAAAAAACTGGTGTTATGGGGTCTTTTGAACTGGTACCAGCACAGCTGTTAGATACCGAATGGTGATTGGTGGATTAGCTCATATATTTATTTAGCCTGAACTGTCTTGTATGTAATATTTAATGATTCCGCTATTGAATCAGTGGTCCATACCACTTTCTTCAACAACAAAAATATATATCAAGAATACTATGGAAAAAGGTGACAAGTTGGTGTCTGTAAAATTTTCCAAGAATGCCCACAATATAGTGTAAAATTTTCCCAGAGAAAAAAAAAGGAAAAAGGACAAGGAGAAAATGCCATACCTTCTTCCTTGTATATCTCAAAAGGACGGTTTATATAGGAAATTTTATCCCAAGAATCAATAATCGGTGCATCCTCTATGTCCACAATTTCCTCTCCTACACTTCTTACATATAACCGTACTGGTATCCTACCTGAGCCAAATATTATAAAAAAAAAAAAGGTAACAAACAACAACAATTGTAGAAGCACGGTAAAAAGATATACTAGCAACAATACCTAAACAGTATTGTCAAAAAGGCCCAGGCTAGTATAATTAGAAGGTACCAGTATCAGACTGTATGCGTAGGTTGGGCCTTTTCATCCTAGTAGTGTACCAATAACTTGACTGATACAAACAGGTTAATGTACCAGTGGCACAGAGATTGACTTGTACAATACAGTAGAAGCTTTGCATTTTATTCTTCCAGCTTTGCATTTCACTCTTTCCAGCGAGAATACTAACTCCAGTCTGGCATCATGTGTCACAGTATGTATGTTTCGCAACCCAACCTGAATTGTTAAAATAAAGAACAAAAATAGATAAGAAAAAACAAATGATTACATGGTCTGGAAGATGCAACAGTTTCTGATTCATCAGAAGGTAAAGAGTCTTCTCCAAAGGGTCCAAGCTTAAGCCTAGATGATATCTTCAAGTAGCCTTCCATATTGCCTTATATTCACAAACCATATTATTTTAGAATGGAAGATTTGCTGTGGAATTATCAGAATAGCATTCTATGGAAACTTCAACGACCAAATTACTAAAGCTGTTACTGAGAATAACGAAACTTTTATGTACTTTGCTCATAAAAAGTTTAAATGGAAGTCATTACCTTTTAATAACGACTGCCAGAGATCATATTGATCAGCTTGAGACATATTCATCACATTCTTACAATTTCCATTTATAACATATGCAGCCTGAATTTCGAAAACAATAAATAAATAAACTAAGAAATGAACCAGGTATTTAAGCCGAGCAGCCAAACTAATCCCTTCCCAAGTTCCATTGGTTTTTTACTTTTTTTCATGGCTATTTTGCAATCTTGGTCCCTGAATTTATAAAGCATTGTTCAGATCAGCCTCTTGAACTTTATTGAGGGATCCAATGCCAATGTTTTTGATGCCCCATCTTGACCTTTTTTTCTCATGATAAATCAAAACTTACATTCCAAAGAAAATTGTCAATCATTGATCTTGCTCCATCCAGAGGATAAGGCATTCACATAAAAAAATTATAAAATTTGAAGTTCATTTTACATGACATCAAAAGGTAGAGCACACCACATTAATCACAATGGCCTGCTGAATTTTTGGCTTCTTAAAATTTGTACAAAGAAAACTCAATACAACTTTTGATACCTTCAGATAGAACAAGATCAAGCTCACATTTTTCATTTTGAAAATTAGATTCTGAATTATTATTTAAAAAATGGTCATGACGGGCCACAAAAATCATAGGCATTGGATATCTCCTAAATTTTATTTTGTTCATATTAGGGCTTGGGCTTAATCAAAATATTGTTCAACTTCTTATGGTAGGTAATTTTATCTTCAACTGATTTGGCATCTATGAAACAAGTTGTTCAATTTTTTCAATGTTTACCAACATTTGAACAATGCAAGTACAAAAGAATACAACTACATTAGAAAATTATTAATCTAAAACAATTATCACATCATTTTCTGAGATGCCTTTGACACAATCTGTGATAGGTTGAATAAGGATCCTCTTAATGGAGCAAATCAGATGATGAAATGAGATTGTATGTTTGTATGTCAGGAATGGAAACACATATAAACTCTATGTTGTGCAAATTTTGACCACAACATGAAGAATTCCAAGGAAAACAACAAAGAAATAAACAAAAATATGACAATATCAATTTAATTATTTGCGCATGTTGAGGGAACAGTTTTGAGAAAACTATAGTTTAGGGTCAAAATCGCAACAAGTTGAGGTGCCAAAAGCACAACTCCACCTAATATTTTTCTTTCTGAGTGGTGCTTGAAATGTAAGTGCCATGATAATTTTTACTGTTTCCATTCCTCACCTGACGTTACAGAAATATGTTAAGTTTTGAATTGAAGGAATAACCTCTTTAAGTGAATTTATGTAGCTCCATTTCACACTTTCCTCCCCTTCACATGGTGTCAAAACATCCCCAGCACTCCCTCTAAAATGAACCTGCATGAGAAAATTGTGAACAAATAATTCTTGCTGGTTTCAAAAACCCTGTGGAGTATAAACTGAAAAAAGATAGCATCTTTGTATTATGCCTAAATGCAGAAAAAAAATGAATACACTTCCCAAAAAAAAAAATGAAAACCTATTTTTAAGAAATGTCAAAGAACTCCCTACTGTGTGACCTTCTCAATTGAGTCAATTAAAACTAATCTGAACAAGTACATATCAAAGTGTTAAAAATAAACTAACAGAACGGTGCTTGTTTTTAGTTTTTCTTAATAATGAAGAGATATTTTAGCAGTTTGTGAACATGTGAGGATGTTTTTTTTTTTTTTTTGCAATTAAAGACACATTTCTCTGTAAGTTAGCTAAAAAAAAAGGGTATGCCTACAATAAAATATGAAAATACACTAAAGTGAGGAATATAATCTATGAGAATTAGATGAGTGCTTTTAAAAATACTCAAAAAAACGATGATTAATTTTAGAATAACATTTTAAAATAAAATTTAAAACATAAAAACTTTCTTACTGTTAGGTTCCAAGGCCTTTCAGGTTCCGCACACAGTAGATCAAAAAGAACACCTGTTGGTACATGCCTACATAGGCAAAAGCAGATATACATAGGAAAGTTTAACATAGAATTGAAAGCTAAGCTAAGTTGCAAAATTGAGGATGATTTATTTAACACAAATTAGTTAATTGAAACTTCAATAAATCTTAACATGAATTCTCAAGGACCCGAAGTGTCAGTACTGATATGTACCAACAAATCGGGATACGTGCATGAAAGTATAGATGAGACTTGGAAAGTATATATACCATTTCAGTGGTAAGCCTTTATAGTCAAACCAGATATTATCGGTACCAGGAGGTAGCGCGCTGCTGAAATGAGCTTTTAAAGGCGGTATTAATAAAGGCAAATACCCAATTCTTGGACCCAATATCTATCAAGGTGAAAAGAAAATGAATGAAAATTTACAAGTTAATTTGAAACGTAAATAAAAAGAGCAGTATTGAATTAACATGACAATAAGATGAATTGTAAATAAAACCTACTTCCAGATTAATAAAAAAAAAAAAAGGTAGAATCGGAGCAGGCTTATTCACCATGACCTAAATTCACGTTTGCTAGATGCATCTGATACTTTGGAAATTAGAAACTAAAACCCTAACTGTCAGAATAACATTAATAACTGAAAACTGATTATACTATAAGAGTAAAATTCTCCTTTTAAGTTGTCTCATCTTAAGAAAAGATACAGATAGGTTGTTAATTCGAAACGAAGTCAGATAAGTACAACAAATAAACCGCAAACGCGCTACCAGAGACAGAGAGAGAGCTACCATGAGAGGGGGAGGTGGAGGGATAGAGGTGATCTCGGATTCGTGTAATTGAATCTGAAGTGGTATTGCACCTTCCCATATGTACTTGATCGCCTCTTCTGAGGACAACATCTCCATTACTGGTTGCCTCTCTCTCTGTCTCTCTCTCTCTCTCTCTCTCTGTGGGTTGCTTCTGGCCAGGTTCTACGGGAAGAGATCGAGGAAGCAATTGGCAATTGGAAGAAAAATATTTAATATTTTAGCCCTCCTAAGTTTGTGTTTTAGCAAAAAGAGCCCTGTAACGCACTGACCAGGAAAAATATAAGGGTGAGATCCACAATTATTATTATTTTTGACGACCTTAATAATAAATTTTTAAATAATTACAAAAAAAATCTTAAAAATAAAAAAATATTTATAAATATATTTTTTAACTTATAAATCAATTGTATTTTAAATTTCATATAATTTAAGTATTATTTGATATTTCATCAAAAACCATCAAAATTACATGACATTTTACAGCAGTCCATATTTAGCGATATTTGATGGAATATTAAATGACCTTAAATTATATGAAATTTGAAACACAATCAATATAAGTTAAAAAATATGTTTGTCAACTTTTTTATATTTTTGAGAATTTCTAAAAAATATTTCAAAATTATTTAAAAATTAGTTGTCAAGATTATCAAAATAATAGTTGTCAAGGGATCTCCTCCCAAAATATAATAAGGAGGAGATCTTTGACAACTATTAATTTGACAATCTCCACAACGGATTTTTAAATAATTTCAATAAAAATATTAAAATAGAAAAAAAATTATAAACATATTCTTCAACTTATAAATTGATTGTGTTTCAAATTTCATGTAATTTAAGTATTATTTGATATTTCATCAAAAACTGTTAAATATGAACTATTATAAATATTATATAATTTTGATAGTCTTCGATGGAGTATCAAAAATACTTAAATTGTATGAAATTTAAAACACAATCAATCTATAAATTCAAAAATATATTATTTGAAAATCTGTTTTCAAAATTGTTAAGTTAAATAGTTATCAAGAGATCTCCATCCATATAATAAAGGGCTCCATGATAATGCGAGAAGCAATTGGCCAAGTAAAGTGTCTCCAAGTTCGGTATCAAATATAATAAGGCAAATTTTATGCACACTAAAAAGAGATAGAAATTAACGATTGTGATTCATTTAAATATAAAAATCATTAAAAATTTTATCTATACGCTCTCTGTGTAGGAGGTCGCAGGTTCGAAATTTGGATGCAAAGTAATTTATGGACATTTAAATTTGAGTAACTTGACCTTCATTTTTATTTAAAAAAAATTATCTATAATAAAACATCTCATATGATAATGAAAAATAAACAAAATCGTCCAAATTCAATAACAGGTACAACAATAATGTCTAGGTGGTACAGTAACAAATTTACATGCACTTTTAATAGGCGTTTTCTAGTAATTCTTGAGCCTACATTTATCTTTATAATTTCTGTTTCAGATTAGGCCTAAAAAGGAAATGCAAGCCCGTTGCGGATTTATTTACAAACAACTCTTTATATTTATTTTGGACCAAAAGAGATCCAGCCTAATTTCTGTAAATTGAATTATTTTCTCACAATCTAAAGATTCAAGAAGAGCTGGAAAAAACCAAGTAATTTCAAATTTTCAGTGAAACCCCTCTGACAAGATCTATTCCGAAATTGACAGATATCCCCTAAAGTCTCTATTGACTTTTCAAAACAAACCTTAACAGGTACAAAGCTGTACCAGTACAGGAAAGAAACAATAATACCACGGTACCAGAGTTTAGAAAGCATCAGAGAACTGGAGAACTCAATTCTCGCCGATCTTTTTATGAAGAAATTACTTTAACAACTAGCACAATGGTTTGGATTCAAAGAAAGAGGGACTTGGGCCTCATCGGCTCGATACGAAATGGCACGCACCCAAAACCAAGAAATTGTTCAAACATCACACTGTTTAAGTCAACTTACTAATTCTTCATGAAATAAAAGATTGAATACCAGCTTTCACATTTCATTTCCAGAAATTCTCTTTAGATGAAAAATCTTGTCAGAGTAAAAGATTTGCAGAAAGTCCCCTTCTTTTACCAGAAATCTATTTTTTTAAAACATGGAGACATGGTAAAACTGGTACCAAAAATCTACTTTACCAGGGCAACAAGGCTAAAAAGAAAATGCATCAATTGCATTTGTTTTCAAGAGCAAACTAAAAAAATAACTATACACAAACAGGAAGTTAAAGCAAAACCTTAGTTTTATCACAATAACTAATAAGAGCTGATATGCTGATATCATAATCGATACCGACTTTATTATTCAGATTAAATAAGTTATTATTCATATTAATAACTTTATTATACAACTTACTTTTACAGTATTTTTGTTATTCAACTTAAGTTAATTATTATTCATATTAGTGGTATTTGAGTTAAATAATAAAAATACTGTAAAAAAATAAGTTGCATAATAAAATCATTAATATGAATAATAACTCATTTTATATAAATAATAAAGTCAATGTCAATTACGGTATCAATGATGATATTTTCCAAACATTTTCCATAACAAATATACCTATTGCTTTTTATCTTTTAAGGTTTACCTGGTACATCATTAATCATTTACTAGAAAAAGGCTAAATTTCATCGAAATTATGATGGCAAGGCCCCTCTATTACCATTAATCATCATTAGTCAATCATTGATTCACCATCCTATCCTACATCCAAGTTGTAAATATCAAGTACCACCTCATGATTCATCAAAAATATCAGCTGAATTACTTGTCAAAAGAGTACATCTTTGATGATCTAACCCTAGTCACATTGAAAAATTCTAGAACTCGGAGCCACCTATCCCATCTCTTTAGCCTATGCACCGCCACCGTTTCCGGTATAAGCTCATGAGAGCACCTAGCATTTGTTCCAGGAAAGTCGTACATGCCGGGCTTCTCTGTTGCTCTATTCTTCGCTTTATTCCCCAATCTTAGCCACTCTCCTACTAATTTATCTTCTGGCCCGACCTGAAAGTTCGGTAAAATCAATTAGCTATGTCAAAACTACGTCTGTGATCTAGTAATATTATTTTTTTATTATAAGAAATGAGTCAATTTTTTTGTTTATTACATACATATTTATATATAGAAAAGAATTAATGCAAGAATTTAATCAAAATTGAGAAAGAGCGTTTCTCCGATTCCTAATTAAAGTGAGAAATTCATGAAAAGTGTTTCTCTTTTTTTTTTTTTTTTTTTGCATGAAAAGCATTTCTCCTTGGAATAACTCTCTGGTCAACCCAATTTTGATGGAAAAAAAAAGTGAGGTTATCTTCACACAAACCTGATTTTGTGCAGGAATATCCGAAACAGCGATCCATTGTACCAGATCCCATGACAGAACAAACCCCATTCCTGACATATACCCGGAATAAGGGTTATAATTAGTGCATGGTAGAACAAAGCCGTAGTATAAATCACTTCTCTCCAATTTCTTCAGGGATTGCGAAAGCGCTTCTAGTCTTATAAACACATCATCATCCGCCTGAGTAGAATACCGGATAATACAGTTAGAAGAGCATTTGATCAATAGAAAGCAGTAATTTCCTACTTAAAATATCTCTTAAATTTTCATTTACTCCAGGAAAAAAGAATATATATCTCTTAAATCCTAACAGTATTAGATAAGAAGAAATGCAGGATAAAAGAAATCTTATCCTAGAAAATGCAGGGTGTATTTTTTAGTTGTGAGGAAATTGTAAGTTATGAGAAAAATTAGGTGGCAAAATTATTCTTAAGCCCACCTGGCTCCATTTTGCTGCATCAATTTAAAAATGAAAAACTTAGCTTATTTTATGATGGTGTTACTGTTCTATGTAACCAAATTAAGTAATTACCTTCATAACATAGTCATACTGTTGCGAAAGTATTCTTGGCAGCGATGAAAAATACGTATAAGTCTTGCCATAATTCATGTTCTCGGTGCAATTCAAGATGATAATGTCATCAAACCGCAAAATCTCTAGAGCGATTAGTACACGTTGCTCAGTCTTTGTCAGTCTGCAGAAAACAAATTTGACATGAATTTTCACGTCCGGTGGGGTTCTCTGGGCCCCATAGACCAAGCGAAGGAAATGTCGATGGTTGTGCAAATCCGCACGTGTCAAAATGCCGATTAACAGTGAAAAGTTTTGCCGAGCTGGCACGGGGCTAAATGAGTTGTCGATGCTTCTCGGGCTGATGTGGAGTGTCGGTAGGAGCAGGAGGATAGAGAGAACAGAGAGAGAGAGAATGGAATTTAGCAGTATACATTTGGACCTCATTGGTAAAAGCTTGAATTGATTTTGATTTTGCTCTCTACATTCCTCTCTCTTTCTTTTCTGCTTATGACTTGAGGATATAATAGCAGTCGATATTTTTAAATTTTGAAATGGAAAAAGAATCCGGGATGCGAGAAAAATCGGGGATAAAGTAAGGGATTGATGTTCATGATAAGCATGTCTTGTTTGATTTTAGTGAAGGTATATAGGAAATCAAAGATGGTGTGAGTTTTGGCGTGTCCCAATTCTGCATTAGCATAGCACCTCATTGATAAATTTGATCATATTTTTCCTCATGTTCTTGGTCTCTTTCTTGCATAAATTTCTTCTCAATGCCTTTGACTTGATTTCGTTTGAAGTGAATGAAGATTAAAGAGAAGCAGAGATGTGAGAAAAATGAGGAATAAAGGGGATTGATGTACACGATAAGCTTGTGTTCTTTGATCTTAATTAGTGCTAGAATGAAGAAACCGAAATAATCAAGTTGGTGTGACTTTTGGCGTGTCTTTTTTTACTCGGAAACAGACAGCAAAAGCTCCCGGCGAGGATCGAACTCGCGACCTTTCGCTTACGAAGCGAACGCACTACCACTATGCTACGGAAGCAGTACATTTGGGCAGAAATTGCGCTGAAAAATAATAGTGAATAAGAATTTATTCAGAAACGACCAATTTTTTATATTTATAACAAAAAAAGGGGTAAATTTTGAATTTCTTATTTATTTTATTTTATTTTATTTTATTTTATTTTATTTTATTTTTATTAGTTCAAGTTCGAACGCCTCACTTTTTTTTTATTTTTTTACATATGCGATCATTGGCTGACTTGATAATATTTTTGAATTAATTTAGTATAAAATCAAGTGGTTGAAATCTAGTAAAAAAAAATGAATGCATGAAAATATTCTATAAACCTTCAAATTTTTGACTACTTGATTTTATACTAAAAGAATTCAAAAATTAATAATTACGATTTAGATCAATTTCAACAGTTTGAATTTATTACTTCAAGTCAATTCGAAAAAATTTAAAAAAAAAACTCATCAATTTTTTTGATGAGCTTAAGAGAACACTAACTTTACTCATATAATGATAATGTTATAAATTATGAGTCCCATCACGATATAACATTAGAAATAACTTATTTCACTTAGAGATACTTCATAAGTTATAGAACTATAATTCTTATTTATTCTCAATTATACATTCTTCAATTATTCATATTTGGCTAAATAAGGAATAAAGTTTTATTTCTTACTTATATCCCAATCAGACATATGAGTTAGAGATATTAGATGAAATGACTAAATGTTATCCACAAATGTTAAATCTCCAAAGTAAATTAAATTTAAGTTGGTGTTAAGGATTTTTGGAATATTCAAGTCAAAAGAGGTTCAAACAAGTTTGTGGGAATTTATATATTTCCTCTCATAATTTTATGTCATAATATGATGACATGTAATTTTTTAATTGTTTATTATGAATCTCAAAAAGTTCCTCTTAAAAAGACATAATTTTTTATACGCGTTTGATCTGAATCTAACGATTAAAATCATGCGTCATATAATCTCTGTCGTCACAACTATGACAGTAAATTAGAACTCAAATTTGTGGAGTTATATATTCAAACAAATTAACATGTGTTATAGCATTGACATATAGTCATGCTACGTGTATATAAGGATTGTATCTGATTATATTTCGGAATATTTTTTTTATTGAGAGCATGCAGATTGAATTGAAAATTAATCGCAAATATTGATATTGTAATTGCAACAATGATGTACAATCAATTATTAATTTAATTAAGTCATAATTTGCTTGTAAGGCATAATATAGGGTTTATATTTAAAATTATATCAAAACATAAAATCTATCTCAGAAATTGAAATTTTGGTGGCAGCACAGGGATAAAAAAATAATCTAACAATACTTACAAGATAATAATAACAATTAATAAAACTACTAATACGGCGAGATAATTTATTCTTCACAATTGGGAGAATGCACATGATCAATTTAATTCCAATGGATTAATTTAACGTGAATAAATCCGTTAATTATTTAAAGAATTAATTTTGAAAATTGGATAAATCAAAAGGTTCATTGTACTCGCATACTCCTTTTAAATGCTTGGCTCCGACAGGATTTAAAATTCAAACTGCCACCACTGCGCCACGTCACGCGCTATTTGTTCCCGTTATTTATCAAAGACCTTTAAAAACGCAAAGCGTACAACTTCAAATTAATGCGAATTATATATATCATATATGTATATATATATATATATGTATGTATGTATGTATGTATGTTGACGCTCCTTGCAAATTTTAATTTTATACGCCAACAGTTGAAATGTGGCGCCAAATCGAGAACTCGTTCGGAATTTGGCGGGTGCGGACTGCGGAGTAAACAATAGAAGCTTCTGGAGACTACACCTTTAGTACCGACTAAACCGGGTCCATCGTGGACCGTACAATATATATTATATAAGAAGAGGAAAAGGAATCCACAGTTTCCATAATTGCCCTCACAACAACGATTCAGATCTGGTCTCGGTGTTTCCTTTCGGCTACTACCTTGTGCCATGCGTTTCGGCGAGACTATTTATACTGTAATTATATGAAAAATATTTGACAGATATGTTATTAATATTGATTTTATTATTTATATAAAATAAGTTATTATTTATATTAATGATTTTATTATGTAACTTATTTTGTATAATATTTTATTTTGTATAATATTTTATTATTTAATTCAAATACCACACTAATCTGAATAATTACTCAAAAATATTGTATAAATAAATTATATAATTAAAATCGTTAACATAAATAATAATTCATTTAATACGAATAATAAAGTTGATATCGACGACGGTATCAATGATGATATTTGTATATCAGCTCCAAAGGACGTTATTTATTTTTCAATAATTTTAGAAAATTTGCGTCACCTTTTTAGATTTGTTATGATTCTTATATAGATATTGCATTAAAAATGATATCCACAATTTAAAAATCTAACATGCTTATAGAGATTTTGTATTAAAAAGGACAATGCAAATAATTGCATGATGTATAAGATGTAGTTATTACCACCAACTACAACGCAACATATGGTAAAATCTATTTAATTAACTACTCATAAAAATTTAACTATTTTTTTTACAAATAATTGATATGTTAAGTTTTGTTCGATTTTTTTTTTCAAAATTTATTTTGTTTCTTGGAAAACCGATTAAATTTCTTCTTTTGCTTATTGCATTCTTGTGGTTCCTGTGTCATGGTAAAAAAATTAGTTACAAAATTTTCTGATATTTTGATTTATTAAAAAAATAAAAACACAACAACCCTATTGAATAATTACTTTAGTTATCTTCTTACTCAATATAATCAGTCTAAAAATGATTAAACTCTTATAATATCATTTTTAAATAATTACTTTAGTTATCTTCTCGGAAATTGATTTTGGCATTTTATCAGATACTTTGTTGACAGCCTTATTTTATTTTTATTTCATTATTTTATTCTTATCTTTGTATGTTTAGTAAAACAAGCTATTTGTTTTTTCTAATATGATTTTTTTTATAATTAATTGTCTAACAATTGTTAAGTTATTAGTTGCCAAAACTAACAATTGATTTTCTACTCCTACATTGCTAATTATCTACAGAAGATATTTTTACCTTTTTGAAGCAGCAATAAGCAATTTATTTAATTCAAAACCATCTTCAAATCTATCTCTCCACATATCTTCAAACAATTACTCAAAATTTAGAGATTGGAAGGGATGAAGTTTATCTTGAGATAAAGTTATTTTTAGAGTCATTTTGTTATCAAATGAAAACTTAATTTTCTTAGCGACCATCAAATAAGTAATTATAAACATAATTATTGGAGTTACAAAGATAATTATTAAATAATTAGCACCACATAAAAAAGATTCCTCCTGGAGTAGTTGTAAATATGAATCACAGAAACTCTGTTATAGCTATTTTTTATACATTCAATATACTCTACGGATAGAGGAATACATAGAGTGAGATATAGTAAAATAAGAAATTAAAAGATCTCGTTGAAATTGTTTGTTTGGAAATTTCTCGAAAATCTAATTTTAGGTTATTCTCTCCATCGGAACAATAGAGTCATTATGCTTATTACTAAACTTATTTCAAAGATGTAATAGAACCAAGGTCTATCTTTATGATCAGAATTTACATGATACATATAAAATGTCTAATTAATTAAATTTGTAAATTAAAAATTTAACAAATAAATATATTTATTTAAAATTTAATTTTATAATCATTGATATAACAACAATAACTATAAGCATTAGATCCCTTCTCTTCTTAAATTAAGTCGATGGATATAAGGTTTGCTAAATTATATAAATTATTGCTACAGCCTTATATTTAAAATTTTAATAATTGATTATTTGGCGATGGTCGTAACTCTTAAATATGGCTCTTATATATATATATATATATATATATATATATATATATATATTTTACCGTTTATCAAATGATATAAAATTTGCAACGATTGATTTTATAATTTTCGCTAAAATATCTAATAACATTCAAATTATATAAAAAAGTCACATGCACAACCAATCCATATCCACGTGATACAAAATATTTCTATAAATTTTATTTGTTTTCAGAAGTTTTCTAATTTAATTCCAAAATACAGTAAAAATTCTCAAGCTTTTCCATTGAATCGTCGTAGGGGTATTTCGGTAAATGGACCTTGCCACCACCTCGAGCTCTGTGTTTTTTAATTATTTTTCCGAGAAACGATACATCAAGAAACCTGTTTCCCCACGAGGATTACGTTAACTGATACGTGGGCCAGACTTGATTTGCTACGCTTTGTAGACCCGGTGCTTTTTACCTGCCTTAATTTGGACTCTGCATTTTCTTTTACTGCTGCATAGACCTGGTCTTCAGGAAAACGCTATTTATTAGGATATTTCATATTTTTTTTGTCTTCAAACAGAGATGGTTATTAGATATAAATTGATATTTTGAAAGCACTAGCAAAAGAATTAAAAATTGGAAATAACAATATTGAAACTTATATTGAATTTGTTACTAAAAAAAAAACCTGACATTTTTTTGCTTCAAAAAAATTATCAAAATTAGAAAAACATTTTGTTCTTTTTGTATTTCCATTTTATTAATTTCATTTTCAGTTTCATTCCATGCTTTCCAATTATATTGTATGGTGTGAGCTCTACTTACCATGTCAAGCTCAGGGGAGATAACTCCCTCTAGCCTAGGGATGTCTCTATAGACCGGGTCCATGTAATACACTGAACCATCGTCTGTACTCTGGACCGTCGTCTCACCTTCTCCTGCCCCCAAATCGTCACGAAAAAGGAAGAAAAGAAATAAAGAAAAAAGAGGAGCAACAAAATAGGAAAAAACCAGTATTTATATCCCTCGTTTGTTTCCTTCTCTTCCTCATGTCAATCTCAATCTCCAATTCACAAACCCTAACCCTAATTATCCAATAATGGCGAACGCTGATCTATCCACCTCTGCTCCCGAGCCCCAGCGTTATAAGCGGCCTCCCGACACGGTGGTTCCTCCTCCTCCTACTCCCCCTGTCGACGTAGAATCGCATAACGACTCTGCATCAGACGGTCATGAAGAACGCAGGGAAGAGGATTGTCAGGTGGCGAGATCTGAATTGGAGAATAAGATTCCCATGCATTGTGGATCCGATATTCTGTCGGAAGGTAAGGCCGTATTTGGCGAGGTGACATCTTGTGGGAAAGATATATTAGGAGAAGAACCAATAGTAGATAGCCATATCATAAAATTAGAGATTGTAAAGGAGGAGAAAGATTTGCCTGCGGTGAAATTGGATACTAGTACACCTGAGCAACCAATGGGAGAATGCCAAGCGGTGAAACTGGGCTCAGAGAGGAAGAGAAAATCTCATGATGGATCCAAAAACATTGAATCTTTGTTTGAGAGGGCGGATAGGAGATTAACTAGGTCTAATTCAAGGATTATTACAAAAGGACGGAACAATTGCCAAAAGGTTGCTAAGAGATTAACAAGGTCACAAAATCCTTCACCTGCTGATTATTTGGGGAATGATGTAGATATTTTAGGGTTAGAAAGGGCCTTGAAAAGGTTGTCTAGAACTGGGTCTAAACGAGTCTTGCAAGAACCCACTGGTGATGACGGCCCTCCCAACTCACCACCAGAGAAGACAAGCGACTGTGTTATGTTGGATCTTCCAGATTCAGATGGTTTGTCTGACGTGGTGAATAGAGGCGTCACCATTATAGAAGAGAGCATGGAAACAATCCAGGAGGATGAAATCCAGGAGCTAGTCAATCTGGATTGTCCATCTGATGAAATGGAGAGCGACAATGGTTCTACAGAAGCAGATGAGACCATTGGAGTAACTAAGGAAACTAATGCAGTTTGTGCTGAGGAATCCATTTTGCTTTTGGAGTTCATCAAGGACGAATCTATGCCTGAAAACAAAGATGTTGAACAAACCACAGTTCTTCCAAATGAAGTATGCTCAACAGCCGGGGAGTTGTCCAGTGATGAAAATAGGTTGGAGAGTTCTAGATTAGAGATGCCTTCCAAGAGAGTAACCAGATCTGCATTGAGGAAAACACAAGTGGAATTGACCGGGTTTTCAGGTTTTGTGTCTTCTATGCATGAAACCAAAGATGCAGAACAAAGCATAGTTCTTCCGATGGAAGTATGCTCAAGGGCAGTGGAGGTGTCCTCTGATGAAAATAAATTGGATAGCTCTAGATTAGTGACACCTTTAAAGAGATTTACCAGATCAGCATTGAAAAACGAACAATTGGACTCGACTGGGCTTTTGGATTTGGGGTCATCTATGGATGAATTGAAAAATGAAAATATGGAAGAGCAAGAGACAGTTGTTGCTGAGGAACTGAACCCAATTTCAGTTGACAAGTCCACTGATGGGGTTAAAATTGAGAAGCATGTATTAGATGTGCCTTCAAAGAGATTAACCCGATCAGCATTAAAAAATGCTCAAATGGATGTGACACCCTTTTTGGGTTTCAGGTCTACTATTGATGAGCAAAGTTCAGAAACCCAAGATGGCAAAAAGATGGTAATAACCCAGGTCTCAACGGATGGCTCCAGTTACTCTAAAACAATTAAGTTGGAGAGCTCTGAATTTGAAACCCCTCTGAAGCGGATAACAAGGTCAGCAGTGAAAAATGCTCAAATGGCCTCCAGTGAATTGGAGTTGCCTCCTAGGAGGTTCACTCGGTCTCTGTTGAAAAGCAATGTAAGCTATGATGAAGAGGATGGAGCTGGAGATAGTGGTGAGGTGTCTGAACTGGAGAGGGCTACAAGAAAGGTCTCATGTTCTTCACAGAGAGGCAATAAGGTAGATAGCAGGCCCATGATGTCAGGTGGATGTAAGAAGTTTGATCTGATAAAGCCACCATCAAATGCAAGAGAGTTACTTGCAACTGGATTTCTTGAAGGACTGGACGTGATGTATATAGTCCCCCATAGCAAGGTAAGCTAAGTGGATGTAATGGCGCAAAACAAACTTTTGGTTGTTTTTATATTGGGGCCTATTGGTGAATTGTAGCATAAAAAATGAAACAGAAGAAAGAGAAAATATTGTTGGCAGATACCAGATACTGAACTCAGGTACTGAACTTACTGAATTATGCTGATTGGGTTTGGTTCAAGTATAGACTGTTAAATGCCAAGAATCTTGGGACATATATAAACTGTAGGGAATGCTACTTCGTGGATCTGGGAAGAAAACAAATCATTATGTAACTGTGTAAATGTTAAAAGATGAAGTATGAAAAGGGAATGAGAAACAGAATACAAACCTCAGATCTATCACTCTTTGTATTCCTCTGGTCAAAATATGATGAATTGTCAACTACTTGTACAGAAACCAGTGCTAAAAGGTGTGATCAAGGGTGGCAACATATTGTGCTTCTGTTCAGATTGTAAAGGGTTCCGGGTATGTATGCTAACAATTGGCTTCACTTTTTTATATCAATCAACATGGACCACACTGGAACTTGACTTGACTGGTTCCAGCATTAGAATCCTGTACGATAATATTTCTTTCATTTTTATTTGATTTGTGTAAATTATTGTGATTCTGTTTTGTGAGTTGGCAGTCTGTATCTGCGTACAATTTCGAGGTGCATGCAGGAAGCACAAAGAAGCATCCATCTGATTTCATTTTCTTGGAAAATGGGAATACACTTCGTGATGTTTTGAGGGTTTGCTCCAGTGCTAGGATAAATGATTTAGAAGCTGCATTGAAGAATGAGGTCAGTCCCGTACCCAAGAAGAGCCCACGTGCTTGTTTGAAATGCGGTAAGATTAAACTTGTGTTTAAGCTGGTATGTATAAATAAATACGATTTCTTAGAATGAGAAAAGTTGTAGTTTGACTGGCCGCATTATATATTAACTGTTGTTATTATCACCAATGACAACTATATTATGTCTTCTGAGGAATAAAACCAAACTAAATGCATAAAAAAGGAGAAAAGAAAAAGAAAAGACCCTCTACGTGCAGTAGCAAATGAATTGTTACTTAAAAGTATATTGCATATACTAGCTTGAGGTATATTTTGTTGTTGTATTGAGTTTTGTTTAAAGTAACCCACACTGTACTTGAGATTTGGTATGGATGAGAAAAAAAACAAGGTTCGTCCCCCCTTGATCCCACAAATTCCTGTTGTTTTTTCTTTTCTTCTGATGTAATTAACTAAAGATTGTTGTTCTGTTTGCAGGGTCTCTTCTGACATCAGATGTGCACAAATTCTTTTTGTGTGATCCATGTTCTGAGACGAGCCAACTACTATCTCCCTGTGATAGTAATTTGACCATGATTCACTCAACTGTCACCACTCAAAGGTATTAAACATCTCCTAATCAACAATTGTGGTGCACCTTTGTCACTAAGATGTAGTTATGATCTGTTATTAAATCTTTTTCAGGTCACTGATTCCAGTATCATCTCGAAATTCTGTAGAGATGCCGTCTAAGAGTGTGCCATCATCTACATCATCATTGTCATCATCAACAAAAAAGACCAATACTGTTGGCAGATTAACCAGAAAGTTTGTTGCACCTTCAATTTTAAATTTTCATCTGTCTCTTGCCTTTTTATTTTGTTATGAGCTCATTTGATTTTTTTTATTGGTTGATTTTTGTTAATTTTTGAATGCAAATTAATTACCTCGTTTTTTTTTCCTTGAACCTTTTAGAAATACTGGGCTACACAAGCTAGTGTTTATGGGTGATATCTTGCCAGAAGGCACTGAAGTGGCATATTATGTTGGTGGAAAGGTTCTTATACTGACGTTCTTGTTCTTTTTATAGGATTACGTGAAACCTGTCCAGATTACATCTTTTGGACTTGATTGGATATAGTTGCTCTGTTGGTTTCTTTCTATTCAAGTCATGTACAAGTTTCTATTAGTCTCAATTTAGCAACCATTCCAACTGTGAAACATGAAAAATGAAATACAAATTGAGCTCCAGAAATTTCTCATGTTGGCACATAAATACTGCTAATTTGATCTCAATGACGTATCTATGATTTTGCTTTTGGCAGAGGTTGCTTGATGGCTATATAAAAGATGGTGCTATATTTTGCCATTGTTGCATGGCTGTGGTAGTTTATTCTTGGCTCTTTTACTTCTAAATTTAATTTCTACTTCTATCGTGCATGAATAGTAAATCCCCAATATCTTCTGCTTCAACATATAAACTAAGCTAATTATTTTGTAATAAATTTACAGGTTAGTCCTTCACAATTTGAGGCACATGCGGGCCAGTCGTCACGGCGGAAACCGTAAGCGCCACGTGTCCCATTTGGCCTGTTTACTTTTTTAAACTTTCAGGTTTTTTCGCTGTGTTCAACTCTTTAAATATTTTCAGGTACAATAACATATACACGTCAAACGGTGTCTCGTTGCATGAACTCTCAGTTTCTCTATCAAAGCACAAAATGATCTCTCTTGGTGAAACTGATGATTTGTGTAGCATATGTTCTGATAGCGGAGATCTCATTGTTTGTGATTTCTGTCCCAGAGCCTTTCACAAAGGTTCTCTCTCTCATATTTTGTGATAATGTCTGTAAAGTAGTCCTTTGTAAAATGGAAAGGAATGCATGATAGGAACCATAAAAGAAATATTGCCAAAACACAGCTAAAGCACAGAATGATTCTCTGGACAACATAAGTGATATACTGGGTCATGGATGGTACATTATTAGCACTTTAGCAGCTTGGTGATACTTTTGTCGTACTTGCTTTGTCTAGAAGATATCAGTTCCCTTGACAGCCTTATTTATTCTGTTTATTTATTTTACCTATGTATTCTTTGCAGATTGTGTGGGGTTGACTGAGAATCCAGAGGGGGACTGGTACTGCCAGTTCTGTGTGAGCCTCCACCGAAGAGACAACTGTGTGGCCAGCAATGACAATGCGCGTGCTGCAGGAAGGGTTGAAGGTGTGGACCCTATTGAACAGATATTTAAGCGCTGCATTCGAATTGTATCTATTTCTGATGCTGACCTCAGTGGCTGCACCATTTGCAAGTAAGTGAAATTTAGCAATTTACCTTTTCCAACTTCCTTTTTGTCAGTCTCTTTTATTCTCTTGATTAAAATGTAATTTTGCTTTTAAATTTTTGTGCAGACTGCACGACTTTAGCCAATCTGGATTTGATGATCGCACTGTTATACTTTGTGACCAAGTAATTGTTTGCTTCTTCCTTTTGTAAAACTCTTCCTATACTTCTTTACCGTTATTCTTAAATATCTTTCCTTTTCTCTGGTTTTTGTTCAGTGTCAGAGGGAGTACCATGTTGGCTGTCTGAGAGATTGTAAGATGGCCGACTTAAAGGTTAGTCCCGGATTGTTTTTAAATCTTATACATGTTTTGTATGATAACTTTTGCATATTCATGCAAATTGACCCTACATAATCGAATGTACCAACTAATTTCTGTCTTGTGGCAGTGCAAGGGATATCTGACAAAAAGTTAATTACATACCGTATTAAATGCTTGCTTTTGACAGTCATGCTGACAGTAAAATTGTAAGGCGTTAAGAAAAAAAAAATTATTCATGTTTGATATCTGAAGTATACAACATAACATACAGGAACTGCCTGAAGGGGAGTGGTTTTGTAGCTCGCAATGCAGCATCATGCATGGTGCACTAAAAGAGGTGATCCTTGGTGGTCCGCAGTTTCTGACCT